>CM065593.1:290431650-291031650 GCA_033119425.1 Bufotes viridis | reverse complement strand
ACGCTGCAGGTCATTCTACAGAACATGCTCTTATACACTCATGCAAACAGATGGCAAAATGAGGCAAAAATGCAGATTAATGAGAGCTGTGTGGGGATATAACTGCTAGCTGACACTGCCTTTGTCCAGTACAGACCATCTTATGTGTATGAGAACTTCCTAACTGTTCCCCGATTGCAGTTGTTGGCAGAAAGAGGCATCAGAAATTTTAGCAGATCCATTGTTCCTACAGAAGCTAGGGTCAGTTTATTCCACTCTCCCAGTTGGGCACGCATGTATATGGTTAAAGGAAACCTGTCATTAACTTTCTGCTGCCCATACTAACAGCATCATAAAGCAGGTACCGGTGAGTTGATTTCAGCGGTCTGTCATTTATAAGTTAAAAGTAAGTGGTTGCCGAGAACCAACATCACAATCATTGCAGACTGGGCCTGGAAAAGAGTCCCGGCCACCTGAGAAGAGTCCTGGTTATTCATGAATTCCTGCTCTCCCTGCCCACCTGCTGATGATTGTCTTCTACCTAGTTTTCTCCCTTTCTGTCTAGGAGAGAACTGCCAATCATCAGCAGATGGCTGAGAGTGCAGGAGATTAGGAATAACCAGGACTCTTCTCAGGTAGATTTGACTCTTTTCAAGGCCTGGGCTGCAATGATTAAGATGCTGGTTCTCGGCAACCACTTACTTTTACCTCATAAATGGCAAACTGCTGAAATCAGCATTTCTGTCACTATTTTATGCTGCCCTCAGTGAGCTCAGTATAAAGTTGATGACGGGTTCCCTTTAAGGCAGGAGAAAAAGCCATCAGCCAAATCAGCGTTCAGTCCACAGCTACTGCAAATATATGGACACCCTTAGGCTGGCTATGCTTGTCAATAGTTTTAGCAGACAAAAAATTAGATAAAGACAATCCTCTGAAGAAATGGCATCTAGACTAGGACAAGCGTAGGTAGGTAGAGAGGTGCTTCTGCAGGGAGATTGCCTTAGCACATACTGTACGATGGAGCATGGCAATAATTTTTTCGGATGGGTTTGTATGGAATATGACATATGTAACCTCTGAGATCATAAACATATGAGAGTACAGTAGAGGCCTCATGTACCTCTATGGCAGCCCTATAACTGTTCTATACTACCGAGTAGGGCTGCACGATATGGGAATTTTGTGCGATTGCGATTAGGGCCCTAAAAATTGCGATAATGATATGCGATGCAATATTTTAAGGGAATTGTGCTAGAGGTCTATTTGATTGGATTTTCAAGGTAAAAGCGCACACAGATGATAATGTGAAATGTAGTTGTGCTGAACTCAAGAACTGAAATGCACAGTGTTTTCAAAATAAAATACATACCGTATATACTCGAGTATAAGCCGACCCGAGTATAAGCCGACCCCCCTAATTTTACCCCAAAAAACCTGGGAAAAGTAGTGACTCGAGTATAAGCCGAGGTGGAAATGGATGTCACTGTTATGGGGGATCTGTGGATGACGTAATGTTATGGGGGGATCTGTGAATGACGCACTGTTATGGGGGGGATCTGTGAATGACGCACTGTTATGGGGGGGATCTGTGGATGACGCACTGTTATGGGGGGATCTGTGGATGACACTGTTATGGGGGATCTGTGGATGACGCACTGTTATGGGGGATCTGTGGATGACACTGTTATGGGAAGGGGGGATGTGGATGGCACTGTTATGGGATGAGGGGGATGTGGATGACACTGTTATGGGATGGGGGATGTGGATGGCACTGTTATGGGATGAGGGGATGTGGATGACACTGTTATGGGATGGGGGATGTGGATGACACTGTTATGGGATGAGGGGATGTGGATGACACTGTTATGGGATGGGGGATGTGGATGACACTGTTATGGGATGAGGGGATGTGGATGGCACTTATGGGATGGGGGATGTGGATGGCACTGTTATAGGATGGGGATCTGTGGATGCCATCCACAGCCCCCATCCCATAAGTGCCATCCACATCCCCTCATCCCATAAGTGCCATCCACATCCCCTCATCCCATAACAGTGTCATCCACATCCCCTCATCCCATAACAGTGCCATCCACACCCCCCATCCCTCATTACCGCTCATGTATAGTTTTTAAATTTGATTATACTATACACTTATTCTTACTATAATTCTTGCCCCCTCTGTACCTCATTACATGCGGCAGGCGGGCAGTGAATACTTCAGGCCGGGCGGGAGAGCGGCGCAGTGTGACTGACGTCACGTGCCTGCGCCGCCTGCTTCATTCATAAAGCAGGCCGGGCAGGCACGTGACATCAGCAAGTCACGCTGCTCTCGTCCGCCCGGCCTGAAGTATTCACTGCCCGCCTGCCGCATGTAATGAGGTACAGAGGGGGCAAGAATTATAGTAAGAATAAGTGTACAGTATAATCAAATTTAAAAACTATACATGAGCGGTGGGGCCGGAGCGCAGTGAGCGCATCGGCCCTGCCGCAAATGCCCGCCCCCAGCTCCTCCCCCCGCTCCTCCTCCCACTCCGCTCTTCAGTTTCAATTTATGACTCGAGTATAAGCCGAGTTCGGGTTTTTCGGCACAAATTTTGTGCCGAAAAACTCGGCTTATACTCGAGTATATACGGTATTTGCATTAGTGCAAAAGTACAAAATACAAAACTTGCCATTTTCTTAATAGCACTGCACAGAACAGATAAATAAAATAGATATAAGAACATGTGTTCATTAAAATAACGACTTTCCGCCAGCCCCTCCTCCCTCCCCGCACTGTAACTGATGTATTGCTGGCCGCGCTGTGCAGCATAGCGGCCGGAGATAGAGTGTCACGTAGAAAGTCAACCATCGCTTTATAAGACACACTTTTGGTTGGGAAAAAGTTTGCGAAAAATACGGTAATATAATTGCAGCATTTTTGGGTCGGCAAATTGCGATTGCGATATGGCGATTAATTGCGATTGCGATTGCTTTCGCGATATATTGTGCAGGCCTACTACCGAGCTATGATACGGCCTCTGGATGACTCTGTAATATATTGGGTGGGATGCTCCTGTATATAGAGTATAGTGAAACCTCTCCAAAAGACCACCTCCTTGCTTAGACTAGATTGTCTATGAAATATTTTCAGTTTCATCACATACTATACATACAGGCTAAATTCTTTGAGAGGCCCAGCCTTTTAGAAGATGACTTTGGCTACTTACACCTGCAGTTTGCATTCCAGCAGGCTTTTTCGGCAGAGAACAGCCTGCCGTAATTCTCCGCATCCAGTTGTTAGATACAACATCTGTACCGTAACATCCAGGCATCCATACGCATTCCAGCAGACAAGCGGAGACCCAACCGGACACAAACCACAGCGTGCAGCCGCAACAACCTCAGATGTGAAAGTAGCCTTATCAATGCAATTTGTAGGTGGTGGAAAGTAGCCTTATCAATGCAATTTGTAGGTAGTCTTCTCAAAGAGGTTTCACTGTAAATGTTTGTGTCCACCTACTGCAGTAGTGGTAAAAATGATGAGTTAGAGAGAATTTTAATTAATAAAATATTTGTGTTTTTCTTGTTGCAGTTGTTTTGGGGCCGTCTTGTCAAGAAAACCAAGAGGTTATAGTGAACTGTTCACCAGGCGGGACCTATAAAGCAAGGTATTGTGTATAGCACTAAGTTGCGCTCATTTCAAACACTAAACACCAACCTAATCTTCATTTTCTTCTAACTAGCACACCCGACCTGCTAATGGGGATGGTCTAAGATGTAGTCCCCTATAAGCTCCCTTTCCTTCATGCAGCCCTTTAAAGCAGTTGTCGGGGATTTGGATACTGATGGCCCATCCTCAGAATAGGTCATCAGTATATGATTGTGAAGGTCCAACCCTGGCACACCCCGCCGATCAACAGTTTGAGACCATGGCGCTCATTCCTAGGCCAGTGACATAGCCATTCAAGTAAATGGGCCTCATCCACAATACCAAGCACACCCGCTATACAGTGCACGGTGCTGTGCTTGGTAAGTTGTGAGGAAGCTACAGGACTCGTAAAATGCTGCCCCCTCTACAAACAGCTGATCAGCAGGGTGCTGGGTGTTGAAACCCCACCAATCAGATATTGATGATCTATCCTGAGGATAGGCCTTCAATATCAAAATCCTGGTCAACCCCTTAAAAGGCAACCTGTCAATTGCTTTCAAGCTACTAAATCCACCAGCAAGCTATTATGTAACAGGTATAACTTTCTACCCATGGGTCTGTGAAACTTCTTCTTCTAGGTAATCCCTTAATGGCTTTGGCTAACGGGTTTTCCATGGACATAGTTAGAAAGCTAACTCCAGCTGCATAACGTCATGCTGGTGGTCTAGCAGCCCAAAAGCAAGTAAAAGTTCCCTTTAATCCCAATAGAAGTAATTGGAAAAGGACGCAGCAGGGTGGTTGCATGTCTGTAACCAGATTAGAGGTGGCACTGCTTGAGGAAGGTGGCTGATGTGCCGTCCCTTGCTATGGCCAGCTGTATAGCAGTTTATGAATCCATCCACTGTAGACCTGGACTGAGTCGCTTCCTCTTGTACACGCTACTGGTCACCGGGGATTGCATGGCATTGATTCCTATTGTAAATTGGAGATTAGAGAGTATTGTATTCCTGGATTGGTACTAAAGCATTGACATTGTTTTTTAATCTGATAACGTATGGCTTTAAATTCATGTTCCTTCCGTTGCAGGCGACAAATCTAAAGCAGCGTTTCTTGGATTTATGAGGATAAATCCTGTTTGGCAATCTTGTAGATCCTCTAGAGAATAGTTAAACAGTGATTAATCATTGTTTCTCCACTGAGTGTGCAGAAAAGAATGGGGAAGCCGCATTTCACACCTCTGAAGCAATTAATCCCCATGATCTTAGCCAGGCTTGTCTTGTAGATAAGTCAGGATAGAAAACTGTACCTAATTTATCAATGTATGCATGCCATAAAGTATAAAACACACTATTTATTTCATATCATTTATAGTCAAATGTAAAAAAAAGTGACTTTTTCCGCATCCTAGAGTGTTTTTTTTACATTACCTTCATATAAACTAAGTACCAGAGATTACAATGGGATTGCTGTTTATTGTGCACATCTGGTGCAGTCACTATGCATTTTCTCATTCACTTGCTGGCATTTTTAGTGATTGTGGCATAAATCATTTTGCTAATCAGAAACATAAGTGACGGCAAGTCATCTCCTTTTTTTGAACAATGGGAAAAAACATATGGCTTCTTAGACAGGACTTGGCTGTTACGCTATTTATGTGGCATTGTATTCTGTATTTAGAATTTCATATTAATTGCAATGGTTTGATTGAAGGCAGGCAGTGCCCAAGGTTTATGTTCAAAGTATTTGTTTTATGCCTTGTATATGGCACACTTTGAGCTTAACTTTTATGGTCCACCTGCTTGCAAAAATAAAGTTGTATCATATTATGTTATCAGATTCATGAGCAGACTACTTTAAGTAGCTCGGCTACAAAGGCGGTCTGTCATAACTGGCAGTTTGGATCAACGAGCACGGAGAATAAGCCTGAATCTGCAGAAATATATTACCTTTTATATTGGTCATATGCTGTGACCTCAGAAGTATCAGTCCTAGCGCTGTAGTTGCTAGAGCGTGATTCACCTACCGTAGTTTCAAGTAATATATTAGAGAATGGCATAAATAGCAATTCCCCAACATAATGTTTTTGTGTGACCTCCTTCTAGAAGCTGGTTGTCAGTGGCTTGTTGTCAGGAGCATTTTGCTATATTGACTACTAATAAAACATCCCGTATAGCTGCCTTTTGCACCAGTTTGGGGAAATTGGAAATTCCTCATAGCCCTGTAGGTGAAGGAAATGTTTCTGATGACTATCGGGAGTTGATATTTCCAATATGATTATGTACCGTATTTTTCGCCCTATAAGACTCACCGGCCCATAACACGCACCTAGGTTTTAGAGGCGGACAATAAGAAAAAAATATTTTTCATTAGACCTCATGTCAGACCACTAATCATACCCCCAATGTCAATCAGACCTTCGATGTTAATAGGAACCCAATAAGACCTCAGATCAGACCCCTTATCAGACCTCAATGTGAGTGACTCCCAATCATACCTCAGATAAGACCCCTGCATTCAGACCTCAGATCAGCATTTTATTATCAGCCCCTTTGCCTCTTATCAGCCCCCATATGCCTCTCATCAGCCCCCATGCCTCTCATCATCATCCTCCATGCTTTTCATTATCAGCCCCCATGGCTCTTATTATAATGGAATCTCTCATTACTATTCGTCCCATAAGACACTGGGAAATTTTTCTCCCACTTTGGGGAAAAAATGTGTCTCATGGATCGAAAAATAAAGTACAAATAATAACCATGGGTCATCATACATCTAAATATGATAAGGCATGAAATAGAATTTTATGTTTAATGTAATTCTGGCAAAAAATACACTACAACAAAAAAGTAAGAAGTTATTGGAATAGAATGAAGCTTTCGATGTGTGAATGTAATGATGATATATGGTAGTTTTTACAATACTAGAGCGAAAGGATAGGGTTATTGGGGAAAACTACAATAGAAAGGAGGCTCTAGGACCTTGTTCTACTTCTAGCCTGGATATAAGATGAGATAGAGTTGGACATGTAGGGCATACAGGTTCTGTATGGTATCCTGCGTCACATTTGCCCACAAATGTTGCAGCGGAGCCTGTAAATCCTGCACACTCGTAGGTTGCTGAAGTTGGTGTCCCTGTGTGATGCCATAAATGTTCAATGAGCCATAAATCTGGTGACCGGGCAGGCCAAGGAAGTGTTGCAATCTGGTGTAGACATTCCTGGAAACCCTTGCTGTGTGTCTCCTGATGGAATATGCCAGGTGGAAGCCCTGCCATGAGAGGAGACAGATGTAGCGCAGGATTTCCTGAACATATCGCTGAGATGTTAGTAGGGGTGACCGACTGTTGTATGCGACGGCTCCGCAGATGATTGTAACAGTAGAAGGGGCAGTGTGTTGCTCCACAGCACAGGCAGGATTGAAGCACTCAACACTCTTGACCCTAACCGCCATCGAATCCCAAACAGAACCTGGATTTGTCACTTAGGGTCCATTCACACATCCGTGTGTGTTTTACGGATCCGCAAAACATGGACACTGGCAATGTGCGTTCCGCCGGCACTCTCATAGAAAATGCCTTTTCTTGTCCGCAATTGCGGAACAGAATTGCGGACGTGTGAATGGAGCCTAAAGGCGATACGGTAGCAGCCCATGTTTCTCATTCACGACAACAGTCTAAACGAAGGTGACATTGGTTGGCTATCAATTGCAGGACATGTAATCGGCACCATGATGTAAAGTTTGCTTCTGCTAATCACCTGGAAATGGTCTGGGCAGAAACAGGGATGGGTAATGGATGTGCCACCTGTATCTGCGTGGTGGACAACGAGCTGATCGGTCTGTGGAGCGTACGATCTTCTCTACTGGTACTGGTGCTCTTTCTGCGCTCATGTAACCACCACTATCAACACCTCCTAGCTGCTAAGTCAGGAGATTGGTTGAGTTTTGCATTCATTCAACATTTCTATCTGAGTGCGTTATTTTTTATGTGTCACTGAGTGTTAATGTACAGTACATGCAGATTTACTACAGGACACAAGTGTGGTGATAGCACAACTTTGATGTATTGCCGTATAGTGTCTCACCTTTACCACCCCATGTGAATATCCTAAAAATTGTGCCCCGTGCTCTTCCTCCCCTTAAGAAATCTGTCACCTGCAAAAGCACTTTTAGCCTAAACCCAGCGTAAGGCCGTCCCACAACTTGCTCTCGCACTGTTTGTTTTCTAAGCTGATACCGCAGTTACAATAAATTCTCTGTTGAATCCTCCACTTCTTCCTCCAATCCCTTCCCACTCGATCTTGATTACCTTGTCAATTAAGATAGGGGATCCTTAGGATAGGCTATCAATATTGAATCAGTTGGGGGCCAACACCCTTTTCTCCAGCGCCATTCTCTGGGTATTTGGTCTAGTTCTCATGCCAATGCGTAACTGCTGCAGTCATCCAGTCCTCAGCTGTACACCTGCACTTTACTGTGCAAATCAGTGATACTGGTATGTGTACAGTAATGTGCAGGGGCACTGCACTTAACCACTGCAGCCAGTTAGTGTCCTCGGCGGTAGACCACCGAGCACAATGATTGGCTCCAGCAGTCATGTGCCATATACTGGCATATCCCTCTGCAACTTGTACACAAGCAGCACCTGAGGATCAGACCAGCACTGCAGTGAGTATAACATGATTCTTTATTTTAGGCAGTTGGGGGCCAAGATTTTTATTTATGTCAGCTTTAATAGGTTCCCTTTACATTTACCACTGCGTTGGGCTTTTGCCTTGCATTCACCAAACATATCCATTGGACCCCACTGATCTACATTATGCCTACTACACATCGGACTGGTATGTTTTAGCATACTTTTCACTGTATGAAATAGCGTAGTAAACTACGCAGTCTAATGCAGAGGCATACATCGAAAAATAACAACACACAGTATGTTGTTTTTTGTGGTATATTGACACTTTGCCTGTATATTGACGTGTCCGTGATTTCCATCAGAGATATTCATCTGGAAATCCTTCTGGTGTGTTTAAGACTTTTGTCTTACTATCATTACTTTTCTTTTGTGTTTGACATATTAATGCTTTTGCTATTTTCAGTGATGCATTAATGTGTCACATATCTGTGGATTGCCATTTATTTTACCTGTTTTAATGTGTCTAAGGTTGGGTTTCCACATTGTCTCAGTGGGGTAGTAGTGTTACGCATGGCAAAACCGCAGTGGTTTTTCCCCAGTTGCCAAAAATAAAAAAGTAATTAAAAAAAATCTAAAAATTGAAATCACCCCCCCCCCCCTTCTCCAGAATAAAAGTAATAGCTAAACAATGAAAAAAAATCACAGCCAAAAAATTTAAAAAAATGGCCAATTTGGGGACTGGCATAGATTCGGCTGCACCCCCCAAAAAAATGCTGAAGAGCGGCCGAACAAATACCATTGCAGATTCAACAAGAAATCAGCATCAAAATTCCACCTAGAAAATCCACATCAAATAAATTCACTTTCCGGTAGCCTTAAACAAACAAATCGCTGTTGCTTTGTGCTGTTTGACTCACTCATTCACCACATTATTTGGGCCCATCTGCCACACATAAAGTCGATCTCTGTAAGCCGGGAACCTAACCCTAAATTCTACCTGTTATGTGCCATTACGGCTACCACATGCATGCTGGGCCCACTGAAATTTTTGTCATTTTTGTCATTTTTTTTTTGTCCCCATTCATTGTCAATGGGGACAAAACATAACTGAATAGAAAAGAATGCTCAAAAGTGCATTACGTTCTGTTTGGTTGCATTCCCATATCGGAGAACAAACCGCCGCAAGCTTCAGTTTTCTTTCCGTCATGGTGCCAAAATGGCCTCCGTTGAATCCAGGGAATGCAGGTACCAACATGCATGCCGAGCCCACTCCACACATCCCCTGGTCCCAGATGGCTACCAACGAATGCAATGAGAGTCCACCCTATACCTCTCCTGGTGCCACAGGCTTCCAGTGATTGAGGGAAAACAGGCTAAGCTTTATACTCACATTAATTAAAATCAGCCTATGGGGCAGACAGGCCGGTCAGGAGTGCACGACTGAAGTGTCAGCCACACCTCCAGTACAAACTGCAAAGAAAAAAAGGGGGTCAGTCAGCACTGCGCAGGTGTACGTGTCTATGGCTGAAAACACAAGGCAAAACATACAATGTAACAGCACTCTGCAAACCAAATAAAGTACAAAAAAATATTCTATTGCTAATGCTATGCTCATTTTGTAAGTGAGATGCTTGGCAAATACATTTTGTAAAAAATTATTTTGGCCAGTCTGCCACATGTCAAGGCGATCTTGATGTGTGGCCCAGCATTAAGGTGGGCCCAGCATGCATGTGGAACCTACACTCCTTGAATTTTATGGTGGCCGTCATGGTACATAACAGGTAGAATTTAGTGTTAGGTTCCAGTCTTACAGAGATCATCTTGACGTGTGGCAGACGGGCCCAAATAATTGTGTACAAAATGTATTTGCCAAGCATCTCTCTTACAAAATAAGCTTATCATTAGAATACTTTCTTGTACTTTATTTGGTTTGCAGACTGCTGTTGCATTGTATGTTTTGCCTTGTGTTTTCAGCCATAACAACGTGCACCTGCACATTGGGATGTGCTGACTGACCCTCTTTTTTTCTTTGAGATCCATCATAGGGTCGCAATACTGAAAAAAAAAAAAACGCTTCAATTTTGTCCCCATTCATTGTCAATGGGGACAAAACATAACTGAATAGAAAAGAATGCTCCAAAGTGTATTACGTTCTGTTTGGTTGCATTCCCATATCGGAGAACAAACCGCCGCAAGCTTCAGTTTTCTTTCCGTCATAAGATGCGGGGCAAGGCGGATCCAGGGCCGGTGCAATGATTTTTGCCAACACAAGCAAAGCTACATTTTGCCCCCCCCCCCCCCCTCCCGGCATGATCACATTGTGACCCCTTATTGTGTCACGCTTCTCCCCCCCATGGCACATCATCCTCCCCATGTCACATTTCTCCCCCTCCATGGCACAGACTACGTTCCCCCCTCGCATCGTGTCACCCGTGACCCCCCCCCCCCCCATTAATGTTGTGTAACAATTATAAACAACTTGCGCTCTGCGCTTATCACCTACCACCTACCCTGCGGGAGTCGACAGTCCGTCTGGGCTGGCTGTGTGAGTCAGTCACTGTCAATGGGGATGGATCTGTTTAACTCTGACACAAGAGAAAACGGATTTGTCCCTCATTGACTTTCAATGGTGTTTATGACGAATCCGTCTTGGCTATGTTAAAGATAATACAACCGGATCCGTTCTTAACGGATGCAGATGGTTGTATTATCAGTAACGGAAGAGTTTTTGCTGAACCCTGCCGGATCCAGCAAAAACACTAGTGTGAAAGTAGCCTAACACACATTCACCACACACATGGAGACTCCCTAACCCTAGGTACACACCTAAGCGTTTTTCAGCGCGTTCCTACGCACTGAAAAACGCACAACATGTGAAATGCCATGTATCCCTATGTGCATGGTACACATTTGGGCGTTTTACAGCGCGTTTAAACGCGCTGAAAAACGCCTGACCCAAACGCTAGTGCTTGAGCTTCTTTGGGGCGTTTTTTCAAGCGTTTCCACCCATTGGAATGCATGGAAACGCTTCAAGTTGAAGATATGCGCGTTTTCTGTTTAAAAAACGCGCATACGATCGCGCGTTTTTCTCATTTGACCCAGCATAAAAAGGCCCAATTTGGCCAACAGTCTGCAACTTTCATATAGGTGGGCCTACATTTTTAGTGGATCTGGAACCTGTCAATCAAAAAAACCCCTCAAAAACGCGCGTTCCTTAAATGCAAAAACGCCCATGAAAACGCGCGTTTGTCGCGCGAAAAAACGCTCAAAAAAATGCCCGCTCCAAAAACGCTTAGGTGTGTTCCCAGCCTTACACATGTTCACCCCACCCAGGGAAATTCTTAAATACATGTTCACTAAAAAAATGGACACTCTGACATGCAGATCGATGGACAGTATGCCTGGCATTATAGTCACATAGTGTGACATGCCTGGGACATATCTAGAAAGGGCTGAGCCCCATTTTTGAATGGATGCACATCAAGCTTGAAACTATAATGTAGAGCTGCATCCAGCATTATTTTTCTATTTCAAATCTGCAGCAAAATCCATATGTGCAATTTGGATTTTGGAGCAGATTTGCTTCATATTTGACCCAGAATTTCACCTCTGCTACAGTGAAAGAAGCTGGTGCAAATGTAATAGGCATATACATTCCAAAAATGAAGTCATTAAGGCCTCTTTCACACGGGCGTCATGTTTGACGCCCGAATAAGAGGCGGGTGCGTTGCGGAAATATGCGTGATTTTCCCGCGCGGGTGTAAACGTTTGTAATGCGTTTTGCACGCGCGTGAGAAAAATCGCCATGTTTGGTACCCAGACCCGAAGCCGGACTTTATCACTGAAGTCCGGTTTCGGGTCTTCTGGAGAATTGATTATTTTCCCTTTTAACATGGTTATAAGGGGAAATAATAGCATTCTTAATAAAGAATGCATAGTAAAATGAAGTGGAAGGGGTTAAAAATAATAAAAGTTAACTTACCTAAGCCATTTGATCGCGATCTGTCCTCTCTTTCCCTGCATCCGCTAAGAACTAAAGGACCTGTGATGACGTCACATCACATGGTCCAATCACATGGTCCATATTACCATGGTAAGATGGACCATGTGACTGGACCATGTGATGTGAAGTCATAACAGGTCCTGTAGATCTTAGCTGATGCAGGGAAAGAGAGGACAGATCGCAACTACGCGATCAAGTGGCTAAGGTAAGTTAACTTTTATTATTTTTAACCCCTTCCACTTCATTTTACTATGCATTCTGTATTAAGAATGCAATTATTTCCCCTTATAACCATGTTATAAGGGAAAATAATAAAGATCGGGTCCCGTTGCTAAGCAACCATGCAGGAAAATCGCACTGCATCCGCACTTGCTTGCCGATGCTTGCGATTTTCCCGCAGCCCCATTCACTTCTATGGGGCCTGCGTTGCGTGAAAAACGCACAATATAGAGCATGCTGCGATTTTCACGCAACGCAGAAGTGATGCGTGAAAATCACCGCTCATGTGCACAGCCCCATAGAAATGAATGGGTCCGGATTCAGTGCGCGTGCAATGCGTCCTCCTCACGCATTGCATCCGCGCGGAAAACTCACCCGTGTGAAAGGGGCCTAAGTGTGTGTGTGTGTGTGAATATATATATTAGGGCTGCAGCTAACGATTATTTGAATAATCGATTAGTTGCCAATAATTTCAATGATTAATCGGAAAAAACAACAAAAAGACAAAAATCATGGGATTATGTCATTTTACTTAAAAATATGTACAAAGGTCATATTAAAACAATTTTAGGAGTTACATAATTATAAAAAATTTGCATTAAAATGTAAAAAAGACAACATATCCACATGGTCAGGGCTGAGGCTAGCTCTCTTCTTACGCGCTATGTTGCCCGTTGCTGAGAAGAGGCGTTCTGATGGTGTGGATGTACTTGGGATAGACAAGGAGACATTATGGGTCAGCAGCCACGCACAGACTGATACTGCTGCCTTCATAATATGTCTCCTTGTGGCCCCCCTTACAGTATACTAGTAGACCGTCTGCGTGGCTGCTGCCCCCAATGTCTCATATTGTGGCTGCTGCGCTCATGTCTCATATCATGTCTCCAGTCCTTTTGGTCCCCCAATACAGTAACTGTAGGTGCTGCACTAGTGCACTGTGTACTCACTGCGTCTGCCACCCCCCCATGGCAGTCACTTGTCTGCTACCAGTCGGAGGGAGTCAGTGACTCATCCCCATTCCCTACTGCCTGCCATTTCAAAAGTCATCATCATACATGCAGACTGAGGCAGACATTACCTTTAGGCCCAGTCCGGAGGGAATGGGACTGAGCTGAGGAGACTTTCTCGCCACTCTGCGCACCGCTCACACACTGCGCTCAGAGGCCCTGTGTCACATGACTCCAGCGTTCAGGGTCAGTGGGCGGAGTCTGCAGCAAGCGAGGTGAAGAGGCTGAGCTTGGGTGGCCATCGCGGATGGCGATTTGTATGCGAGTCTGATGCAGGGCCGGGCAGAGAGGCAGGCGAAAGCGGGTAAACGGTGCCGCCAAAGTATCGGCCGATTATTCCATATCTGGATTCGTTGGCAACAAATCCAGTTATCGAACATTATCGATTACCTCGATTAATCGTTGCAGCCCTAATATATATATATATATATATATATATATATATATATATATGAACACACTCGCACATATAATGCATTTGTAACGGCTTGAGACCCTTTCACGTTTTTCACATTTTGTTCTGTTGCTACCGTTTTCTAAAATAAAAAAATCTTCACTCTCTACTTAAATACCCAATAATGACAAAATGAGAAGAGAATTTTTGAAATGTTTGCAAATTTATTGCAGAGGAAAACGCAATATTTCGCATGGACACAAGTATTCAGACCCTTTGCTTGAAATTCAGCTCCGAGGGCCTCCCATTTCTCTTGAGATGTTTCCACACCTTGACTGGAGTCCACCTGTGGTGAATACAGTTGACTGGTTAGGATTTAGAAAGACACAGCCCTGTCTATATAAGGTCTCACAGCTGACAATGCGTATCGGTGCAAAAACAAAGTCATGATGTGGAAAGAACTGGTGTAGAGCTCAAACAGGATTGTGTGGGGGCACATATCTGGAGAAGGGTATGAAAACATTTTTGCTGTACTGAAAGTAACCAACAGCAAAGTGGCCTCCTCTTTCTTAAATGGAAGACGGAATGGAATAACCAGTAGTCTTTCTAGATCTGGCCATCCCGCCAAACTACGGTAATTGGAAAAGAAGGCCTTTGGTACAAGAGGTGTCCAAGAACCCAATGGTCACTGTAAATGAGCTCCAAAAATTCTGTGTGCAGATGGGAGAAACTTCCAGACAGTCAACCAGCAGTTCACTTATCGGTGCTTCATAGCAGAGTGGTCCGAAAAAAGCATCCTCTGTAAAAGACACTCAAAACCCCACTTGGAGTTTGCAAAAAAATCACCTAAAGGACTCTCAGACTGTGAGAAACTAGATTCTTTGGTCTGATGAAACCAAGATTGACCCTTTTGGCCTCATCTCTAAACATCATGTCTGACGGAAACCAGGAGCTGCTTATCACCTGCCCAAGGGTGGCAGCATCATGTTGTGGGGGTGTTTTTCAGCAGCTGGGACAGGGAGACTGGTCAGAGTTGAGGGAAAGCTGAATAGAGAAAAGTAGAGATATTGTTAATGAAAACCTGATCCATAGTGCTCTGGATCTCAGACCAGGACAAAGGTTTACCTTCCAACAAGACAATGACCCTAAGCACGCAGCCAAGGAGTGTCTTAGGGACATCTCTCGGAATCTCTTTGCAGAGCCTCACTCGAACCCAATAGAATATTTCTGGAAAATCCTGAAAATGTCTGAAAAATGAAAGATGCCCCCCATCCATCCTGACAGAGCTTGAAAGGATCTGCAGAAAAATATTGCAGAAGATCTCCAAATCCAGGTGTGAGAACCTTGTGTCATCATACCCAAAAAGGCTGGAGGCTTCAATCACTGCCAAAGGTGCTTCAATTAATGTAGTGACTAAAGGGTCTGAAAACCTATGTCAATGCAAGATTTGAGTTTTTTTCTTATCAATTAATTAGCACAGATTTCCAACATTCTGTTTTCACTTTGTCATTATGGGGTTTTGTTCGTAAAATGATGAAGACATTTTTTTATTTTTTTTTTAGCAAAAGGGCGCAACATAATAAATTGTAAAAAAAATGCACTGAATGCACTGTATATTAGGCATACATACCAGTACATGTTCCATCAACACACATGCACATACGTATTTATACACACATTACACAGACACTTACCTTTTCTGCAGAGAGCTGATGTGAAGCAGACGTCACAGGAACGGCCGCTCATAGACTGGCTGCGTTAATGACTTCTAATTCTTGCTGCTACCCAGCGCTCTGTTATAGGGGAGACTTTCTTGGGCTCCCCCGGAGCACTGAGCCCCAGGCAGTAGCCCAGATAGCCCTCATTATAATCCGCCCCTGAGTTCTTGCTGTCCCGATGTATTATCATAGTGATACTAATATTTGGGTTTCATTATCCAGGTGATATTTGTTATTCAGAATCTGTTCCTAACATTTATGTATCTTCAGATGAGCAGGATTAGTTGCCATCCATAAACATAGTGAATTTTAAAGAGCACGTCGGCGCTCTTAAAATGCCACACTAGCAGTCCTTATGGCCAATTTCAGCATGGCCTTTCGAGTGCATGTTTGTATTCATTTGTGTTTGGTATATAGAAGATAAATGTGACGTATGTCGGAGTAAGATTAGCTCATCAATGCATACTATTGGGAGACGAGGGAAAAAAAAACCTGCCTAGAAAAGAGGCAAATTAACGGAGGTTGAAATCTATGTCTCGCTGATTACAATTATGCACATTGCTTGCAGTTCAGACAAGGGTGTTCAGGCACATTTGCTTTCCTTCCCCTGGAAACATCTGTGCAGACAGCGCTGTAGGGGGTTTATACTGTACAATCATGCTCCGAATAAGTGGTCAGGCTCATCTGGATTTTATGTTCGCATATTCATTTGAAAATGACACTTGGAATGGACTTTCTGCTGTCGACAGCACCTTATTCTGGCCATTTTCGCCATGAAGGGCCTCCTCCTAATCAGTGTTAATGGCTTTTAGTATGTTATATAACATGGTGACGTCGCTGTGACACCATTCCTCATAAATACTTGCTATGAATAGTTAGAAAGTTCTGTAAAAACTTCAGAATGCTGTCTCAGTTGACCAATTTCTGCTTTCTATCTTTTAACCCTTTTTTTAATCCTGGATGTACCACATTTTTAGTTTTTTACCATAAAACTTAAAGGGGTTCTCTGGAATTTTCTTATTGATGGCCTATCCTCAGGATAGGTTATCAATAGAGTTGAGCGAACTTGCATTTTAAGTTTGGCGTACTGGATTGTATAAGAGGTGACGTCACCCCAGGTCCTTAGTGTTGTCCAAGGTTCGGGTTCATTGAAGAATCCCCTTATGGATTCCAAATGCCGTTATGGTCCGTGGTAGCGGAATCCATAACCGGATTCTTCGATAACCCCAACCTGAACTTTGGACTCCGAACTTAAAATGCAAGTTCACTCAACTCTAGTTATCAATATGAGATTGGCTGGGTCTCACTTCCAGCACCTCCGCTGATCAGTTGTTTCTGGAAGCCTCGGGGCCCACCAGAGCACTTGTGATTTCCTCAGCCTCCTCAGCGCTTCCCAAGCACTGTGTCATCCATTGCCTTGAATGGGACCGAGCTGTATCAAGGCCATGTAACTGATGGACATTACATCACCGGCCAAGGAATAGGCCACATCAAGTGCTGTGTCCCTCTCCAACAGCTGTACAGCAGGGGTACCATGAGTTGGACCCCAACCAATCAGATATTGATGACCTATCCTGCCACGTGTTGGAACCCCAACAGTCCGATATTGATAGGTTGCCAAAATGTAACTCCTGGAAAACCCTAGAGGGAAATAAAAGCAAATAGACATATTTAGGGAGATTTATCAAAACTGGTATAAAGAAAAACTGACTTTGTTGCCCATAGAAACCAGACAGATTCCAACTTTCATTTTTCAAAGGAGTTTTAAAAAATGAAAGGCGGAATCTGATTGGTTGCTTTGGGCATCTAATCAGTTTTCCTTTACACCAGTGTTAATAAATCTCCCCATTGTCCCAATCAATTTAAGACTATATCTGTGATTTCACTGAAGAATATTTGTGATATGGACTGGGATTGGAAAGATGCATGAGAATTATTGGGGTTCTCTGGGCTTTACGTAAATTCTCAGTTTCAGCTAACCGGTGGAAGGAAGAGCGTTTCAGCAGTAGTTCACCTTCTGTCGCATTGCCGATTCCGCAATCTCAGCTGTGATCACTTGACTGCCCAACTGGATGCCGGCTCAACCAGATGTGGTGATTAAAAGGGTTATCCTGGAAAACACAATGATGACATCCCCAGGATAGGTCATCATTATCACATCAGCGGGGATCCAAGGCCACCGATCAGCTGTTTCAGGGAGCCGTTGTGCTCACCCGAGCTCTGGCGAGTGATGTAGGCTTGTGGCAGCTTTCCAAAGACAGCGCCGTACATCGTATAATGGCAGTGCTTGGTATTGCAGCTCAGCCCCATTGACTTGAATGAGGCTGAGCTGCAACTGGGCCAAGTGACCGATGTACTAAAAAGAGCCTGCTACTGGCCACTTCTGATAGCAGATCGGCAGGCGCCAGAGGTGTTGCCTTCACACAGATCTGATGCAGATGACCTATTCTGAGGATTATTCATAAATATATTTTCCTGGATAACCCCTTTAAAGGAAAGCCCCAGACAAAACCAAACAGGTTCCATGTTCTTTATAGTATTCCATGTGTCAGTCTCTTTCTCTGTATGCCAGATTGTGGCTATTTCAGTGTGAATCAGGCTTCAGTGAGACACTTTTTTCCTTGAGCCTGAGAGGATCCATATGTCACTGATAAATGCATTAGAACTTCCCGTATTTTCTAATTGCTTGGACCAGTCCACACTAGCTCTTCACAGTTAATATGATGAGTAGACAGAGCTCTGTCACACTGTTATACTGACAATATACATATGTTGTCAAAGCTTATTTAGGACAATATAGATGGTATCTATACCATCCTCCCAGCAGTCGCAGAGGGTACTGTCTCTAACCGCCCTTTTGATCCTGTGCTGAGGCATTATAGGAATGATAGCATAGACAGAGAGGCTGGCCTGCAGGGAGTATATAAAATAAGCTTTATAGACAATGGGGGGAGTAAGGACACCTTTAGATTCATATTTAGTTACATGTATTTTAGCTGGAAAAAAAATGTTTTCAATAGGTTTGTGTTGGAAAATTTGGACCCTTTGGCTTCTGCAGCCTGCATGTATTCCAATACCAAGCAGGCTGCAGAATGCAGTTCACTATCAAATTCGTCAGAAAGGCTGTCTCATGACTCAGTCTCTAGACCCTATCTAACCTGTCTTAAGTGATTTTCTTTGCTTAAGGGTGGACTGGGAAAACACGGACACCGGCAAAGTGCGTTCCGCATTTTGCGGACCGCACATCGCCGGCACTCTCATAGAAAATGCCTTTTCTTGTCCGCAATTGTGGACAAGAATAGTACATGTTCTATATTTTTCGGAAAGGCGATTGCGGACCCGGAAGTGTGGATCCGCAATTGCGGACCCGGGCGGGACATCAAATGTCCCCATTAAAATTAATGGGTCCGCAAAATGCGGAATGGAATTGCGGACGTGTGAATGGAGCCAAAAATGCATTGATTGCAGATTAAAGGGACACTCCTATCCGAAAACATTAACATATATGAATGACTGTTGACTGCTTGTTAGGTAAAGGAGACCACGCAGATAAATACAGGGATCTCCTTCACAGTATGAGGACGAGGGATCGCTATTGCTTGTCCCCATACGATGATTGGAGTGCCCACACGAACGACAGGATCACCTGATCTGCGAGCAATTCACTTGTTCATCGGGTGATCTGCGGCACATTTACATGGGCACATTATCGGGAACGAGCGTTCACAGGAAGGGTCATTCCCGATAATCTGCCTGAAAATCAGACTGTATAAATCCACCTTTAGAAAGCATTTAAAGAATTGGTTTACAGAAAGCACATGGGCCATAGACACAACGGTCTGGACCTCACTGACTTCTATGGGAGAGTTTTCTAGGCATGCTCTGTGACCTATGCAGAGGTCATTGTTCAAGGAAAGAATAGATAAGATTTGACAATCACCTATCGTGAATGGAGAATCCTGTGTTATCTATACACACAGGTGACACATGTCGTTCTAAACCTGCCTCTAATGATAAGGAGATAACTGCAGTGAAGTGATCTGTACAGACCATGTGGCACCTATTAGGCCTAGTGGCCAGTGTGAAAACTGCAGGAATGTATGTTTTTTGTTTAAATATAAATATTGACATGAAAAACTAAAATAACCATCAAAAATTCTTTAAAATGCGTTTAACATAAAAATAGGGTTTAAACAATAGGTCATTTTCTGATGACACACATCCTAATTGGTGTAGGACGTACTCCTAAAATTCCGGAAAAAAAAAGAACTCTTTAAAAATTGTTTTCTATGAATATTGAGTTTAAAAAGATACCACTTGCGAACAGAAGTTTCCTTTTAATGTGGTTACAGCTTTCCCTAGAGCAGTGATGGGCAACGTGCGGCTCTCCAGATGTTGCAGAACTACAACTCCCAGCATGCAAAGCCTGTCTATAGCTATCAGCCTACTGCAGGGCATGGTGGGAGTTGTAGTTTAGCAACAGCTGGAGAGCCGCACGTTGCCCATCACTGCCCTAGAGGATACCAAAATGACCACGGCAGATAGAGCAGGCTGCAATTAAAAAAGAAATAAGCTGCATGCATCGTATTGCGGTGCTTGAACTCTGCCTTGTCAAATTACATTGGTTTTGGTTTAGTCCCTGAACATGTTTCTGTGTGCAAGCTGTGGGATTTGCCTACCCCCACTGATGTGTGTAAACCTATCGACGTCTTGTATGGGAAGACAATATTGTTTCCATATACCACATGGTCTGGCATACACAACCGTTCGCAATGCGCATACAGTAATCCTCCAAGCATTTGGAGGCTGCGCTCGCTCTACATAGTTGCTTTAGACTTTTGCTCGGGATTGTTTAAACTATTTGCCCATTTACATATTTATGGCTCATGTTCTTAAAATCCCTCCAAGACTGGCTGTTAATTTATTTGCTCTGTGCAGTGTAATCGGCAATGGTATATATACATTTTATATTTATGGGTAGAAGAACGTTGCTAAAGGGTGCTTTGAAACCACCTTTTTAGCTCTAAATAGCTATTGTGTACATATGGTAAGGTACTGCTGCTTAACAATTAGTAACTGCTTTGATGAAACTAAATTACATTTTTAAGTTCCCATCAGGAAGTCGCTCCACATATCTGTATTAATGTATTCAAGGCTCGAGAAGGAAAGTTAATTTTCCAGCTTAAATATTTAATTCAAGCTTAAAATTTAGTCTGTAATTAGAGCTCCCAAATGGCAGGAACATGGAGTATTTGTCCATTTTAATTAGATTGTTGTTTACCTATTAATTATATATCATATCTTGTCATATAGTTTTGATGGTAACAGATGGTGCTAGGAGTTAGTAAGGGTTTGAACAAAATAAGATTCCACATGATTTATTAAGTTGCACTTTATTAGTGAGTGGTCTGCTTTAGTTAATTCTCTGGGAAAAGAACTTAGCGAAATTTTTACTAATTTTTCTATGATTATTCCTTTGCGCAATGAACATCCCTGCATCATTTTTCACTGGAAAAGAAAATATTGCAGCTTCATTTCTCTCTGGTAAAAGTAACACTCCTGCGCTGTCATGCTGTATAATTTGATTTCTTTAAGATATATAGTTTTTGCTCTGAAAAAGCCAATAATAAAGCATTTAATGTTCCACTATAGTAACTGTCATTTTGTGCAGAATTTCTGCCGTGTGTCTTAGTTTTATTTAACTGTGTGTGTGTAATATTGTTAGAGGGCTTTAAGAATGAACCTACTATATGTGTGTGTGGGGAGGGGGTAGGTAAGTTCCCATTCCCTATGTCTACACCTGACGTACTTTCTGTAATTTGTTGTAATTTTAGGGTGAACCTTGTGGCACTCGGCTTGATTGGTGCTGGAAATCGGGTTCCCACGCCAATCATAGTAGAGAATAGAATTTCCAGCAATTCGATTGTGACAAAGTGAATCTTTTATTGAAATTGCGGCTGTGACGTTTCGGCCAGATCCGGCCTTTTTCACACTGGTGCCGCTTGGAGAAGGGAATACCGGAGCAATTGGAAGCTTAGGTAATGTGTATCTGCATTCCCTACAGTGCAGATGCACCTTACCTTAGCGCACAATTGCTCCGGTGTTCCCTTCTCCAAGCGGCACCAGTTTGAAAAAGGCCGGATGTGGCCGAAACGTCACGCTTTATTTGTACAGACGCAATTTCAATAAAAGATTCCCTTTGTCACAATCGAATTGCTGGAAATTCTTTATTTTAGGGTCCATTCACACGTCTGCAATTCCGTTCCGCATTTTGCGGAACGGAATTGCTGACCCATTAGTTTCAATGGGGACAGATGATGTCCCGGCCGGGTCCGCAATTGCGGATCCGCACTTCCGGGTCCGCAATCGCGTTCCCGAAAAAAAATAGAACATGTCCTATTCTTGTCCGCAATTGCGGACAAGAAAAGGCATTTTCTATGAGAGTGCTGGCGATGTGTGGTCCGCAAAATGCGGAACGCACATTGCCCCGTTCCGTGTTTTGCGGATCCGTGGATCCGCAAAACACACACGGACGTGTGAATGGACCCTTACTGTAATTTGTTGTAATCATGGATCACTGATAGCAGCTGACAATGTGCCTATATATTCCATCCTTGTATTTTATTCATTTATGTCTATGAGTAAGACCATTGTAACGGTTGAAATGCGTCAGACCAGATCACTATGTGCGTTGTGAACAGTTGTCAATAAAGAAGATATGATTTTACTCGCTGGATCCACCTCCTGTGCTATCCAATAAACAGTCCGAGGTCAGGGTAGACATATCAGGGTCAGTACAGAGATCAGGCAGTAATCAGGTCAGGTAGCGAAGGATTATATCCGGAAAACTGGAAAAAGTCTGTTCACGGTCAGATAAACATATAACAGCACCATGGCAGGGGTAGAGCTTATTGCTCAGACATTTATACATAAGGATCAAGATATAATAATTCAACCCAATTCATAGATCTGGTGTGCCATCTATGCACAGGACCTCCAACTAGAGCTGCATATCAGGACAAGCACCCAATTTGCCATTGAGATCTTGGACAGGGGCGTGCAAATCAACTGGGGGAAGGGGAGTTTTGATTTTTAAAATCCTAATGCACTTTGCAGAAATCTGGACTTGCTGCCTGCTTCTAGAATTGCACGGATTGCAGTCATATTATGAGAGTTGCAGAACTGGTTCACGGAACGGAACACTATGGAAGCACTGCGGAGTGCTTTCATGGGGTTTCGTCCCGTACTTCCGTTCCGCAAAAAGATAGAATATGTCCTATCGTTTTGTGGAATGGGCAGATCGTGGACCCGTTCAAGTGAATGGGTCTGCTGCGGCTACCCAACGGTCGGTTTTCGTGCATTGCGGGCCGCAGCACGGCCACAGGGTGCACACGTTCATGTGCAGGAGGCCTTAAACGGAGTCTGTCACCAAGAAATTCACTGTTAAACCAGACGCAATGCCTTGTAAGGCTAGATCAGCTGAATGTAATGATACCTTTCACTTAGAGATCCATTTCTTCCTCTGTTAGCCCCTCCATCTCCTTCTTGATATGCAGGGCCAGGCGAGATGACTATACCTGCTAAATGCCTGCCCAAAGAGCACATCTTACCTGGCTGATTGACCACCTGCAAGGTACATGAAGTCATAGGGGGAGATTTATCATCTCCGTGCCCCAGTTTTCTAGGGGAGATCATACACTGGCATAGAATGCTGGATTCTGGTAAATCTCCCCCATAGAATCTTTCAATTGAACCCTTTCAAGCATCCAAGTTAAGAGTGTGTTATGGCCCATTTGGGAGTTTTAAGGACTTTTCAGTGGATTCTTTTTCAGCAACTAGATTCCAGTTGCAAGACCTTTTAATAAGTTCCCAAATTAAAAAATTGGAATCCCAACATAATAATAAATTATTAACCATCTACAGAATAGCTGACAAACGTCTGATCGTTAGGGGTCTGACCTATGGGACTGCCATGATCACAAGAATGGGTAACTGTGTTCAACATTTCAAGATGCCTCTGTACAGTGCTCTGCTATCTCCCAGTCCCATATGGTTTGAACATAGCAGCAGTGTGCATCTTTGACTGCCGTTACTTCCAAGTGAAAGACGCAACACCCTCATTTAGCTATTGGACCCCCACCGATCAGACATTTTCACCTTATTCTGTGGCTAGGTGATTAGTCTTACTTTTGGGACATCCCCTTTAAGGATTTCTGTCTTGAAGATGGATTCTCTTTAAAGGGGTTTTCTGAGATGTTTTAACGGATTACCTTTCCTCTGAATAGGTCTTGGGTATCTGATCAGTGGGGGTCTGACACTTGGGACTCCCACTGATCAGCTGTTTGAGAAGGTAGTGTCATTTTAGTAGCACTGAAGCCTTTTCCGTGCTCATTAAGCACAATGTCGTACTTTGGTACTTGGTAGGCACTTCAATGGGACTGAGCTGCTCCTAAGCCATGTGACCGATGAACGTGATGTGACATGGCCCAGGCCTTATCAAACATCGGATTGGAGGGGGTCCCATGTGTTGGATCCACACCAATCTGATACTGATGGATAGGTCATCAGTCAAAGACAACTTTTCACGTCTGCTGACATGTATGTCGTAGTAACTAGTTGCATTCCCCATGTAATAACAATTCTGGAGCATCTATTCTTATGACTCCCTGTTGTGCCATTCCTGTGTTATTCCCGCTAGAAGTTTACAAATAAATTGCCAGCAGTCTGCAGTAAAGGTACTGCTTAGTGTTACCAGTGGTGGGTGTGTCTGACTCTGTCCAATCAGTACTGCCAGTCTCAGACTGCGCAGGGACACCCCCAACTGGTTACCACCCCTTTGTACCCTTACTGCAAGCTGCTGGAAATTCATTCTTAACTTCTAGTAGAAATGACAAAGGAATGGAGCCATAAGAAAGGATGCTCTAGAATTGTTATTACATGGGGAATACAAAAAGTTATCACAGCAGACATGTCTGGAGAGGTGACAGGTCCTCTATAAAATACCTCAGAAAACCCCTTTAAATTAAATGACAATACTCCATTTTAAACCATTGTGCATCATTCGTACATTAGTACATTTAATTTGTAATACTTAATGAGTTGAATCATTTGAAAAACAGAAACTTTCTAAACTGTGCTTCATGCCCAGAATTGCCTAAAATCTTCAGAACGAGCAATTAATTGCTTATAACATTAAACTCTACATGTGATGTGTGATTAAACGGCAGCATTGTGCAACTAAAAGCGATCACATTGCAAAACGATTAAAAAATGATTTAGCACGTTCCACCATGTGCGGAAAGGAAAAGTGATCTCGATTATGAGAGTAATCTCTTAATAAAGAGGCTCATAAAAGTCAGCCATGTATCCCAGCCCTTCTTTAGGCTGAGGTTTGTCCGAAAGCCCATTTATTATTATTAGCATTTTACTTTTGAGCTTGTTTTTTTTTTAATTGTTCCCTTCGTATGCGCTAAGTAATCAGATGCGTGTGGAAGGCAGTATTGTTGCGGTGTTAGTTCCTCTGACTGGTTTATAAATTAGCAGTAAATTACCGGACCACTTTATTATTCCACTAATTGCTTTTCTAAGATCTCGCAGCTAATAAAATGTATAAATACGCAGAGAATCAGCTGCCGCTGAATTTATCACAGGTAATATCTCAAGTTCTGGAAAATAAAGAGCAGAAATAGACACAATTGGGTCAGTGAAATGTTCTTTATTACCGTATTCCTGGAAACTGATTGACAGTCGAGAAGATGTTTTTCTGTCTCATCTGTGTAAAACAGTATGGAGCAGTATTTTAACGCTATTAATGGCAACATACATTATCAAGTTTTTCTTGTCTCCTTTAATCAAGCAGGCTGCTGAAAACTTTCATGTAAGCCAAGCTATTTTTTGATAATTAGATTACTTTTTTATTTCTTGTAATGAATGACATTGAAATGATTATTAGCTTCTGCTTAGTTATAAATATTTCTGATGTTTTTAGAATTAACTTGTATCAGAATCGGAGTCTTTGCAAAATGTGCTAGTAGAGGGAATGGTGTATTAAAGGGGGGAGCACTATGGTTTCTGCTAATACTAGTTATTTTTTTGTGTAATGAAAAGTTGTAAAGTTTTCTGGTATTTTTTCTTTATCTATTCCTCACGGCTTTTTTAGATCTCTTCTGGCTGTCATACAGAAGAAACCTTCAGTGTCAACTTTTAGGGGATATAAAATGCCATGCTCATGTGATGTTAACACAGGGCAGGGCTCTGATGTTCTGTAACACCTTGATGATTCCTACTGGATGACTGCGAGTAAAAAAGTATATTGGAAAATTGTATACATTTTTATTGCACAAATAATTTCTTTTGTTGTGATATCCTTTTAATGTTTGCTCAAACAAATCTGATTTTCTTTTTTAAAAGCTATTGTAATTTGTTTTTGTACTTAAAGGGGTTTGCTGTTTTCACAGTATTGGTGACCTACATGCATCCTTAGGATAAACTATCAATATGGGATCGGTGGGCATGAAACGGGCAGAATACAGCATACTCACATGTTGCATGTGTATTATGGGTTTAGAAGATGCAAAGTTATCTGTGCCAAGAAAAGCACTTCTCACCAGCTACAGCAAAATTTGTTGGCATATCGGTGGCATTGGTGGCATATCGCCAGAGTTAGGTCCCGCACCGCACCCATCTCTAGAACAGAGCCTGTGTTATTGTGATTCATGCGATTCACTTCTTCTTTGTGTGGTGCCAAATCAATTAGGATTGTAAGTATGAGCTCATACAGCTTTCTCAATAAGACCGATACAGGCTGGTATCATGGAAAATATGCCAACCTTTATTCATTTAACATACACTTATATAGGAGATGTGAGGTAGACCAAAAGGGTGGGCCTTACAGAAAAGTTATTGGCTCTTTGACAAAAATGGGAGCAGCTTGCCAACTTTATCCCTGAGTTTAAAAATGGTAACCTAACTTCCCCCCCCCCCAGAGTGACCCTATAAGAAAGAAATGCATACGAGGCTCACATATCTGGTTAGCTGCCATCTTGTGGACAGAAAAGAGTAATCCAGTAGATATATATAGAGAAATAAAACCTATCTCTCACACCTGCAAAGTAAAGGAGAGAGAACCGCACAGGCATAGCCGTCCTACATTCATCTTTGTAGGACTGCGAAAAATAGCTGAGCACTGGCTCAACTATTTCTATCAGCCCCATAGAAGGGAATTGAACGATGGCCGCTCTTGTGCGGTGCTCTTCACATTCATTTCTAGGGGACTTCTGAAAATAGCTTGACCACTCAGCTATTTTCTGCACTCCCATAGAAATGAATGTAGGGTGGCCACGCATGCTCTTTCCACTCTCTGTCAGTTTGTGGGCTAGCGATATGCCAGCAGTGTTGAAATGGAACAACCCCTTTAAATAGATTTACCTAGAGTGTGGAGTGGCTTAAAGCGAGTTGGAGCTCGAAGACAAAGTTCAAATGATGCATCCAACTAAAGTCTGTGAAGAAAGAGTTATATTCCACCACCTATAATCCTTGAATAAGGTGCTGTATATCACTTTCTACTAGCTTTAGTCCACAAGCAGGAACTACATCATACAACCCAATAGTCATACAGAGCTGTTTTGTACCAGGTGTAATCCATGGTGATGGAGCTATATTTTACCACCTATAGTCCATGTAAATAGAGTTGCATTCTCTTAGTTGTAGTCCATTAAGTAGGAGCTGTATTCTACAAGCTATAGTTCATAAAGAGAAATCTGCGGTCTCCTATTGTAGCCATAGTCATGAATAAGGCTCTGTATTCTGCCTGCTATAGTCTATGAAGGCTGAACCTCGTTTCAGTAGCTACTGTATAGTCCAAGAAGAAGTATCTATATTCTACCACCTATAGTCCATGAAGACGGAGATTCATCCCAGTAGCTGTAGTCAATGAAGAAGGATCTATATACTACCACCTATAGTCCATGAAAACGGAGATTCATCCCAGTAGCTGTAGTCAATGAAGAAGGATCTATATTCTACCACCTATAGTCCATGAAGACGGAGATTCATCCCAGTAGCTGTAGTCAATTAAGAAGGATCTATATTCTACCAACTATAGGCTATGAAGGCGGAGCCTCAAACCAGTAGGTATAGTCCACAAATAATCCTTATTCTACCAGCTATAGTCCATGATGACAGAGCCTCCTTCCAGTAGGTATAGTCCACAAAAACAATCTATATTCTACCAGCTATAGTCCATGATGACAGAGCCTCCTTCCAGTAGGTATAGTCCACAAAAACAATCTATATTCTACCAGCTATAGTCCATGAAGACAGAGCCTCATTCCAGCAGGTATAGTCCACAAAAACAATCTATATTCTACCAGCTATAGTCCATGAAGACAGAGCCTCATTCCAGCAGGTATAGTCCATAAATAATCTATATTCTAACGGCTATGGTCTATGAAGGCTCAGCCTCATTTCAGTAGCTATAGTCCATGCAGAAGGATCTATATTTTACCAGCTATAGTCCATGAAAACTGAGACTCATTTCAGTAGCTATAGTCCATGAAGAAGGATCTATATTATACCAGCTGTAGTCCATGAAGATGGAGCCTCTTTCCAGTAGCTATTGTCCATGAAAAAGGATCTATATTCTACTAGCTATAGTCTATTTTGTCAGCTTTACTCCTTAAAGAAGGGGCTATTTTATCCATCTACTGTATAGTCCATGAAGAGGCAGCAGCTGTATAGTCCATGTGAAAGAAACTACATTTTTGAAGAAAGGACTATATTTAATCCAGTGTCTGCCTGTTGACATCTTATAACCTGCTATGTAGGTCCACATAATAGAATCTGACACATGTAGCCAAGTTTTTTCCTATTTCTTGTGTTTTCATACTTTTCTAAAGGGTTTGACGTAGCTTTATCCTATCCAAATCATCTCAGAAATTGCCTGTTAACTGATCTCCTTTACCAAGCGACGCCTTCTAGACTGTGCCAGTCTATGCTTTTTCCTAGTTTAGTTTTCATCAATTTCATTCAGAACATGTTGCGCATAATTCTCTGGTTGATCTTTATTTTTTTTGTGTGTGTGTTTGTGCACTTATGGTTCCAGTCCCGAGTGAATAGCAAAAGATATTTGTGCGTAAACACCCAGATCCTGTAGTAAGTGTTCATCTGCTTAATTCATTGAATAATGTGCGAAATCTACTCTTAGCAGTAACACTAAATGAATCAGACGGCTTTAAGTTATTGGATAAAGAAACAGGTTTTACATAATGTGTATTATTCACTGAAGCTGTTACTTTGTTTCTTTATTTTCTTGCATAGGGTTGTTTTTTTCCCTTTGCACAATAAACTAATGTTTTCCTGGATGTGATGTTAAAAACTAATAAAGATGCAGTGATAATTGAAATCGGTAAGAGTGTTTCCTAGTTGTTAGCCAACTGAAACTCACAATGCAAGTTCTGTCATAATAGTTTATTTTGTAATATTTCAATTTGAGCCCTATTATGCGGCTGTTGCTGACAATATTTGGTTAATGATTGTTAATGATACTGAATTATTGTGCTTTTGATCGGATTAGAAAACTGACTCAGGATTGTTTCACCCTTCTCGTGCCAGACACATGATGTATTTAGATTTGTCTAAAACGTGGGCTACTGCGCTCTCGGGCCAGTATTGGGAGATAATAATATGAGCTGACTACTTTAAAGCTTGGTTTGGATTAAATGAGCTTTGTGAGTTGTCTCAGGCTCATCAATGAAAGCACAAGGCAGTCATGTAATAATTTTAGTCATTATTTTTACGATCCCTCATTTGGTAGAATGTCCTTTTCTATCAATCTGAGTCTAAACCCTTACAGAATCCTGAGTGTGCGAACATGGCCTGAGATCAGCTACACTTAAGAGCGTTTAATACTGATGACCTATCCTCAGGATAGGTCATCAGTATCTGATCAGTGGGGGGCCAACACTCGGGACCCCCGCCAAAGGGCTGTAAGCACAGCAGCCTTCTCCCAGCTCACCAAGCACAGCGGTGTGCATTTTATAGCGGCTGTGCTTGGTATCGCGATTAGCCCCATTCACTTAGGGTACTTTCACACTAGCGTTGGTGCGGATCCGTCTGTTTATTTGCACAGATGGATCCGCACCTCTAATGCAAACGTTTGTATCCGTTCAGAACGGATCCGTTTGCATTAGGTTTAAAGAAAAATGACAAAGTCCAAAACGGATCCGTTTTGGATTACATTGAAAGTCAATGGGGAACGGATCCGTTTTCAAATGCACCATATTGTGTCACTGACAACGGATCCGTCCCCATTGACTTACATTGTAAAAAAAAACGGATCAGTTAGGCTCCGCCTCTTCAGACGGACACCAAAATGCTGCATGCTGCGTTTTGGTGTCCGCCTCCAAAACGTAATAGAGGCGGAACGGAGCCTAACTGATGCATTCTGAACGGATCCTTATCCATTCAGAATGCATTGGGGCTTAACTGATCCGTTTTGGAACGTTTGTGAGAGCCCTGAAACGGATCTTACAAACGGAATCCAAAACGCTAGTGTGAAAGTACCCTTAAATGGGGCTGAGCTGCGCCTAGGCTATGTGAACAATGAACGTTTTATCACAGGCCTAGGGAAATCTGCGAGATGGCTGCAGAGCTACTGTGAGCACCGCTACCTTCTCAAACGGATGTCAAACCCCACCGATCAGAATGTTGGTCATCAGTATTAAAATCTCAAAAAAAAATACTTTTTTGACAGCTGCTTTCCTGCATGTATCTGCTGTGGCACAGTTGCGTGCCCAGAAGAGAGAAATTTCTTTCTCAAGTTGCCCGCTTTTGGGGGTACATGACCCAAAGTCACAGAAAATAATGCACTATAATAGTAGATGCAAGCATAACATATGGACTAAGCCCTCACTCTTGATAAAATCTGAGACACTTGGTCAATACATCGTGATCAAAATACATCTAAGCCCATCTACCAAGAGACAAGGTGGTCTCAGTTCAGGCGGGTTCCTATGCTAACCTATTCACGCTGTTGCACATTTATATATTTAGGACCACAGTCTCTGCACATATCTGTGACTTTGTAAATGTAGCCATATATATAAGCGCATTTAATACCATATCGTGCAGGATGGTTTATATATACTTTTTTCTGTGATTTGTTTGACTTGTCTTGAAATAGTGGCACCTTCATGTGTGAATACGCTCCTATACTGGGAGTGATATTCATGTGCACTTTTGCCCCACCTATCTAAAAGGTGACCTTGATTAAGGTGGTACATATAGGTGTGTGTGTCTCTCCCCCCACCGGTTGCCGATGCACATGGAGGTAACAAGGGGCAGCACACCATATGTGCGGGGACTGTGCTCCTGAAAAATGCGCAACAGCATGAATAGGTTAGCATAGGAACCCGCCTGAACTGAGACCACCTTGTCGCTTGGTAGGTGGGCTTAGATGTATTTTGATCAAGATGTATTGACCAAATGTCTCAGATTTTATCAAGAGTGAGGGCTTAGTCCATATGTTATGCTTGCATCTATTATTATAGTGCATTATTTTCTGTGATTTTGTAAATGTAGCCATGTACATCCGCGCATTTAATATCATATCATGCAGGATGGTTTATATATATAGTTTTTTCTGTGATTTGTGTGTACATGACCCAATGCACATATTCTCCTGAAGGAAATGGTATGAGATGTAAACAGTGAGCATTTTCCACATGGCTGTCCTGAGGAGATGAGGAGTAGATATTTAACAGAAGAATACAGGATGCTGTACATCCCTTTCAATGGTTAAAAACCACATTGGCATATTGTTACAGTGCATTGTGTGCAGTATTCCCCAAGATGGAGCACATCTTCCATCAGAACGTCTGGTCAGAAGTTTCAATTTTTTATTCATTAAGCCCAGGTTCTGCTAAAATAGTTATCACTTTCTTTCATGCAACACCCTCCAATACCTGATCTGTGACTTGATGTCGACCATTTAGGTGGGAGTTGAGCAGGCTTTCTTATTCAGGATACAAGCCCCCCTCCCCCCACAGCTGCCGATGCATCTCCCCATCGCACGGATCAAAGCATCTGCCGACGAGGGGAGCAGCCAATAGCAGGCCGCGACAGGGACAGGCCCTCCTAACATCATCCGCGATACTAGGGAGACTCGGCCCCGTCGCAACCTGCTATTGGCTTCTCTCCTGGTCGCCAGATGTTTTGATCCGCGCGACAGGGAGATGCAGCGGCCATGCCGGGATCAGGAGCAACATGGGTGTCGGGGAGCGGCGTAATTATAATCTGTATGAGGGGACAGGGCATTGGGGGGCATGTTTTATAGTTTGGATAACCCCTTCAACTACAAGGGCTGCAGGCAATGAATTTCCTGGTGACAAGCCAACTCTTTAGGGTGTGGGTACACGTTACCATATATTGAACATGTGATGGACAATGGGCACACAAGATGGTGCAGCCATTGGCCACCACATGTGTGGGATTTTGGCTGCACACAGAGCATGTATCCCTACCCTTAAAGTGGACAGTGATGGCTAACCTCCGGCACTCTAGCTGTGGTGAAACTACTACTCCCAGTATGCGCCATTCATTTCTATGGAGTTTTAAGAGTGTATCTTGGGAGTCGTAGTTCTACCACAGCTGGAGTGCCGGAGGTTAGCCTTCACTATGCTAGGACCTCTAGCGCCTCTGGGACCTGCAGCTACCTCTAAAACAGAGCCCGCAAAGTATAGGAGAACAGGCCACGCATTCGACCCTCTGTTTATTTCTATGGGAGTGCTGAAAGCAACAGCGTGCTCGGCTATTTTCAGAAATCCCATAGAAATAGATCGGGATACACTGTTGAAGTGCAGCCACCTCTATATTCACTTCTATGAAGCTGATGGAAATGGGAGAGCCAGCAGTCCCATGGAAATGAATGGAGGGCGGCTGCGCATGTGTGATGTCTGGGACCTGCTCCTAACAGACATTGGTGGCATGTTCTAGCGATATGCTGCCAATGCTTGAGATTACACAAACCCTCTAATATTGAGTTAAGATATTGATTCCAGTCTAACAAACAAAAAGAAGATTGTAGGCAGCTCGACCATGTTACTCACTCTCTGGGAGCCAGGAACTCCACTTCTTCGGTAAGTGGTGGTAAACACTTAGCAAAACAGACAATTTCCAGATCCAGCTTCTACCAGTTCGAGTGCTTTTATTGAAGATAGCGATAAAAACTCACATGTATGCAGGACAATAACAGCAATGTGACGTGTTTCGGATCACCAGTAATATGGATCCTTCCTCAACATGTTTCGCATACATGTGAGTTTTTATCGCTATCTTCAATAAAAGCACTCGAACTGGTAGAAGCTGGATCTGGAAATTGTCTGTTTTGCTAATTGATTCCAGTCTATATACAGTTGATTATCCCTTAGGGCTCATTCACACGGCCGTTGTTCTGCCGTGCCCGTATTGCGGCCTGCAAACAGTGGGTCCGCAATATGTGGGTACCAGCCATGTGCACCCCGCATCTCGGATGTGGACCCATTCAGTTGAATGGGTCCGCAATCCTGAAGGTCATGTGGAACGGAGGCACGGAACCCCACTGAAGCACTATGGAATGCTTCCATGGGGGTTTCTGCCCGTGCCTCCGCACGGTGTGGTCCGATCACGCACCCATTCAAGTTGAATGGGTGTGGAGCTGTCGCGGCAGCCACGCAGATGGTACCCGTGCATTGGAGACTCCAAGTTGCAGCCCCCAATGCACAGAAGGGCCGAACAACAGCCCTTAGCCTGAGATCCAGAAAAAGTTTGCCAACATACTTAAGGTGGATTTACATGGCCCAATTGTCTGGCAGATTATCGGGAATTAACTTTCCTGTGACCACTCGTTCCCATCAATCGTTGCCCTAATCACTTGTTGCCAGAATGTGCCGCCGATTACCAATTGAACGAAAACGCTTGTTCATTGGGTGATCCTGTCGATCGTGCTGGCACCTAAATTTCCATTTCTAGGCAGCAGATCGTGCAGTCTAAACCGCAATCTGCTGCCCAGAAGCAATGATCCTGTATGGGGACGAGCAATCGCAGTAGCAATCCCCCCTCATACTGCGAAGGAGATCACTGCATGTAAATACAGCAGTCTCCTTCACTGAACGATCAGCCGCCCATCAGGTAGGAACTCTTCCTTCCCGACAATCGGCAGTTCCTCCGTCAGTGTAAACCCGCCCTTATGGTACGTAAGCAATTAATACAATCTATGTGCACAGCGCGGCTCCGCACAGCATCAGAATAGCCGCTGTAAATGTTTGCAGCCCAGGAGGCGTTCAGTATTATCGGTTTCCATTATATTTGGTGGCGGCGAACGTATATTTATCCGTATAAATTGTGGTGATTAAAAATCGGTTTCCAGCAGCCTATATGCTTTACAGTTTCATCACTGTTCAGTATTTAAACTCCTTCAAATGTGCAAAGATTAAATGTTTAATAAAAATTGCCTGTTGTTTCCAACATCTGTGGTGGAAGAACAATGGGCCACTGGAGTGCGGAAAGCTTGTAAAGTTACAGAATGTATTGAGAATGACAGAAAGTTCAGTGAAGACTTTGCTTTTCTCATTACAGAACTACTTCTGTGGCTGCGATTACACTAAGAGCATCTTTAATTGCTTTAAAATCTGAATGCATGATAAGAATGGATTAATTTGATTTTTCTGTTACTACAAGTAGCAGATGGTTTATGTCTTAGGAATGCTCGTGTTGTAAAATGAGCTCCCCAGCTCCTTCCTGATTGGTCACTGTTAATGAAGCATGCTGTGCTGATTATTGATTTAGAAAATGAGGATGACATGAGTATTGTGTGTGTTGCTGTTATAAATTAAAGAGGAGTATTTTAATAGCCAGCAGACATACACCTTAAATAACATGAAATATTTGATTTTCTATTCAGGTGGTCTCTGCCCTGTCAAACTAATTTTATTGTTTATTAAAAAGATGTACTTTTATGGTTTTGCGCTAACAAGCAGATGGTCTTTACTTATTTGTGTTTTGTATGGCTGTATGACCGATCGGAGGCATGAGAAGAAGGCAGATGAGCTTGTTGTCTGCGCAGCGATGGCACAGTCATGGGGGGGATCTAAAGACGGGGTGTTGTGTGTCTGCAGGCATGTGTGTGGACCCCGGTTTATCATATATTAACAATGATTTAGCCTTTTTTTTTTCTTAGTCAGAACTTATATATATATTTTTTTGATAAAAAAGTGTATTATCCTATCTGTCTCCTCTCCCGCTATACAATATATATGATTCCCTTATTTTACTCACTTATACATTCGGCAGCATTTTACAAACATCATTCGGTTTAATCTATTTTATCTATTCTGTCATGCATCTATTTTATCTATCTAACTTTTATCTATTTCTATTCTATCTATATCTGTGTGATCTATTGCGTCTGTCCTATCACATGTACTGTATCTCGCTGCATCTTACCTGATCTGCCTTATCTGTTTTATTGATGTTCCATATCTCATCATCTCATTGGTCTTATCAATTTAATCTATCATTATTTATCTAATGTGGGGAGTCGCTCTGGTAGACAGCGGTGCGGGTGCAGTTTAGAGGCAAAACAAGGAGTCCAGATTGTGCATCAAACAGTGTTTTATTCACACTTGCACACCAGAAATGAAAACAGTCTCTTGGTGACAGTTCATACACAACAGAAATCATGTGGAAAAACCAAAAACAGGCCAACACACGGTCCAGTCACCTTGGGTGGTTTAGGTGCGGGTTCACACCTAGCAGTCGGCTCAGCCGCAGGCGATTCCACCTTCAGGTCGCAGGGAAACACCACCTTGCTGAGCTCCTTCCTCCAGGACAGAGAATTCCTCAGCCCTGTTTGCAGGCTCCAGGATAATCACACACACCCAGACACAGCTGCTGGCTGCGTTTTATACCCAGCCCCAAAACATGGACTGGACCGTGGGGAGCAGCCACCCACCCTACTCTTTAGCTGCTCCCAGTAAGAGCCGGCCCGGATCGGCTTTGCAGCCATGCTATTTAACAGAGCAGCACTAGCTGCTGCAGACCAAAAACCCCGGCTCTTACCTCACCGAGGCCAGCAACCTCGGTGACACGTACCTGCTATCAAATACAACACCTTGCACCCTCTTACACTATCTATCTATTTATCTATCTATCATGTGTCTGTCTTCTATCAATCTGTCTGTTACCTATCTATCTACAGTGTATATGTCTACAGTGTGTATCTATCTATCTATCTATCTATCTATCTATCTATCTATCTATCTATCTATCTATCTGTTACCTATATATCTACAGTCTGTCTATCTATTTGTCTACAGTCTATCTATCTAAAGTGCATTTATCTATCTATTAATCTATCTACAGTCTATCTATCTCATATCTATCTATCTACAGTCTTTTTATCTATCCAATATCTATCTATCTATCTATCTATCTATCTATCTATCTATCATGTGTCTCTTTTATCAATCTGTCTGTTACCTATCTATCTACAGTGTATCTGTCTACAATGTGTTTGTATCTATCTATCTATCTATCTATCTATCTATCTATCTATCTATCTATCTATCGATTGATCTATCGATCTATCTATCGATCTATCTCTACAGTTTATCTATGGTTCTATCTTTTATCTGTTTAACTATCTGTATATCTATCTATCTATCTATCTATCTATCTATCTATCTATTACCTATATATCTACAGTCTGTCTATCTATTTGTCTACAGTGTATCTATCTAAAGTGCATTTATCTATCTATTAATCTATCTACAGTCTATCTATCTCATATCTATCTACAGTCTATCTATCTCATATCTATCTACAGTCTATCTATCTATCTATCTATCTATCTATCTATCTATCTCAACTATAAAACTGTTTATCAGTGCTTTTTACCTTTATTTTCTGTCTGTGTTAAATGAAAACTGCAGTGAATTATACAACATATTAATCAACTCTTTCCATTGCCCTAAATATCTACATGACAGAACAACATTGTGTGATGTTACATTGCTAGCCAGAGTATTGACCGGGACCCGCCACCTCTTCTGACATGTCTGTTTCAGCAGCTACTTGCATTCCCCATGTAATAACTGTTTATTCATGAATTGCCAGCAGTCTGCAATAAAGATCCTTCTGAGTGTCAACTATTGGGTTGATGTCTCTGCACAGTCTGACAGTATTCAATCAGTGCTGCCAATACCAAACTGAGCAGGGACACACCCCCAACTCTTAGTATTACATAGCAGCCATTGAAATAAACTTGACCGCCTCTCCATTCTGGCCCATAGAGGAGGGTCCTAAGTAGGGGACCTCCCTCTATAACATCCATATTCCCTAACAGGTCATATGGACAGGGGTTGTCTTCATGGGACATTCCATTTACCGGTAAATATGTAAATGCACCATATGTATGTCCTTTTTGGGGACACTTGGAGTCACTTTTCCATTTCAGTTTGAGCATTTATCAATATGCTGTGTGAATTTGTAGTTTAGCCATTATTTTCGGGCCCATGCCCGGTGGTGTGATAATGGGAAGCTGTGGAGGTGGCTGACGTGTGATGATGGTGGGGAAATGCAACCCAAATCTTCACATTCTTAAACTGCAAGTGGATTTTGATACTCACAAAAGAATACTTACAGTGCGTCTGTGTTGCTGTTGAGAAGAGACGTAGCTTATTTACAAAGCCTAAGCCAAAGCTGTGTGCAAACACCTTCTTCTTTGCTTTTAGTAGCAAGTACAGTTCAGCAAACAGATTTAGGTAAGTAAAATAACTCACTTTTTTAGTATGTAGATGATGGATATTGGAAATGATTGTTTATTTCTCTTACTTATGTCGTACGACATATTCCGCAGCGCTGTTCATAGATTCGCAGCAGCCCCTTTCCTAAAGTCAGTTTAATAAAGAGCTTATTAACCTCTTAACACATAATGCCCGGTAATTGTATGGAGCGGGCTGCTGTGCTGTGCCCACTCTATACGCAGCGGTTGCCGGCCGTATAATACAGCAGGCACCCGTCCGCAATGACCGGCATCGGCGAATTATGCAGGAGATCCCGAAACCAGTCAATTAGCCCAACAGATGCTGCATTCAACAGTGATCGCGGCATCTATGAGGTTAGGCAGAGGGATGCAGCTCCCCCGCCTTCCAATCGGAGGCCCAGCAGTGAAATTGCAGGGCTCCAGTCGGTTACCACGACAGCCTGGGCCTGCCATGGTAAGCGTCCTGCTAAACTGTACACGAGGCACAGCTCAGCAGGGAGTGTGTCAGAATGCCATTCACCCTAATAGATCTCTATTAAGGTGAATGGGACAATGAATCAAAATATCCCTGGCTCTAGCCCCCTGGGTGGGCTAAAAGATATTAAGTAAAATGTAAAGAAAAAGTAAAAAATAAATAAATAAAGTGTAAATCACTCCCCTTTCCCAATTTTACATATAAAAATATATAAACAATAAAAAAAAACATAGTAGGCATTGCTGCGTACTAAATGTGTGAACTGTTAACATATTTTACAGCAGTGAACACCATAAAGGGAAAGATAAAAAATCATGATTCACCATTTTCTGGCACCTTGTCCCCCCAAAAAAGTTGAATAACAGTGATCAAAAAGTTTTCTGTGTAATCGAAAAATGGTTCCAATAAAAATTACAATTCATCCGAAAAAAACAAGCGCTCATACAACTCTGTAGACCGAAAATAAAGAAAGTTATGGCTGTCATAAAATGGTGAGGCAAAGACTATTTTTTTCAAAGTTTTTTTTTTTTTTTTTAAAGTAATAAAACAAAGTAAAAACTATACAAGTTTGATATCACCGTAATCATATTGAGCTGCAGAATTAGGATGTCATGTATTGTACTGGAAAACAGGAAAAAAATTCCTTGTGGGGTAAAATTGAAAAAAAATAAATAATAATCTGGCAAGCTTTTTTTTGGATTTTGACATTACGAAGTTGATGTCAAAATGTCAAAATCCCAAAAAATCTTGCCAGAATTTTTTTCAATTTTACTCGACAAGGAATTTTTTTATCCTATTTTCCAGTACAAGACATGGTAAATTAAAGGGAGTCTTTCACCCCAAATGCAACCACTCCTCTTTCACCCATTTGGCCCGCCCTTTCTCTGGCTGATCACCACCTTCTCTTCTTCTGAAATCCCGCGCCTGCGGCGATGATGGCCCTCTGATGCAGCGTCGGCTGGAGCGTGACGTACGGGCCGGCGCATGCGCACTCTGAGGCATCTGCCAGTAATGGGTAGTACAGTGCCCCAGGTTTTAGCCCCTAAGGGGGGAAATAATTATTAAATAAAAAGTTAAAAAGAAAAAGACACCAAAATATTAAGTATAAATCACCCCTTTCCCAAAAATATCTCCTATGCGGTGAACTCCGTAACAGAAACTGCGCGATTCAACATTTTTTAGTCACCTTGTCCCACCCCAAAAATAGGATAGGACTGTTCGATTATGGGCCGGACATTGCGTAAAATGCATAATGCACGGGGCTTTTTTGGTGTTTTATTTTTTTCACGTGGTATCAAATGGTATCGAGTATCACAATACTTTTTTATGGTATCGAAATCTAATCAAAATTTTGGCATCGTGACAACCCTAGATTGAACGTGCTATCCAATCTGCAGGTAGCATGGTACAGAGCATAAGGAGCTGAGTAGATTGCAGCTGCCAATTATGAGTTTAGGAGTCCAGTGGGCGGTCCTACTCAATGAATGGCAGTTATACCTTTATGATTGTTTATAAAGATCCTTGTCAATCGCTATTAACCCCTTAGTAACCAGCTTGTTTTGGGCCTTACTGACCAAGCGTTTTTCTTCCGTTTTTCATCGTTGCGTTCCAAGCTATAACTTTTTTTATTATTATTATTCCGTCTATATAGCTTTATGAGGGCTTGTTTTTTGCGGGACAAGTTGTAGTTTTTAATGGCGCCATTTTGGACATAACTGTATTTTGTACACATAACTTTCTGATTAACTTTTATTAACTCTTTCTGGGAGAGAGATGGTAAAAACAACAATACTGCCACAGCGTTTTTACGTTATAAATTTTACGGCGTTCATTTTTTGGTATAAATAACATAATATTTTTATTCTCTGGGTCAGTACGATTACATTGATACTAAATGCATATAGTTTAGTTTTACGTTTTACTACTTTTTTTTGCAATAAAACCCCTTTTTTTAAATAAAGAAAAAATGTTTTTGCATTGCCACTTCCCAAGACCCATAACTTTTTTATTTTACCGTCTATGAAGTTGTGTGAGGGCTTGATTTTTGTGGGACGACTTGTATTGTATTTTATTTTGGTATCATTTTGGAGTAAATGGTTCTTTTTGATCTCTTGTTATTACGTTATTTCGGTAGCAACTAAGAATAAATTAGCAATTATTATTATTTATTTTTTTTCGCCGTTCACCGGATAATTTATGTGATATTTACATAGTCTGGGTCGTTACGGATGCCGCAATGCAAAACATATAGGGGAGATTTTTTTTGCTATTTTTCTTCTTTGAAAGGGGTATTTTTAATGTAAAAAAGGCGTACATTTTAATGGGATTTTTTAATTGAATAAATGTGTTTTTTTTTTTTTACTTTTTTTTTTTTACCACTTAATAGTCCCACAATAGGACTATAACAGACAACATTCTGATTGATTTAAAAATGCAATGCATTATCCCTATAGTGCATTGCATTTTAATGTCCGTTCTATTCTGATATTGACCAGCAGGCTGGAAATGACTCAAGGCTGGTCTGAGGCCTACACTAGACCCCAGTTAGGCTTCACACACATCGGCACCGCGCGATCGCATTTGCGGGGTGCTGATGGGAGACAGAGGGAGTCTGCTCCCTCTCTGAGCACTTCACATGCGGTGGGCGCCATTCCCCGGGGCATTTAAACTGTTAGAGCAGGGCCGCGACTCTCATGTGAGAGCTGGGCCCCCGCTCCCTGCTGCACGGGGGACTTGTGCAGCGCTTAGACTGAGGCCCCTTAGTGACCGCTGTAAAAAGGTGTATGGGTGATCACTAAGGGGTTAGGACTGCCCACTCGACTCCTAAGCATAGAAAAGGTTCTAAAAGTTATACAGGAGCTTTTCAAAGAAGGTTATATGTCCATCTGCTCAGCTCCTCCCGCCTACATATGACACTGCATTTCTAATGCGACAGGTTCCCTTTAACCAGAACAAAAAAGCAGAATTACCTTTGTTTCCCACTGTTTTTGGTAGCCTCATTCCAGTAAGATGTTTCTGTGAACGCTCGTGTAAAGATGCCGTATGTCACCTGATGAAGGAACAAAACACTTGTTTCTGAATTATGGACCCTTCAATCGTTACCGGGCAGCAGATCGTCTTGTCTAAACAGCACTCTGCTGCCCAGATACAATGACTTTGTATGGGGACGGGCGATAGGCAGTAGACATTGCTTTTCCTCATAATGTGGAGTTGATCGCTGCATGTAAATGCAGAGCTTCACCCCCTCCTGAACAAGCAGGCGACTGTCGGGAAGGAACGCTCCTCGCAACGTCTAAATGCAAGTTAAGGAAGTCACCCGTCTCCCTGTTGGAAGCACCGGTGGAACAGCACAGCTTTCTATCTGTAACACTCCAGTGACGGTGACGTAGCCCCGCATTTATATCGTTTATGTTCACACGTTCTCTGGGGATCAGAATTGAGTGCTGCTTGTTCCTGCTATTTATCCCTGTAACGGAGTTCTTAGTAATCTGTTACTTTAACAGAGAGTCTGCTGAGCAAGTGGAGAGACTGCTTTCATGCACTATAACGTTGGCTCATGCCAATTAATGTATATTAGTGAAGATTCCCGCTGGTTTTGTTTTGTTTTGCTTTCTGAAGCCCCCTGCTGCTGTTGATTACACCTAGATCTGCGACTGATTGGAACTGTTAAAAGGCAGATAGTGTGTTGGGTGATTACAGCTGAATCCTTTAATCGTACAACTGGAAAAACTCTGTATTTCATTCCGGCTCTTCATCACACAGCGGATCATGAAGAGCTCACTTATTTCCAGCAATGGCTAAATTCCTACCCCATATTTTGTGCTTGTTGACTTTTGAAATATACTTACTACAATGTTTCTGCTATCATTTGCAGAGCTGCTTCTCCTTTGCATTTGTATAGTTTCAATACTGCACTGAGGCCGGTGATATGCAGGCAGCAGGAGGAGCTGAGCAGATTGACATATAGGGTCTAATTTATCATAAATATACCCAAGTTATCTGGGGTCGCAAACTTCATGTTTGCACAAAAATTGTTGCACAAGTAGTGTTTCTTTGCCACTTTCCCAAAACGGAGGCATAGCGAGGGACTGGAGGGGATCCGACCAGCGGCCCCGCCACATTTATTCTCTTTGCCACAGGTTTTCATCAGAAATTAGGCACACAAACTGCCAGGTGCTACGCTTCTTTTACGACAAGGCGCTCACCTCATCATAAATTAGTCCCAGCATCCTACAGCATGCCTGGTTATCAAAGCCTGGGGTACACCACCAGTCTATGATTAATCTGCCCCATACTTTTGAGGGAGCAGAGTAATTTTTACTTATAATCTAAACCTCTTCTCTTTCTATGCTAAGGAGTAGAGATTAGCGAATCGAATCCTGAGAATCAATACAGCTCATCAACCAGGGGTCTACACCTGTGATAGGGTGTCCCCGAAGCTGAGGAAGCTTCCCAACTGCTTGATTGACAGGGCCGAACATCTCGGCTGGCTCTGACAATCTCGTGCATGCAGGACGAGCGCAGAGGCTCTGCTTCTGCTACTGGAGCAGTGACTGTGCATGTTACTCTACCTGCAGCCAAGATGTCCGGCCCTGTCAGTCAAGCGGTGAGGGTAGAGTCCGCAGCTTTGGGGACACCCCGTCACAGGAGAAGAACCTTGCTTTATTCGAAGAGTCCAGTGGGCACTCCTACTCACTGATTTACAGCTTGCCCAGTCATTCAGTGAGGACTCTCAGTCACGGATGACACTTCCTGGTGGACTCCAAAGCCCAGAATGAGTAGACGTTTAGATCAATAAGTTACAACTTCCCACAAAGTTATCTATATCAACCTGCTCAGCTCCTACTGCTCTGCAACATAATGTACAGATCCCCTTTGAAAACTCATTTCCAGTCTAAATTTCCAATTCCGCAGGGCTTTTCAGAACATAAGTAGATATTCTGGGCCAAAAATCCCAATTCGGCTCCTAATGGACAGCACGTCTTCAGAATTGTACCACCCGTTCAACGGACTCAGGAATGAACTGCAGTCTGCACCTGCCCATTTTGACCCACCTAAGGCTGAATACAGACATTCAGTTCCACATGGTAAGCTGGAGAAGAAGAAGAAGTTCACCTCTCATGTCCACCATGAACCTGCCTCATACCTTTACCGTGCGGGGGATAGTGCAACTAAGATCCACTTTAGTAACTTTGGCGTTGGTTTTCCATTTTATGTGGTCCAGGATAAGCACTGTAACTTTAGTTCTCATTTCTTTCCACATGTTAGTGTATAGACTTGGCAAGGCCTCCTGCCTATCACTGCATTATTCAGTATATACATGAGCACATGTTTGCAATGACTGCAGGGGTGAGACACGTTATGGGTGTGTCTATGTGCAAATAAATACACACATCTGTCTATCCTGTTCAGTAGTTTGTGCACTTATATTTCTGCCCTGGTTTTACTGTTATTGTGATCAGATCTTAGCCATTTCAGTCTTCTCCTTAATTCACTGTGCGTTCTGGACACTTATCATCTTATCTCTTTTTGGGCAGAATTAAAGAGAACCTTTCAGGTGGTTTTGCTGTGTGAAAAGCAAGGTAAATCCTGACAGGACTCCCAGGAGAGATAGTGAGAGTCCTGATTGCCCCCTCTGCACACAGGATGACTGACTGCCTTTTGAGTACACACACTGATACAGGGAAAGCTGTGATTCCAGGTTAGCAGGACTCTCCGTCTCTTGTCTAGGAGTCCTGTCAGGATTTACCCTCATCCTCAGAATCCTGCTCCGAATCATATAAACCTACATATCACAGAGCTCAGTTTCTCTCCCTCTATCTTTTCCCGCACTCAGATAGGGCATCGGAAGTGACCTGAGTCACTTTAAATTTGTAAATGCACTGAGATGGACATTTCCATTCTAGTAACAAGAATTGTGATGCTTAGTCCTAATAATTTGCTATCATCTCAGTGTTAGCCCATGTTCTGATGAATACAGTCCACTTTCTATGGGAACAGAGAAGCATAGTTCTTGTCAAGAGTACAAAAGGAGGTTGCGCTTTTACAGGAGGTTTTGCCCTTTAGCAATAACAAATGGAAAGACAGGTGCACACTGCGGTCTTACTAAGCCCTCAAACTGATGTTAAAATTGAGAGATTGGTCAACATGCCCTGCTGTGGAGGACATGTCTAAACCCGAGCACCACGCCAAGGTTTCTCAAGTAGCTTGGGACCTAACACTCACCTACCTGTGTCGTATGGGCAATACCAGGGGCCAGTGGGCATTACAGGAATGTGTAGGCCGACTTGCAGCAGACTCCTCAGTTTTGCCCTTTATAAAAAAAACTATACAAATAAAAGCTGCTGTGTTTAAAAATTATTCCAAAATGACAATGTTTTTACTTTATTCCTTATCATTTTGTTTAGTGCATTTTGGTTGTTTTTGCCCTTATAATGTAATACTCGGATATTTTACAAATAGCAAAATAAAGCTACAAAATGCACAGAAAACAAAAACCATTGAAACAATAATATCTAAAGCTCTCTCCCAGATTGACATGTCCAGCTATTAACCCACCCTTCTCTTACAGTGCCCCCACAATGAGACCATTTACAGATATACTTACCCTGTATATTAAGCTTTGAAGGCACAGTGAGTCTAATTAACTCATCTCTGTCACTGTCTTTTTTATTTTTATTTTTGGTGAGCATATGCTTGTGCATCTTCAATTTCCTGATCTTTGGCTTTCCTGAAAATGAGCTCCATAGATTCAACGTTGTACCATGTGGCATCATTTATAATCTAATTAGAAAACACAGGGGACTAGTGCCGTTATTTGCACCTGCCCATTCAAGTTATGAGCTTTTTCAGTGTCCAGTTAATAGGACGTCAGGCATTTACTACAATTGTGTCGTATTGTGTGCAGCTCATCAAAATGTCTGTCCCTGTATGTATTACTGTGAGTATATCAGTTTGTGGTTTTCATCTAAGCATTCCCCCTTCATCACAAGGTATTAATAACTAGCACTAAAATGCTGTTAATACTTAGGCTTGTCGGGTGCTGTTCTGGCACTGCTGCCAGGCTCTTCGCGGCTGTCCTGCAAGGATGGTTTTTTGACTACCAGCTTGTTACTGCTGTAGCCAGTCATGTTGGCAATTCACTCAAGGGCTTTTCTCCTCCACTTATTTAGAGAACCAGGGTATATTTTCACAAGCAATGTAAATGGGCTTTGTAGTGTTTGCTATAGGTTTTATAATGAGCTGGGAACTAAAAGTGGGCCTGAAAATTTACCTAAAAGTCGCACCATGTTTTAGGTGGGTCTAAATTGACAGAAGACGGGACAACACAAATAGACAGGGACAACAGTAGACAAGGCTAGCAAAGCCGTAGTGCAGAACAATATACTGCTCCAGCAGCACCAAATGCCACAATGCAGCACAAAATACTACAGTGTTCAACTGTATCGCTGTCCTAAGGATGGCCAAAAAGTTGAATTCAGGAGGGCACCTGCGGCCGCTGGTGAATGGAAAAGAATCAGATCATTATGTACCCAGTTGGAGACCATGCCCCCCCCCCCCCCCTAGTCATCGGCCCACCGGGAAATTTTCCTGTAGGGTCTATGGCCAGTCCCAACCCTGACTATATGTTGTGCCATTCTTGTACTAATAATACTTGGTGTTAAAGGGGTTTTCCCATGAATAATGTAATAAATGAAAATCAGACATCATATAGTCCATGATAATACATGTCTAGCAAACCTAAAACCAGCCCCGTACCTTACATGGATCCAGAGATCTCCTTATTCATTGCTCTGCTACATCAAGCTAAGAGCCCAAGGGGAGTGTCTTTTCTGCTGCAGCTCAGGAGGTGCGTCTATGCTCTCCCTATAACAGCTCAGGAGGTGTGTCCATGTTCTCCCTATACCAGCTCAGGAGGTGTGTCCATGCTCTCCCTATAACAGCTCAGGAGATGTGTCCATGCTCTCCCTATAACAGCTCAGGAGGTGTATCCATGTTCTCCCTATCACAGCTCAGGAGGTGTGTCCATGCTCTCCCTATCACAGCTTAGGAGGTGTGTCCATGCTCTCCCTATCAGCTCAGGAGGTGTGTCCATGCTCTCCCTATCACAGCTCAGGAGGCGTGTCCATGCTCTCCCTATCACAGCTCAGGAGGTGTGTCCATGTTCTCCCTATCACAGCTCAGGAGGTGTGTCCATGCTCTCCCTATCACAGCTCAGGAGGTGTGTCCATGCTCTCCCTATCACAACTCAGGAGGTGTGTCCATGCTCTCCTTATCACAGCTCAGGAGGTGTGTCCATGCTCTCCCTATCACAACTCAGGAGGTGTGTCCATGCTCTCCCTATCACAGCTCAGGAGGTGTGTCCATGCTCTCCCTATCACAGCTCAGGAGGTGTGTACATGCTCTCCCTATCACAGTTCAGGAGGTGTGTCCATGCTCTCCCTATCACAGTTCAGGAGGCGTGTCCATGCTCTCCCTATCACAGCTCAGGAGGCGTGTCCATGCTCTTCCTATTACAGCTCAGGAGGCGTGTCCATGCTCTCCCTATCACAGCTCAGGAGACGTGTCCATGCTCTCCCTATCACAGCTCAGGAGGCGTGTCCATGCTCTCCCTATCACAGCTCAGGAGGCAGTTGAAGGATGAGACTGAGCACGTGTGGCCTTCTTAATGAGCCGGACAAAGAAATAAGAAATTAAGTGGCACTATACATATATATTTTATTGAAAACTTAGTTGTTGTGCAAAATTTTTAATTACATGCAATTACAAAAGTATTCAGATCCAGGTGCTGGTTTGAAAACTGTAAAATATTGTTTGTGGGACAACCCCTTTAATTAATGCAGTCTGCAATAAAGGTCCTACTGCCAATGAATGCAGGTAGTGGCAGATGGTGCAAGGACACACCTCCATCTTGTAACACCCAGATAGACCTTTATTGCTAACCGCTGGTAAAATATTCAGAAACTCCAGTAGGAATAATAGAGGCATGTTAGAAGATAGAGTTACAGGAATTGATACTCCAGAATTGTTACTACCTAGAGAATGCAAAAACCTACGAAAACACACATGTCAGGAGAGGTAACAAGTTCCCTTTAAAGGGAAATTTACTTTTGAATTAGATGAGCAGTCAGTTCAGGGTCAGCTACTGCCTTCATAAATGAGGACCTGTCATAGATCCCTGCATTGTCACTCTTCTGTCATTCCTCATGAATGTTTTGCCAACTTGGTCTTACCAGTTGTGACTTTGTCCCAGCACCATCTGACTCAATTAGTGTTGGTAGTTGTAAGTATATTTATATTCATTCAGGAGTAATAACAGAGGAACACCACATGCTCCCAGATTATTATTAGACAGGGAATGCAGGTATTTTCTAAAACGGAGATGTCAGGAGAGGTGACAGGTCTTCTTCAATAAACTTGTCCGTGTCCAGTCCTTCCTCAGTCAAGTGTTGTCTGGAGAATCCCTTTAAAACCAGGGAATTTGCCATTCAGAATATACGCTGCAGGGAAGACATTTCTAAGTCTGCTATGTATCTGTGAATAGACACTTATTCATTTTAATGTGCATTTCATTTTCAGATTACTTTACATTATAGCAAAATACCAAAAAATGAATGCACAGGCTTTAAAATGCCATCTCTGCCTTCAGTATAAATATGATTATTGTATATTACTTTCCCTCTCATTAGTCATTTAGCACCCCCTGCTTCTGCATCGTCTATAGCCTTGAATGTTTTATGACTTTTCCTGTGTTTGAGTTTTGTATCTCATATCCTGCAAAGAATAAAACATGACGCTGTGAGTGATACACTGCTTAGGGGACCCGAGGTTCTCACCATCGTCTTGAGCATCCTGGGGATTACAGTGCAACATTAACCTTTTACATTGCCTTTAGTCCTTACTGTAGGTGCAGCTATCTCATTTTTAGGGATGTCATCGCATCCAGTGACAGAGAGCACTTGCTGCATGTTCTGGATGATAGATATCCACTAAAGCTGAATACATCTATTGTATTCTGCTTCCTCATAAAGCTGCCGCGTTTCAGGCGTGTACATTTACTTATTTACCAATTCCGTCTTGTAGATTGTTTACTCGTAAAAACTTGGCTAATTTTGCAGGCTGTTTCCTGGATTATAGCGTGGAGAAATTCAAAGACACGTTGGGTGTCAGTATTTATTTATGGGGCGATAGTTCTTAATTTGTGTGATACTTGCTAACAGATTCTAGAAGAGTTGGGAAAAAAAGGCAGCAGTACTGCCGCGAATGGCACGCAGGGAAGAAATGAACAGAGCATTTAGGACTGTGAAACTTTTAGAAAATAACTTTCAGTGATTTCAGAATATAAATAAGTGCCCGTGACATTTGGCTGGAACCTGTTGTAGAAGCCTTGTTGGCCCAGGAGGATTGTAGAAGTTGGGCTCACACAGCCCTCGTGCCTCAGAGACTCTTCCTCTGGTGGCGTCCTTGCAGTCATTTCAGACTGCTTCATAGCCAATGCTGAAGTTCTGCAATTCACTTAAATTTTGTTCAAGTTTTTTTGTGTAACATATCTCCAGTCGCCCTGTCATTATCTAATTTATATCCGTGTTTTCAACCCATGGTAGGAATATGTATTTTCAACTGGGTTGTCTGAGTTAAATACATTTCCTGCACTGTACTCCAATCCTCACCATTATTTGATTTCGTGGCTGCTGCATTGACGTTCCATGCGCACAGGTCACTGGTGCAGCCAATCACTGGTCTCAGCAGTGATGTCCCATGTACTGCTGAAGCCAGTGATTGGCTGCACAGTGACCTGTCGGCACAGAACATCACCGCAGCTGCAGCCATGAAGAGTTCACCAGCATGCGGGGAGGACCGGAGAACAACTCTTGTAGACGCAGTGGAGTAAAGGGGTAATTATTGATTATTTTGATATCTGAGACCATTAATAGGGGCTTCCAATTTATTATTTGTATAGGAGGGAATGGAAAAGAAAAAAGAAACATCTGCCCAGTTTTTTGACTGGTTTACACCTTGTTTCAATTGAACTTTAATGTGTTCACGCTTCAGTTATTTGGTCAGTTATTTCCATCAGTTATTGCGAGCCAAAACCAGTAGTGAAGCCTACAGGTGTAATGATTGCACCTATTCTGACCAAATAACTGAAGTGTGAACCGTTTTGATGCAGCTTTTGGACCCCAAAACAGGAGTAAAAATGCTTTTTACATGTTCCTCGCTTTAAAAACAGTCCTGATATTGACTTGAAAAACTGCAAAAAAATGCACGTGTGAAGTACCATCAGGCCTGAGGATGCCAAAATATATTGTGGCCAAGCTAATTGCTGTGCTTGTCATGGTTAGAACAACAATTGGTGGTTATCTGCATGTAGGTACTGCGTCTCAGCCACAACGTGTTCGGGCACAGTATGCAAAAGTGTGGGCACCCCTGTTCACAATCACTGTTACTGTGAACAGTTAAGCAAGTTGAAGATGAAATGATCTCCAGTAGGCATAAAGATGACACATTTTCTTTGTATTTTAAGCAAAAACAACTGTTATTGTTTACTGGCATTTTTTTTATTACGGGTACATTTCAAACTGAGGATATGGCAACCTGAAACTACCTCAGAAGGTGCAAGCTGAAGGTTTTACCATGGCCCTTATAGTCCTCCTCATCTGAACATCAGTGACAATCTGTGTATAGACCTCAAAAGAGCAGTGCATGCAAGACAGCCAAGGAATCTCGCAGACCTGGAAGACTTTTGCAAGGAAGAATGGATAAAAATCCTTCAAACAAGAATTGAAAGACCCTTGACTGACTACAAAAAGCATTTACAAGCTGTGACACTTACCAAAGGGGGTTCTACTAGGTACTAACCATGCAGATTGCCCAAAGTTTTTCTTCGGGCCCTTTTCCATTCTGGTTACTTTGAAAATGTAAAAGATGGAAATAAAAAAATGTTTTTGCTTAAAATACACAGGGAATGTGTCATCTTTAACTTTATGCCTTTTGGAGATCATTTTATCTTGATTAACTGTTCACAGTGACCAGGGGTGCCCAAACATTTGCATGCCATTGTACTAATTAATCTATCAGTTACTAATTTTCATTGTCCAGAATTGTATGCTTTGATTCAGAGTGCACTTTTACTACTTGGTACAAGTGCCCCAGATATGCACTTCATTTGTACAGGGAAATATAGGAACCCCATTTTTATGATTTGTGGGTGTGTTATTGGTTGGACCACCCCAGCTCTTCTATATGGACAACTGTGCTTGGTACTACAGCATACATTTAAAGGCTATGTACATCTTCGGGGACAATTTTTTATTATTCCATTTTACTCATTTGGGGAAAAAAAATGTTTTTAATAAAACTATTGAGCTGTTCTGTCACAAAGGTCACACGAGGACGCCGAAGTCCGAGATATTTGTGAATTTTATGGGCGTTTGACTATTGACTTTCCTGTAAGTGCATCTTTTATACCTTATTAAAAAACTAGAAGATAATGCACTATTGTGTGGTCTATATCGGTACTTAGGAGACAAGTGAAAAGAAGTACTTGATTTACACTGGCGAGGAGGAACACTTTGGTCAGAAATATTGGATCGGTGAAAGGGTGCGCGGTTCTGTGAACTTTACACAAAGGTTTAACTGTTTGTTTAGTTGTGTGAATCTAGAAAAGAAGAAAAAATTATACAGAACTCCTAGCTTATTCCAAAATAAGATTTGGTGCGCTCAGCACTTGGGTCGGATCCTGGGTGACCCTTGTATAACATAAAAAAAATGAAAAAGAGGCAGCACTCTTACTTGCAGACTGCAAACTATGGATTAAAAGCTCACCTTTTTTCAACCTACGAATTGCTGCATACGAATGCTGCCTCTTTTTCATTTTTTTTACGTTATTTAATGGTCACTTTAAGCTGGGTGTATCATACTTTTCACTTTTACTTTGTGCTGTCATCTAATAAATGTTATCTGTAAATTACAAAAAGGTCACAAATGCTTATTTAAAGGGGTATTCCCATTACACACAATGGGGGCATATCGCTAGGCTATGCCCCCATTGTCTGATAGGTGCAGATACCACCTCTGGGACCCCCACCTACAAGGAGAACGGAGCGGAGAGAGCTGTGGCTGGAGGACCCCAGGGTCCGTCCACCACCAAGCGCTGCTCCCCGCTGCTCCCATACTAGTGAATGGGAGCTCACATGCACGCTTGGCCCCTGCTCCCATTCATTTCTATGGGGCAGACGAGAATAGCCAAGCCAGTGCTGAGCTATTTTCGGCGGCCCCATTGAAATTAATGAAGGACGGCTGGGCATGTACAGTGTGCCCTCCGCTCATTTCCCCACTCCGTTCTCCTTGTAGGTGCAGGTCCCACCTCTGGGACCCGCACCTATCAGACAATGGGGGCATATCCTAGCGATATGCCCTATTGTATGTGATGACAAAACCCCTTTGAGCCACATGTTTTCAGTAAGACAAGAATTGAGCTATAATGAGTGTTTTTAAGGTCAAAGATGAGGAAACTCAAGGCTGCACAAAGACAGAGGTTCAAAATATATTTTTAATAAAGACCAATTGAAAAAATGAGTACAATGCTATAATAAAAAAATGCCCTCCAAAGTTATCTACAGCCTTTAAGCCCTCATGCACACAATGCTGTCTGCATCCATATGTCCATTCCACAAATTATAGAATTATTTTGGGCTGCAAAATGCGGTCCATGGACCCATTAAACTCAATAGGTCTGCAAAAAAATAAATGCAGCCTCTGTCTTTTGGAGAAGACTCTGGCCTTGCTAAAATCCTTAGTCATGTTTCAGGGTTCTTTAATGGGTCAGCTACTTATAGGTGGCTTCAAAGAGACGGCTTACTTTCTTCTGGAGGAGAGCTAATTTTCATACAAGAATTCAATGATTGCCAAAGGAAGAATCCCTATCATGCACCTCCCTTTTCAGGTGCTGCACTAGATATAGCAAATTGTATGGGTTTTACTTAGAGTAGTCCTCTAAACCTACAGTTAGAAACATTTCAGTTTATTTTTCGTGGACAGATCATGGGTGCGTCATAGCATGATCCTTTCAGTGCAGTATGACTTGTATGCTCTTGTGCGAACGTCTTAAATAATAAGTCTAGGCTTGTTTCACATCTGTGGTAAAGCTGTCCGGCAGGCTGTTCCGGCAGAAGAACAGCCTGCCAGAATTCAGCGGATACTGCCTTGCACTGCCAGACCCCATTGACTATAATAGGGTCTAGATGGTTTCTGTGATGAGCACTGGGTTTTGGTTTGGAGTGGAATCCGGTGTTCATGCCGGACACGAGCCAAATCCCTGTTCGATCCCATTATCGTCAACTGGGTCTGGCCGTGCTTGGCAGTATCTGGCTAGGCCAGATATGGTGAACTCCTGTGCCGGATCGGCCTGCTGGATAGCTTTACCGCAGGTGTGAAACTAGCGTAACAATAACTGTACTACATTTAACATCACAGCACATAACTGTGTTCCTAATAATCATGAAAATCAAACCTAACCGTCTTCTAGAAGTAGAATTTTGAGTCTATAGTCCTGTACCGTATGTCATTTCTCTTGGTTAGTGCTATGAACTATTTATAGGTTGCCAATGTATGTTACTTACAGAAGAGAGAGTAGGGGAAATAAGAGCGTAGATGCTTCACACAGCCATCAAGGGATTGACATGCTTCATTAATATATGCATGCATTAATGCTGGTGCAATAAAACTTTCAAAATTGACTTGGCGTGAGATTATCTTATTTAGGGCAACTTAAAATTCTTTGAAAACGAGCCATATGCCTTTGCTTGACTTTACATTTCTGGTTGGGCTGAATATATTGTCAGTTGACAAACTTGCATGTATTATTACCCTAATATTCATATCTATAGAAATTGTACTGTATTAGGGTATAGTCACATGACCGTGGAAAACGGCTAGTCACACGGCTGTTTTGAGAACCATTGCAGTTTATGGGGATATTCACGTCGCCAGTTAATAGCCGCTGTCAAAAAATAGGGCATATCCTATATTTAGCCATTTTGATGGCCAGACATACCTCTATTGAAATCAGTGAGCCTGTTTTTAACAGCCGCTTAGACAGTAGTGCATCCGTCTAAAGGCTGTTAAAAAGGAGTACATGAGCAGCGCGCAAGCCAGGTAATTAAAATAATAATACCTATGGTATGAGAAGTACCACTTGCTCCACACTGGAGGCAACAGGACCTGATGCTCCCGTGACGTCACATGATCATGCTGAGAGCATCAGGTCCTGCTGCTTCCAGTGCGGAGCGAGTATTCCCACGAGTGCCTGTAGTGAGTTTTTTTTTTTTTTTTATTTGTTGGCACTATCAATACAGGGGCTATTATAGATACTGGGGCACATCTGGGGGCTATTATAGGTACAGTTGGCCATTATAACTGTAAGTGGCACAAATGGGGGCATTATTCATACTAGAGACACAATGTGGGGCATAATATATACTAGGGCCACTGCAGGGTTTACTATTTAAAAAAAATAAATAAAATTAATCTGTTTTTAACATCCATTTGTACCAGACATTAAAAATGGATGCAAAACGGACAGAAAGTGGATGCTAAATGGCCATGAAAAACTGACAGTTTATCCGTTTTTACGTTGTGTGACTGTACCCTAATACAGGGGACGCATCCATATTTATACAATGGTGACCTAGCATGCATTTTCTAACACTGTGACTCGATTGCACAGATTAAAGTGTATCTATCATTTTAACAAACTGCTGACACATTTTAGTGCTGTGAGAGAAGTTTTGATAGGTGGGGGTTCGGGTGCTGAGATCCCCACCAGTTGCTAAAACAGACGAGCAGAAGACCTCAGCTTGGCGCTGTGCCCCTTCAATCTATTTGGCTTTCTTATTCATCAAAAGTCCATTATTTTTACACCACTCCTGCGACTCTACGAGGAGAGCCAAGCCGATTAAAGAGCAACTGGTTCTGGTTCCATCCATGTTAAACACCCTGGTGTAGCAAGCAATATAGAGAAGTATCGAATCCCTTCAAATCCAATAAATTAAGCAAACTATTGTTACCCTTCACAGGGCATCTATATCTATACAAATCAACCAGGAATAGCCTCTTTCTTCTCAGCCAAGAGCTAAGTTGACAAGTCCTTTCTAATTTCAGCCTCGATCGCCTGACTGAAGTTTCGGCTTCAGTCTGCAATGTTTTAGGGTTCTCTGCCCTCATCCATGCAGAGCAGGGTAAGCTTTGCTCGTGGATCAGAAGGAAGAGACATGAGCAAAGCCTAACAGAAATTAAGGGGCAAAGCAGTGGATGTCTCAGGACCTGGACTCCCACTGATCTAAACTTCTGACTAGTCATTGTGGTGACATGTCAGAAGTTTGAAACATCCCTTTAAGTACAATATAAGGATGTAACTGTGCCTTCTCCTACGATCTGTGGACAGTTGTTTTATGTTAATCCTTTGGAAGAGAGAATATTATTAAACTCTTTTGTCTAATATGATGGAAACAAATTTATACCTACTTACAATAGTCTTTTTGGGCTAGATAAATGAAGAATGACTGCACAACCACAGTAAAGAGGACTTTAACAGGAGTGGTGGCCAGTAGTGTTCAGCGAACTTTGTGTTCGGCGTTTCAAGTTCGGAGTACAAGGTTCGGGTTATCTAAGAATTCCGTTATGGATTCCGCTACCACAGACCATAACTTATATGGTCCGGGATAGCGGAATCCATAATAGAATTCTTAGATAACCTGAACCTTGTACGCCGAACTTGAAACACAAAGGTCGCTCATCCCTAGTGGCCAGGCATTAGCAGTGTTCCTCCATTCAAAGCTTATCAGAATGTAGAGCACGGCTGTTTCTGTCAGTCCTGTAGACATTGGGAGTCATTTGCAAAAATTTTCACCAGGTTTTTGGAGTAAAAGTGTATCAAAATTTAGAGCAAAGGGCATTTTCCTCCAGCAGGCTTTTTACTAAGAATACCATGTGAAGTGCCAGTCTTTGATAAATGGCCCCCATTGTGCAGTGAGGAAGAACAGGGACACTCCGGACTCTGGTTCTAGTGATCGGTTGGGCCCCCAACAATCAGACAATCATTCGTTTTTGCTGCTCATTTTAGGCAACAAGCACCAGTTCCAGATGTTGCATGGAAGTCTAAAGTAGGTGGTAAACCACACTATATGGTAAAAAATGCCCCCAAAAACACTACTAAAACACCACTAAAGTCAGGCCTTGTTTTTTATGGACAGTTTTCGGCAGGAACAAAAATGTGTGTGAAAGAAGCCTAGGGCTACATGCACATGACTGATGACATCCGGGTGCTGTGTTTTTTTCTTTTTCTTTTTGCGGACCCATAGATATGAATGGGTCCATTTGCGAACCGCAAAAAATGGGCGCAGGTCCAAAATACGGTCATGTGCATGAGGCCTAAAGATAAAGACAATGGCTCTTCATCCTTGTAATAATCCAAATAACTAAATTTAGTGCATTTAAAATGTCATTAGTCCTTCATCAACCAGTGAGTGCATCAGAGACTCCATCTACATGCTGACAAATCAGTATCACCCATAGGTTGCCCATAACAAGAGTTTTAGCCTGCCTCTATATATAGATATATTGTTGGGACTTTAGGACAGTTTTCTCTGCAAGACAGTTGTTTGGAGACTACCACTGAGCTTCTCAGGTAGGAGCTAGGAGAGTAGTCACTTTATTATTATTATCAGTGGGTTCCTAGGGTCCACTAGAGGAAATGATTCTCAGAGCCCACCCTCTAGTACATTTATACAGAACGTACACACACAGGCTTTTAATTATACTGTACACTTTATACTTATTGGACACACAGAACATTGTCAGTAAGGTCCAAAAGGTTATTTGTGAATAAACTTGGAAGGAGCGAATATGAGAGATGTTCTTAAGCTGAAAGCGGCAGGTGGAGGTGAGGGTTCGGATGTGTAGCTTAAACGACGGGGCAGAATGAAATGTTATCCCCAGGCAGCAGACCTGTGAGACTGAAGAATGCGTTGTGCTATTAACTGTAATGGATAGGTCAGGTAGGGGTGCTGAGTCACATGGAGGAAAGACAATGAATTCAGTTTTCTTCATGTTGAGTTTTAGGAAGTGGGAGGAGAAGAAAGAAAATATTGCTGCCACGCTGGGATTCTGGGTAGCAGGGAAGTAAAATGTGGGCCAGAGAGGTAGATTTGAGTGTAGTCAGCATAGAAGTGGTATTGGAAGCCATGGGACTCTATGAGCTGTCTCAGGCCGAATCTATAAAAGGAGAAAAGTAGGGGATCCCGTACAGAGCCCTTTAGGGACACGAGAGAGGGAGCGTGTTGAGGAGGTGGTGGATGAATGGGAAATATTGAAGGTTCTGTTGGTGAGGTACGATGAGATCCAGGAGAGGGCCAGGTCTTTGATGCAAAGGGAAAAGAGGGTTTGTAACAGGAGAGAGTGGTCAACAGTATGAAACGCAAAGGACAGGTCAAGGAGGAGGAGCACATAGTGGTGACGTTTAGCTTTGGAAGTTAGCAGAGCATTGTTGACTCTGGTTAGGGCAGTTTCAGTAGAATGATTGGGTCTGAAGCCGTATTGCAGCTGATCAAAAAGTGAGTGGGGTGAGCAGTGGGCGGACAGTTCGAGATGGAATTGCTTTGCTTGGTCATTCGTATCAGATCAGTGGGGGTCCAACACCTGGCAACCCCACCAATTAGCTTTTTGCATGTTTGCCTTCTACTCTGTCCACTGTAAAGGCTGCCGCAAACAGCTAATTGATGGGGCTGACGAGTGTTGAACCCCTGCCAATCTGGTATGAATGAAGTATCCGAATGTTAGCTTCATAAATAAAATGTATGTGTAGGCTATTTTATACCAGCATTTTGGGTCCAAATTCTGCGTTGTTTCATAAGATATCTTTATCATGGTCAGGACTAATTTTTTTGTGATACAAAGCTTCAAATACACACTATACGACCATAAATTGTGTCCATCATGAGGCACTTAGCTTCTGACTGCGTATTGTCTTATAATTAAGTTATGTATAAAAAGTATGCAGTAATTCCCATGCTCCCTCTAGTGGTGACTGCAGACAGCCAGAAGGTTACCATCTGTAAGTTCCGCATTAAAAAACTGAGCTCTGACTGCTATAAAGATATATTCAGCCCAAAATTATTAACGGAAACAAACTGGTGTTCATGGATGGATATTCACTTTAACGGGAACCGTCTCATCAGGAATTAGGCCGCCTAGCTGCCACCCACCCATTATCCAGGACTGTCATAGCTTCCGGCATCAATTTGCATCTAGTGCATGCTCATTGACCGATGTAACCAAGACAAATACACTTTGCTTTACTGTGCATGCGCCAGCTGTGGCTTGTGGTTACAAGTCCAGTCTGTGGGAAATCAGTCTAATGGCTCATGTGCTTTGTGCCCGTGCTGCAGATCGCAAATATCAGTCCACAATGCACGGGTACTGGCCGTGTGCACTCTGTGCTGCGGGTGTGGGCCCATTAACTTGACATGTCCTATCTTTTGCTGTGCGGAGGCATGGACCAGAAAGCCCGTGGAAGTGCTTCGGAGTCACTAGGAACCGTTACTGTCCTGGATTACAGAGAATGTGTCATCAGAAAATTACCTATTGTTTAAATCAGAGATACCCAACCTACAGCCCGAGTGCCAAATCCGGCGACCCAGGCGACTCCGTGGAAAAATTCGAAGGCGTTCCAATACGCTTTAGACTTTTTCCTCACATTCGTCAGCTCAGTGAGCACTGTGAACAGCACGGGCAGCACAGCGATGCGGCCTGTGCCTGAAATAACCAATAGCAAAGGTTCTTACAGCAAGGAGCTTTGTTATTGGTTGCAATAGGTGCGCTCCGCAGCGATACCGTTAACTGCAGCGGGAGCTGTAAGGAGGAGGGGGCGGCTCCCGGGTTGGCTGTTGTAAGGAGAGCGGTGCGCGCTGCCCGAGGACTTTGGTAAACATGACAGGGCCACTTTGGAGGTAAGGAGCCGCGGACTCATGTGACTGGTACCCGATAACCCTGCTCCCCCTCCTCATGTCACCCCACTAGTGACCCTGCTTCCCCTCCTCCTGTCACCCTACTAGTGACTCTGATCCCCCCTCCTCCTATCGCCCCACTAGTGACCTTGCTCCCCCCTCCTCCTGTCACCTCACTAGTGACCCTGCTTCTTCCTCCTTCTGTCACCCCACTAGTGACCCTGCTACCCCCTCCTCCTGTCACCCCACTAGTGACCCTGCTCCCCCCTCCTCCTGTCTCCTCACTAGTGACCCTGCTTCCCCCTCCTCCTGTCACCCCACTAGTGACCCTGCTCCCCCCTCCTCCTGTCTCTTCACTAGTGACCCTGCTTCCCCCCCTCCTCCTGTCACCCCACTAGTGACCCTGCTCCCCCCTCCTATGCACAGGTCAAAGAGCATGCCTAGAAAACTGTCCCATAGAAACCTATGAGGTCCCCTCCTGACTATTGTGTCTTTGGACCACGGGGCTACCGTAAAGCAATGTTTTTAATGCTTTGTAAATGCTGTTAAGAACAGCTCAGGCAAGATGGCCGCCCCCATAATAATGTTTAGGAAATAGAATTTAAAAATCTGTAGCCAGAAAATAAAAAGAGAAGTGTGTCACTATCTGGTTTTAACAGGTAGAGAACATTTTTGGAGACACATTTCCTTTAAAGGCCTATTTCCTGATGACAGGTTCACTTTAATGCCATGCATGAACATATTTCATTCAATGATGAGGCCATAACCAGTCTGTGTAGGGAGCAGTAATAAATATTCTACATGATTATTGTTCAGAAGAGGTTTACCACAGCTTACATCTGAGCCCTTTAATTATCATCTCTCTGGGTAGATGTGAGTCATTGTCCTTGTATGGACACTTGTCATTTAGACTCCATGTTGTTGTGGCCAAGGACAATTCAGACATGTAATTCCAAGCTGGTCAGGGCAGAGTGTACAAAATGTCACCTCCCTGCAGACGACTAGGTCTTGTGATGGCTAACAACACTTGTGACGTATTGTACCAACTACGACCAGTGTTCGATCAGTGATTTCCATCAGTGATTGTGAGCCAAAACCAGGAGTGGAGCCTCCACAGAGAAAAGAGAAGATCTGCACCTGTTCTGTCTTTCTGACCCACACCGGGTTTTGTCTCACAACCACCGATGAAAAACACTGACCAGATATCGACATGTCCATGTCCGTGATGACATCCATAACAGTGGGTCATCCGTGAAGATGTCCATAAAGGATCTGTGCTTGATCCGTTTGTCTGTTTTTTGCTCTCCATATTCTACATATACTTCTAGGCTGAAAATTAGTTTCCAGAGCATCTTCTAACAGTGGTCCATGAAAGAACACTGAGGCCACCCATACTGTGTCAGTGGTTTTCACGGACCGATAGATTTCAGTGGGTGTATTTGGTCCACACCTTGAACCAAACTGGTGATTGTTTCCATGATTTTCCACTGACACACAGTCAGTGGAAAATCACTGATGTATAATATTTGCATTCTAATCAAGGGATCCGTGTGCTGTCCGTCTGTGATTTGCTGAGGTGTGAAAGAGGCCTATTACGTTTTCACATCCCTAGCAAGACCCATTGATCCCTTGGCCAAAAACTGAATAAATCTGTCCCTTTTCCAGTCAATAACAGATAAAAATGGTAAACACGGTAAAATATTTATGACTTGAATAAAACAAAGCATTTTGTGCGGAATATTACTGTGCTTTGATAAAAACTTCTGCAAAATTCTTCTCTACACATAAATGCCTTTTGGGAAAATATCGGGTGACTTGAAACTGAATATTATTCTCAAAGTGAAATTGTTAAACAGAAGATGGTTCCAGCATTTTAGCAGCTGTCACCTTCTATCATTTAAGAAGCCTGTAGATACATTTTTGAAGTAGGCAAAGTTTTTTCATTGGTACTTTTATTTAAAAAAAATTTTTTTACTTACCTCCACCATAGAAGGATTGTTGCTGATTTACTGAATTGTGGCAATTGTGTTTGCAAATGGAGACAGCTGGCGAGTCAGAATTTATACCACTAGAGAAATCTAGTGTGGAACTGTTATCCGAATAGTAAGGAAACTATAAAATGCACCTTTTGGTTAAATACATGATTTTTTATTTGTTCATTTGGTAAACATTTCCCCTTTTTTTTTAGAATTAAAGGGGTATTCCATTTATATTAAGTTATCTCCTATCCACAGAATAGGTAATAAATGATTGGTGAAGGTCCTACCGATCGCGAAAACGTAGGCCTCGTACCCAGTGGAACCCCCCGAAATTAACGGAGTGGCCAATCGGATATGCAGGCAGCCGCTCCATTCATTTCTGTGGGAGTCCCAGAGATAGCCAAGAGGGAAAGACAACTCTGACTCTGCTTATCATGGAGAAGGGGGAAACAGTAAAAAATAAACCTGGTCTGACTAATTTTGCCCTAAGAATGTGGACCCCTTAAAGGGGTTGTCTCACTTCAGCAAGTGGCATTTATTATGTAGAGAAAGTTAATACAAGGCACTTACTAATGTATTGGGATTGTCCATATTGCCTCCTTTGCTGGCTGAATTCATTTTTCCATCACATTATACACTGCTCGTTTCCATGGTTACGACCACTCTGCAATCCAGCAGCGGTGGTGGTCGTGCGTGCACACTAAAGGAAAAAGCGCCAGAGTCTCTGGTGGCCAGGAGTGAGTATAGGCCGGCCCTTTTTCCTATAGTGTGCAAGCACGACCACCGCTGCTGGATTGCAGGGTGGTCGTAACCATGGAAACGAGCAGTATATGATATGATGGAAAAATGAATCCAGCCAGCAAAGGAAGCAATATGGACAATCACAATACATTAGTAAGTGCCTTGTATTAACTTTCTCTACATGATAAATGCCATTTTCTGAAGTAAGACAACCCCTTTCAATACATTACATTGTCTGGAAACAGGAATCTGATGTGCATGACTGATGTTACTCCAGTTTTAAAGAGACGACACGGCCGCAGTTCCCTTTAAATCCTCCCGTTTGCTCCGTATAAGTTAATGGCCCACAATTTATGTGATGAGGTTTTTTTCTCTCTCTCTTTTCTGTTCCCCATTACATCCTTGTGAAATAAATGCAGAGACAAGTAGTTTTAAGTTGACAATGCTGAATGGCATATTTATTATATAATTCATTTGGATTACTTGTTTCGCTTTAATTGCTGGCCGTCCTTTCTTATTTATTTATGACTAACAGATATTATGTCAGTGTATCCAGCTGCTTAATGCTTTCTGCCGAAAACAGGTGGCTATCATCATTTGCAGTCAGGTCACTGGAAAGAGAAGGGAGACAATCATGGCGAGGAAGTGAGTGCAGAGTGGAGGGCACACTGAGGGTGGGAGCAGGCAGCGCCGAGCTTGCAGAGTGGGACTTACACAGCAGAAAAGAGGAAATGGTGGAACAATAAGGTGATAATTAAGTGTCAGTAAATATAATTAACATAATCTTACAAGATTATCTTTACTGTTTAATTCTTTCCGAAGTGTATGTTTTTTTTCTCTCCCTGTTGTCTGGGAATTTGGCCACATACTCCTCAAATTATACTGTGCGTTTTGAATGTCGTATACAAATGCTGCTGACGCTGTTTTCAAGGGCAAATTGGCTTCCAACTTAAAGGAGCACTATGAATAAATCCGACAAGTGCAAGAAGTCTCAACCAGACACAAAAAATACACAGGCATTTATCTCAACTTCTTGTGACACGGTTTACCCAGTAGCATTGAGAATACTTTTGTGTACAAGACGTAGAAAGATTTGCAGTTCACTTTTTGCGGACAACTGTAGGACACGTTCTACCTTTTTGCGGAACAGATAGGGAAAGCACACGGATCATCTGTGTGGTTTCCGCATCCGTATGTCTCTTCTGCAAAAAGGTAGACCATGTCTGAAAAATGCGGACCATGGACCCATTGAAAACAATGAGTGTGCGAATAAAATGCGGACAGCACATGGACAGCACCCATATTTTGAGGATCCGCAAAATGGATACGGTCATGTCCATGGAGCCTTAAGAAGCTCTTTCTTCACCTTTCATAGCAGGAAGTCCCAGGACATCACTAGCAAAAATCAGCACCTGAAGTAGTTGTCCTTGTCTCTGAAATTGAGCAACCCAAACCCATACACACGAACTGTTGGAGAAACGCTCTCTTGTCCAACAGCTACCCCTTCTGACTGCCCAATAAACATGTACACTTAGAGTATGTAAGCATTCAAGGTTGTTTCAGTAGGGAGAGAGGTTCTGAAAGAGAACGTAATCACTGGTGGCCAGGTCTGGACTGTAGGGTGGATGGTTAAGCTCCATGAAGCCACATTCCCTGATAGCAACTTGTGATTTGTGAGCTGGCGCATTGTCGTGAAGCAGCAACACACCTGCCGATAACTTCCCACTGCGTTTCTCTTTGATTGCCTCAAGTAATGCCTTCGTTGTTGAAGCATAGGTGTCTCCAGTAATTGTTGTCTTGTGTGGCAGGAATTCTGGTAATAAAACACCTTCTGTATCCTAAAAATCTGTTTCCATGATCCTCCCAGCTGACTGCTGCACACAAAATTTCTTTGGAGTTAGTGACCCCTTGTGCTTCCATTGTATGGACTCTTGTTTGTTCTCAGGATCATGGTGGTGGACTCTTGTTTCATCGCCCATAATAGTTTCCTGGATTTTCTCTAAGCATGTCTCAATTCTCTTGGCTCAGTTGCTGGAGACAAGTTTTTTGCTCAGTCGTCAACATTTGTGAAACGAACCGGGTACTAACCTTTGACATCATAAAAACATCATGAATGATACTGGAAACTGTGCGAACTGAAATACCTAATTCATGAGTTATTACACTGACTTTGATCCGATGATCTTCCAAAATCATGGCATCCATTTTACGGCACATTTCCTCTGACGATGCTTTGACAAGTCACCCTAAACGGGGGTCATCTTCAGTTCATTCCGTACCCTATTTAAACTGCTTAGCGCAATACTTTACTTGGTAGTAGGAAGGTGCATCATCACCCTATACAGCAATCATCCTTTCATGGATTTCTTAAGGCTTCTTTTCTTCCTTTGTAATCACAGAACGAAGCTCCAAACCCCTCACTCTCTTTGTAGACCCGTACTGTACTGCAGTTCCTGTCACTTCCAGTGCTTTCATCAGACAGAACTGTTACTGTCAGTGTGTTGCGTGTTCAGACATGGCTCAACCTGCACAGGCAAGCTCAGCGCTCTAACACTGACAGAACATGCTGGGGTAGATAACTTATTGAACACCCCCTCGTATTTGCCCTGACTTTTGAACCATTAGCAATATCGGCGGGTTCAGCTATGATATTTCAAATGTGTATAGAAAACGAGGGTATAGTATGGTGACACTTTTTTGTTACTATTGCTCGATATATTTCTTTTGCTAGTTGAAAGAAATTTCTTACCCCAATTTTGGTCCATTCCTTAAAGTAATACATGAGTAGTCCGGCAGTTATGGAGTACAGATTAATTTTTTTTATTTTCCTACTGCCCCCACCCCCCCATTCCTTCGCTGTAAGTATTCAGAGCTACACTGAAATACATTGTCAGGACTGCTATGCATGCTCACATGACTCCCCTCCATTATGTCTGGACTGTGTATTTCAGTGCAGCTTTGAGTGCTGATAGTGGAGGAATAAGGGGCAGCAGGAAAATAAAAAATAGTGATCTGCACTCCATATCTGCAGTACTACTTATGTACTACTGTAGTAGTAGTCCAAAATCGGGGTGACAGATTCCCTTTACTATACCCTGAAGAGGTATAAAAGTAGCATTCAAAATATATAACATTGAGTGCATGCAGTATTAGCATTGGTGGTCATATGCATTACATGTAAAACAGAGTTAAACCTACATACATATATGTATGAATTTCTGCAACAAATCTGCTACATGTAAGTATACCCTTAAAGGGGTTGTCCTAGATCATTAAAATCTCGAAGAAGCCCTCGAATCATCTAAAATAAAAAAAATGAGGGCATATTTACCTCTTTCTCCAGTACTTTTCCCTGTGTTGCCAGTCCTACCTCCATTGCTTGTTACAGACAGCAATGGATATGTGCCAATCACTGTCCTACGCAGTCTACCTCTGACGACAGGGATTGGCTGTAATGCGTAAACAAGTCATGGTAGAGGGTCTGGCGACACATGGATTGGTGCTTGGGGGGTCCGGCGACACATGGTGGGAGGGGGACGAGTCTGGCGACACATGGATTGGTGCTTGGGGGGGTCTGGCGACACATGGATTGGTGCTTGGGGGGGTCTGGCGTCACATGGTGTGGGGGGGGGGGTCTGGCGACACATGGAATGGTGCTTAGGGGGTCTGGCGACACATGGTGGGAGGGGGACGAGTCTGGCGACACATGGAATGGTGCTTGAGAAAGAGGTAAGTACTGTATATCCTAATTTTTTTATATGCAGCACTTGGACATGTCCAAGAAAATTATCTCGAACAACCCTTTTAATGTGCATGGCCGTCTTTAGTTCAGAGAATTGGTGCCACCCTTGTGCACGCTATGTAAACTTATTGTAGTATGTAAGGCTGTATAATCTAGCCACATTACTGCTATTTTCTTTACGCCAATGTCCCTATATTTGTCATAATGTATACACTTCGTAAACCTTTTCCTGAAATTCATTTCGTTTTATTACATCTTCACCTAATAAGTTCTTTCTTTGTTCTTTAATTGAATCTAATACCCCGCAGTAATTTTATAATTTTCCTTTTCAGTTCTTTTTTTCATATATTGCTAAATTACTTTTTTTTGGTAGCCAAAAAGTACACGAGCACCAAAAAAAAATGAAAAAGCCGCTTATTGAAAATTGGAAAAACATAACTATAGGATTATTTGTATTTTTCTCAGCCTTTAGCTGATGACATAATTTTCAGGCTTCTATTTGGACAATTGTGTATGAGAAGATATTGAGCACTTCTAGATATTCTCACCGTTGCACAAGAACATAATTTTTTTTTTTAACCACTCGTGCTGTGATGATGGTGCGACCAACACTACAAAGGGTTTGAAAATAACTAGATATCCGAGTGATACCATGTGACCGATCTTCATTTATGACGTTGCTGTCTATTGCTTTAACTTTTTTTAAATTTAGATAAGGTTTATTATTACAAAAATTCTGGAAATTAGATAATTCATATAGAGAATATAGTACCTAAACAAGAGGAATCGAAGGGAACATTTCACATGAACGTGGTGTCTGATCTGCAGGAGGAGCTGAGCAGATTGATATATACACTATGACGTGTACTTTATTCTTTTAAATCTCTTGCTGTTTCTATGATTAGGAGTCCAGTAATTGAGAGTCTTCCCTCTATGGCCTCTTTCACACGGGCGTCTTGTTTGACGCCCGGATAGGATGCAGGTGCGTTGCGAGAACATGCGCGATTTTTCCGTGCGTGTGCAAACTTTTGTAATGCGTTTTGCACGCGCGTGGGAAAAATCGGCATGTTTGGTACCCAGACCCGAAGCCGGACTTCATCACTGAAGTCCGGTTTCGGGTTGAGTATTCTGGAGATTTTATTATTTTCCCTCATTACATGGTTTCCCTTATAACATAACGTGATGGACCATGTGATTGGACCATGTGATGTGACGTCATCACAGGTCCTTTACACTGCAGCTAATGCTTGAAGAGAGAAGAGAGATCGCCAACTACGCGATCGAGTGGCTAAGGTGAGTTAAGTTTTTTATTTTTAACCCCTTAATCCACATTCTACAAAGCATTCTTTATTAAGAATGCTATTATTTTCCCTTATAACCATGTTATAAGGGAAAATAATGAAGATCGGGTCCCGTCTCTTAGCAACCATGCGGGAAAATCGCACGGCATCCGCACTTGCTTGCGGATGCTTGCGATTGTCCCGCAGCCCCATTCACTTCTATGGGGCCTGCGTTGTGTGAAAAACGCAGAAACTGGAGCATGCTGCGATTTTCACGCGACGCAGAAGTGATGCGTGAAAATCACTGCTCATGTGCATAGCCCCATAGAAATGAATGGGTCCGGATTCAGTGCAGGTGCAATGCGTCCACCTCACGCATTGCACCCGCGCGGAAAACTCGCCCGTGTGAAAGGGGCCTATGAGTGTGCATACAGAGACAGCTGTCGGTCACTGAGTAGGACCGCCCACTGGACTCCTAAGCATAGAAAATGCTGGGAAGTTATACTAAATCTATAACGTGCCACTCAGACCCCATGTTGAATGTGTTCCCTTCCCAACATCTGCTGTACACGTACGTCGGATGTTGGGTATTTAAAAACTTTGCAAAAGTTAAAACGCAATAAAAACTAAAAAAGAAAAATTTAGTCTCGCTGTTATTGTACTGACCCGGAGAATGAAGGGCATGGGTCAATTTTACTGCATAGGGAACGCCATAAAAATGAAACCCATAAACTGGCAGAATTGAGTTGTTTTTTTTCCCCTTTTCCACCCCAATCTGAATTTTTTACCAGCTTCCCATGACATTATATGCAATATAAAATAATGCCATTAGAATAAAAAAACTTTCTGCAAAACACAAGGCCTCATATGTCTATGTGAGCAGAAAAATAAAAAAGTTAGGACTCCGAGAAGGCACGGAGTAAAAAACCAAAATGAAAAAAATGGAAAATCACTGTCAGGAAGGGGGTAATAATCTTTTTTTTTTTTTTTTTTTTTTTTTTTTTTTACCCACGCCACACACACTGGAGTGTTTAGGTGTAAGTAAATGGTTTGTTTGCATTGGCTTTTCCATTTTTATTAGTGTTCTCAATAATATGCTGATCACAAGTTTCCTCTTTCCTGTGACTTCCAGCATCTCGCTTTAATTTTTGGAGAATTCCAACCTCAGTTACCTGTCGTTGCTGATGTGGGATATTTTTTAAAGGGGTGTCTGGGCTACAGATCACCCTGCAGCTCCACTGTCAGCTGTTTCGGACTGCTGAGGTGCGGATCTCAGGCAGACCGTGCTGTGCATTGTGTAGTGTTCATGCAGGGGATACTGCAGCTCAGCGCCCTTTCAGGTGAATAGGAGCTGAGCTTTAGTTCACCAGCATCTGCACAGTGTACAGAGCCTGCTGCTTCCACTCCATGTGTGGTTATTATCTAGGGCAGCTGATTGTGGGGGTGCCACGTGTTGGACCCCCACCAATCGAATATGACCTATCTTGAAGTTAGGTTATTACTATTTGTAGCCTGGAGGATTCCATTAAACATTACTTAGGTCTTATTGACATCAGTGAAGTTGAGCATTCGTTTTCTGAACTCCATGCTAAGGCTCAGGCCTGAATATGTTTGGCCAATGGCATAGAAAGACTCTTCACAAGCTGCTCTGGACAGTGGCAGATTTTCTCTTTTATTATGGAGGAGACTGCAGGTAGTTGCTGAGCTGTGCTCTGCCTTTTTATTTTTGCTGTCTTGTGGCCAGTAATTACATAGATGTATAATTATTACTGGAAAAGCTCACTTTACCCAGGAGCAGTCAGGTAATAGCAAATCAGATACCCAGAGGATTGCTGGCGGGTGCTTTCAGGTGTAGTCTACTGCAGTTTGTGTCTCAATGTACTGCTAAATGTGGCGGACCTGATGTCTGGCAGCAAATAGGATATCCCCATGGAGAAAGGGAAGTGAGCCGCTGTCCGACACCTCTGGCAGCAGTGTTACATTGTCACCAGTTGAGGTGGATCCGCTAGGCCAGTGTTTCCCAACCAGCATGCCTCCAGCTGTTGCAAAACTACAACTCCCAGCATGCCCGCACAGCCAAAGACTCTCTGGGCATGCTGGGAGTTGTAGATTTGCAACAGCCGGAGGCACGCTGGTTAGGAAACACTGCGCTAGGCTACTCTTCTAGTGGAGCAGGTCTTGTAGCAACAAGGATAGGTTTAGTAGAGTCGAGAGATAAATTACCACTGGCATAGCAGAGCCTTTTTTAGGACTAGAGTGACCAAATAGTAGATGGATGTTGCTGACCTGGATGACTGGTCTAGGAGAACTGAACAACCAGTGTATGTGGATGGCCAATGTAGCAGAGCTGGGCTAACCTGATTAAAAATGGGTTTAAAGAATTGTATTCTCTGACCTGTTAGAAGGGTACATGATTTAAACTGTAGTGAAGGTAAGCTTCTTACCAGTGACTGTATTTGTGAGTTATAGCCTCCCTTCTGATCCTCAGCTGTGTCATGTGACCAGCATTCTTACTCTCCAAATAGCACAACATCTTATGTGTGGACAGGAAGTCTGTTTCTCTATGTATTCCTATGGGAGCCTCAATGTCTGTCTCATAGGAATGAATAGAGAAGTAACTGACTCCCCGCCCTGTGTCAGTTGGAGATCAGAGAGTTGGTCACATGACCAAGCTTAGGATCAGAAGGGAGGTTATGACTCACAAATAAGGTCACTGGTAAAAAGATTATCTTCACTACAGTTGACATCATGTACCTTTATAACAGGCCATCGAATATGCAGCAGGAGAAACCATGCAGACTGGAAGGGAGGCAACACATAATGCTGGATCTGGGACAGGTGAGTAAGGCGGTATTAACATCTCCATCAGAGATGATCCAGCTGCCTGATCTGGAACATAGGCAGGCTGTTGGCTGGACCAAATACCACTGCTTGCAACGTTTTTTTGTCCTGCCGAATCCCGGCATTTAAACTGGAAAGCAGCCGGATCATCGCCAGATCCCATTATAGTCTATAGGGATCCAATGGTGATCTGATGAATCAGGCAATGCCGATTCTGGTGATCTCTTGTGGTGAATACCTTTTTTTTCTTGAGAGAGAGTCAGGTATGTAAAGTTCAGCATGCTCCTTCCTTTTTTCCCTGACATCATCTTGCAGGTAAGACTTGAGACATTGTTAGGGTACTTTCACACTTGCGTTACTCTTTTCCGGCATAGAGTTCCGTCAAAAGGGCTCTATGCCGGAAAAGAACTGATCAGGCATATCCGCATGCAATCTGAATGGATAGAAATCCGTTCAGTTTGCATCAGTATGCCTTCCGTTCAGTCACTGTTAGGCGTTTTGGCCGGACATAATACCGCAGCATGCTGAGGTATTATGTCCGTCCAAAATGCCTGATCAGTCGCCGGAATGCCGGATCCGGCATTAATTTACATTGACTTGCATTAGTGCCGGAACAACTGAAGGACGGATCCAGAAGTTTACAGCATGGGGACCGGAAGGTGCCAGACTGTACTCTTGGTCCTGGAATGAAATTCAGGGATCAGATGAGTGACTTTTTAAAATTTAGGATCAGCGCTCTTCTGACCGAATTGAAAACTGACATAGTTTCAAGTTTATGCTGCTGTGACCAGAAACACATGAACAACAAGATTTCTCTGGAGTCACTGTGCGTCGCCGTCTTCTACATTTTCCATACTTGCAGATGTATTTTCCCTTCAGATGCTTATTATGTGTCAGGAAATCTCCTGTAAACACATTACGAAGAAAGTTATGCCATTCAATATAAACAGGGATTACAGGGCAAAAATGTTGAACAACAACGTGTCAAAATATTTTGCCGTGCTAGTTAGATTTTGTGCCTTCCATGTCCTCGCTTTACCATCTCATTTTCTACTTCCATAGCACTGAATGAGCAATGTAGAAGCGCTTATTTACATGACCGTGCAGCTGTGCATCCCTGCAGCACCTTCCCTGCACCTTCATGCTGTTCATGCACAGGGACCTAAGGCAGCTTCTGACACCGAATATCTTCCAGCACAATGTAGATGAAGACACATTTGTAATATATGTTCTTTATATTGTAAAGTGAATTTTATCTCATAAAAACTAGATACAGTCTATAGTCAGTTTTTGATTATAGATTTCCATTGCACGTTGCTTTAGGCTGCATTGACCTCAAACGGATAGCAAGAATGTTGTTAATACATGTGGTTTTTGGCACAGTTTTGCAATACATGGGGGTATTACTAAAGTTTCTGAGCCCTGACTTAGGATTCACTGGAGCAGATTTACTAATCCTTTAGATAGAGTAAGGCTAGTTGCACACTAGCGGCGGCGATCCAGCAGAGTGTTCTGGCAGGGGACAGCCGGCCGGATCTCTGCGCACCCAGGCGTTGCTGGAGTTTTGTAAGGCTCTGTCCGGCCCTATTCGCTATAATGGGGACTGTAAGAGATCTGTCCGCATTTCGGCAAATATTTATATTATAGTCAATGTGGCCAGACGGAGCTTTACAAACTTCCAGCAATGCTGGAATGCAGAGCGGTCCGGTAGGCTGTTCCCTGCTGGAAAAACAACAGAATTAACTAACATCCAGTCCCGAGGCGAGTATTTTTGTACCTTATATGCGGTCTCGTAGTTCTTTATAGGATTGTGTTCCCTGCTGGCACAGCCTCCTGGATCGCCGCCGCTAGTGTGCTACTCGCCTAAGCTTAGACAGGTTGTGTCTTTACCTGCACCAGATTTATCAAAGTGACTCAGGCTGGATGATAAATCTGATGTAGACAGACTCTTTGGGAAGAATTTGCCATTTGCAGTGTCAGTTTTAAGTCTGCCTTTGCTTTGTGAGGTTACGCCAAATTAAAGAAATGGCACGCAGTAGTAATATATTTTGCACAAGTGCAATGTGGTTATGTCTGTAAAAGTACACTGGGGGTTGCCTGGTGTGCAGATAAGACTTTTGTGTGACTTTTCAAAAGGTTTCACATAATAAATCAGGCTTAAAGTGTACCTGAGTTTTCAAAAAAAAGTTTGCATAATGGCTGGACATCTCTGTACAGTCATACCTGTGAAGGAACAAGTCTTTTTTTGGCTTCCCTAATGTCTCTTCAGCCATATTGTTCCCTTTTTCAGGTGCAAAGCTAGATGCATTTCACTCAGAAGCAGGGGACGTCTCCCTTCTGTTAAAAACTGACAGCACTGTACTGCTGTGATGTCCTTTCCCTGACTTCCCACTATGTTTGTTTTCAGCTCCTAGAGCTCACGAAACCGATAAGGAGGGGAAAATCACACTTACAGGAGGCTTTTATAATCTTCAAAAGCTGTGTAAAAACAGTACTTTTCTCAGGTTCAGGTTCAGGTTCAGGAGCTCAGCTTGCTCTTACACACCATATTTCCTGTAAGCCATCTTCTGTTTCTCTGTTACTGGGGACAGATCTTGCCTGACAACAGGCAGTGGACTGCAAATTAGGCCTCTTTTACACTTGCGTTCTGAGGATCCGGCGGGCATGAGAATGCAAGTCGCCTGAAAGCATTTGAAGACTGATCAGGATCCTGATCAGTCTTCGTAATGCTTTCAGGTTACCATGGCAGCCAGGACGCTACTGAAGTCCTGGCTGCCATGGTACTCCGCAGCAGTGTACTTACGTGCGCTGCGGCCGCCGGGCGCTCCTTCATGACGTCACAGGTCCCTGCGGCGCATAGATCAATACGCCGCCCGGACCTGTGACGTCATGAAGGAGCGCCTGGAGGCCGCATCGCAGGTAAGTACACTGCTGCGGAGTACTTACCATGGCAGCAAGGACTTCAGTAGCGTCCTGGCTGCCATGGTTACCGATCAAAGCCCCATCTTACACTGGGGCCCCGATCGGAACTGCTTCTGCTTCTGCGCAGAGCTAAACGTCGGATCCCGCGATGCGCCGAAACGACGTTTAGCTAAATTCCGGATCTGGATTAAAGCACTTTAATGGGCAATTATTCCGGATCCGGCGTTATGGCATGTCTTCCGGATTTTTGGACGGAGTCAAATCCACAGCATGCTACGGTTTTGTCAACGTCCAAAAAACGTTCACATACTGAACGGAAGACATCCTGATGCATCCTGAACGGATTTCTCTCCATTCAGAATGCATTAGGATAAATCCTGATCAGTATCTTTCCGTCCTAGAGCCCCGAGGACGGAACTCTAGGACGGAAAGCAAAAACGCAGATGTGAAAGGGGCCTTAGCAGGAAGTGAGACCCCTAGTGGCCATGACTTTACAGCTTTTTTTAAACAAAATTATTTAGAAATTTGCTAGTTATGCCATTCTCTGTTAAATGAAATTAAATAACGTGTCTGTAATGCAAAGGTTGAAAACAGAGGAAGACCCACTGTGATCCTGGGTCAAAAATCTCCCGCAAAAAACACCCCATTTCAGACGTTTTTTGCATGAGCAGATTTTGGCCAGATCTTCTGCGTTATTTACTATTTACAGTGCAGAGAAGTCCCTACCTTTGTCCACACCCTAATGCTACAAGCACACTGATCCACGAACCGCACATCCGCAAAATATGGCTACTGGTCTTCTGCAAGCCGCAACTACTTTATAGAAATGCCTATTCTTGTCTGCAACACAGGCCAGAATGGGACATGTTCTGTAATTTGTGGATGAGGCCTAATATCCCTGTTGAAATCTCTCACTCTTGCTTGATTGATGTCCCACTTGGCGTAGCTAAGGCCGACTTCACATGCTGACCGGGACGCCGAGAAAGCAAAGGTGGACGTGATTACAACGCCACCCAGATGAGTAGTGGAGAGCACTGCTTGGCGGTGTTATAACTTTTTTTCTCTCCTGTATACTGAAACTGTCGATTTCAACAGGAAGACGTCTTATAAAGCTATTTTCAAGCCTTACAGCAACACGCTGGTGGTTATAACAGGCAGGCTGCTGACGGGTTCCCTTTAACGTACTTTATACGTGGCGTGGTGTAAAAAACCCACTTGTTGGGCCAGTAACAGGTGAGGTCATCAGCCTCTGCCGCTTTGCTCAGAAAGTGTAAATGAGCGGTTTGTAGCTGGTATCATGGGTAAGATATCTTCCTATCCATGCTGTGCTCAGTCTCTCTTCCGTAAACAGCACTTTAAGCAACAGGGAGCAATTTGCCACGTCCCACGAGTGAACTTAAAAGAAGACAGGAAATAATTCTGAAGGGGAATACGGGAACCGAATTGTCTTTCTTTAATTGCTAGTATAATTTAACAAATTACTTTTATAACTCCACAATTTTAGGGCAAGAAGGATATCGGCATTCCAAGCGCTCATTAAGATTGCAGCCATTATTAATTAAGAGGAGAAACAGTATGATTCCTACATTAGACGATGACATAGCACCGATTAGTACAATGTCTGGCTCGTGTTTTCCTAGAAGTAGCACTGCAAAGTCTGATTCAGAGCAAATGAGATCTAAACATGATCCCAGCACCATGAGAATAGTAGATGATTATGTGCGAGGTGATGCCACCAAACAGCAAGGCTCTTCGACCCACTGAGATCATTGTATTTGCAGGGCACTGGATTAAAGATGCCGGCTGACGATATAGCAAGGCTATCAGTAATCCTTTACTTTCATGTATACGTTGCAATCAGGCTGTGTTCACATTGTTATTTGTGCCTTTTTCCCTTGCCTTCCCCTCCCTATATTGGGTGGATTTTGGGTGGGGAGCGGGTTAATGGGGGTCTGCCTTGCATTTTCTCTGGTTTGTTAAATAAAAAAAATAAAACAAAAAACAAACACTGACTTGGGCAGCTTCCTGCATTTACAGCAGCGGCACTGCCTAAGCATGATACAGCGGTAGCATGGGCTAAGGAGCTGGGTCTGCACCATCACCCAAAGGAGTCAGCGGTCGCTCCCAGTGGACGTCACACAGTATTGGCCAGGTTTAGTGATAACTCTAACCCTCACCATTAAACCACTGAGGGCCTAAGCAAAGGGGATTCTTGCTGTTTCACTGCATTTGTGTCCATAGTGGGTTGCAATGGCAGCCGGGGGCCTTAATTAAGACTTTTAGGCCTTACCATTAATGGGGTTGTCCGCTTTATTTATATTGATGACCTGTCCTCAGGATAGGTCATCTATATCAGATCGGCGGGGGTCCGACTCCTGACAACCCAGCTATCGCAACTGCAGTGGTGCGCAGTGTGATTACACCTCAACCATCCCTTTCACTTCTATGGGACAACTCCTTCCTATTCATTTGTACGAGCGCTGTATTCTCTTCAAATAGCTGATAGGTGGGGTTGTCACGAGTCGGACCCCTGCTGATGTGATGTTGATGACTAGGGCTGAAATGGTTACTCGATTGAATCGAGTAATTCGACACAAAAAAATCCTTGATGCAACGGAGCAAGGGGTGGACTGGGTGTACCCCATTTGAAGGTCGGTGCAGCAGTGGGACCAGGTACTGTGCTAATTTCCCCATGCGTATATGCATTACACCCTGTGCAGGTGTGGGTGGCCCGGCAATGTAGATCGTCTGATACAGTGAGGCTACTAGAGAAGAAATATACAGCCTGTTATATCTATTATTATTACCTGTAGTAATAATCTTATTTTACTGCACCATGAAGTAGGGAAAACGTTCAGTTCATGTCCACTTTGGTTTTCTGGAAGGGATTGTCCAATAACAGGTGGCATTAGGTGGCTGCAGTTCAACTTTGGGCAAGCTGGTGGCACTGGGGGGCAAGCTGGTGGTGAAGCTGGTGGCACTGAGGGGGAATCAGGTGGCACTGAGGGAAAAGCTGGTTGAACTGGAGGGGAAAGCTGGTTGAACTGGAGGGGAAAGCTGATGGCACTGGGGGGGAGAGCCTGATGGCACTGGGGGGGGGGAACTGGTAGAACGGAGGGGGCAGCTGATGGCACTATTTATTAAAAAAAAAAAACATTCTTTTAATTAGTGTTTTATTATTAGCGTACTCGATTAATCATTGGATTAATCGATAGAATACTCGATTACAAAAATAGTCGATAGCTGCAGCCCTATTGATCAATAGTGTTGAGCGAACTTGTGGTTTTAAGTAAGGTGTATAAGTTTCGGGTTCGTGTTGTCTAAGAATTCCGTTACGGATTCCACTACCACGGACCATAAGTTATGGTCCGTGATAGCGGAATCCATAACAGAATTCTTAGATAACCCGAACCTTGTATGCCGAATTTGAAACCACACGTTCGCTCAACACCAGTCATCAATATAAAGGGCCTAATTCCTGCCCTTTGCACATTGACCCTAAATGAAACTTACAGGTTGGCCCAGTGGTTTGGGTTCAGCACTCAGACAGAGCGGTTGGGTCTATTCTTTATTTACTATGATACGTGCAGCTTTTTATCATTTATATGGGTTCACATGTAGTTGGCTCCTCGCGTGCCACAGGATTGTATATTATCCTCAGGTTTGTTTGTCGCAGTCTTACTGATAATTGTGTCCTGCTGAGTTGAGAATCTATGTTAAACCACATGAGAGAGATTAAATACAAAACATTTGACTGTTACAAAGTGCGGCTGCTAGGAATTGATTAGGGTTTCAAGGCAGCATCAATGGGCGATATTAAATATTGAATGACACGTGTAAAGACAAATGCTGGCGTATATATAATTTATCTGGCCTGGTAAATGGATTTGTCTTGCAACATGCAGACCCCCCACAGTTATCGAGACTAATCTGGTTAGGACCGGAGTAAATAAATAATAAAAGCGCTTTATCGCACAATCTAACAGTATAAAATATTAAGGTTTTCAGACAATTGATTTTTAATTCTTAATCCTCTTTCTCTATACCATATGTAGCCTTGTTTGGAAGTCTAAATTTGGAAATTTAAGAGGAACATTGAATGAATATCAACAGGATAAAGCTATAAATGATTAACCCTTTCAACCCCGGGCCAGTTTTCACCTTCTTGCCCAGGCCATTTTGCAAATCCAGCATGTGTCACTTTATGTGGTAATAACTTTGGAACACTTTTATTTATCCAAGCCGTTCTGAGATTGTTTTCTTGTGACACATTGTACTTCATGATACAGTCATAAATTGGAGTCGATATATTTCACCTTTATGAAAAAATCCCAGATGTACCAAAAATATAGCAAAATTCTCAATTTTCTAAATTTCTATTTCTCTGACTTTAAAACAGAAAGTGATACCTCATAAAATATTTATTACTTAACATTCCCCATATGTCTACTTTATGTTGGCATCATTTTTAAATGTCATTTTATTTTTTTTAGGAGGTTTGAAGGCTTAGAATTTTAGAAGCAATTCTTAAAATTTGTAAGAAAATTTCCAAAACCCACTTTTTAAGGACCAGCTCAGGTCTGAAGTCACTTTGTGGGGCTTACATAGTGGAAACCCCCCATAAATGACCCCATTGTAGAAACTACACCCCTCAAGCTACTCAAAACTGATTTTACAAACTTTGTTAACCCTTTAGGTGTTCCACAAGAATTAAAGGAAAATGGAGATGAAATTTCAAAATTTCACTTTTTTGTCCCATTTTCCATTTTAATCCATTTTTTTCTTTAACACATCGAGGGTTAACAGCCAAAACTTAATATTTATTACCCTGATTCTGCGGTTTACATAAACACCCCATATGTGGTCGTAAACTGCTGTACGGGCACACCGCAGGGCGCAGAAGGAAAGGAACTCCATATTGTTTTTGGAAGGCAGCTTTTGCTGGACTGGTTTTTAGATACCATTTCCCATTTGAAGCCCCCCTGATGCACCATTACAGTAGGAACTCCCAAAAAGTGACCCTATTTTGGAAACTAGGGGATAGGGTGCCAGTTTTATTTGTACTATTTTGGGGTACATATGATTTTTAATTGCTCTATATTACGTTTTTTGTGAGGCAAGGTAACAGAAAAATGGCTGTTTTGGCACCGTTTTAATTTTTAATTTTTTACAATATTCAGGATGTTATGGGCGCAATAATATCAAATATGTCTTTGTTTCAGTCTTACATAATAAGACATTTCTGAAAAAAAATTATGTTTTTCTGTCTCTATTTTTTAAACACCTTATTTTTTTATTTTTCTGTTGATCGTATTGTGCAGGGACTCGTTTTTTGCAGGGAGAGTTGACGTTTTTATTGGTACCATTTTTGGATACATATGATTTTTTGATCATTCATTAATACACTTTATAGGGCAAGGTGACCAAAAAAGTGGTAATTTTGGCACAGTTTTTATTTATTTATTTTTCCAGCGTTCACCTGAGGGGGTTAGGTTAGGGGTTTTATAGAGCAGATCTTTATAGACGTGGCAATACCTAATATGTGTACTTTTTCTTATTTATTTAAGTTTTACTCAATAATAGCATTTTTGAAGCAAAAAAAATGATGTTTTAGTGTCTCCATAGTCTGACAGCCATAGCTTTTTTATTTTTTGACTGATTGTCTTAGGCCCCTTTCACACGGGCGTTGCGGGTGCACTCCGTCAAACAGTGCGGGTGCGTTGCGGGAATCGCTGCGATTTTTCCCTGCGAGTGCAAAGCGCTGTCATGCGTTTTGCACGCACGGGAGAAAAATCTGCACTTTTGGTACCCAGACCCGAACCTGCACTTCTTCACAGAAGTGCATGTTTGGGTCAGAAATTGTCCCGCTGGTATTATTTCACATTATAACATAGTTATAATGTAAAATAATACCCTTGGCCATCTTCCTAGTGTTTAAACAGGTGCAGAATGGGTTAAAAATAATAAACTAATATTACCATACCTGTTCCATTTGATCGCGAAGCCCGGCCTCCTCTCCGTTAGCTTGCTAGTAGGAAAAGGACCTGTGATGATGTCACATGGTCACATGGACCAATCACATGCTCCATCACCATAGTGATGGAGTAGGTGATTGGGCCATGTGATGCTGTGGGTGGCAGAACAGGAAGGAATATTTTAAGCTGTATTACCTCATGTGATTATCTTCTCTGTCAACTGGTCACCTAAATGATCCTCCACCCTGCCTATCTCAAATCTTCCTGGTAATCAACCACAGTGTGATACTCTGTCCCCTCAAATTCAGATACATGTGCAAACATAGTATATAAGACCGAAAAAAGACATTTGTCCATCCAGTTCGGCCTGTTTCCTACAAGTTGATCCAGGGAAAGGCAAAAAAAAAACCCTGTGAAGCAGAAGCCAATTTTCCTCACTTAAGGGGAAAAAAATTCCTTCCCGACTCCAATCAGGCAATCCGAATAACTCCCTGGATATGTGCAGATACATGTTTTTTCCATCCAGAAAAAGTATGCCCACTACACCACCAAAGTTACATTTACTTAGTCCATGCAGTTCTAAAGATCCTTCGGGATCTTCATGTGGACAACTGACTTCATTGGGGCTGCTTGTTTAGGTCCTTAGTGACCCATGCACCTGTACAGGATATAACTCTCGTTGCCTACATTTTCAGCTTTATGCTAGAGGTTGACTTTATACAGTATCTACTGTATTTCTGTAGACTGTTAAACATTATCTAGTTTCTACAACTTTTCCACAGGGTTGTGTCATGCCGACCTTCATCGGATATTACTTTGATAGGCTATCCACCTATAACCTCTGAAAATGAAACCGAGAATAGGTTCTTCTGGAAACTAGTGGGAGCAGACATGGAGTTGACGGGGCACCATAGTGAAGATTGAGATAAGGCCCTTGCTGGACCTGGTTAACAGAACCACCCCTCAAACCATTAGTAACAGGAAGATTTAATGCTCAACATTTGCTAAAGATGTACTGCACATATTCTTCCCACCCATAAAAATGAAGGACTGTAATTAACCTAAACCAAAAAGATCCTTACTTATAAAATGAATACTCAAAAATATTCTTTCAAATATTTTATTATTAAAAAAATGTCAAGGCACATATGACAATTAATTACACAAAAATCCAATAACTAAAAAAAAAATTACGGTAATATATTTATACTAATGGAGGTCGAGGGATATTACGGCATTTAAACTTCAGAATTATGGTATCAGTATATTAATCTCTGCACAATACAAAGGGCTGTTACTTATACTAAAGCTATTATAGTGCAATAGATTACAAAAAAGAATTTACAAAAAATATGTGCCACATATAAAAAAGCGCAAGTGCAACCATACACAAATATCCACACATTTTTAATAATAAAATAGTTTAAACAATATTTTTTGAGTATTACCTATATTTATAACTAAGATTTTTTTTTGTTTCAAGTGTATTTTCTTAGTTTTAAGAATTCATCTAGACTAGGCCCTTACTCTCGAGGGACTTTATAGCAGCCACATGGGCTAGCTCTGTGGTTCACATGCCCTTACCTAGACTCACTTTTTAACTTTTTACATGTCCCATTGAGACCTTTCAAGCCCTCCTTTAAATTTGTATATACTTTGCACATGTTATGGTAAACTGTATATAGACATAAAGTTATGCAGTAGTTATCTCAATTTTCTTCCAAGATATTTTTAGCAGTGGCAATATTGGTTTTCTCCGAAAATGGCCGCCTACCATTTGGGAAGGTGACAGGTGCAAGGAGCAGAAAAATGTGTGTTCTTGATAACTTCATGTTTGTGGTTCTGAATAAGTTATCACATTGCATGAATATCAAAATATTCGCTAAAATAGGTACACAACCTAGAAAACCTGCACTATACGCATAACTTTATCATCATGAACACCGGGAAGCCATCTGCTGCTTCTGTCTTCTGAAAGACGGCTGTTAACCCTTTATCAGGGAGCGCACATAACGGAAAGGTTTAATGACCAAATTATACATGCCTGGGTTATTTTATGCTTATTGCATACAGATAGAATTTTATGTAAGCAGCCTCACAGAAAATTAATAATTTACTTTCATCATTACAGGAAAGAGGGCAGTCAGTCTAATAGTCCAGAAACAAGAAGTCAAGCATGGTGAGATCAGCTCACATGGCTTACTTGTCTGCCATCCAGAGTCTTTACTTACTACTTGATTGAACTGAAATATGACATTAAAAACTCATCCAGTATATTCGAGGGCCATTTTTCCCATTCAGTGACATATTTCTCAGCAGGAGCTTTTTTTTCCCTTTGATAACATAGACAGCATTTACTGTCCATTAATTGTAGCGCTATAATATGGCTTGTCTAGCAATTGTTTACAGGAACAGAGGCACTGACCAGATGAGCTTGCAGTCTAGTACTGTATATCTGCAGTTACAGTATATAAAATACACATGACACAAGTTATACTAGGGAATTGCACATGGAGAAGCTTGCTAATATAAAGATTTAGGGGCACATTTATTAATGCCGGTCTTAATAAAGCCCCATCACTGGCGGAGGATCCGCCGGAGTTTTGAAGAGGTGCCGGCCTCACCATAACTTTGGCGCATCCAGCGCCAGTTCTAAGTGTTAGTCCCCATCCTAGCTGTCTTACATTTAGACCATTTTCTATGCCTAAAACAGGCGTAGAAAATGATGAATGAGATGGGCCTGCCGGCTCGTCCCCTTCCCCGCTAACATCACTCCCACAATTTTAGACATCTGCGCCTAATTTAGGCATGTTTCAGAATAGTAAATGACTTTTTTAAAGACTGCATGCCTAGAATTCTGACATTGAAGGGCAGGATACCGTAGAAGAAGGCGTGCTGCTGTTTGCTGACATCTCTTTGCTCTGGGGACATGGACCTTAGTGTATCATGGTTGGTGGTATCTCCAGCTTTAGTCTTGGAAGGCTCTGATTCTGCTTGTGGAGATCCAGCTAGTATGGAAGTTTTAGTGCAGTGCTTCTTGGGAAAAAACATGCTAAATAGCCCATCTAGAAGGAATAAAAATGTCTCTCTAATTACACCTACAAGTGACTCCACTATAAGTTCTTGACTAACCATTTAAAGACCATTGAACTGTGAATCGGGCTGTCAGCCAAACCAGAGACAGCCTACTGTAGACAACACAGTTTTAGGGTTGTTGCTTCTCGTAGCCGCAGAATGAGGTCCTATAGATGGGTGCTTCTAGTTTTACTAGTAAGCTAAATCATGTTGCAACCTTTTTGAAATGGTCATCATTGATTTACAGGGTTGCCACCTGTAGGTGGCACTAGAGACAGCTTCTTCCTTCTACAGTTCACAGGTTAACACATATTGCAGTCTGAAATTTTCTGATAGCCTGTCAGGTTCCACAGTATAAAAGTGGGAAAAAAACATTTCTAAGACCTCATGCACACGACCGTGTCTGTATTTCCTTCTGAAAACCATAGATCTGCCTAATATCTACACCTTTCATGTGCCTTTTGCACTTTTCTCACTCCCATTAATAGAAAGGACTGTTCTAGTAGGACATGTTCTATAATTTGCAGACCAGCCACATGGATCCTCGAAAAATACACATTTGTGCATGGCCTTATAGATCCCATCGAAATGTGGAAGCGGTTTCTTCGTGAAAAGGGAACAGTTTGTCTTTGACTAGCTGTACTGCTGTATATTCCTGAATGTACAGCAATGATATACAGCATAGAAGTGTCCTACGGGCTACATTCACATGAACGGGAAAAATGGCCCTGTGACTGGCGTTTAATTAATAACTGTCACATGGCCATTTTTAGAATCATTTGAAATCAATGGAGCTAGTCACAAGACATGTTCTATTTTTGGCCGTTTTCAGACCAGACGGACACCATTGAAATTAGTGGGATGGTTTTTAATTGCCATTTAGACAGACCCTGCACCCTTTCAACAGTTGTTAATGATGGGTACAAAGGTCCTTTCATGGATTAAAAAACAAACAAACACCCTTTTAAACGCACTCCTCACTGGATGCAGCAGGAAATGACATACTGTCCCAGCCTGATGACGTCATCACTCTGGGAGCGCAGGTGCTTTCCCATTGCTTCCAATGAGGAGAGAGTGTCACCGCGCTTTGAAGTGGATGAGCTGAGTATTTATTTATTTCTGGCACAAGCAGAATGGGGGACAAGGGGGGGGGGTATTAATAATACTGGGGGAACTAATGGGGTATTAATATTAATGGAGGAACTATTAATACTAGAGGCCACTAGTAGGGGCATCATTAATAATACTACGGGCCACTAATGACATTTATTATACTGGGGCCACTAATGGAGTCAGGGACCACAAATAGAAGCATTATTCATGCTGGGGGCACCCCTGAGGAAGCTGACTTCACCGTCGATACGTGTGGGGCGTTCTCCTTTTTCAAAACATAGGCTCACCTAACTAGTCCGGGCTGTCTTGCTACATTATTTTATTTTTTGGTCAGGTATCACTTTTCATTTTTTGATGCTATATTGATTGACTATTTCTGTTTTGGCCTTATGTTGTATTGTACTCTACTTTACCCCGGACTACACATGCTGTGTCCTTATATATGGACTTTGGTGGGCCATGTGTTTGTGCCTGGTTTTATATTTACCAGAACATGGTTTATTGTATACAATTTTTAAATGTCTGGATATTTGTGTTGTCCAATAAAATAGTTTGATTGCCTTTATGATTCTTGGATGTGCATATTATTGCTGTTCTCTGGGCCATTTGGCTTTTTTAGTTTATTCATTTGTAGTGTGCCCCCTGATTTCATTGGCATTAGAGGGCACTATGGGGGACATTATGTATATAAAGGGCACTTTAAGGGTTGGGATATGAAAAATCGAACCATATTCATCCATTTTTAACGGCCGTTAAGGACAGACAGAAAATGGTTTAAAACTGGCAATGAAAACTACACAGTGTTTTTGTTTTTCATGGCCATTTTTAAAGGGATTCTCCTGGATAATCAATATTAAACCAAACCTAGGTCCTTATAGCTCTTCATACCTTCTTTCCATAGGTGTTCTTTACACTTGGATCTGGCTTTCTATTTTCATAAAAATCCACTTTTATCTTTATGCTAATGACTAGAGTTGAGCGAACTTGTATTTTAAGTTCGGCGCCCAAAGTTCAGGTTATCGCAGAATCCCGTTATGGATTCCGCTACCACGGACCATAATGGAATTTTGAATCCATAAGGTGATTCTTCAATGAAACCAAACCTTGGACAACACTAAGGACCTGGGGTGACGTCACCGTCATGTGATCAGTGCAGGGGGCGTGGCTCAGTAGCCTACCACCTCTTATCCAATCCAGTACTGAGCCATGCCCCCTGCACTGATCACATGACGGTGACGTCACCCCAGGTCCTTAGTGTTGTCCAAGGTTCGGGTTCATCGAAGAATCCCCTTATGGATTCAAAATTCCATTATGGTCCGTGGTAGCGGAATCCATAACGGGATTCTTCGATGACCCCAACCCGAACTTTGGACGCCGAACTTAAAATTCAAGTTCGCTCAACTCTACTAATGACCCATGAAGGTGCCCAGAGGGGCGTTATTTTTATTCAGAAGGCGCCCAGGAACGCCCTCCATTCAGTGCCCAGGATCGCCCCCCCAACAGAGCCCAGGTCCGCCCCTCTCTCCGCTTATACAATATGTCCCCAGTATTGCGATTGCCGTCACGCCCCGCCACCCTGGCTACGTCACTGGTAGCCGATAACCCCGCCCACTCCTTCCCTCCAGCTTCACTAACATCCACCGAGCCGGCTCCTGCGCTCTTCCTGTTTAACTGAGCGCATCAGCCTCAAGTGTTCACTGGGCATGCACTCAGTTAAACAGGAAGAGCGAAGGAGCCGGCTCGGTGGATGTTAGTGAAGCTGGAGGGAAGAAATGGGCGGCGTGATCGGCTACTAGTGACGTAGCCGGGGGCGGGGCAATGCTGAGGACATATTGTATGAGTGGAGAGAGAGGCGGGCCTGGGCTCTGTTGGGGGGGGCCTAGGTGCCTTTTGAATTAAAATAAAGCCCCTCTGGGCACCTTCATGGGTCATTAGCATAAGGATAAAAGAGGATTTTTATGAAGATAGAAAGCCAGATCCAAGTGTAAAGAACACCTATGGAAAGAAGGTATGAAGAGCTATAAGAACCTATGTTTGGTTTAATATTGATTTTCCAGGTGACAGAATCCCTTTAAGCATCGTGTGAATGTAGCCTTACCTTAACATTGATGCCCAAATCATTATTGTTTTAATCATTTATGTTTATTCTTTTCAGTCATTTTTACAACTGTCCTTTCTTTCTTTCAGGGCAACTTTTTGATGTGAAAAAATGCAAGAACCTGGGGCCCAAACTCGCCATCCTTTGCAGTCTGAAGAAGTTGGGTTTGACCCGTTACAGAGTGATCTGGGAAAGCATGATGATCTAGGTAAGAGGCCATGGAGAAATCATACCTCATGCTGCAGTAACCTACAGAATTACGATGCCTACATCACATAATACGCCGGATACTTGAACCTTAAGGGGATTCTGTCACCACATTTAACCCCTATGAGCTAAACATATGCTCATGTCCTGGGTTATAATAGGATCCCTAAAGTGGCCTTATAAACCCTATTTGTGGCTTTATTGTGCTAAAAAACAGGTTTTACTAACCTGTCAGTCAATGAATTAAGGTGCCCAAGGGGAGGTTAGTGGATCCATGGAGCCCGGCCATTCGGTGCCCAGCACAGCCTTCTTCACCTCTGCGCCGCCTCTCCCTCTCCCTCCGTCCCCCCCCTCCTGCTTTGGCTCGGGCTTGAGCGAAGTGTGCATCAGGCCGGCGCATGCGCACGTCGCAAACAGAAGCCAATGCCAGCAGTCCGCACAGGATCTGAAAGCAGGAGGAGGGGGACGGAGGGAGAGGCGGCACAGAGGTGAAGAAGGCGGCGCTGGGCACCGAATGGCCGGGCACCATTGATCCACAAACCTCCCCTTGGGCACCTTAATTCATTGATTGACAGGTTAGTAGAACCTGTTTTTTAGCACAATAAAGCCACAAATAGGGTTTATAAGGCCACCTTAGGGATCCTATTATAACCCTGGACATGAGCATATGTTTAGCTCATAGGGGTTAAATGTGGTGACAGAATCCCTTTAATTAAGCCAACAAGATGTCACTGTGCATTTAAAGGCGCATACTATCTGCTTGTTTAGTGCACTCCTTTCCTCTCCTTACTGAAAACATTGCGCTTTAATTTGCACCAGATCTTCCATTTGCCATACCTTCGTCTCACGGTATTCTATGGGTTTTGTTTTACATAGTTTGCATGATCCTTAAGTAACTAAATGCTTTATTTCTGTGTGATTGACACAAGACACGCATTTGATTACAGAAACCATAAAATCAAATTAAAATAATTGTAGTTAAAGTTTGCAGTTCTTTCAATTTAGGGTAATAATAAGCTTTAATCCTACTGGGAGCTGCATGGGGAGAGAAAACTGTCTGTGATTATGTGTGTCACTGTGCCTCGGATTCTTCTCTCACTCGCTAGCACTGACAACATAGTTTCAGGAAGTGATGAGCCTAACAAGCTGCTTGAAACGTGATCCTTGTCGCGAAAACATTCTGCGAGTAGTCTGTTATACACCATGACACCTAAACTAATTTTCCAGTCATTGAACATGTGCATCTGGAACCAAGGAAGTGAAATTTATTTGTAATCTTAAATCTAAAATAACTGTGTTGTGCTTTCCGCCGAAGTCTCATGCTGAACGCGCCATGCACAGCGTCTGTACGTCTGCTCATAGCTTGTCTTATAGAGGCTACAGCTAGGAGCGGGTACAGCGTTGCCCGTATAGTCTGGCATCATCTGAATGACAATTCTGTAAATACTGCTTTATAAAAATCTGACACATCGATCCTCTCTATGGAAAATGATTTTAAAGGGGTTGTCCCGCGAAAAAATATTCTAGTTTTCAAACCAGCACCTGGATCTGAATGCTTTTGTACTTGCATGTAATTAAAAATTTAGCATAGCCACTGAGTTATACAATAAAATCTATCTGTATAGCGCCACCTGCTGTTTGTTTTTTTCTTATTTCTTTGACCTGCTCACTGAGATGGCTGCACATGCTCAGTTTCATCCTTCAACTGCCTCCTGAGCTGTGATAGGGAGAGCTGAGACACACCTGAGCTGTAATAGGGAGAGCTGAGACACGCCCCTTAGCTGTGATAGGGAGAGCTGAGACACACCTCCTGAGCTGTGATAGGGAGAGCTGAGACACGCCTTCTGAGCTGTGATAGGGAGAGCATGGACACGCCCCCTTAGTAGCAGCAGAAAAGACACTCTCCTTGAGTTGTCATCTTGATATAAATCCAGCAGAGCAATGAATGGGGAAATCTCTGGATCCATGTGAGGTACAGGGCTGGTTCTAGCTTTGTCAGAAAGAGATTGTCATGTACTATATGAGGTCTGATTTCTCATTATTCATGGGATAACCCCTTTAAAGTATACCGCCAGCTATAAGCTTATTTTTATAGTTCACTTATTCCGTTAAACTCTACAGAGGAGTCTGTCAGCAGTTATGACTATGCTAAACTGCTGACAACTCTGTGTAGGGGTCAGGGTTGGGGAGCAGGACAAACATAGCTTTTGTGGAGCTTTCATTATCAGCAGTATTGTGAGTATTTTGAACTTTTATTTTGCCAGTTTCTGCACTGCGGGGTTGTCCCATGAAAAATATTCTGCAGTTTTAAAACCAACACCTGTATCTGATTATTTTTATAATTGCCTGTAGTTAAAGATTTAGTATAGCCACTGAGTTATTCAATGAAATCTATCTGTATAGCGCCACCTGCCGTTTGCTTTCTTTTCTGCCTACTTTCCTGAGGTGGACGCACATGCTCAGTTCCATCCTTCATCTTTCACCAGCTGCAGCAAATAGGACACAACCCCTGAGAAAGGACTCACCCCTGAGCTGTGATAGGTAAGAGCTGCAGCAGAAAGGACATGTCCCCACAAGCTGCCAGCTTGAATTAAATATAGCAGAGCAATTTTTAGCAAGGAATGGCTAGATCTCAGGATCCATGTGAGGTACAGGGCTGGTTCTAGCTTTGTTAGAAAGAGATTGTCATGTACTGTATGATGTCTAATCACGGGATAACCCCTGTAAGTTCACAAAAGGCGGTGCTTCTCCATGAAGTGCTCTCTGCTTCACAGACCCCCCCCCCCCCTTTTCGAAGTGACAGCTGTTATGGTCTCCTGATTGGATGCTACAGCTGTCACTCAGAGCAGAGGGGCTGGGCTAAGCTTTGAAGCTTCTCGATGCAGAGAGCATTTCACAATTTATGGGCCGTGTGTTATTCATTTTAATCCCTGCACATTCTGGGTTTAGTAGCCCAGTTGGTGGTCTTACTCAGTGATTGACAGCTATCTCTATAAGCACACAGGGAAGGCTGTCAGACACTGAATAGGACCGCCCACTGGACTCCTAAGCATATAATGAGCAGGGATTTTAATGAATAAATGACAAATCTTTTCACACAACACTATATATCAACTGTATCTACCTCCGGGGGCTGCAGATCTGACTACACGTTCAGTGCTACAGGCACCTCAGTCGTTCCGTCTGCTCCAGTTGTGTGCTATGACTAGAGTTTAGCGAACTTCTATTTTTAGTTCGGCATCCAAAGTTCGGGTTGTCGTAGCATCCCGTTATGGATTCCGCTACCGTGGACCATAACGGCATTTGGAATTCATAAGGGGATTCTTCAATGAACCCGAACCTTGGACAACCCTAAGGACCTGGGGTAACGTCACCGTCATGTGATCAGTGCAGGGGGCGTGGCTCAGTACTGGATCACCTCTTATCCAATCCAGTGCTGAGCTACGCCCCCTGCACTGATCACATGACGGTGACGTCACCCCAGGTCCTTAGGGTTGTCCAAGGTTCGGGTTCATTGAAGCAGCCCCTTATGGATTCCAAATGCCGTTATGGTCCGCGGTAGCGGAATCCATAACGGGATGCTATGATAACCCGAAATTTGGACGCGGAACTAAAAATAGAAGTTCGCTCAACTCTAGCTATGACTGTAAGTATAAAAAGGAGTAATTTGAATGTGTGGGGTCTTGGCGTGTAGGGGTTGTAAAAAATTAGGAATACTTGGCACCGCATGAGACCTGTTCTTGGTTTGTGCCTGGTATTGAAATACCACACACAATCTGTGGATAAATGTGGCACTTTTTGGGAAGAACGTGTGCTTGTTTTTATAATTCTGCACAATGTGTTTTACATCTTAATCACTCCTATAACCCCTGGAGGTAGTATCAACACCTTAAAGGGGTTGTCCGGGTTATTAATATTGTTGACCTATCCCCAGGATGTGTCATCAATATCAGATCGGTGGGGGTCCGACTTTCGGCACCCACCGATTGGCTGTAGGAGGAGACTGCTGTCTATGACAAAGCAGCAGCGAACAAGAAGAGAGACGGGAGATGGCACCTGCACACTGCACTCACTGTCTCCTCGTACAGCTTATCGGCAGGGGGTGCCAGATGTAGGACCCCCGCCGATCTGATATTGATGACCTACCCTGAGGATAGGTCATCAATAAAGCCCGGACAACCCCTTTAACTGTGTAATTACCGCATGTGGCGGTTTTAAAGAACAGCCTGGGTCTAACAAAGGCCCCCAGGGTTGTCTTGTTTAATCCCTGGTAGGGCACCTCTGAGGTATGCCTAACAGCTGCCTGAGTGTTTTACATGCACAGACAGTAATGTGTTGATATAAATCAGTATTCCAATCCATTATAAAAAAAACATAGATTACTAAAATTAAAACGTAAAAATGTAAGTAAAGGTTAATAAATTAATTTGTAGCAATGCACTATAAAATACACTTAAAAAAGAGCTTTCATTAAGTAAAAGTAGTAAAACATAAATGTACATATATTACTTATCCCTTTCATATTTAAATTCAATAAATGTAAAACATTTTAAGGGGTTTTCCAGGCTCCTGATACCGATGACTTATCCTCAGGCTCGGCCATTAATATTTGCTCGGTGGGAGTCCGACCCTTCGATCCCCCACTGATCAGCTGAGCCCTGCAGCTTCCATGGTTGGAACTAGAACTTGAATAAATAAGGAAGCAGACAGCTCCGTTCAAAGTTTAGTGGCCGTGCTGGGTTACTGCAGCTCAGCTCCCATTAAAGCAGGCATGTCCAAACTCTGGCCCTCCAGGTGTTGCAGAACTACAACTCCCATCATGCCCTTCTGTGGGTTGATAGCTGTAGGTTGTCCAGGAACTGCAGTAACCTGACACGACCACTACACTTTGAACGGAGCTGTCTGCTTCCTGTTCGATTCCAGCGCCAGAAGCTACAGGAAGTAGGTGTTCGGTGGGGTGTTGGACCCTCACCAGTTGGATGTTAGTTAGCTATCCTGAGGATACGTCATCAATGTCAGGAGCCTGGAAAACCCCTTTAAGGTGTTGGCGAACTATGAGACACAGCTAAATGGTGGAATTGAATTTAGTGCACTATTCTAAAAAATGAATATAAAAGACTGGAAACTGCAAAATGCTATGTACTAATAATTAAAAGAAAAACATGATCTCAGACAGTAACATCAGGGGGAAAATGAAAGAGTCATGTCCCCCAGAATGCAGTGTGTAAATCAGAAAGGCTGCCTTCTCAAGATGAAAATGAGGGGCTAAACAACGCAGGATTTAGAGGAAACCTGTCACCATTCATGTTATAGAGCAGAAGAAGCTGAGCAGATTGCTATATAGTTTTATGGGAAAAGATTTAGTATATGATTCTTTTAAATCTCTGCTCTTTCTGTTCTTTGCTGTCTAGGAGGCGGTCCTATCAGTGCTATCTCTGTATCTGTATCTCTATGTCATAAAAGGAAGGCTGTCATTCACTGACTTTACCACCCGCTTGACTTCAAAGCCCAGAATGAGCAGAGATTTAAATTAATGAATTACAAGTAATAAAGGCCCTATTAGACCGCACAATTTTCAGGCCAATCATCAAAAACCAGTGTTCATACGAAAGTTCGTTCCGGGTACCCGGAAGATATAATTGAGCAGATGATCAGCCGATGAATGACAGCTGATGGGCATCTTTGATCAGGATGAAAGATGCCCGATTATCGGCAGCACATCTCCCTGTGTAATCAGGATGTGCTGCTGGTAATCAACAGAACTGAATGAGGGAGCAATCGTTCCTCCCACATTCAGCTTGCTTTGGCCTGTGTAATCAAGGCAGCGCAAATGAGCGCCGATGGATGTGTTATTCTCCATCGGTGTTCGCACCGCCTGGACATCGGGCAGTGTAATCCAGCCCTTATCCTGAATCGTTTCCCATATCAATCTGCTCTATAACATGCTGCCTTCAAGTAAGACATCAATTTTAGTGTGACAGATTTCTTTATTTATTTGACTCACTTATATAGCGCTGACACATTCCGCAGCACTTTACAGACATTATCATCTTTCTTAGCCCTTTCTATTTTGGGAATTTTTTTGTATTTTTATTTTTCACTCCCTACCTTCCCAGAGCCGTAACTTTTTTTTTTTTCCATTAACATAGCTGTATGAGGACTTGTTTTTGCAGGACAAGTTGTACTTTTTAATGGCATTGTTTGTTGTTGCATATAATATAGTAGGAAGCTAGGAAAAAAATGGAAAATGGGAAGTAATTGAAAAAAACACAATTCTGCCAGATTTATGGGTTTTGTTTCTCTGTGCGGTAAAACTGACCTTTGCTCCTCATACTCCAGGTCAGTGTGATTACAGTGATACCATATCAGTATAGTTTTTCTTGTGTTTTATTACTTTAAAAATAAAAACTTTGGAAAAACGTTTTTATTTTTACGTCTACAGTGCTGTGTCAGGTGTCATTTTTTGTGGGACGATCAGTACTTTTAATTGATATGAAAACTAGCGTAAATGAAGATAAATTTGTCAGAGTGAGTGACCACACCCTTTTCCTGCCTTGCCACACCTCCTTTCAGAAAAGTGGCGAGGATGGCAAAAAGTGGCAGATGCGACATTTTTTTAAAAAAAAGTCTCCCCCAAAATCTTGTTTAATAGTGACATTCTTGGTGACAGATTTCTTTTCAACTTTTTTTGTTTATTTGGCCCCCTGCTTAGGCTACTTTCACACTTGCGGCAGAGGAATCCGGCAAGCAGTTCCATTGCCAGAACTGCCTGCCTGATCTGTCAATTTGAATGCAAACGGAAAGCATTTGTAGACGGATCTGGATGCGGATCCGTCTCACAAATGCATTGCAAGAACGGATCTGTCTCTCCGTTTGTCATCCAGAGAAACAGATCCGTTATATTTTTATTTCACATTTGTAAAGGTCTGCGCATGCACAGACCGGAAGAACGGATCCGGCAATGCGGTATTTTTGATGCCGGATCCGGCACTAACGCATTCCTATGTGAATTAATGCCGGATCCAGCATTACGGCAATGCTGCGGTATTATCTCCGTCCAAAATGCCGTACAGTGACTGAACTGAAGACATCCTGATGCATCCTGAACGGATTTCTCTCCATTCAGAATGCATTAGGATAAAACGGAAGCGTTTTATTCCGGTATTGAGCCCCTAGGACGGAACTCAATGCCAGAAAATAAAAACGCTAGTGTGAAAGTAGCCTTAGGGTACTTTCACACTAGCGTTTTGGTTTCCGTTTGTGAGATCCGTTTCAGGGCTTTCACAAACGGTCCAAAACGAATCAGTTAAGCCCCAATGCATTCTGATTGGATAAGGATCCGTTTAGAATGCATCAGTTAGGCTCCGTTCTGCTTCTATTCTGTTTTGGAGGCGGACACCAAAAGGCAGCATGCAGCATTTTGGTGTCCGTCTGAAGAGGTGGAGCCTAACGGATCTGTTTTTAATTACAATGTAAGTCAATGGGGACGGATCCGTTTTCAATGACACAATATGGTGCATTTGAAAACTGATCCGTTCCCCATTGACTTTCAATGTAATTCAAAACGTTCTGAACGGATACAAACTTTGCATTATAGGTGCAGATCCGCCTGTGCAAATAAACAGATGGATCCGCACCAACGCAAGTGTGAAAGTACCCTTAGCAGCATATGCCGCTGTCGTTAAGTGATGCTCACACAGATAAAGTGAGACTGGCATACTATAGTATCACAGTAGTCGGCTGTGGGAATACTTATGCATCATCCGCATTTCTGAGAGAAATATGGCTGCAGGTCCTGAGTGTATGATCATTGGAAATGAGCAAAGAAGGGGTTGGCAGCTCTTACCTGTTGAAAATAACGACCATCCAACAAACGAGGATGGACGATGCACCTGACGGCAACTGAGCATAAAAAAGGAAAAAGTCCAGCTCCAGCAGTGGATGGGATAGAATTCAATTCGATCTTTATTGAGCGATTAAAATCTCCAAGTCATATTGACATCATTCATGCCAGTATTGTCAACGCGTTTCGGACCAGATAATATGTACAGTCCTTCCTCATGACAGACATGAGGAAGGACTGTACATATTATCTGGTCCGAAACGCCAGAGATTTTAATCGCTCAATAAAGATCGAATTGAATTCTATCCCATCCACTGCTGGAGCTGGACTTTTTCCATCATTGGAAATGTGTTCACACAGTTGATTGAATAGTCTGTGTGCGCGCTTTACGTTATGTCAGAAGTTGAGCTGGATACTGTAGTAGGAGCACAGTAGTCGTACCAGTCATGTGGTTGCATGAATAAAGCCAAATTGTCAATGAGTATTTTATGTTGAAATCACCATGCTCAATACAAAGTGATGTAAATTACACTTAAAGCATCTCTCTGCATTTATATTCTGTAGGGACAGGGATGTTAGGCATTTTGTAATGTACTTTATTAGGGAAACATGTGTCTTTGTGCTAGAAAACCTGTGTGTAACATACAGAGGCTGCCTCTTCCGACTACCCCAGTCCCTGACTATATGCCCATATCACTGCCCATATCCCTCCCTCTCTAACCTGCAGCTCGCTCTGACTCTGTACAAGTCTCTTTTCCCTGTGCTTCTCGCATAGTATATTTTCACGGGTAGGTGGGGATGTGAGGAACACCAAATAAACAGAGACAGAAAGCAGAATAGGCCTCAAAGCTAGGGAAGAGGGAATGGTAACCTCCCAACAATCCCTGCGCCTTTCCCTGACTGCGGATAGTATGAGCAAGTCCTGATGGTGAACAAACTCATACACTGGAACCTAAGCCCTGCTGATACTGCTGCACACGCTAACTTAGGTAGCATGAGATGAGACAGCCGCTTCCTTCCACCGTGAAGGTACTAGCGTCTCACTGAGACCTAGAAACAAGACACACACACACCAAGGAGACAACAGGAGAACTTAGCTTGAGACAAAATGGAAGCAGAAGATCCACAAACAACCAGCACTTTACTCCAGCAGGAAATATCAACCGCATGGCCAGCAGTGAGAGGCGGACTTAAATAAAGCCTCCTCACTAATAAGGAGCAGAACCTGTTGAAAGGTGGGATCCTGCCAATAATAACAAACAGAAAGGAAAAACAGGAGACCTGTCAGATACACTGACATGCCGCAAGTCTATCCGATCTTCTCAGATCTCTCACAGGGAAGACCGTGACATATATGCATTAAAAAGAGAGGGGGTGGAGGCTTCCAGTGCTTAGCGTTGACAGTATATGTGCAGTAACACAGCACTGCCAGCACAGAACGCTGCAGCAACACTCCTCTAACTGGTCCCATTGTGTCTCTAAGCGCTGGAAGCCCTGATCCCTCCCCTCTTCTCTGTGCTTACTAATTGGAGTAGTGACAAGAGGCTGTGTATGCTACACATGGGCATCTTCAGCGCTCAGGACGCTAAAGACAGACTCTTCTTAGCAATGCTCAGTTAAAGAAGAACCGTTGAGCTAGGAATGGTCCCTGCAATGAGTTGGTATCTTTTTTTTTTTATTAAACCATTTTTATTAATTTTCAAAGTTAATAATAACAGTATGACACGTACAATGCAATGACCCCCCTGAAACCCCTGCCACCCATCCCTCCCTCCTCCGTGCAGTGTCCTTTCCCACCCCAACAGACATCTATGAATCCGCTTTCAAGGTATCCACTCTACTCCCTACCACTACGCCCTCTGTTTCGGTAACTAGTATTCCTTCCTCTCTGAGCAGAACTTGATACTCTCATAGTATCTAACAACCTCCCCCTCGTCAGTTCCTGGGAGGCTAAGCCAGAATTAAGAATTCAGGTCTCCCATTGTTTGCTATTGCCAGCCTTTTGAATAAGTTGGTAAGTTCATAGACAAGAGATGCAACTTCACTACACTCCCTCCAAATCGTAAATTAGATCCAGTTTCAAGTTACCAGTAGGTAAAGATGCAGGGAAAAGGGTCTCCTATTGGCACCAGTGTTGCTTCGCTGCCTTCAAGACCTTGAGAGTTGTCCTGTTGGGCTGGGGAACACTGGGTCCTCTCACAGTTCTTGCACAGGGGCCTCTGCTGCTTGGTCCACCACTGTATTATCAAGCATCAGTATTTTATGATGTCATGTCAGGGTAATCCTTACTAACATAACATAAATAATAGCAAACTCACTGGTACAGTTCTCTAGAGTTTAGGCTACTTTCACACTGACGTTTCTGGGTCCGCTTGTGAGATCCGTTTCAGGGCTCTTACAAGCCCAAAACGCATCAGTTTAGCTCCAGTGCATTCTGAATGGATAAGGATCCGTTCAGAATGCATCAGTTTGGCTCCGTTCCACCTTCATTCCGCTCTGGAGGCGGACACAGAAACGCTGCTTGCTACGTTTTGGTGTCCGCCTGACGATGCAGAGCCAAACGGATAAGTTTTCAATTGCACCATATTGTGTCAATGAAAACGTATCCGTCCCCATTGACTTACATTGTGTGCCAGGACGGATCCGTTTTCATTGACACAATATGGTGCAATTGAAAACTTATCCGTCCCCCATTGACTTTCAATGGTGTTCAGGACGGATCCATTTTGACTTTGTTCATGAAAAAGCGTTTGCATTATCGGTGCGGATCCGTCTGTGCAGATACAAGACGGATCCGCACCAAACGCAGGTCTGAAAGTAGCCTTGGTATTATGGAAAGGATAGATTTTATATAGAAAGTGAAATATGTTCAGAAAAGCATTTGTATGTAATGGTATGTACTAAAATACGAGAACATGAACTGCTTATAAAGCAACTGTGGAGCCTCACCCTACAGATTGATGGTATACCATTATATACATATTTCCCATTTTTCATGTTATTAGGCTTTGTTCCGTTTTAACCACAATGGTGAAAACTTTACCATTGTGCTTAATTAGAAGCTGAGTATTCATCAGGGCCGCTCTGCTGCTCAGGCATTGTGCAGAATGGAACCATGTATGAGACAAAAGCCAGTAATGAAGATAATTATAAAGGGACTCTACAAGCAGATATTGGAGGTATAGTATTTCGTGTAGTGTTTATGTATGTTTTATGATGACTATTCAAGAACTGCAGTATACATGTATTACTAACTATAGTGTATGCCCCAAAACTTTCAAGCCTGGATCTCTTCTTTTTTTTTTTTTTTTATTGTATATTTACGTTCAATGCAGTTTCAGAAATGTATATTTTTTCTACTGACTAAAGTGTAAAGACGCAGTCTCTGATCATTTGGACATCTTTGTGTCTGATAACATTATCCTGACCTATGAATGAAGACGTGTCCGAAATGTTTGCGCAAGACCTATGTTATCTGATAGAATAAACAATGACTTGTCTAAAATGTTTGTGCAAGGTATTGACCTATGTATTTGATGCGCTGTAAATGAACAAGGACTTGTTTGGAAATGTGTGTGCAAGAGAGTTGGCATTGTCTTCCTAAGTTATCTTGGGATTTATTGTGGATATGAGAATTGGACACTTCAAGGTCCGAAATAATAACAGATAAGAAAGGTATACACAGTGTCCCGTATGGATTGCATACGCTGGATACATTCCACTAGTGGGTGAAGCTCTTTGGTTAGACAGAATAAAAGCTGAAACCTTTCAGCTACCATTTGAAGTTCATCTGTGGAAGGACACTTCACATAGAAGTGTTTTCCCGGTCGAGACTTTAACTGCTTTTCGCTAAAACGAGCGTCCCAGCTAATGTGTCATTGGCACTCAATCAGTGATGTAGGTTTTCAATTCTTTGTATATACTATGCTTAAAGGGCTTGTGTTACTTCAGCAAATAGCATTTATCATGTAGAGAAAGTTAATACAAGCCACTTATTAATGTATTGTGATTGCCTATATTGCCTCCTTTGCTGGCTGGATTCGCATTATTCACGGCTCTTTCCATGGTTACGACCACCCTGCAATCCATTTATCGATGGCCGTGCTTGCACACTATAGAAAAAAGCACCAGTCTATGTGAGCTCTCATTGTCCTGGCAACTAGAGAGGCACTATAATGTGCAAGCACGGCCACCGCTGATGGATTTCAAGGTGGTCGTAACACCTGGAAACGAGCAGTGTATAATGTGATGGAAAAATGAATCAAGGAGGCAATAAGGATAATAACAATACATTAATAAGTGGCTTATATTAACTTTTTCTACATGATAAATGCCACTTGCTGAAGTGACACAACTCCTTTAACTTGCAAAAGAAGGACATCATGTCTCTATATCTGTATACTTATTGTTATATTTAATAAAATCATATTGTCCACATTCATTTCAAGTGTAGTTGTGTAGTTGTCACCTTCATTTGCAGCTAAGAGTCTCTCTTTAAAAAGTATTCAAAGTTGAAGTCTTGCTCTTATCAGGAAAACACTGACTTATGCAACTTGGCTTCATTATACATACAAACACAGAAATGCAACAGCACTCTGCAACCAGTACTCTTCCCTGCCTCTATGCTAAAAGCTATCAGAGGCATTAGTGTACATTTTGATCAAAAAGTAATAATCCACTCGCCACGCCAAGACTGCCTCTATGAGTGGTCCAAAAGCTAAACCCTACCTGTTATAGGCCATGACAGCTACATAAAATCCAGGGAGTGCGGGCCCAGCATGCATGCTAGGATCAACCGTGCTTATTAACCCTTTCTGGTGCCATAACAGCCTCCATTAGATCCAGGGACGCAGGTACCAACATGAATGCTGAGCCCACTATGTACTCTTCCTGGAGCCAGATGGCTAATAGTAGGTACTATGAATGCAAGTTCAGTTTTTTACTTACTCTGATTAAAACCAGCCTCTAGGGCAGACAAACTAGTCATGTGTGCACGACTGAAAGAAGGCCGCCACACCCCCAGCATATGCTGCACAGAAACACAAGGGGGGTCAGTCAGCACATCCCTGTATGCAGGTGCACGTAGCCATGGCAAAATATACATACAAACACAGAAATAGAACAGCACTCTGCAACCAGCACTCTGCCCTGCCTCTATGCATTCATAGTACCTACTAATAGCCATCTGGCTCCAGGAAGAGTACACAGTGGGCTCAGCATGCATGTGTGTACCTGCATCCCTGGATTTAATGGAGGCTGTTATGGCACCAAAAAGGATTAATAAGCACAGTGGATCCTAGCATGCATGCTGGGCCCGCACTCCCTGGATTTTATGTGGCTGTCATGGCTCATAACAGGTAGGATTTAGCATTAGGACCACTCATAGAGGCGGTCTTGGCGCCGCGAGTGGCTTATTACTTTTTGATCAAAATGTACACTATAGGCAGGTCAAAGTGCCGGTTGCAGAGTGCTGTTGCATTTCTGTGTTTGTATGTATATTTTGCCGTGGCTGCGTGCACCTGCATACAGGGACGTGCTGACTGACTCCTCCCTTGTGTTTCTGTGTAGTATTGACTTCATTAGAGTAATAACTAGACATTATGCCCGTTACAATAACGGGCGCTAGAACAATAGTGCTGACACTGTTATGGGAGGATCTGTGGGTGACACTGTTATGGGGGATCTGTGGATGGCACTGTTATGGGTGGATCTGTGGCTGACACTGTTATAGGGGATCTGTGGATGACACACTGTTATGGGGGATCTTGGCTGACACTGTTATAGGGGATCTGTGGGTGACGCACTGTTATAGGGGATCTGTGGATGGCACTGTTATGGGGGATCTGTGGATGGCACTGTTATGGTGGATCTGTGTATGGCACTGCTATGGGGGGATCTGTGGCTAACACGGTTATAGGGGATCTGTAGATGACACACTGTTATGGGGGACCTGTGGATGACACTGTAATGGGGGATCTGTGGATAGCACACTGTTATAGGGGGATCTGTGGATGACACTGGTATGGGGGATCTGTGGCTGACACTGTTATAGGGGATCTGTGGGTGACGCACTGTTATAAGGGATCTGTGGATGGCACTGTTATGGGGGATCTGTGGATGGCACTGTTATGGTGGATCTGTGTATGGCACTGTTATGGGGTGATCTGTGGCTGACACGGTTATAGGGGATCTGTAGATGACACACTGTTATGGGGGATCTGTGGATGACACTGTAATGGGGGATCTGTGGATAGCACACTGTTATAGGGGGATCTGTGGATGACACTGGTATGGGGGATCTGTGTATGGCACTGTTATGGGGGGTTCTGTGGATAGCACTGTTATGGGGGGATCTGTGGATGGCACGGTTATGGAGGGGATCTGTGGATGACACTATTATGGGGAATCTGTGGATGGCACTATAATGGGGAATCTGTGGATGGCACTGTTATGGGGGAATCTGTGGATGGCACTGTTATTGTGGAATCTGTGGATGGCACTGTTATGGGGGGATCTGTGGATGGCACTGTTATGGGGGGTCTGTGACACTGTTATGGGGGGGTATGTGGCTGACACTGTTATGCCGGGTATGTGGCTGACACTGTTATGACTCGTGTATTACTGTAGTCCAGCGGCGGCATGAAGCGCACTGCGTCATAGCAACCAATGACGCCGTGCGCTCCTGCTGTCAGCTGGATTCCAGACCGGGATACCACGGTCCACACACAGCCATCTTCCACGGCTGTGTGTATGAGGCCTTAGACTGTGTACAGATGTATTCACTCTTACCTTTGTTGATGTTGATTCTCAAGTCTCTCGTGAACAGACAGCAATGCACAACATAACCACTGGGTGGCTGCCCATAGGCACAGAAAGCATAGACATCTTGTGACACAATATCGAAAAATCATGTTTTTGAAAAAGCTGGTCATCTGTTGTCACATATTTCAGGATATGTTAGAGGAAAAGTAGGAAAAATTTGTAGGAACACATTCTTTTGGCAAGAGTCAAGGTAAGCCCCACTTTATTTATAGACTTCCGGAAGGAATAACAGAGTAATGAATTAACGCAGAGTTCTAAGAAAAGGTCCTGCAGCTGAAGTCAAATCACAACCGTGGTCATATTAGAGCCACTGACTGTAACCAGGCTAATGCTTAATATAGTGTGAAAAATTGATTTAGTGAATTGATTATCTGCTTTTTTATTAAAGGGGGTTTCCGAGATTTTGATAATGATGACCTATCCTGATTGGTGGGGGTCTGACACCTGGGACCCCCGGCAATCAGCTGTTTGAGAAGGCATCTGCGCTCCTTTGAGTGCCACGGCCTTCTCTCAGCTTCCAAAGCACAGCGCTGTACATTGCATAGTGGCTTCGCTTGGTTTTGCGTTCAGCCCTATTGAAGTGAATGGAGCTGACTATGATTCCAAGCACGGCCACTATACAATGTGTACGGCACTCACAGGAGCTGATCCTGAGGATAGAGCATCAGTATCAAAATATCGGAAAACTCCTCTAATATTATTTAAGCTCACATAATGAATCCCTCTGTTTTGTGTGTGTTTTTCCAATCTGCTGCTTATTCCAAGAGGCCATGAGAAGACACTCACAAATACCCATGCACTTTCAATATGTAGTATATTTTGCTGGTGTAACATGGGCTTTGGTACATATTTTGAATATTTTTATGTCTTATGTGTCTGTGTTTAATGTCTTTATTTTATTCGCATTCACAACACTTTTGCTTTTTAACATTTGGTGGTGCCAGGTCATGGCTCTGCTTAGCGCCGATAACATTAAAACACACCACCGAAACCGAAAGTTATTAGGTCTGAATTTATGTTTAAGAGTGCCATTAATTCATTTACCCCAAATGTTCATTAACAATGTAAATGTATGCTGATGTTCCAGGAGACAAGGGAGTGACTAATGACTCCTCACACTAACAACACTTAAAATGAATAGAAACTTAAGATAGCTAATCTTGAAGTAATCAAGACCCTCATTCAGCCTGGCATCGCTGTATGCTCTAAAACAGCTGTCAACTGATTAAAAAAATTACGATATATATAAAAATCACATATAAATATCTCACATGTACACATTTCCTGGGCCCCAGAATGCTTTAGCATGAATCTATAATTATAAATTGTGCTTAAGTGTGATTTACATTGGCATAAGCCACGGGCGCAGGTTTAAAATCTGGAAAGGTTCCTTTGTACTTTGCAGGCTGATCTGTTTTGAATGTCACCGTCATTATATTAGTTTGCCACTGATTTTCGTTAAATTGGATATAGATGAAATAGACGTTATATCGTTTGTTCTAACACAAGATTGTATTGAAATGAGTCACTATTGAAGGTGAATTTGAACAATGACCCTGTTGTGTCTCAATATTTACCTGTATTAAGGCCAAGAATTGGGGCAATGATCGAGAATAAGCATTCATGTTAGGGTACTTTCACACTAGCGTTTTTGTTTTCCGGCATAGAGTTCCGTCGTCGGAGTTCTATGCCGAAAACTACTGATCAGGATTATCCTAATGCACTCTGAATGGAGAGAAATCTGTTCAGGATGTCATCCGTTCAGTACCCAAACGTTTTTTGGTCGGAGAAAAATCCGCCATCCGCCAAAAATCGTCCATCACACAGTATCTGAACGACTGTAATGACCAATAGACCAAAGTGTTTATGAATGCATCTGTGAAATGATCGATCACCAGACAGCAAAGTTTTTCAACCCTCAACCTACTTCAGTTACCTGGTATGAGTTGCAGTATATTTGGGGTCCCAGCAGTGCTGTAATATCGTACTAATGGCTGATGTGCATTACCATATTTTCTGTATGCTATCCATTTTTTTCATGGATAGCATAATGACCTATTTATATTTGTGTCAATACTTTTTTTTGTGTGCTCATCTCTATGCCCAATCTGCAGATGCCCAGCATTTTGCAGATCCCCTTTTTTTTTTGTGGACCACTTACAAACATGGGTGAAGCTAATATTATAAAATGTTGCCACTTAAGTGTACTTAACCTTTAACACACTTTACATTAATCAATAGTACAGTGTGTTTATATGAGGAATAACACTATTTCTGGCCACTATATGACTTGTATCTGCCATTTTTTTTTAGCAGTTGTCTACTGCACACAGAAAGTAGAGGATAATCTGCTTCTTAACCTTGTCTTACTCACTCAGAAGAAGTCCCATCATGGAGGACATTACAGAGAAGTAGCAGAGAGATACTGACTTGTGTGGTTGTGAATAAAGCACTTAGGAAGTTTATATCTCAACCTATGTAGCTCTAGCAGTCTGCTTGTCTATGTGTGCTCTTGCTCACTCCTTCCCCCTCCCCTTTCCATAGACTTGCATTGACATATGTAATATGATCCTCATGTGAAGATGCTTCCATCTAGGAATAAATTTGGGCATTTTTTCGTGAAAAGCAATTATCAAGATGTGTAAGGGGAGGTAGCTGATAACAGTGGTTGGAAGCAAGCAGTTGGTCACTGATCATTACCCTTTGTATCTGCCCATGCAAATGGGCCCTTAGGCATTACGGCTCTATGTTTATTGCAAGGGGACAAGCTCTTAGGCGGAATACACGAGCTCACTAGCCTCCAGCTATAATATTGTGAGAGAGGCGCTGGCATATTTTTTAGTTTTATGTTATTATTTTGTTGCCTATTATTTACCATGTATGTCCCATTAAATAATTATAAATGCAATGTAAAGGGGTACCACATACATGTGAACATACAATATAAGACTGTGTGGTGTTCAAAATATCTAGACCAATGTGGTGTACACGGAAGTGGGTAAATAGATAAGAGAAGCAGCGCATAGGAATGAGTACAGATAAACCTAGCACTGCTTTTCTTGCCGTACATAGCTGTACATCTAGCAGTTGAAATCAGTTGCTGCTGTGCAGGATGGATGCTGAAATAATAAGCCAATCATAAAACAAAAGAACTGTAACACACTTAACAGCTTGTTCCATAAAGAATATTTGCATTATTTTCTTTTCTGCTGATATAAGGGGAATTATGGCACGGCTAAGACATATGGAATGAATTCCGTTAATTTTACAGTCAGCTCATAATGAGACCTATTCATTGTAATCTAACAATTCGAGTTGATGTTTCAATCTATTCACAGACTTTCACAACTGTAAGTATAAAAAGCCTACAATATCTGAATCAGGAACTTTGTGTTAGGTGTGAGGCAGTGACAGGCCTCATATATGAAAGAAGGTATGTATCTCCCAGAATGCTGCGGGAAACCTATTAAGGAGATGCATATCGTCATTTGCTGTGGTGCACCGGAGACGTGCCACCAAGTTACCAGGCTTTGGTGGAGGAGAATCCAGAAGCTAGACTGTCCACTAAGATAGATAGTGGAAACTGTTGCTACCTAGTATAGCTGATAACAGCTAATCCGGGCCTGGCTTTTACTGGGAGTAAGCAAAGAGCTGGGTGGGTGCTTACTCCCCACGATCCACTCCAGGGTTATACGTAGCCCATGTCCATGATTGCATTTAAAAGTCAGCAGCATGAGGCAGGGTGGGTCTGTTGTGTGAGAGGCTGCAGATCACACCCTGCAAGGTGCGTGTAAAGCAAATCACTGCTTGACCTTATTGTGGATGACTTGAACCGATTACTTGTCCCGGCTGCTATCCGGCTGAACTGTACTGTAAGTTGGCTGGAACAAGCAATAAACTGTATTGAAGTGACTTTGTTGTGTTCCTGCCTGTCTTTAAAACTGGTCATAGGAGCCCACGGCATTACATAGGACGTCAAACATGTTGATGCAGTGTATATATTCGTTGTACAGAATCTCAGGTTTGTTGGCTGTGCTCTACTAAAAGTGTAAAGACAAAGCAGGGATGATTAACGAATCTTTTTCCAATAATTTATCTCTATTGCTTCAAAATGTCTGCCTTAGTCAAAATTATAGAGGCTGTCTAAAGCGTTGTCCTACAATTATGTGAATATCATGGTATGGTAGAATGATGAATAGTTCTACCATCTCTGATATCTCAGGTGCTATTCTGGCATAGACTACTGTCTAAATTCATCTGGTATGTTCCATAAGCTTAGTTATGTATTGGTAGATGTTTCAAAGCTACAGTCTTTGAGACATCTCGCCATTCTTGGACCATAAACTGGCCATACACATTAGGCTACTTTCACACTAGCGTTTTGGCTTTCTTTTTGTGAGATCCGTTCAGGGCTTTCAAAAGCATTCCAAAACAGATCAGTTTTGCCCTAATGCATCCTGAATGGAAAAGGATCCGGTCAGAATGCATCAGTTTGCTTCCATTCAGTCACCATTCCGCTCTGGAGGCGGACACCAAAACGCTGCCTGCAGATTGTGTCAGGGAAAACGGATCCGTCCCTATTGACGTATATTGTGTGCCAGGACGGATCCGTTTTCTCGGACACAATCTGGCACAATAGAAAACAGATCCTTCCCTTATTGACTTTCAATAAACGCTAGTGTGAAAGTAGCCTTAGTTAAATGCTGACTGAACCTGACAATTTCTGTGAAATAGGTAAACCATCTCATGTGTATGAGGATCTCCCAACTCTCCCATGACATCAAATGTCAGAGGAAAGAAGGGTCAGGCTGGTTGGATTTGTTCTCTTGGGGGATTTGAGAACATATGCACTCTTGGCTGAGACATGCATGCATGTGTATGGGTTGTAGTCAGGAGGAATAGCTGTCGGGTATCTTGATATTTCTACTTTCTAATAAATAGTTCAACATGTTTGAAAATGTGCAATATCAAATATATTAAAAATAAAAAGAAACAAGATTATTTGGGTTTTCTGTGTTATAATCCTTGCAAGTATTTGAAATAAGAAAATATCAGACCTTTGAAATTCTGCTTTAGTACCTTACTGCTCTTCTCCCTGGATCCTTTCTGTAGCCTACTGTGGCCACAATACATCACAAGGAGTAGGTGACTGAGGCACAGTTATTTTTTCCTTATGAAACTAAAGTTTAATAAAAATTTAAGTTTGCAGATATAAACCTAATCTTTGCTGCATTAATACAACAGCATCCTTGTAGTGTGCTATCATTTCGTTCGCCGTTATTTTCCTTTAAGGTGCACCTGAGTTTTCAAAAAAAACGTCTGCATAATGGCTATGCTTTTTTTGGACAACCATAACTGTGAAGGAACTGGTGTTTTTGGGCTTCTATTAAAGTCTTCCTCAGCCTTATTATTCCCTGTATCAGCTGCACAGCCATAACCGTATTAATCCACAGAATAAAATTATTATATCATATTTGTCGCAAGAAGAACCCCATAAAAAATAAAAACGCTGATACAATTGCCATTTTTACCCAATTCACCTCCACAATTTTTTTTTATAAAAACGGATCAAAAAGACGTATGTACCCAAAAAAGATACCAATAAAAACTATAGCCCGCTTCGCAAAAAACAAGCCCCCACACAGTGAAAAAATAAAAATGGTATGGCCCCGAAAAACTATTTCAGCAAATTACATGTTAGAAAATCCCGATGTCACTTCTTCCCTTCTGAATGCTGCCGTGTCACCAAACAGAGGTTTATGACCACATATTTGGTGTTGCCGTATTCAGAATAAAATGCATAACAAATTGTGGGGTGCATTATCTCCTGTTAGCCCTTGTGAAAATACAAAAATGAGGGGCTAAAGCAACATTATATTGGAAGTAAATGTTAATTTTTCCACAGCCATGCATTTCTAAATTCTATGAAACGCTTGTTGCATCAAAACGCTCACTTCACCCCTAGTTTTATTCTTTGAGGGGTTTAGCTTCCAAAATGGGGTCACTTTTTGGGTTTTCTTTCTAGGGGTACCACAGGGTCTCTTTAAATATGACATGGCACCTGAAAACCATTCCAGCAAAATCTGCCCTCCATTAACAATATGGCACTCCTTTCCTTCAGTGCCCTGCCGTGTGCCCATACTGCAGGTTACGACCACATATGCTGTGTTTCTGTAAACTTCAGAATCAGGGTAATAAATATTGCTGTATTACTAGAGAAATTTATTAAAATGGAAAATCTGCACAAAAAATTACATTTCTAAACTTCCCCTACATTTTTCTTTAATTCTTGTGGAACATCTAAAGGGTTAACAAAGTTTGTAAAATCAGTTTTGAATAGTTTGAGGGGTTTAGTATACAAAATGTTGTCATTTATGGGTGGTTTCTACTATGAAAGCCCCACAAAGTGACTTCATAACTGAACTGCTTCTTAAAAAAGTGGGTTTTGGCAATTTTCATAAAAATTTGCTTTTAAGCCTTCTAACTTCCTGAAAAAATAAAATGACATTTACAAAATGATGCAAACATATGGGGAATGTTAAGTAATAACTATTTTATGAAGTATCACTATCTGTCTTAAAAGCTGAGAAGTTCTAATTTTGAAAATAGCAAATTTTTCCAAATTTTCTGTAAATTTTGGGTTTTTTATGCATAAAAGTAAAATTCACCACTAATGTGAAGTATGATGTGTCACGAGAAAACAATGACTTGGATTAGTAAAAGCTTTCCGAAGCTATTACCAGATAAACTGACACGTCAGATTTGAAAAATGGGGCTTCAGCATTTGGTCCAAACTGGCTGTCGCTTGAAGGGGTTAAATGAAGTGATTTAGAAATTTACTAGGTGCACCATTCTCTATTAAAGTAAATGAAGGTGTGTGAAAGTACAGGGACTCTTTAAATCTGTACAAAATGATATCTTCTCTCTTGCATTGAGGTTCCCTTAGCAGGTAACGCTATTCTTGCTCTCAAGTCAATAGAAAGCATAAAGGACCCCACTAAAAGTATGTTGGTCCTCCAAGTGTTGTTTGCCGACACAGCGTCATGGCTTCCGTTTTAAATGGAAGCCGCAATTTCAATGTGAGCACAGCTTTATTTCGTAAAAATGGTTTTGTGTGTTCATCTCTATATTTCTTTTTTTTTAAATATATTAACCAATTCTATACCTTCTGGAGTTAGCGTTCAGAAATTCGACACATCGTGCTTGCTGCGCGCACATAATCACGAGTGAAGGACTCCTGTAATTTAATAATTATCGCTTGATATCACTGGAATTAATTTTCAGCATTATTGATATTCGTAGTCGAGTGCTACATTAACTTGGGTACTCCACATGTTTTGTTTTTTTCCAAAAGTTGTTTATTTTCTTTTTTAAAGTATGTGTATCTAATTTAAATCTTCATCTTTCCGTAGTCTTTGCCAGATGGTATTTAATACAGCCGCTTGGTTGGTTGGTTGATGTGCAAGTCTCTAGATGCTGCAACTTAGTGCTGTGTGATTTACTAAGTCCACTGCAAATACTAACAGTTGAAAGCATTGTATTTCTTCTAGATATTCCCTCCGAAGGATTGCACCTTGATGTAGAATGATATTGGCAATCAAATGCCAGGTGCAAATGAAGTGGAGGGGAAAGAAGATTATATCGGCCTTGACGTATTACTTACTTTACCGAATGACAGCTCCCAGTTTATTACCTACATCCTCTCCTGATTATAAAATGATTATTAGAAGTGGTACATACTCCTAGAATACAGGTGAAGACAGCAGCTCACTCAGGCTATGGAAAGTGCCCTGAAGTTTTTGAATTTTCAGATTTTTTTTAAAAGGGTTCTCTGCCCCGTAAGGTTGGTTTCACACTATTTTTTTAGTGGGGTTTTACGGTACTTTGACATTCTTTGTTTGGCTTTTTTGCGGTTAAAATTCCAACTCCAGATGTTAGTGGAAGGTTTATGGGAACTATAAAAAGAAGAACACACAGGTATTTTTGCTCTTAGCAGTTTTGTTCATTAGTTTTTTTTTTTTTTTAAACAGGTAGCATTCTTTAGCTCATGGCATTTTTGCAGACATTTTGCCAACACCTCTGAAGGGAAAAATGGCATGAAGAAAATGCTGGGGCTAAGACACACTGTGTAGAAAAAAAAACCCATAAAAACTCTGGTGGAAAAAACAACTGCTGCTTATTCTTTACTGGTAAAAATCATGTGCTTAAAGAGGACCTTTCACTAAGGTTTAGATAGTGAAATACTTACACTACCTTCCTGGGCGGCCCCCGCTGACGTCCAGGCAACATTTTTTTTTTTCAAAATAACTCCCCGTTCGTGGCCTCCGGTCCCCGTTAGCTTTCACATGCGGGGATTTCTTGTACTGGGCGGGCACTTGTCTATCTATCTATCTATCAATGGAAGAAAGGCCAGTCGCACTCCAAAGTATTCCAAACGTGACAAGGTTTATTCACCCAGTGTCTGAGTAACAACGTTTCAACCACTTGTTGCGGTCTTTCTCAAGCTTTCTCATAGCTTGAGAAAGACCGCAACAAACAGTTGAAACGTTGCTACTCAGACACTGGGTGAATAAACCTTGTCACGTTTGGAATACTTTGGAGTGCGACTGGCCTTTCTTCCATTTATAACAAGTGGTGAACCTGGTGCGAGTTCACACTGGCCTCATTGTGCACCCACCATTGAAGTGTGCTGCTGCCTCGCTTTCCTAGTTTGTTTATCTATCTATCTATCTATCTATCTTTCTTTCTTTCTTTCTATCTGTCATCTATATATCACTATATCTATTGACTGTGCCTCTATCTGTCATCTATCTATTATCTGTCTAGCTTTCTCTCATCTATCTGTCTATCTAATCTTTCTGTCATCTATCTATTAACTGTATCTTTCTATATTTCTATTATCTTTCTATCTGTCATCTATCTATCTATTATCTTTCTATCTGTCATCTATCTATCCGTCTGTCTATCTAATCTTTCGGTCTTTTATCTATCTAATCATGTCTGTCATCTGTCCATCTACTGTATCTGTCATCTATCTCTATATCTATCTATCTATCTATCTATCTATCTATCTATCTATCTATCTATCTCTGTTGACTGTTTATCTATGTATTTTTCTGTCTACAGACTCTGAGATTGCACATTGGCTTTATGTGTATAGTCACCACATTGATTATCTCTGGCTTGTATGCCGCTTGTACTTGCACTGTTTCTTATCTCAGATAGCTGATTATTCTCCAGAAGGCAGCTTATATATTTCTTTTAAGCTCATATAAAGATACATAAAACTGTATGTCAACTGTGTGATTCTGTTGCCGTAAAATAAATATTTTATTCGCGTGCAAGAGCATCAGTGACTGTGTAACGAACATCTTGCATTTCGAAGAAGCTTGTTATAAACAGAGTTGTGAATGCTGGATTTCTTTTAAAGCTGATGATTCTCAAAACACTTATAGGAACTAAATACCTTGTTACCTCAAGTGATCACAGTATGAGCGGCTTCTCCTGATTCCTCCTTATTATTCGAGGCACCATTGCTGACTTTATAGCTAAGGACAGCAGCCACGTGGCCTGAGAAGACAAGCTACTGGGTGGTGCCAAGGGGGGCTCAAGAGGGCGCTGCCTGACGTACGGGGAAGGATTTTTAGGCTTAGGTGTAGTCTGACCCATCTCTATGCTGTCAGCATTGGGAAACTTTAAAGCGAATGTCTAGTTTATCGAATTCGGGTCCACTATTCTGCGCTGATTAAAGGGGTTGTCAAAAAAGAAAAAATATATGTAAATGAGATTCAGCATGCTCACCTCACCTGTACCTCCTCATTCCAATTCCAAGAATGCCATGTCCATTGCCGCTCTCTAGTTCCTGCTGCTCACAATGATGTTCTAACACAGGGACATGGGACCACTGCAGCCAGTCACTACATTAGCTGCATAGTTTGGATCATGTAGAACATGTCCGAACTCTCTCTAGTGGTGGCTGCGGTCAGCCAGGATTTATTACCTTGCTCTGTATCTGTGTACAATATTTGGAGTCTGTATCAGAAAAATAATGTAATATCCAATATAAAGAATAAAAATGAACCATGTAAAAGCCTCTATTTTGTCATAATAGTCAAACAGGCTTGGAGAACCCCTGAGATGTCCGCCATATGGGACCTCAAGTAATGAAACATTTAAGGGAACTAAAAATCAAATCCCAAAATACATGAATTTTTAAAAGGGTATTCGCATCTGCAGCATTTTTCACCTGGACAGGACTGGTTCTGACTTCTTGGACCCCCACTGATCATTAGAACAGGGGACATTGGTTCTCCGTATCACATAGCCTCACGATTGAGGCCAGAAGGAATTTAAACGGAGCAGTAGTCGAGCTTCCATCCTGCCACTCCATTCAAAATCTATGGCACTGATGAAAATGATTGGGGTCATTCATCAAACTGGTGTAAAAGCAGAGCTGGTTTAGTTGTTTATAGCAACCAATCCGATTCCACCTTTTCATTTTCCAAAGGAGCTGTCCAAAATGAAAGGTGGAATCTGATTGGTTGCTATGGGCAACTAAGCCACTCCTACTTTACACCAGTTTGATAAATGACCCCAGATGTGGCATTCCAAATCTATGGCACTGACAAAAAGAGAACCACCCTTGCCTTTTTCTGATCCCTGCCATAGACATTGAATAGAGTGTCAAGGCCTACCTTTTTTTAACCCCTTCCTGAATGCCTAACATAAATTTACATCGGCAGTTGGGTATTTAAAGGGGAGTCTGCAGTAATCCTTTGGATAGATCATCAGCATCTGATCGGCAGGGGTTCGACACCTGGGACCCCCGCCGATCAGCTGTTTGAGAAGGCAGTGGCACTGGCAGTAGCACCGCAGCCTTCTCGCTGTTTACCTCAGGCCCAGTGATACAAGTCGTGACGTCACTGGGCCTGCTGTAAACAGAAAAAGGCCGCGGCGCTACTGCCAGTGCCACTGCCTTCTCAAACAGCTGATCGGCGGGGGTCCCGGCTGTCGGACCCCTGCCGATCAGATGCTGATGATCTATGCAGAGGATAGATCATCAGTGTAAAATTACTGCAGAACCCCTTTAAAGATGGTGCCCGCTCGCAAAGAGCAGGCATCCAGGGCTAATGTATGCAATCGACAATAAAGTTGATTGCATACATTTAACCCTTCAGATGCCGTGGTCAAATGCGACCGCGGCATCTGTGAGTTTAAAAACTGGGAGAGCTTGCTCATGGCCGTGCTCTGACTCCCTCTATAAAAATGTACATATGTGGTATCATTGTAATCCTATCCTACTGACCCGGAAAATGAATGTAACTGGTCATTTTTACTAGATAAAATAAAACCCATAAAACTGGCAGAAATTTTGTTTTTTTTGTTTTGTTTTTTATATAATTCTTTTTATATAATTCCACAATGGGACTGTAAATGGTGCCATTTAGAAAGTACAACTTGTCCTGCAAAAAAGGCCCCTCATACGTCTATGTGAATGCAAAAATAAAAAAGTTATGGCTTTGGGAAGACTGTGAGTGAGAGTAAGAAAAAAAATGGCTAGCCTGAAGAGGTTATTTTTTTCTAGCCATAGTCTTGTCCCTGAAGAAAATAAGGGTCTGGGTCTCCTGTTCTAGTGATCAGTGGGGGTCAGAGCAGTTGGACCTCCAGTTATCTACCTTTTATCACCTATCCAGTGGAGAGGTGAAAAATACTGTAGACAGAAATACCTCTTTAAGGACATTTTTAAACACTACCTACCTTTCCTCCCACAGTCATAATGTGTATAAAATATATTGCACACAGACCTAATACAATCTCCACTGCATACAATGCAGCTGTAGAAGTTATAGCTCAGTCTGTAGCTTGGAGGCATGCTTTAGATAGAAGTCCTATGATCCCCGCTAGATGATGAGTGTGAAGCAAGCCATCACAAAAATAGTGCCCATCATAGACAGAAAGGGAATCTGTCACAATGATTTTGGACTGTTATCTACAGTAATACATGAGTAGTCCTGCACATAAGTAGTCCAGATTGCTGTTTTATTTTGGTACCATCCCCCAGCCCCCACTGTCAGCAGTAAAATACATTGTCAGGACTGCTGTGCTAACATAATGGAGAGGACTATTGTGCGCAGGCAAAGCAGTCCTGACAGTGTATTTCAGTGCAGCTTTGGGAACTGACAGCAGGGGAACTAGGGCGGAAGGAAAATAGAACATGGTAATCTGGACTCCTTATCTACAGGACTACTCATGAAGTACTGCAGATAATAGTCCAAGATCATGGCGACAGAGTCCCTAGCGGGGGTTTGCCAATTATTATGTGACGGACATACATACATGGTTGTAACCAGTGAGAATGGTAAGTAAGTTTATGACTCTTCCCTAGTGACAGGGTAAAGATCTCCAGCACACACTTTGTACGTCTGCGTATAAATGAATCAGTACTACACCGTCCTGATAAGTGGCAGCTCAGACATGACATACACAAATATATTTGCTTGTCACATTTATGGCAGGTCCCAACATCTACTGTGGAGAATAACAATAAAGCATCAGCCCATATGTACACTGTCATAAATATTCCTCACTGGCCGCCCTTGATTTCTCACCAAACCCACGCAACAGTGAGATTATTTCTGCACAATCTGGCTTCCTAACCAAGAAAAATCAGCTTTTGTCCAGGACCACATTGTAAGAACACCTCTGCCGGGGCCAGACAGGACACAAGGCAGATTGAGTGAGTTCCGAGTACGCATATCCATTGCTAGAGTAGACGTACTGCCTAAAATTGGCAATTATAGGTGGTGATCAGACGAGCTGAAAGCCCAAAACAGAAAGAAGGCCATTTGTATCAATTTGGTGAAGCAGTGATGGTGAGGAAATGAGTTACCAGTGCCATGTTGCATCGGATAGAGCTGCTACCTCGAGGGTTCTGGATTTGTACGGGTGCTTGCCAAATAATGTTGACCCCTGCCCTCCCTGTATAATAGCATAAAGCCTTACCAGTGGTTAGCCATGCTGTCTATATATTTATCAGCTGCCTAGCGATGAGTAAACTTGCTGTCACTGCCGCCAAGGAGTGTTTTGCCTCTAATGAAAATCTTTTTCAGTCTAATAGTGATTAAGCTGTGAGAACCGGCACACATTAACGATGACAAAGAAGTTCTCCAACGAGCCAACGTATGCCTTTGTTTCTTCTTTGCGTTGCTTAATGTTGAATTGCACACACAAGTGTTCCAGGTTATTTTAATTTTCCCTCTCCTTCGCTATAATAATAAATGTCTTCAGTGTTTACCTTTCCGATACAGATGGCTTGAGGAAGGTTCTGAGAGAGGACCGGAACGTCGCTGCTGTGACATGTGTGAATAAAGGCACAGTTTTTTCACTATTTACAGTTACAGAGGACTGCCGTAGATTTCTGTGTGTGTAGTGTGTGTATATATATATATATATATATATATATATATAGATCCCAGAGAAGAGGCAGCACTCCTGAGTTAAATGGTGATGACCCAATTTATTCCAAGGCAAAGTTTCAGCCTACTCCATGAGGCCTTTGTCAAGCCTTGACAAAGGCCTCATGGAGTAGGCTGAAACATTGCCTTTGAATAAATTGGGTCATCACCATTTAACTCAGGAGTGCTGCCTCTTCTCTGGGATCTATATATACGTGGAGGATTGTCCGTCCTCCTGAGGATTTTGCACCTGCCAAGCCCTTTGGACGTGCTGCTGCCTATCTCCGGATTTATATATATATATATATATATATATATATGCAGGGGTCAAGTCCTGGGAAAAAAAGTGTGGGAACTCACCCAAGTGCCTCCGCATGATGTCACAGCGCGCGGCGTTCGCAAAGGGCAGAGGAGGTCGGCTGGAGCAAGTACTGTATTTTTTGCCCTATTAGACACACCGGCCCATAAGACGCACCTAGGTTTTAGAGGGGGACAATAAGAAAAAAATAATTTTACCCAAAAAAAAACTGGGAAAAGTAGTGACTCGAGTATAAGCCGAGGTGGAAATGGATGTCACTGTTATGGGGGATCTGTGGATGACGCACTGTTATGGGGGATCTGTGGATGACGCACTGTTATGGGGGGATCTGTGAATGATGCACTGTTATGGGGGGATCTGTGGATGACACTGTTATGGGGGGATCTGTGGATGACACTGTTATGGGGGATCTGTGGAGGATGTGGATGGCACTTATGGGATGAAGGGGATGTGGATGACACTGTTATGGGAAGGGGGGATGTGGATAGCACTTATGGGATGAGGGGATGTGGATGACACTGTTATGGGAAGGGGGGATGTGGATAGCACTTATGGGATGAGGGGATGTGGATGACACTGTTATGGGAAGGGGGATGTTGATGGCACTTATGGGATGAGGGGATGTGGATGACACTGTTATGGGATGGGGGCTGTGGATGACACTGTTATGGGATGGGGGCTGTGGATGGCACTTATGGGATGGGGGCTGTGGATGGCATCCACAGATCCCCCATCCTATAACAGTGCCATCCACATCCCCCATCCCATAACAGTGCCATCCACATCCCCCCATCCCATAACAGTGCCATCCACATCCCCTCATCCCATAACATTGCCATCCACATCCCCCCATCCCCCATTACCGCTCATGTATAGTTTTTAAATTAGATTATTCTATATAGTTATTCTTACTATAATTCTTGCCCCTCTGTACTTCATCACATGCGGCAGTCGGGCAGTGAATACTTCAGGCCGGGCGGGAGAGCGAGCGCAGTGTGACTGACGTCACGTGCCTGCGCCGCCTGCTTCATTCATAAAGCAGGCCGGGCAGGCACGTGACATCAGCAAGTCACGCTGCTCTCGTCCGCCCGGCCTGAGTACAGAGGGGGGAAAGCGCTTCCTGGTTTCGCCCTGAAAGAGAACGGCGTTCCTGCCATGAAAAAAGTGCAGGAACGCCATTCCCACGCGTTCCCACGCGTTCCCCCTCGACTCGACCCCTGTATATATATATATATATATATATATATATATATATATATTTCAGCAAAATTTGATACATTTAATTCTGTCATCAAGAAACAAACTCCTAAAACTTAACGAGGCACTGTACTTTCAGTAAACTTTTGATATGTCATACGGACATATATCACGCCACATACATGTTTGGTTCGGGTGAACGTATATTTGAATTTAATGGAGAGAGGCTTCTGTCAGTGTCTCATCTTCCAGGAGAACAAAAGGAGCGGGGAGAGTTAAACCGTGATCGGTGGGTTCAGCCTACAATACAGTAATGTGTATGGGAACCTTTGCGCTGAATAATATTTTGCCACCTAGGTATATACCAGAGGCAAGTGTTTGCTTTTCATTTGCCATTACAACTGCTTGGAACCCCATAAACAGGTTTTTGTGGGTTGAAAGGTCAAGCTGCAATGTGCTTTTTCATAGCCAATGGTATGATGAAGCATAAAGCATATACAGTTTGTCCGCAGGAGCTGCCTGCTCATTGATGGTTTCCTGGTGTTAAAAAAAAAAATCATGCTGCGCGGAGCATAATGTTAAAGAAATAGCCAATGTTAATAGGCGTTTCTGAAAATGTGGATGTTTTTACTGTAAAACAAAAGGGTATAAAGATACAAATACATATTAAGTGAAAAGCCAATATTTTCTATAAAAAAATGTAAATCTGTAAGAATTGGTTTCCTGGTGGGCATTTTACCATGCCGTCAGTGGAAATTTACATCAAATTTGATTTGCTTACTTGTGGCCAGAACAGATGTTATCTTAATAGGAGAAACAGAAAATTAGAAATGTTATCCACACTGTCTATTTAATATTCCCTCACCTTGCTGTCTGATTTTACCAAAGTTGTATTCTTTTTCTATTCCATCCAGCCGTTGCTGCATGAACCATTTACATTAATAAGGGAACACATTACATGCAGCAGTTAACCCTTTCCCTGCAATTTCCACAACTTAAAGGCTATGTACACCTTCGTGGGATTTTTTTATTTTTATAATTGACTTTTACTCATTTTGGGCTAGAAATAAGTTTTTCAATTGTCTAGCTGTTTGAATTATACTTTCACTTTGTCCTGGCCATCTAATAAACTTCATCTTTAAATAACTAAAAGGTCAAAAATACTTTTTTAAGCCAAATTCTGATCAGTAACATAAGAATTGAGCTATAATGAGTGTTTATAAAATCAGCGATAAGGAGCCGTCAGCTGAGCTGAAAATACAGAGGCTGCTACTCGAGAATTTCAAGGCTTTACAGAGAAAAAGGTTTAAAGTTTTTAATAAAGACCAATTGAGAAAACGATTTTTAGCTTAAAATCCACACAATGCAATAACTTAAAAAAATTGCCCCCACTACTTTGTTAGAAATGTAGGAATATTTATGGATTTTCATTGCATAAATATATATGTTCTGTCAATCTAAGGGTACTTTCGCACTTGCGTTAGAGGAATCCGGCAGGTAGTTCCGTTGCTGGAACTGCCTGCCAGATCCGGAAGTCCGTGTGCAAACGGATACCATTTGTTTCCGGATGCGGATCTGTTTGACAAATGCATTGAAATACCCGATCCGTCTCTCCGGTGTCATCCGGAAAAACGGATCCAGTATTTATCTTTTTCACATTTTTAAAGGTCTGCGTAGGTTAGAGCTATATCATGGTGCTCTGTGGTGAGGCTGCTCTTACTCTTAGTGGTTAGGGTCAGTCATTAATGTTGACCACAGGGCTACCTTTAGGGACAGATAAGACCCCTGTACTTTTTGAGAATCCCGAATATTCCCTAAGGGAGGTGTTCCATCATACATCTATACATCAGCTGTATCCTGAACCTGGACGACAGAGCGGAAGGACCAAGGCTTTCTCAGTGCCGCCGTGCACTTTTGTTCCCACCTACCGCTGTCACTATTTGGGGACCATTGTGAACTGTCGTTCTTTTCATGTTTTTTCATTTATGTACTATATTTTAAGCTAAAACGATCACCATTATGAGGTACTTTTGCTGATTTGTAGGTAATCCTTTTCACCCAGTTATCTTTTTGTAGTATTCTTTTGATTCAGACAATATTAGAAATGCCTATTCTTGTCCGCAAAATGGACAAGAATAGGACTTGTTCTATTATTTGCTGGACAGACACACGGATGTAGACACCTGTGTGCTGTCCACATTGTTTGCAGCCCCACAGAAATAAATGATTCTGAAAGCGATCCACAAAAAATGCAGATCGGATGTAAAAGAAGAATACGGTCGTGTGAATGAGGCCTTAGACTAAGTATCTTTATGCTGCTCCAAGGCCTCTAGTTAAATTGAATCTGTGCTGCACATGCTCAGTGCTGAAGTTCCTTTTACTGCTTTTATTTGAATGGATAGTGTGTTGCATATTTACAACCGTTTTTCATTCAGAAATTGTATTCCAGTAAATATATGTTCTATTGTTTACATGATGTGGATGAAAATCTTGATGTCACCATTTTACAACAGTAAACTGTTTATTACTAATGATTATACATGAGCCATTTGTGTCGGAGCTTGAGTCGGGGTATGGAATAATCGAGGAGTCAGAATCTATTCTGAAGTCGGTCTTACTGACTCCGCAGCCCTGTGTACATCAGGAAAGAGGAATGTCTCCGATAGCCAAACCTATTGCATGTTATTAAATTATAGGTCATCTGTAACTTGACTACAGCTGCTATATGTACTTCAAAGAAATGTTAGGTCATTGCTACTGTTTGTGTTGATATTTTTTTATACATACTGTATATATATGTATATTAATCTCCACAAATTCAAATGATAAGGCAGCACTCCTGTTCAAGTGAGAAGGGTGGTGGACCCGTTTATTCCCCCTAGCAACGTTTCAGCCCAGCCTATATATACAAACCCATATAAATATATACATTATATATATATATATATATATATATCTATATACAATGGTCCCTTAAGTTACAATATTAATTGGTTCCAGAACGACCATTGTATGTTGAAACCATTGTAACTTGAGTAATTGGTTCCAAAGTCTCAAAATGTCATCCATGATACAAGAAAATGAAGATTTAAGAAAAATGAGCAGATAACACAAGTCCTTATATATATATATATAACAGTCAGGAATAGCTGCTAACTAGTGACTAATCCAGCTACTTTACCAGAGAAGTGGTCTTGATTGGTTGGGTCTGAGTCTGAGACCTTGTATGTTGAGTAAAGTTTCAACTTACGATGGGTCAGAAAAGACCATTGTATCCTGAGGCCACTGTATCTTGAGGGACCACTGTATATATATAACTAGACAAACCTTCAGGTACCTGTGCTAGCAGAAGATCTTATAGATCCTCTTAAAATTATCTATGAGATTCTTTTTCTAATCAGATTTCGTAGGTTTTATTGGACCTGTTGAATTGTATGCCACTTTTGCTACTTCATTGGCGGAAAGGCTGTAGGTGGTCGTGGCTGTGACTTCTTCCTCTTCCTGACTGCAAACCATGTGATGCCTCTTAGGTAATCAGGCCTGATGCGGATCATACGCTTTTACAAGACTTCTGCAGGGGCGATAGTGCCTTCAGTTCACTGTCCTAGGAGTCAGACCCCCATCCGTGCAGCATTGTATGACATCTACAGCTGTATGCTAATGGTGTAAAAGTTTAAAAGCAGTTATTAAAAATTGCCAAGAAACATGAAACGTCAGAAACCTGTAACATCTCTGACTATAAAGACTATTTTACAAGCATTATATAGAATTGTTTTATAACAGTTGAGAATTACTATGAATAAAATCTAATAATTTTTCCATCCTAAATACAGAATACCTTCTCCTTTGCTGTTTTTTTATTTATTTTTTACAGTAGCTGGACATCAGTGCTACTAGATACTAGAAGCAAAAAATGAAAACGTTTAGCCAGTTCTATTACGCACCTTGTTTAAAACCATGCTTTTGCTTGAATTATTTTTTGCGTTCTCCTTTTGTCTGTCACTCGAGCTTATGTTAGTATGATAAATAGGAGGAAATGATGGAATCCACAGATTTTAATCTGAAGGGACCTTTTGGGGGAATGTAACTGTAAGCAGTATGTTGCCTTGAGATTCGAGGTATCCTATACAGATGTAATTGGTAAATCGTCAAGACAAATGCAGTAAAGGAGAGAACAAAAAAGAACAAAGTATGTAAAGGGTCAATAAAGTACGGAAAAAATCTCCGATCATATGCGTAGACAGTGAGAGAAGAAGGAAAAAAAAGAACAAAACACTTACATAGCTTTCCAGCACGTCAGCATTTCTGGAGTTTGTTGCAATTTACACAGATTGTGATTTGAAGGGGAAAAAAAAGAGGCAAAGAAAGACGCCTAAAGATGAGTTGATGTAATCATGTCCGAAATTAAATATTGAAACGGACCTCACTTAGCAGCTGCATAAACATTTAGCTGCTCTATAAGCTTTTTATACAAGGTATCACTGCCTGCTAATGCAATATCTCCAACCACCCCCCCCCCCCTTTTTTAAGTCTTCACGTTTTTTTTTCCAGACCAGTGCATCATTAAACAACTCATTGGTTTGCAAATACTTCTCGTACCTTTTGCTCTACACCTGATTTGCATTCACGGCATACCTTGTTTACATCTATTCCCCGGCATAGAAATTACACATAGGTGTTGTCATACATGAGCAGCGCCATCTCCTAGACCTCTCCTCGAGTGTTCGGGCTTTAATAACGGAAGAAGTGTTAGACCTCCTTCATTCCAGTTTGTGCAGAGTTACTGATCATTTTCAATGTTTTTTTTCGCTTTCTTTTAGGATTAATAATTGATGCTCCAACAGACATGAAAGAATTAGTTACCACTGGAAGATCAGGTCACCATAACTCATTGACATTAGACCGCATAACTGAATAATGTCTTACTTCAGTGAAATACATCAAATGAGACCAACAATTATGACTCATAAACATGCCTTGCAGGCATAAAACAGCAGGGAATTAGCATGTGAGCCTAATAAATATGCATGTAAATAAGCTCCCAAGGGAATAACATGGGTTTGATTGATAGGTTTAGAATTGTAACATATGTAAACCCCTTTATTCTTCTTTCTGGTACTGTTAAGTAAAAAAAAAAAAAAAATAATCTTTTCACTTAATAAGTTTTGTCAACTCTTTTACTTTTTGAAGACACATTTTTTGTTGTATGCCACATTTAAGGCATTTTTTTGATGAATAGATGTGCCTAAAGAATTATTCAACATAAGTTGTCTTACAAAAGCTTGTTTTGCTATTATTCTTATTTGCCAGCATGCATGCTTTTTTCATGGCTGTGTGTCTTTTTGTATACCTTGACCAAGTTTTTATAGGACACAGCATACAGTAATGTATAGGTTGGGATCGACTCACTGCAGTATACTTCAGAGAGATTACCAGAGGGATTGTGTGCATAAAATACAGTGAAACCTGTACATGACCACCCTGTTATCCAGACCAACTGACTGTACGTCTTTTGTATATTGGCTTCTTGTTTGAGGGGACCACTGCTCTAGGAGAACCTTTTTCAGTGCAATTTTGAATGGTCAACTCAAAGACCTTTCACTCACATAGGTTTTTCAGGAGAGGTTTCTGGTTGCATTTTTTTATAGTCTCTTCTGGTGGAAAATGGATCTGCAATCATCATTGGAGGTGTATTTTAAAGTAGTTTTGCCATCTCCCTCAAACTTTTTAGGCTACTTTCACACTAGCGTTTTGGCTTTCCGTTTGTGAGATCCGTTCTCAAAAGCAGTCCAAAATGGATCAGTTTTGCCCTAATGCATTCTGAATGGAAAAATCATCCGCTCAAAATGCATCAGTTTGCTTCCGTTCAGTTTCCATTCCTCTCTGGAGGCGGACCTTTTGCTGTCCGCCTAACGAAGCGGAGCGTCCTGGCACACAATGTAAATCAATGGGGACGGATCCGTTTTCTTTGACATAATCTGTCAGAATAGAAAACGGATTTATCCCCTATTGACTTTCAATGGTGTTCTAGACGGATCCGTCGGGGCTATAGAAGACAGATTACAAACGAATCCATCCATGCATGCGGTTGTATTATTGTAAATGAAGCGTTTTTGCAGATCCATGACTGATCCGCAAAAAATGCTAGTGTGAAAGTAGCCTTACTAGTACTCCTTAAAAAATTTTGTTTTTTTTTGTCTTTCACTGTAAATTGTATGGACTGCTGTAAAATTCAAGGAGATCAAAGGTATCTTGGTCAAACCACCTTCTTCTACACTCTGATTGTGGTATTCAACAATAACTGAAGCCCTAGGCCATGAGCATTTTTAAATATTTTGAGTTGGTCCTACATGTTTGGCTAATTAGATGTTTATCTTAGAGAGCAGATATAGAGAGCCACCCCATGAAATGTGTATATGTTGCTTATCTTTAAGTAGATATTGGGATTTCAACTACAACTGTGAGTTTTGGTCTTCACAGGTTTGGCAATGTGACCTCGTGTTTCATAGTTAAGATATCATATTTATTCTCAAAGTTATTTTCTTCACTTTTTCTGTTACATTTTCTAGATGTATAACTAACCTTATTGTTTCCTTAAAAGCTTCTAAAGTCCTCTAACCAAGACAACCAACCACTAATTTGATGGAGGAGACATAATGAAACAATTTGTCATGTACCCTTCAACCACTTTCCCAAAATTCGCTTCTGATTCTACATTTTTAAGGGAACCTGTCATCAGTGTTTTTTCTAACCTATATGAGGATAGCATAAACTGATTGACCCAGTAGTATTCCTAAAATCCCTGGTGAGAACCTCCAGCGTGAGCTGAGCGCTCGAGTCACAGCATTCATGGGCGACAGCTTCCCTAACCTTTTTCTTCATGTATTCTATAAAACAATTGCCAATCTGACGGTGGGAGAGCTGGAATTTCATGCACTGTACTGCTCAGACTCCAGTGCTTACTTCATGCTGGAGCTGTTCTATAGAGATTTTAAGAAAACGACAGGCTCATTGCCTGTAGGTGACCCAGCATTTCAGTCACAGTCTCTGCCCCCAGTTTATGCTGCCCTCAGATAGGTCAGAAAACTGGTGATAGAAGCCTGCTTGTCTGTTTCCGTAACCCTAGCCATGAAGGCAGGAATACCCCTTTAATTTTCTTCTTACTTACGAATATAGCGGAGCTGAGAATTACATGGAACAGTAAGGAGTTTGTAACTTCCTACCATTTTTTATGCAATTTTTTTGTTATCTGGTGTTATCTATTTTTTCAAAGGACTACTAGTAAACCTACTACACTATATTTTACTCAGAGAATGGTAATGAGGCACAAATCATTTCTGTGTGTCCCAGGAACTTAACCATGTATCCCATCCTTCTCATAATGCTGTTTTAGGCTGTAAGACAACTGGCTACCCCCTCTGTCCTGTTTTCAGTGCTATGCAAAGAATGTTAAAGGGGTTGTCTCATCTCAGAAATTGGAGGCATATCGCTAGGATATGCCTCTAATGTTTGTTATGTGCGGGTCCCACCTCTGGGGCCCGCACCTATCTTTAGGATGGAGCCCGCAAAGAGGAGGAGGGCGCACCACGCATGCGCGGCCGCACTTCATTTATTGTTATGGAAGCTCTAAAATTGTTGAGCAGCACGGCAGTACCAAATGAACCACCGAAGCGTGGCCATCGCTCCATTCACTTCTATGGGGCTAATGGAAATAGCCAAGCCAGCTGACAGCTATTTTCGGCGCTTCCATAGTACTGAATTGGGGAGCGGCCGCACATGCGCGATGTGCCCTCCTTCACTTTGCAGGCTCTGTTCTAAAAATAGGTGCAGATCCCAGAGTTGGGACCCTCACCTATAAAACATTGGGGGCATATCCTAGCGATATGCCCCCAATGTCTGAGGTGAGACAACCTCTTTAAGGTCCACCCCTTGGCTAAGCCCCACCTTTGAGCCAATCACCAACTCAAAATGGTACTGATCAGGAAATTAGCCAATGTGTTCTACAAGACCCTTTGTTTTAGGCACATGCAGAATGACCTACACAATGACCTATCATTCGTTTCTAGATTAAGTATCTCTGAATTCTAAGACATTCCGTGAATATTTTACACTCATAATGTAGGTAACATGTTAAAAGCCACTCATGTTAATTCTCTACTGAAGATGGTATTAAGTTGCTTCTTCTGATTCCATCTAATCTCAAAATAATTCACTTTATTATCAGGCGAATTTGCTACAATTACTTCTGTCACTGGCTTAGTATGGCATGTTGTGCAAAGCTATGCCAAATGTAACCACTTGAATTCTCTAATCGCTAAATATTTCTCCACTATTCTCAAAATAAAAGGAATATACAATAGCTATTTTCAGCCATTCTCACAATACACCAGAAGCTTATTTTCCTGCCATTGCCTGACAGAAGGATGAGGATTTGTCTCTTGTTCTGAATGCAGAAGAGGGTGGGCACCATAAATCCACCAGTAAATGTATTTATTCTGTAACCACCCAATTTATAGGTTACAAAATTTGCAAATGTGTGTTTTTTCAACCCTTGCTTTTGCCCCTTCCTTTAAAAATTTGTGTAGATTTAGGCCTCATTCATCCCTGAGCAGGTGTTCAGTGATGCATCCGTGAAGGATCCGTGTGTCCGTTTTTTGCTGTTCATGTTGCATCCGTGTTTCACTGACACGGAACAGCTGAAAAATAATTTTAGCTAAGTATCTCTTCTTAATGATCCATGAAACCCGGATGCAATACTGATGGCATCCGTGTTACATCCATGGTTTTCACGGACCCATAGACTATAATGGACGTGATGGATCCGTGAACACGGACAAAATAGAGCATGCATTCGTGCTAAAAACACTGACCCACGGACAGTGCTAAAACACTGATGTCTGAATACACACATTAAAATGAATGGAGACGTGTGCTGTCTGCGGAGAACACGTACAGCACACGTCCGTGAAACACTGACGTGTGAATGAGGCTTTATAAGTAAAAAATCTTGCAGTCCTACCTGTTCTTCCAGCTCCTGAATTAAGCAGAAATTCATACTATAGCTCAGCAACTGCAGCATATTTGTTAGTCTGCACAGTCTACACATTAGTAGTGAATTTAGTGCAACATTAAGTGCACATCTGAGTTTACATGCCCTGTAATATTATACATTTACAAGGGTAGGAGACGAGTTCCTACAGCATGCTTCCTGTGTATTAAGGCTAGGTTCACAACTGTGGCAGAGATTCTGTTAGGAGCCTCCATTGCAGAATCCAATAAAAAAGCAGGACGAGATACCACAGCATGCAGCACATCTCTGAGACCCACTCCTATCTGACATTTATGACATATCCTAGCCATATTCTATCCATGTCTTAGATGGGAACATCCCTTTAGGCACATTTACAGATATGCTTTACCACAGCCACATGGACCGTAGATCCCTGTAGACTGGAGATGACGCTTGACACTACTGAGCATGCTCTGTGACATGTGCAGAGGTCATTGTACAGAAGGGGGAGAAGGTGAGCTGTAACTTTCATGTATTGTCAGTGGTGATCTTGTGTTATCTCTATATAGATAGCATCTGTCATTGTAATCCTGCCTGTGATGATAAAGAGTGGACTGCTGAAAATTGATCTCTATATAACAGGAAGTGTTGGCCTATTATGACCCAGTATGAGTAAAAACGGCAAGACTTCAGGATTTTTTATGGAGATATTGACATGGAAAATTAAAAGAGTGCATCACCATAAATTTGTATAAAAAATTGAGTTAAACAGTAGGTTGTTCTCCAATCACATATTCTCTGGAAGTGGTTTGTGTTATCCACAGTGTACATTTAAAAGTATGCAAAAGTAAGCTCCAGCTCAGCTGTACCAGACGTGCACGGTTGTAGTCCGATTCCCGACCTTTTGTCATCCACAAAGAAAAAACCAGCACCGTTCTTAAAAGCTGTGACGATCCTTTATTCTTGAGTACAGCAAGAACATACAAATAATCATGGTACCCCGACTGTAAACGCGTTTCGGACAGACTACACGTCTTTAATCATTGCCAACTATTCCAGTAATGATAAATTTGTACCCACTTATATATTAATTCATATATTAAAGCTGTTTTCCCACCATTGCAATTTTACAGTTAATAAAAATGAAGCATATTTGCCATTTACACAGTTTTTTTTAAACCATATAAATGACAAATATGCTTTATTTTTATTAACTGTGCAACATAGTGAAGAGCTCTGTGGTGTCACCTGGTGGTCAAAGTGTATAACAATGTGCACATCCATCTGCTAAGGCCTCTTTCACATCAGCGTTTTAGCTTTCCGTCCTAGAGATCCGTCCTCGGGTCTCTAGGACGGAAAGCTACTGATCAGTTTTATCCCCATGCATCCTGAATGGAGAAAAATCCGTTCAGGATGCATCAGTTCAGTATGTCAACGTTTTTTGGACATTGACAAAACCGTAGCATGCTGCGGATTTGTCTCCATCCAAAAATCCGGAAGACATGCCGCAAAGCCGGATCCAGAATTAATGCCCATTGAAAGGCATTAGTCCGGATCCGGCCTTTAGCTAAACGTCGTTTCCGCGCATCGCCGGATCCGACGTTTGTCTTTTTGTCAATGGTTACTATGGCAGCCAGGATGCTAAAGTCCTGGTTGCCATAGTAAAGAGTAGGGGGAGCGGGGGGGGCGGCATACTTACATTCCATGCAGCTCCCGGGACGCTCCAGGATGACGTCAGGGCGCCCCAGTGCATAGATCACGTGATCGCATGGATCACGTGATCCATGCGCGCGGGGCGCTCTGATGTCATTCAGGAGCGCCCCGGGAGCCGCACGGAATGTAAGTATGCCGCTCCCCCGCTCCCCACTGCTACTATGGCAACCAGGACGCTAGTAGCGTCCTGGCTGCCATAGTAACACTGAAAGCATTTTGAAGACTGATCAGTCTTCAAATGCTTTCAGTTCACTTGCGTTGTGCCGGATGCGGCGTGCATTCCGGCGACGGAAGTGCACGCCGGATCTTCACAACGCAAGTGTGAAAGAGGCCTAAGCTGAGTGCTACTGGTCATACATGCTCAGTCAGTTTCTTTTGCATAGTCATCCTCTGTTCACTCCAGGGTAGATAGTAGAAATAGATTTCTGTTCTGTGTTCTTTGTAGAGGGACTAATAAAGATGGCTCCTGCAGAAAGTTACTTTTAATAACTGCTCTGCTGTGAAAAGAGGATCACTATGCAGAGGCCTAGCTGTAGGAAGAGTGTCTGAACATGTGTTAGAACATTAGAAGGATGTGCGCAATGCTATACCCTTTGACCACCAGGTGGCACCATATTGTGGTAGAAAATCTCAGATTTGGATTATGTTTAAGAGTATGTAAATGGCAAACTTGCTTCATTTTTATGAACTATAAAATTAATATGACATGTAATGGTTTAAGGTTCAATTCATGTGGCTAACGTATGTAAAAGCACGATTCCTGAATTAAAGTGAACACACCAGTACAAATTAGTGACAACTATATATCTTCCAGTGTGGCAGATATCTGTATATCTTTGTCTATGAACCGGGTATTTGAAAGTTTTTATTTAGTCTATTGTTCTTATCTTATCTCACATGTAATTTTCCTAGAAAGTAACTTTATAACTTCCTTTCTGAAGTTCCTTCACTGAGAATATAACCTGATATGAAAAGAATTCAGCATTATCTTATTTTAATATTGAAATAAAAATATGAAGAAATTGAAGAAATAAAAACAAGTATTTATCTCTAAATGGAATATCTTAAAGGGATTTTGTTTGGCTTTCACAGTCCCTTTTTTGGTTAGGGGATGGTCATCCAAAAATAAGCTTATGTTCAACTGCTGATCTGTCGGTTAACTCAGTAGAAGTGTTCAGTTTCGCTGCAGCACCATCACAGGGGAAATGAAGCATTACACAGTTCTTACTGAAAAAATGGGCTGGTCCGTGAAATGCAAAGACCTACCGGGTCCTCCAGAGAGAGATTCTCTTTGTAACCACTCTCTGATCTGTGTCAATGTCCAGAATGATCTATTTCCTTTTAATAACTCATAATGACCGAATAGGTCATATAAAATGGGTTTCTAGACAATGACAAATGTTTTAAACTAAGCATATTATATACTGTAGACTTAATACACAGAGACTGAGGTCTGTAGTGATCATGTTTCGGGTTACTAGATGACCGATTCATTGTTTGTGTACATACAGTCTCACATCTGTACGGGTGAATGGGACTGAGCTTGGAGCCTGGAACTCAGCAGCTCAAACTGCTCAAATATTCTAAAGAGAATTTGTTATATATTGTTTTTTATATTTTTCAATGTTCTTGGGAATGGCTGGAGTCCCCACCATAGGACCCCCCACCAATCTAATAATTTTGCCTAGGGGATACCTTGTAACAACAGAATACCCCTCCAACAATCACATTAAAATTAGAAAAACCCTCCTGAAAATGCCACTTTTGTATTGTAGATTTTTAATTTGTCTGAAGTAAATCTAGCTGCCACATAACTCTGTGACTTTAGTTCATTTAGTATCAAAACTCATTTTAGCCTTAAGGACCAGTAACATTTTCCCCCTTCTGAATTCTAGCGGTCAGAACTGTTTAAAATGTTTTCTTCAGTTTAGGTATCTGAGACCTCAAATTTTGCGGGACGAGTTGTAGGTTTTTTTTAGGAACCATTTGAGGTACACATAGTGTATTAAAAATTACTTTTATTGTTTAATTTTTTTTTTGGGGGGGCAGCAATTTTAATATTTTGTGGGATTTATTTTTATTGTGTTGATTGTGTGGTGTAAATAACATGATAACCTCTATTCTGTGGGCAAGTACAAATTTATATATTTCTTATTATGTTATAATACTAGCACAATAAAAACACATTCCAAGACCCAGGTGACATAGCAATGTAAGGGCTATATTAGATTCCTCTCTAGTGATAACTGTTTTTGCTATTATTGTTGCATGTAACAGGTATCGCAAGAGAAGCCGTTCACATATTGTGTGGTAAAGATAGAATATGGACAGGAGGGATGGTGTAGAATGGAAACTTTGTTGATGTTTATGTATGAGGAGTACAAGTGTTTGGTTTTACTTATTTGATGCCATGATCCAAACACTGGTAACTGTCTTGGTTATGGTGTCAATGCATGGCCTAATTTGGCACAGAGAAGTGATTAGATGGGTAAGCGTTCATCTCACTGTTTCCAGGATAACAAAGACCCTGATATGTGACAATCAGAGAGCAAGTATGCTGTCAAATTGATGAAGGATAGGTAGCCTGTACAAAAGCACATATTACCTTCCCACTGTGGCCATGATAGAGGATATTTTTTCTCTCCTATACTGTAGGCTATCACCTCCCCCACTGCCCCCTCTACTCTACTTGCTGGCTGAGATAGCCATCTGAAGGGGAAGGGCTGATTTATGTGCCTGGTCTTGTTTGGAAGCTGACAATTTACCCTTTAAAAACTAGGCTCACAACAATATATCCTGTACATTGGGAGATATAGCCTTTAGAAATCGGGTCAGGAGTGAAAGAAGCTGAAACCTGCTTTCACTTTCAGCTGCTATCACTCCCAACCTGATTTCTAAAGGCTATATCTCCCTGTGTAGAGGAGGAATTGTTGTGATCTTTTTCTTGTTTTAAAGCTTAGATTGCCAAGTTTCAAAGAGGACCAGACCCATATCGCTAAACAACCTGACATATGAAGGCTTAATGGAGCTCTGCCCTATTGCCCGAGCTCTGCACAGGCTGTACTGTCAGTTTCCCAAAGAGCTCTGGAAAAAACTGTTAGGGGTTAAAAGCTTTACTCTAAATATATGTCTCTTGAGGGTCTCAGAACTGGAGATATACAAGATAAAGTACTGATTACAGGGTCCAAAATTGTCCAGATTTGTCATTTAATAGGGAATATAGGCATCTACTAAAATAGACAGGCTAAGAGTGGTATGAGGCCCTCTTTAAAGGTAAAGTACTGACCGGCTGTATTACAGTATTTAGCAATATTTACACAGAAAGTTATTACAGGAGATCATTACAACTTCACTGGAGTGTTCACAACGAAGAGTGGCACCATGTGTGATATTACGCTATGAATGTTTTCTACCTTGATAATGTAAATTGAGTTAATCCATCAGCATGTTAGCTATGCCTACTATTCCCCTCTTTACACGTGTGCACAACTAACAATACCTTAAAGCCATAGCAGTCCCTATAATTAACATGTGATCTGAATAATGCATGTCTTCAGATGTGCTTACATTTGCACACATTTTCAACTTGCTGCTAATGCTGAAATTAATTTGTTATTGCTATTAAACTGGTTAATAGCGACTAATTATTAGACTGTGTTGTCCATTTCGTAGGTGCACTGCATCACAGTGTGAGATGTTATAGTTCTTAATATCTTCATTCATATGTGGTGTGGGATTATTTTCATCTTAACTTCTGTAATGTTTTTCTTGGCTTCATAAAACTCTGCTTTCATTAGATTCATTCACCTCAAAACACAATAATAGTTATTTAACTCTGAAGATAACTACTATTGTTGATGAAAATAACTTATAGGTTGCCACAACTCTGCCTCTATTAGGACTCATGCACACAGACCCAATATGGCGGCATGTGAAATTGCTGTGGGACTATTGTTAGGCCAGTTTCACACAAGCCTCCTCAGTCTGTGTGATGGCTGCATTTCCTGGACCGATCACAGCTCAACTGACCGAACTCACTGATTCATAGTGATGCTGTGGGTTGCAGGGCCACTATGGGTCTACTGTCCTGTACTTTATAATGCTGTGAGTTCCAACCCATCCACAGGTTTGTTGTGCCGTACTCCTATAATGCAGAGTTGGGTCAGCCAAGCTGCTTTCAGTCCGAAAATGCAGCTGTTACATGGACTGTGTCCTCTGGACGGAGCACTCTCATGTGAAAGGGTCCTTAGTCCGTGTTACGCTATATTGTGCCTCCATAAGGCACCATTTTCTCAAATAGAATATGATGTGTGTTTAAACATGAAAAGTAAAATGCTTTTTTCAGTTTTCTCAGATTCAGTATGAATACGAGGGAAAAAAATAACTTCTGTGGTCTGCACAGTGTGGGCACATAAGGTTATATTTAGGAATATATATCACACTATATTCTAAATATTTGCGAATTCTAGCAAGCCAAACCAATAGGAAACTTGCCTATAACCCGCACTTACTCGATTAACCCGCATATTACATTGCCGATTTTTTTCATAGGATGAAATAAATTAAATAATGAAGAATATTCTAATTCACGAAGTGAATTAGAATATTCTTCATTATTAAATTTTTTTCATCTTATGCAAAAAATCGGCAATGTAATATGCGCGTTAATCGAGTAAGGGCGGGTTATAGGTAACTTTCCTATCGGGTTGGCTTGCTAGAATTCGCAAATATGTAGAATATAGTGTGATATATATTCAAATAGTACGGTTTCAGTTTCTTCTTGTGGTAAAAGCTGGGACTGGATTAAAAAAGGTTGGAAGATTTCTTAAGAAAAAAAAAAGTTTAGCCTACAGTACATGAAATGCATATATAGTATAGTAAATAGGGAGTACTTTTCTGAGCCAGTATATATATATATTTTTTTTTTTTATTATTATTATTTTTTTTTTAATCATCTTTTTCATTCTGTATGTTTAAAAAAAAAAAGTGTTTTGCCACCTTTTTTTTTCTGGAAAACTAAAATTAAGCAGTAATCATCAGCCAATAGCTTTACAGGAAAATTGGGGATTCAAAACAGATTCTAAGTAATATATGTTTCTAGCTGAGATCCAATATGAGCCCATCATCAGCAAAATTACTAATTTACAGATGACATTGGCCAAAAGCCCCCCATTTTTTCTGACATTTTTACTTTTTTTTTTTCTCGTAGGGGGGATTGGGATAGATATAGGTATTTGTGTACTGTTGCTCTCTATTCCCGAGGTTAACGGTCTGTTTACTATGGATGTAAATCTTTGTATTTTCATGTGGTATTTTAATATAATTAGCTGTATTGGACAACAGGATATAAATAGTGATTGTTTTCAAATTTAAACAAAAAATGTACAAATAGTTGGTTAATCTGTAATGTATATTTGTTAGGGCTATGTTACATAGATATTTTACTGTGTACTATGCTGTGGCTACGTGATAAAAATTCCTGTACATTGTGGCATATCATCCTCTTTTGTTACCTAACATTCATGGCGGGTCCATTTCAGCATTTATAATGATTGCCACAGATCACACTAACCACATATGTGATGACAGTATAGGATATGTAACTGTTGTCCATTGCTTTATAGGGAACCTGTCACATCGAACATGGTGTCTGAGCTTCAAGCACCAGGTTAAAGAGCAGGAGGAGCTGAGCAGACTGATATATAGATTTATGGGAAAAGATTCAGTAAAACTTCTATTTCATTCATTTAAATTCCTGCTCATTCTGAACTTGATGACATCAGTGATTGACAGCTCTCTCTGTATACACAGGCATAGGGGAAGGCTGTCAATCACTGATAGGACCGCCTCCTGGATGTCAAAGCCCAGAATGAGCAGAGATATAAATCTATAAATTACAAGTTTTACTGAATCTTTTCCTGTAAAAATATATCAATCTGCTCAGCTATTCCTGCTCCTGCTGCCTGCAGTTCAGATACCATGTTCAAAGTGACAGGTTCCCTTTAACGCACTAATCACTAAAATAAGTTTTTCTACGTGTAAGTATTTTGTAAAGTAACTTTGTCTTCATCTCTTGTTACCGTTTTAACCCTTTTATCTTCAGGTTCCAGAATTTTCATTCCACTTTTGTTCTAAAAAATAAACATGTAATCATTGTACAAATATATATATATATTTATATGTATATACTTTTATGTATCAGTATATATTTACTTTTTGCTACATGTATTTCTATTGATTCTATATGTGTGTGTATATATATATATATTATAGAATTAAAAAATAAATGTGGCTAAAAAAGCTAAATAAAAGAATGAATAAAAAATGATAAAATAATTCAATATTAAAAAAGAGTATTGCATAAGAAATGGTTAGAAAGTGACTTTGTGTTATTTCTATTAATAATAATTTATGCAGCCTCCAAGAATTGCCATTGTTGTCAGTGTAAAACGTTACGTTTTAAACAAAATTAAGTTAAAGATAAGTTTTTAGATGAATTTATGAAGTGATATCCTTAACCCTTTATCAGTATTCCCCATGAACAAGTTTGCTCACTGAACCGCTGAGGGGGATTCGACAGAGAACTGCTGGTTAGATCCACGAACCCCGAGGTGCCATGTAAAAATGAATTAAAGCTGTGCCATAAATGCCAGCTGTTCTGATGTGGAATGCGCTTTAAAGTTGATTTTCTTATAAAAAAAAAATACTGAAGTTCAATCTGCCACATCAACTTTATGTCCTAATAATTATTTTATAAATATCAGAAGTCTAGTGCACTTAATTTCTTTGCTGATGGCATTATTCTCAGCTTCTGAACACTGCCTGGAGCTTGCTCTTTTTAATCATTTTTAAAGTGTATTTGGTGTAAATTGAGTTTAACACTGTTGAAAGGGTGTTGTTCAGGAACTCCAAAAGAGCAGTAGATGTACACCAGAGCCGCTGCTATTGAAGTCATCCTAAACTCTCTAGCACCCTCTCTTGCTCAAAGTCAGAAATGCAGTCTTTCTTTGGAAGGTCCTGTTCAAATTGACTCGAACACTTTACAGTATCTGTATAGGTAGTCCTATGGCGGAAATTCATGTTGTGCTTGCTCATACACAAAAACTAGTGTGAATATAATTAGATTTACCATGCGGCCTATTTCAATATCAAGCGTTATTTAAAATACAATGAGCCTGAATTGTGGTCAAGTGGACAGGTCATTGTGCTTCTTCTGACATTATAAATTAACAGGTGCCAGATCAAAAGCAGAACTTAAAATAATAAAATGCCAGCCAGTTAATCAGTTGACTCCCCTTGCCTTGCGTCTAAAGTGGCAACCTACACCCCAGGGGAACCTGCCCCAGTCGCCCCCTTCCTTGCACGCTTTACACAGTATTTCTACATGGATAACGATACATTAGATTGCGTCCTAGATCTGCCTGGATCATACACTTTTTAGTAGGGCACAGGAATGCAGGACTTTTCTGATGTAGTGTGCAGTATAGTAATCTGTAATTACAGTTAGGTTTTACTTTAGGGTTGAACTGTATGCAGAAATTGCATTAGCAACAGTTCCATTATGTACTTGTAGAATCAGACTTGCCTTCTTTAAAAGTAGGAGTAATCTGACAGCACAGCATGGCGGTATCTGCAGGTGCACTGTGCAGAATATAGGCGGCTTACAGCAGCACAGGCTCCATTTTAGTAATAACGTTAAGGATTTGCTAATAACGCAATTCCCTATTTTTAAGAGAATTTGTTAAATACAAATACCATTGGAATTGCTGCTCAAATCCAGGAATGTAATGCTGGTTGGAAAGGAAATTCAGACTTTCCAAGGTTTTACTGACTACAGTTTATGGCAAAATGGACTGCAGTTCAGGGTATATAAACTTACGGTGCGTATTCCTAACGGACATGGTTCTTCTCCACCATTGTTTCAGTAGTCCCCCCAAAAAAAGGGATTATTGGGATCACCATTGATTTTCTATTTTGTTTGGTATTAATTGCATTACAAAATAGAGACCGTACAATTATTCCACTTATATCCTATCTCCACCCCCCTCAACCAACACCCCTGGCCACTAGTTTAAAGCGGCTGGTCCATTTTGGACATTGATGACATATAGCTGGACCTGCTCTCATCTAGAGAAAGCTGCCACTGAAGTGAAGGAGAGCACACCACGCATGCGCAGCGTGCTCTCTATTCATCGTTATGGGAGTTTTAAAAGTAGTTGAGTGCTTTATTTTCGGAACTACCATTGCTGTGAATGGAGTTGCTCTGTGTTCGCTTCAGTGGTCCCGTTCTGGAGATCGGGGCAGGTCCTTTGCGATCCAACATTGATGGCGTATCCTGGTGATATGCCATCAATGTTCCAGATGGGAATATCTCTTTGAATTGGTATCAAGTCATCAGTATCATGTTGATTTGATAAACATGATGTGGTGCAGTGTTCTTCCACTTTTCTTGCTTGGATAAATTCTGATATCTTTGTATTATATCTAGCCATTACATTAAAAACATAGATTAAGCAAATGAAACAAAAATGTGGGTATTTCGGGGGTTGCTTTTGTAGCCAATCTCCAAAATAATATGAAAAATATGTTTATGACCTTTTCTGGTATTATATAATCCGGAGCATTATAAAAAATAGAAAACCAGGGTGTCATTTTTTTGATATATTAAAGAACTCAATCATTTTGGGAAAAATTCTTTAAGTTGAAGTTTCTCTGCAGCCATATATTTTATTATTCTGCTAATATAATTTTTATTTGATACCTACATTTTGTATCTTCACTTTAAAGGGTTTTCTAGGATTTTGTCATTTATTAATTAGCCCTTACCAAATGAAAGAATCATTCTCACCTGCTCCCTGGCTTCATTCAGCTATCTTCTGGCCCTCAGCTTGTTTAATTCTATTAGGGATATAGACAGGGTCAGTGGTGAAGTGTCCCCAAGTGGCTCATCACTGCCAGGTCACATGCCACTTAGGAACACATGACTGATGAGACCTGAGATTGGCTGCGGTAGTGCATGTGATCCGGTCTGTAGCCGAGCCGGAAATAAACAAGCCAGGAACCGGAAGATTGCAGAACAGAGCCAGAGTGGCAGGTACAGGTGAGTATGATTATTTCCTTAGGTATCATACCCTATGGGGCCAAATTAAAAAGGTACAAAATCCTGAAACACCCCTTTAAGGTTTATTCTAGAGATCTTTGTTTCATAGAAATTGATACATTGATATAATATAGTAATACCTATTAGGTTTCTATTTTGGACTTGAAATTGAAAAACAAAATAATGACTTCCTAACAAACACAACTATACATGCATTTCCAATCATCATATGTGCCCGTTTTCATATGTTTGGGGGGGGGGGGGTGTCTGTTTAATGCCTATGTCATTGAAAATGGTCTCTATTTCTAGTACAAATACGTGGATATTTTTGACTCTTTACCATTCTGATTATTCTTTCCAATACTGGCAAAATAATATGCAAGGTTTTCTTTGAAAATGCTAAAACCTAACATGCCAATAAATAAAACCGCCCTAAACCGAGCACCCTATCTATGTCTCTGTATTGTTGATTAGAAAACACAAAGCCGCCTTTCCCTCAGAGATTCCTCGTTCATTTGTTACTTAATGGCAAGACCTCACATTCTTCCTAAAATTGGCTGCGTGCAAACGGGGTGCCGTACGAATGCAAATTCATAATGCCTTTTCTTATATACCTTTTATTTGTCAGAGTTTGTTATCTTTCAGAACAATAAAGAGAGCCTGGACTCATCTATGCTAAAATTAAGAATTTATAACTATATGGAACAGATGTTTTCATAAACATTTGCTATAATTAATTTCAACTAGGGATTGAAGGAACAAAGCCATTTTTTTCCTCTTGAAAACTTTATTGCTATTTCCCCACACACCAAACTGAATTCTTCACTTTAATATTGTTAATGAAACAAAATTACTATTCAATTTTCTTTTCATTGCAAGAAACAAAATCTTAATAGGTGCACAAACCATTTAGACACAGATATATAAAAGTCACAGCATAAAGCATTACTTCTAGAAATGTAAAACAAAAGATAAGTCTCTGCGGCGTTTGCTTTGCCTCTGCTTATTATTAATGCCCGCCCCCTAAGGTTTCGGTTTTGGGGTCATGGGTAGATGGTTTTCTTATTTCTTCTTTGATATACAGCTGTTGTACATTTGGATGATTTATCATACTGTACATTGGTCTTAAATCGACGCCTATTAAAATGATACTATTTCTTTGTATAATTATCTTAACGCCGCTGTTTTACTTGAATACTATGTTTTTGTGTGCACATTCTTTTCTGCTATGTGTTCTGTAGCATGGTGGCTTTGATGCTGTCGAGCACACGAGAAGGTATGGGCTTAAATTCCAGAAGTTCATTATTTTGTCTTTGAACTTGTGGTTGTTAAGAGACCTACCGCAGAGAATTGTGAGCAACCTGCGGGCTGTCAGGGTACTACAGGAACCAGCATGCCCATCACTACGACAGTTTTGAAGAAACGCAATAATTAATGTAGTGAACTTTACAGGATATAACATTACTCAGTTGTTTATTGTATATACAGGGCATTCGGAAGATCTTCATCCCCTTTCCCTTTTTCCACATTTTGTTATGTTAAGCCCTTGTATTAAAATAAAACAAAAAAGTTCACATTTTTTTACTATCATTCTGTATTCAATACTCTATAATCACATTGTATTGATATAAGTATTCAGACACTTTACTCACTGCTTAGTTAAAGCACCTTTGACAGCAGTTACAGCCTCCAGTCTTCTTGGGAATAATGCACATCTGGATTTTAGGGATTTTATGCCAGATCCTCTCAAGCTCTGTCACATTGGATTGGGGGCCATCTGTGGACAGTCTTTTTCAGGTCTCCAGAGAAGTTCGATTGGGTTTAAGTCAGGGCTCTGGCTAGGCGACTCAGAGACATTCACAGAGTTGTCTTTAAGCCACTCCTGTGTTGTCTTGACTTTGTGCTTAGGGTCATTGTCTTGTTGGAATATGAATCTTTGGCCCAGTTTGAGGTCCAAAGTACTCAGGATCAGGCTTTCATTAAGAATATCTCTGAACTCTGCATTCAGCTTTCCCTCAACTCTAACCAATCTCCCTGCCCCAGCTGCTAACCCCACACAGCCTGATGCCACCACCACCATGCTTCACTGTAGGGATGGTATAGGGCAGTGTTCCTCAACTCCAGTCCTCAGGGCCCACCTACCGGTCATGATTTGAGAATATCCCACAGAATGAATACCTGTGGTAAGTCCTGATGGATGGACCCTAATTATATCACCTGCTCAATACTAAGGAAATCCTGAAAACATGACTGGTAGGTGGTTCCCGAGGACTGGAGTTGAGGAACACTGGTATAGGGGATTGCCTGGTGTCCTCCAAACATGACACTTACAATTGAGGCCAAAGTAAAATTTTTGTTTCATCGAACCACAGAATCTTGTTTTTGTCTGAGTGTTCTTAAGGTGCTTTTTTATTTGCAAACGTTCATGTGTCTTTTACTGAAGGAGGCTTTTTTCTGGCCACTGCTATGAAGCCCACATTGGTGGAATGCTGAAATAATAGTTGACCCCCTGTAAGTTTCACCAGTCTGTACACAGGATCTTTGGAGCACAGCCAGAGTGGGTTCATGGTCGCCTTTCTTGCCATGGCCCTTCTGATTACTTAGTTTGGTAGAGTGGCCAGCTCAAGGAAGACTCCAGGTTGCCTTCTTCCATTTAAGAATTACGGAGGCCACTGTACTCTTGGGAGCTTTCAGTGCAGCAGAAATTGTTATACTCTTCTCCAGATCTGTGGCTTCACACAATCATGTCTCTGAGCTTTGCAGGCAGTTCTTCCCTCCTCATGACTTGGTTTTTGCTCTGATATGCATTGTCAGATGTGAGACACAAGCTGTGTCTTTCCAAGTCATGTCCACTCAACTGAATTTACCACAGGTGTACTTCAATCAAGGTGTAGAAAAATCTGAAAAATTACCACAAGAAATGGGAGGCCTCCAGGGCTAAATTTAAAGTTTCTGAATACTTGTGTCTTAGCAAAATTTTTAGTTTCTTAAATTCTGTTTCGATTTTCTAATGATGGGGTATTGACTTCAGATTGATGGGGAAAAACTTGAGTTTATTTTTCTTTTACCACAAGGCCGCAACATAACATAATGTGAAAAAGGTGAAAGGGTCTAAAGACTTTCCAGTCACGCTATATGTAATGGGCTTAGTAAATTTTTTAATGTGTTACTGATATGGTCTTTAATTACAACCTGCATTATAGCGAAGACTAGCACTTACAATCCTGTTGGTTATTGGAAACAGTCAGCAAGCTTCTTAACCAACACACCCCTAACATCATTGCTGAGCTCCTATAATCCATTTAGTTCTTTCTATATCAGGTCAAGATTACAGATCACCAAAGTACTCCCTGTACCATTGGTCCCTCCTGAGATGTTACATCTACTTACCTTATCTCCCAAGTCATACATACTGTACCAGCATAGAATGTATTGGTTATTATATATCATTTTGTCCAGTAGGCTAGGGCTATACAGTGACTTTGTTTATGACACATGTCACAAAGATCATAATGTAGCTCTGCCTATATTACATCTAATAAAAGCGAAAGGGGTCACATTGTGACCCACAATTGACCTCATTTACCCCCTTTAACTTGTGCTTCCATGTAGCCCTAGCCTATCTCTAAAGATATGTGAAGGTCAGGGGTTTTCGATTCCATTTCTAACAGATTTTAATACATGCGATTTCAGTGCATTTTTCAAATTCATTTCTCATGATTTCTTCTGCTCTGTAATCTCTGATAAAATATTGTCCTCTTCCGAGAACCAGTTATTAGCTCACACAAGTCTTTCCATAATTATCATTAATTTCTCCTTTTGTACTGTAGTTCTATAATTAACATGGTCTGTAATTAGAACTACCTTGTATACCACCGGAAAGTATAAAGGATATACCAAAATATGAAATATTGGTGCAGTATGTGGATAAAGCAGCATTTAAGGCCAATTCATCTAATTTGCAGGAATCCAATATTTATGTAACAAGCAGCGGGTATATTTCCAATCGGTTGTGGCTCTCAGGTAGTGAGGATGAAATATTAAAACAAATCTCCATGTCATGAAGGCCAAAATTGGCTATAATGTTATAGGGGTATTCCAGCGCAATTAACGCCAGATCTTATGGTCAGCTGACTTTACGGCAATGCATCCAGTGACTGGAATGGTAGCAGTGTGGGTGGATGAAGTGAGTATAAGATCCTTTATTGTTTTTAACCATTGGTTTTAGTTATGCTAAAATACCCCTTTAAAGGGGTTCTCCGGGAATTAAGAAAATGAAAATATCTAAATATTACTTTATTATAAATATATTCCCAAATACCTTTCATTAGTTATAATGGCTCGTTTTGTCTAGGGAGACAGATTACTGGGAGAAATAAAATGGATGCCGTCCTATTTGTACACACAAAACCTGTCCTAATTACACAGGAGGACAAGTTACTTCAGAACACTGAGGTAAAGAGCTGCCTCATCCTCCTCTCTGCTCTGCTCGTCGGAGATTACAATCCTGAATACAGATAATAAGATCTTCAGCTGAAGCTCTGTGGGAATGAAGTTCATGAGGAGACATGAAGCACAGAGAGGACGGACATGACAGGCTGTGGTAATGTGGGGCTGTAGTAATGGAGACTGCATACAAGAGCTGCTGCTCATCAGGCACATCCTCACCTCCGCTCTGTACATCTGCTCATGAACTCAATTCCAACAGAGATTCAGCTAAAGATCTTATCATCTGTATTCAGGATCATAATCCCCGACAGGTAGAGCAGCGAGGAGGATGAGGCAGCTCTTTAGCTCATTGTGGTGAAGTAACTTGTCCTTCTGTGTGATTAGGACAGGTTTTGTGTATACTAATAGGACAGTGGCCATTTTATTTCTCCTAATGATTGCTCCCTAGACAACATGAGACATTATAACTAATGTAAGGTATTTGGGAATATATTTATAATAAAGTAATATTTAAGTATTTTCATTTTCTTAATTCCCGGAGAACCCCTTTAAGAGGTTCAACTCAGTACAAATGTAACGGTACACAGTAAGCTCCTATCACCACCTATTGGTGGCTGAAGCCTGTCAGAATTTTAACTGTATATCATAGAAACAAAGCTCCAAGTACAAAAACATATGTTAAAGAGAAGCTGTCACCATGAAATGCAATATACAGGCAGCATGTTATAGACCAAGAGGAGCTGAGCAGATTAATATTCCATTTTTTTTTTGGGGGGGGAACGCAAAACTTGTAATTTATACTTTAAAATCTCTGCTCTTTCTGAACTTAAGTCCCATCCTCTACATCGGTTCTATGCAGAGGTTTCAGCAGAGCGCAGCGAGGACAGGCAGGAGCCACCATGTGATGTACTGAGCTCCTGACTGGGTAAGGTAGTTGCGCGTCCCGACTCTGCTACAGAACAAGACCCCCAAACGGTACAGAGAGCATTCATTTCTATGGAACTGCTGAAAATAGCCGACCACTGGCTTGGCTATCTCCAGTGCTAGTTTGGCTATTTTCAGAACTCCCGTAGAAATTAATGGAGATTACAAAGCGCATGCGTGGTGCGCTCATTTTCACTTTCGGGGACCCGTTCTGGAGATAGTTAGGTCCGTATATATTTGGACAGAGACAACATTTTTCTGCTTTTTGTTTTGTAGATTACCACAATGGATTTTGAACAAAACTATTCAGATGCAGTTGAAGTTCAGACTTTCAGCTTTAATTCAGTGGGTTGAACAAAATGATTGCATAAAAATGTGAGGAACTAAATAATTTTTTAAACTCAATCCCTTCATTTCAGGGGCTCAAAAGTAATTGGACAAATTAAATAATTGTAAATAAAACGTTAATTTCTAATACTTTGTTGAAAACCCTTTGTTGGCAATGACTGCCCGAAGTCTTGAACTCATGGACATCACCAGACACTGCTTTTCCTCCTTTTTGATGCTCTGCCAGGCCTTTACTGCAGCGGTTTTTAGTTGCTGTTTGTTTGTGGGCCTTTCTGTCTGAAGTTTAGTCTTTAACAAGTGAAATACTCTATTGGGTTCAGATTAGGGGACTGACTTGGCCATTCAAGAATATTCCACTTCTTTGCTTTAATAAACTCCTGGGTTGCTTTGGCTTTATGTTTTGGGTCATTGTCCATCTGTACTATGAAACGCCAACCGATCAGCTTGGCTGCATTTGGCTGGATTTCAGCACACAGTATGTCTCTGAAAACCCCAGAATTCATCTGTATTATGAAATGCCGACCAATCAGTTTGGTTTGCGTTTGGCTGGATTTGAGCATATAGTATGTCTCTAAGAACCCCAGAATTCATCTGGCTGCTTCGGTCTTGTGTCACATCATCAATAAACACTAGGGACCCAGTGCCACTGGCAGCCATGCATGCCCAAGCCATCACACTGCCTCCGCAGTGTCTACAGATCATGTGCTATGCTTTGCATCATGAGCTGTACCATGCCTTCGCCATACACTTTTCTTTCCATCATTCTGGTAGAGGTTGATCTTGGTTTCATTTGTCCAAAGAATGTTCATCCAAAAGTGTGCTGGTTTTTAAAAATTTTTTTTTTTAGCAAAGTCCAATCTAGCCTTTTTACTCTTGAGGCTTGCTCGAGTGGCTTGCACCGTGCAATTACTTTCATGCAGTCTTCTCTTTATGGTAGATTTTGGTTGTTAATACGCCTATATCCTGGAGAGTGTTGTTTACTTGGTTGGCTGTTGTAAAGGGGTTTCTCTTCACCATGGTAATTATTCTGCGATCATCCACCACTGTCCGGCAAGTCGTGAGGAGGGCTCAGGGGGTGCCCTGGGAAATTTCTCTGTAAGGTCTATGGCCAATCTGCTCTTAATTATCGCTATGATATGCCATCAAAGTCTGCTAGGTGCAGGTCCCACCTCTGAGACCCTCACCTACAGTTGGGTCCATATATATTCAGACACTGACACAAACTTTGTTTTTATTATCTAAAGTTTTTGGGATGGATTTTGTGCGGCTGGCAGTATTTTGTGATGGACTGTGGTATTTGTCTCTGTTGAGGTGGTATAATGTGCCACAATATGGTATTTCTGGCCTTGCCTTCCATCAGTTTGGACCTGACTACAAAACAGGGCTGCTTTTAGTATTTTTTCCAGGGCCACTTTAGGTTCCCAGTCTGACCCCTGGCAATATGCCATCAAAGTCTGAGATTAAAGAACTCCTTTAACGACTCATTTCCAGAATGAAGCAACAGATCGCTAAGAAAATTTTAAAGCCATGGTGTGAAAAGATAGGCCTTCTCTTTAAGGAGCGTGGCCTGTCAAGATATTCTCTGCTAATTTCATGATGTTGGGCTATTGCTCCTGTGCAGCAGTGATTTAAGTTTAAGCCAAGAGAAAGCATTTTATGTGTCTTTTCTGTTGATTTAGTGTTGCCCATTTATATATTACCCATAAATTATATTACATCTTGTTGCCTAATGAGAATATTGCAGCATGTATGGAATTAGGTTGTGCAAATGTTTCAAAATGATTCCTCACATAAATCTCCGGCATAAATCCAGAAGCAACCAAATCACGCATTCCAATAAAATTCACATATTCCCCCAATAAAAGCCTATTTTCAGATATTAGAAGACAATTTGCCATTTGTTTTATAGCTTCCATGTTTTCCATATTGAAGGCATTTGTTTTCAGAGAAAGCGAACCCGCAGCTGTATCCTAACTCCAGTCTGTTGTCAAACTTAATCAGCCTCTCTTTTTAGTTATAGGCTAAAATGTTTTCTATTAAATAATGCAGAAATCTGATTGTCGCTATTGCAGGGCATTAATCTAGCGGTAATTCCCTGTCGTTCACACATTTGACTTGGAAATGCCATGGGGTATAAGCTAAATAACATAAAATACACATTTTTAAGACCCTTCCATGTTCTATCAGGCTATTAATACACAGATGTAACAAGATTCATTACTCTGTCGTGGATTTGGGTGATACATTGGGGCTATATTGGAATTTATTATGTGAACATTATTACTTTTCTGTTTTGTTACTATATTTGTCTACTTTCCTGTGGCTTTCCCATGCTTCTTCTTAGGGTAGATTCACAGAGGGTGGATACACTGCAGAGAACCTCCTGAGCAGCATCTAAGGGACTGTTCACACAGCACTTTTGAAAGGGAAATTTGACACAGATTCAGCTTACCATTCATTGTATTGTCATTTAATAGTTTTATTCTGTTGTTTACATTTTCACTATATTGAAAAATTTTGTTTTCAATGAAAATGATTGTCTCCAAAAAGCCATTGAGCAGCAGAGCATAAACCACCTCCCACTGTTTTGGGAAAAGTAGTCTTTTCCATATTTGAATGAGCTCCTCGTTAAATTACTTCTATATGCTTGCAGAACATGTGGACAAACTGAAAGATAAAGGGGTTTTCTAATAAAACCCACCTTGATTACGCAAAACATGCCTGTAGGAGAAAGTTTGTAATATACTTACCGTTCAAAAGTTGTATCACGTGATGCTCCTCTTCCGAAAGTTAAACTTCTGCTGATGTCACGTCATTTACCAGGCTTCAGACCTGGGCTATGGACAGGACATCACTTCTGCGGTGGACATGGCCGGAAAGATTCCTCTCCCTGGCTGAGTCCGGTATCAACAGCACCTGCGCCAGGTAGAGAAATAGTTCTACCCCTGTCCACAGTAGAAGTGACGTTCCATCCGTAGCCCTGGCCAGAAACCTAAGAAAAGAAGTGACGTCAGCAGAAGCTAGATTTTCAGAAGAGGAGCATCATCTGACCAGATTCCGATCCACGCAACTTCAGAACGGTAAGTATATTACAAACTTTCTTCTACAGGCGTGTTATGTGTCATTAAGGTGGGTTGGGAGGACCTTCTGGGTCCCTGAAAATCTCTTTAATTTTTTAGCTTACAAGGAAATAATCCAACCAATATACCTGCACGTGTTGTCACACAAAGACAGTCGCCGCCTTAAATTTGGCTGCTGTTCTTTAATAATATATCTGATTTAATAATATATAGTCAATTTAAATTTTAGAGAGAGAAAATTCTTTTTAATGCTGTTCTTGGGCTCTTTGTAGATATACAGAGCGCTGCAACGGGTAAGATGTCACTGTTTTACAAGTGAATTTTCTCCATAGTTTACCACCCATCCAGAACTGCTCCTGCACCACATGAAGTTTGACACATCACTGTTTTGCTAGAACGCATTTCACTGGTTATTTTTTGCATTGCTACAAGTAGCCTCAGTAATACAGAGTCCTTCATTGCACCTTTTTCTCTTACAGCAATGTCGGCCGATGAAAAAAGGCGTGAGGCAGCCTCCGAATCAGAAAACATCTTTATATCGTACAGGTATTTCATTAGACATATGCAACACGTTTATTTCATAATTGTCTGTATAGCACTTACCTTACACGATAACTGGATCATTTACATAAGAAAAATGATTTAACCCTTTCACTACCGGATGCTTTTTCCGTTTTTGCGTTTTCATTTTTCTTTCCTATTTTCCTTGAGCCATAACTTTTTTATATTTCCGTTCACATAGCTGTTTGAGGGCCGTACATTGTATAGCGGCTGTTCTTGGTATCGCAGCTCAGCTCCATTCACTTTCATGAACGAGACGCCACATGACATAGACAAAGCTGTGATAAGGCTATAGCGCTGGTGCCTTCCCAAACAGCTGATTGGCGGGGGTCCTGGGTGTCAGACCCCAACCAATCAGATACTGATGACCTATCCTCTGAATAGTTAAAAAAGAGTCTCGGAAAACCCGTTTAAGGCATACCTCCTGTCTGCTGCCCTTAGATAGACACAGTGCCGATGTCATCAACTCTCCTGACATTTCTGTTTTAGCAAATAATTATCATCCCCTTTCAAGTAGCAATTCTGGAGCATATTTTCTTAGAACCTCACGTTGCCCTATCCCTCTATCATTCCTCATGGAAATGTATTAATAAATCGACAGCCGGGTGTTGCATGGAAGTTGTATGATGAGTAACAGAGGAACGACCCAAACTAGAGTTGTAAAGATGCTCCATAACTGTTGTTTTGTAGAGAATACAAGTATTTACTAAAACAGATACGTCAGGAGAGATCACAGGTCCTCTTTGATAGCTAGCAGTAAGCCCAGTACACCTCCGTCATTTGGTGTCACTTGTGGTACTGTATTCTTTCAACCGTATCCATGTGCAGACGTTTATCACATCGTAAATATCCCCATACCCTCTTCTTCTGCTCCTCACATTTACTTTGATCTGAGCAGAATATTTTATGCATGCCACTCAGAATATTTAAAGGTGCAATTTCACACACAAACATATTGAGCAGATGTTAATTATGAGTTTTATTAGCATCATTAATTAATTCAGACATGGCAAGAAAAAAAATCTCTTTTCCAGTCCATTGAATGCATCGCTGCCGATACATATTCTGTCTTCTTCTCATCAGATCACATATTATTGTCAGTGCAGAGCATTGGCTGGACCCGTGTTCTCCCTGTACAGTACATTTCCGTACATCTCTGTTTCTAGTAGTGATTCATTTGATGTATTATGTTTTATGACATATTTTTGCATGAATTCTGATTTGTGGAATAAAGAAACCTGCAAATAAGTAACCGTATCAGTAACCGTATCAGTCTCAGTTACATAAAACTGAGGCTGCCGCTGTGAACGTGGTACAGTAACAAAAGAAGCAGTACGTATCCCTTCCCCCAAGCTACTTCCAGTATTGCGCTCTGATCCTCCATGGTGCTGATGTTATGTTCTTGGCTGCAGTGATGAAGTTCCGCGCAGAGATATTACTATGCAGCCAATCATTGGTCTTAGCGGTACACAAGACGTCACGGCTGAGACCAGTGATTGGCTGCAGCAGTGTCCTGTCTGCACAGAATGTCACAGCTGAAGTCAGGAAGATGAGCAGTAGTGGGGAGGATCGGCGCAGATCGCTTGATGAAGCAGGGGAGAAAAGAGGTGAATATCAATTGTTTAGTTATTTTAACACATTTACAGCTGCTGGGATTGAGTCGCAGTACACTGCAGTGCTGGGGTGCCAGGCGTCGGACCCCCTCCGATTTGATATTGATAAATATACAATATAAAATACACTAAAATATAGTAAAAGGGTTTATATATATATATATATATATATATATATATATATATATATATGATAATGCACCCAAATAGAAATGTCGTTATGTCTAAGGCAGATAAGTAAATGATTATTGGTGCTGTCTGATTAGACCCTGGGTCTTTCCATAGGATGTTCTTTTCGAGAAATTGTCCACCATCTATGCCATTCTGGCCGAGCTGTTAGGAGGTGTTGGGACTGATAGTTTAAATTAATTACAGGAGCTCACAGCCATCCAATGTAGTAGTACTAGATCCGTTCTGCTCCACCAATATCTCTGTGCTTGTTCGAGGCGGACGATCCAAAATGATGCTGGGATTTTTGTTCTACTGCCGGTTGCTAAGTAGGCGATCCCAGAATTAAACAATGGTTGCTTGTATTGAACTGGTAAGATATGCTACACTCGTTTGGGGTGCCAGTCCCCCTCTTCACTTGTTGACTCTTATAATGAACAGAATTCCTGAAACGTGTATAGCATACAGTGTGTGACCAATTCAATACAAGCAACCACTGTTTAATTCGGGGATTGCCTACTTAGCGAGCACTTATGAATTCAAACTTATGAATTGTTTAAATGGTTGCTTCATTTTTATCAGTTTAGTTATTTATTGTATATACAGAATTTACTCTTGTTTTTAGTATATTGATTTTTGATTTGTATATTAACTATTTGTTTAGTTATAAATATTGAACATTTGATAACATTTCATATTGCCTACACCAGCAGCGCCAATTTAATACAACAGATTCATTTATACATATAAAGCTCCTTGGGTACAGGCACCTAGTCAGTGCTCTCAACTAGGGATGAAACATCCAAAGTCGATTCGCATAAAACTTTGTTTCAATACTGTAAGGAGCGAGCGCTCCATACAGTATTAGAATGTACTGGCTCCGATGAGCCGAATTTTTTACTTCGCAAAGTCTCGCGATACTTCGCATAATAACTTCAGAAATTTAGACTGTAAAATACATTTCCCGAAGTGGTACCTTGGAACCGAACCCGAGTTCGGGAAATGTTTTTTTACAGTCTTAGGGTACCTTCACACTGGCGTTTTTGTTTTCTGGCATAGAGTTCCGTCATCGGGGCTCTATGCCGGAAAAAAACTGATCAGGATTATCCCCATGCATTCTGAATGGAAAGAAATCCGTTCAGTATGCATCAGGATGTCTTCCGTTCAGTATGTGAATGTTTTTTGGACGGAGAAAATACCGCAGCATGGTATGCGGAGCAAAACATTCTGCCACAATAGAAAACGCATCCGTCCTCCATTGACTTTCAATGGAGTTCAAAACGGATCAGTTTTGACAATGTTAAAAAATAGTTAAAGTTAATACAAGCAGATCCGTTCAAACGGATTCATGCGGTTGTACTATCTGTAACTGAAACGGAACTCTATGCCGAAAACAAAAACACAAGTGTGAAGGTACCCTAAATCAATTACAGAAGTTATTATGCGAAGTCTTTCGAAACTTCGCAAAGTAATAAATTCAGCTCATCGGAGCCAATAAATTCGAATACTGTACGAAATGCTCGCTCCGTACAGTATTGAAACTAGGTTTTATGCGAATCGACTTTGGGTGTTTCATTCGAAGTTGATTTGCTCATCCCTACTCTCAACACAGCATTTTATCCTGACGGAGAGGGTTGAGCTGTTAATTTACCCTTCATTTTAATCTCAGGTGACATCTACTACCTTATCTGCACTGAGAGAGTTATCACTGTGTTATCTGTGCTGTTACATAGGACTGCAGGAAACCTGTAATACATTGCTTTCACTCAGAGAGTCTGTTGTCTGTGCTGTCACATGGGACCACAGGTGACATCTACTACATGATCTGTACTCAGCAAGATATCACTGTGTTATCTGTGGTATGACATAGGACTGCAGGTACCATCTACTACATTATCCGTACTGTGTTATCTATGGTGTTACATAGGACTGTAGGTAAGACTTTTATGGCATATCCAGAAGGATCTGTTAGATGCAAGTCCCACCACAGATCCCATTCTACCATGGATGTAAATGGAGAGAGCCTTGCATGTGAAGCCACCTCTTCATACACTGCAGTAGACAAATGAGGCTCAAGATAGAGTCCACGTCCATTGGCATATCCACAGAAAAGTCAGAGATGGGAATACCCCTTTGAATGATGGCCGGTATTACAGGTTTACCCTGCGGTTGCTTCATGGGAATGCACCCTTATTAACAGATTGCCCACCTTTTCACAACGTATCTCCCAGCTGCCTAACTGCTCCGCTTAGCAACCGCAAAGGCTTAGAGGGAATATTGATCACAGGATACTATACAGAACCTGTATGCCTCCTGTGAGAAGGGTATTGTTTGGGAGAACCGATATCTGCCGTTGAAACAGTTAAACTGAGTGTGGTAAGCCTTGAGTGTGTCTCTGGGAACCGAAAGGTTAACTCAGACCCAGGATAAGCAGGGTTGATCGTCTGTTTTATCTATGTTGGCCATAGCTAACATAGACAGATTGTAAAATACGTACTGGAACCTGCTTATACTGGAGTGAGTGAGGTTAGCAGTGGGACGCTCACTCAATCCGAACGGCGGTCCTGGCCTTCCATAGCTGCGGGTCACTTGGGTCAATAAGGCCTAATTTAAAGCTCAGTGTAAAGCTGAGCAGTGTGGCCATACCTGGAGAAGCTGCTGAATGAACTACAGAAGGTATTGCATGTGCCACCCAATACTTTCCATTTGTACCTGTGGGCCGGGTAGCTGGTCCCATGTATACTAGTCAGGGACTGTCTAGTTGTACTTGCTCAGCCGAGCAGGGTTTGTTTGTTGAAGCCTATTTGTTAAGGCTATGCTTATGTTTAAATATATAAGTGTGAAATAAAAACACTTAAATTGGATTTCATCCTTTCTGTGTCCTTGCTTCCTGCACAGCTACCAAGTGTCTACCAGAGCGACGCCCCCACACTCCATACCTCCACCATTCGTAATCTTGTATCCATGTTCGAGGGTACTAGAGCTTAATTTCCATCGTGCAGTTTTCCTCTAATATTGCAATCACTTACATCTATCATCATTACATTCACACATAGAAAGCTTCATTCAATTCCAACAACTTCTTCTTGGTGCGTTATTTTTTCTGTGCATTTGTGGATAGCTATAAATATAGATATACTGTATATACGTTCTAGGTCAGTGGTGGCGAACCTATGGCACAGGTGCCAGAGGCAGCACTCAAAGCCCTCTCTGTGGGCACCCGCACCCTACAGAAAGTCTATAGTGTACCAATATGCCTTAGATCAGTGATGGTGAACCTCCCAAACTGCAACCCAAAATTCACTTATTTATCGCAAAGTGCCAACACGGCAATTTAACCTGAGTACTACAGTCCAATAGTGTATCTTCTATGTACTTTATTTTAGCTGTAATAGCCTGCCTACATTCAATGCACTACCTGTGCTGTTCATAGTGCACCCTGCGCTGATGAATGGCAGGAAAAGTCTAAGACCTATTGGTACACCATGGACTTTTTCCAGGACATGGGTGCCCACAGAGAGGGCTCTGAGTGCCGCCAAGTTTAGGACATGTTCATATGTCCATCGTTCTTTGTGAACGATAGTGACAGAAGGGCTTTTTTCAACACATAATCACATAATTGAAACTAATGGTCGGGAATGGAAAACCAATCGACTATAATGGGGTCGAGTTTCCGTTAGGGAGCCTGGCATTTTACCGGACAAAATAGCACAGCATTCCTGTCCGGATTTTATGACAGAATCTGTATTGGCAATTGCTGATGGAGCCACGGACAAAGCCTACATTTTTTGCCCATTATAAAGCAGTATAATGGGGTAAATAATTTAGGCTTCATACATATCTGCGTCCGAGGCTCCAACAGTGGCATGGAGTTTTTTTCTTGTAAAGCTGGCATTTCTGCCGACAGGTTGACAGTGGGCTTAACTGATAGTTGTGTGGCACTGAATCATTAAGCATTTATACCAGTAAACAGCAGGTGTAAGCTTTTAGGCGTGGGGATCCATGTCTTAAATACCACCCAAGGTAGTCCTAGGCTCTGCTGTGCTTTATATCTTCCTTTTTTCAAACGAAGGGATGTAATTCATAGAGGAGCTATAAATTAAAAGCAGATTTTTATTCACCACAAGGGTATCTACAAGACTCTGTTTAAATAGTTAACACAGTACCAGACAAAATTGGAATAATAAATCTTTTTCTTGCATTACACATTGAAAAATTAATGACAATATGATTATTCATATATTCTTAAAGGGGTTGTCCGAGTTAATTAAAAACGTATCTGATTCTACTAAATATCATACAATAAATCACGAGCCTATACTCTCCTGTTGTCTCCAGCGCCGAAGCTACGGTCTTCCAAGCGGTGTTTGTGTTCAAGGCTGTAGTGGGGACATAGAGGTATACAATACATGACCACTGCAGCCAATCACTTTTTTGGCTACAGTGGTCATTCAATACAAGGAACAAGCAGTGTATGGCATTATAACGCTGCGACCAATGACTGGCTGCAGCCTACCCATGTACCTGTACGTCCCCTATGCAACCGCTGCATAACTTCTGTAAATACCGCGAGGAGAACTGGAGGTTTGACGTTGGAAACAGCAGGTGGAGTCACAAGTGAGTATAGGCTCATTATTTATGTATACTGGGCAAGAAAATGCATATATCAGAGGATCGGATGAGGTAGTTGTCATCTGAACGAGTGTTCTCACGTGTATGGCGATCTAAATCCTTCCCTCCTATTGGATATGTTGGGTAAGGAGGAATATCTGTTGGCTGAGGGATCATTTGGTCGACAGCTATCCACTTTATATGGCAAAAATTAAACGGTTAACCTTATCTATGTGAGATGACAATGGACAGCGGTAAAGGTCAGGTTTTGATATTGTGGTCCTAGAACTCCTGCGTGGTCTAGTAGACCCACAGATGGTCCAGGCAATGTGTCTGTCTGAAAGCGGTCTTACGAAAATAAATCAGATGGCAAATGGTTCACTCATCTATTGAGTGGCAAAACATTTTCAGAGTCCCAACTTCAAGACCAGCGCTGTTGGGATTTTGGGACTTGGAAGAACCCCCTATATGATCTGATATGTAGCAGTCATACGTCAAAGCCATGTTAGGTGGCTTATGCGCACATGTGTGGGCAGCTTTGCCTTGCACCATACGTGAAGATAAAATAATAGATACAATGCAGCACTACCCCTCAAGATGCAGCCTGCGTGAACTCCCGTCATTCTTCTGCATTATTGCAATCCATTTTTTCCTTGATTACCCTTTTTTAATCAAGACAGAGCCACGCATTAATAATTCAGAACTTCTGACTTCTTTTTATACCGTAAAACAAGTTGCAATCATTTAGATCACTTTTATGTATAGCGCTATTATTACACATTCCTGGTGAATGCCTCACTAAAAAGCCTTTTTATATAATGATTGTTCGAGAATTACAATCCCCACAAGGGAACTGGAACAGAGGAGAGATTAAAGTGTTATTCAAAGGAGTATTAAACATTGTTTGTTGATATCTAATTTGGGATTTTCTGAAGTAGATAGGACAATGTTAATTTCTTCATTAGTAAGTGCTCGGAGCCAGCAAGTTAAAAGATATGTTTAAACTGAGGATGTGATCCTAGAATGAAACCTAAATTTACGTTAAAAAAAAGGGCATGTACTATCAGTTTGTATAGTGCAGGCATATGAGTGCTCTGTTTGTATAAAGCACCACCTCTGTCTAGACCAGGAGCTCACAACCTGCGGCCCAGGGGCCACATACGGCCTTCGATGCCATTCTGTGTGGCCCCCACTCATCTGCTAACAGACATATATGGCTGATCACATTCACAGTATTTTTCATGTATTCTCCCGTTAGATGGGAATGCTGGAAGTGTACCCTGTAACCAGACATTTATGGTATACCTTATATGCATAATCTGCCATAAATACAGTATTTCAGTTGGCAATATCCCTTTATCAAAAACCGAAAAAGTTTGTGTCTCCCAGGTCTTAGACCTTGGTATCTAAGGGCCTGTAATGCTGATCCCTAATGCACCCAGAATAGTCTCAAACTAATATTCCAGTGTCAATGACTCATCCAGCATTTTTTAGTTGTGAACGCAAAATTAAAAGCCTTGGACATATTAGAAGAGTAGATGGGACATAAAGAGGTACTGGAGGGAGGCTGTGAGGTCAGCACCTAACGTCTTTTGATTTGTCCTCTTTGTTTTTTTTTTAATGGGGTTGTCCCATCTCAGACAATGGGGGCATATCGCAAGAATATGCCCCCATTGTCTGATAGGTGCGGGTCCCACCGCTGGGGCCTGCACCTATATCGAGAATGGAGCCCCGAAAGTGAAAGAGGGCGCACTGCGCATGCGCAGCCGCCCTCCATTCATTTTCTATGGGGCTGGCGAATATAGCCTAGCGCTGGCTCAGCTATTTCCGTCGGCCCCATAGAAATGAATGGGCTGCGCATGCACGGTGCGCTCCCATTTACTTCTATGGGAGAGGCGGGGAGCAGTGCTTGGTGGTGGACGGACCTCGCGAAATCTGAGGTCCTCCAGCCACAGCTCTCCCTCGCTCCGTTCTCGATACGCACCTATCAGATAATGGGGGCATATCCTAGCGATATGCCCCCCTTGTCTGAGATGGGAATACCTCTTTAAGTTCCTAGAAAGATGGTTGTTCTTGTTAATATGTAGAAAAAGCATGTGAACATACCCTAAGATATCTAGCCATTTACTCCCCTGACCTTGACTTTTATGGTTAGGACTCCTATGGAATCTTTCTTACAAGTCAAATAATATCAAATTCCTTCTAGAAACTTCTATAAGTATCTTTCATAAGGCATTTGTTTCAGCAATTAGATTTATGGATGGTCATCATTGTCCATCAAGTCATCTTATAATTTAAAACGTACCTGAGTTTTCAAAAATCTTTGCCTAATGGCTGTATGTCTTTGTACAATCATACCTGTGAAGGAACAGTTCCTTTTTATGCTTTTCCAGTGTCTTTTTTCAGCTTAATTATTCATTTTTTTCCCAGCTGCACAGCTAGATGCATTTCATTCAGAAGCAAGGGATATATCGCTTCTGTACTGCTTTGACCATACTTCCTTTACTTTCCACTCTTTGTTTTCTGCTCTGGAGCTCACAGAACAGATAAAGAGGGGGAAATCACACTTACAGAAAGGCAGGGGGTTCCTGTAAATTCAGAAGCTTTGTAGAAGCAGTTCTTTTATCAGGCTCAGGATCTCAGCTAGCTCTGACATGTTCCCACTTCCCCTCTGTTGTCTCAGACAGATGACAGATCTTGCCTGATAACAGGCAGTGGGCTGCAAATTAAGTGGAAGAGAGACCCCTAGTGGCCATGACTTTACAGCCTTTTTTCAGGATCCATCTATACGGTCGTGTGAATGCTCCCTAAGACTGAATACCAACTAAAATAGGAACAAAAAGTTTCACTCTTCCTTATTACTGTTGGAACAGATATTAGCTACGACTTTATTTAAAGAGTACCTGTCATTTTCACAAACTTATTTGGTGATGGCTGAAAGGAGTGCAGATGCAGTCAGCTGAGAGCTGTGCCCCTTGGTTTCTCTTCTGTGTTGCTGGCTTTGAAGGGTGAGCAGTGTACAGATTGATTAAAAGTCTTTCAGGAGATTTATCATGAGGGTCAGTTTTACAGTAGTCTACAGTGTCATAATTTGGGCAAAAGTTATTCAACATTGCACAGTGTTTGGAAATCTGGTGTATCTTTAAAGAGACTCTGTTACCAGGATCAACCCTATTACCAGGCATATAGCAACAAAGATGATTATTGCGCACTCAGCCATGACATCATTCACCCGGAAGTGGAGGCGCCATCGGCTTATAACTCAGCGCTTGATGTAAAGTCTAGCACTGCCAATCTAAGGTAAGGGGGGTGTTTGGAGCACCAGGGGTGTCTCTGGAGCGGTGCTCACTCTGCATTAGCCCGCTACTTGGTGTTCCAATGGGCCATTTGCATACGAAGAAAAGTCTTCATCTCTCCACAACATCAGCACCTACAAAAACAATACAAGTACTGCTTTACTCAGTTGGATCAACCCTACCATGCTGTATGCCTGGTTTAATAGGGTCGATCCTGGCGACAGAGCCTCTTTAAGTCTTACACTTCTGTCTAGAGAGGTGACACTGCTTTCTACACCACCCACAATCTTACTGTCGGTTCATGGTCTTATGTGGTCATTCATTTCCAGGGAGTTTGGTTATCACTATAGAGAACGTTCTCTAGACGGGGTAATTTATTCATGTACTGTTCTGCATAATTCTAGAGTGTTTTACGAATTTAATACTGTGCACAATCAAGAATATATTAATTGCAAGCTGTTGGCCAATATATGCACATGTCTGACAGCACATCAAGGCTATGAAATGGTGTGAGAGCACATTACACCGCAACGTCTGCTAAACATATGAGCTCATTTGATTTGTAAAATAACACCCAGCTATTTTACACCCAGCTCGGGGAATATTAGAAAAGATTTTCTGAAATAATTAGAAGATGGTGCAATATGGTTGTTAACGCTACAGGAAAGATTAGTCTAATGGTTGTAGTCAGAGGAAAGACATAGGTAAGAATGACACCTTTGTTATACACGATTTCTAGCTTCTAGATTTTACTTTTTTCGCAGTCTGGAGTAGTTTTGAATTTATAGTAGTGTTAACTTTCTCCACTCTGCAGGCCTGTAGTATTTTTGGGAAATTAATAGAGAGACCTATTAGTAGTGATGTTACATCAGAAGTCGCCTTGTTTATAACTTCGGATTAATACTGTACAGTATTAGTCTTCGTACGGTATTAGAATGTTTGGGCTCCGATGAGCTGAAGTCAGTTATTCGTGAAGTTGTGTGTGACTTTGTTGAATAACTTCGGTAGTTGATTTTTAAAGGGTAAAACCACTTTAAAACCTGAAACCCGTACTCTGGGGTACCAGTAGTAACCAAAGTTTTATAGTGATTTTCCACTTTAAAAGTTAATTACCGAAGTTATTCAACAAAGTCACGCACGACTTCGCAAATAACTAACTTCGACTCGTTGGAGCCCATACATTCTAATACTGTACAGAGATGGATCTTTGTACAGTATTATTCTGAAGTTATGAACAAAGTGACTTCTGATGTAACATCCGAAGCTTGCTTCGCTCAACACTATTTATTAGAGTTATTCTATGTGATACACTAGTACAATAAATGGGTTTTCCAGCTTCCACTAAGGATAGTCCACCACTAGCTGATCGCCCCAAAGAGGGCTTTATTACATCCTTGGTGACCTGACAGCCCATCGTCACACCGTGATCACATCTTGGGTCGACAGAGGGAAAATCCTCCGGTTGTCTAATCGCACTGTCGTTATTGACTGCTGTAACATCTGATAGAGCCAGTTACAGCAGAGTATGAGATGTAATATACAACTGATATCTGCTGCAGATGCCTATGTGGCACTTTGTGCGAAGTACTGTAATTGTCAACAGCACTGTAAGCACAGCAGATCGTTTCAAGGGGTTAAAGGGGTCTTTTTATCCTTAAAATAAAGTGATCCCAATGAGTTCCAATCTGTAATCAGTGAAGGAGCCTGGTGCTACCCCTATGAAATGAAGCATTACAAAGGATATAGTATATCCTTATTTTATTTCTTAGGATAGATGTATATTTATCCCAGGCAAGTTTAATTTTACTTTAATGTAGAATTTCCAACCACTGTTTGTCCCGAGACTTTTTCAATAATATTTTCTCCAGCTTATTGATAGTGGCCCTGAAAGAGTGACTTAGTGCCATGAGGGGCAACTCCTAAAGAAGTAGGGATCTCGATTACATCCAGTGAAAGAAAAAGATGTGTGGGGCGTAAGGAAGTATAAATGCACTACTGGAGGTATATCTACAGATATATTATCATTGAAAACGTGTATATCGTATTGTCTACAGTGAAGAAAAAGGCTACTTTCACACTAGAGTTAATATTTTCCGGTATTGAGATCCGTCATAGGGTTTAAATACCTGGGGGAAAAAACGCTTTCGTTTTGCCCCCATTCATTGTCAATGAGGACAAAACGTAACTGAACAGAATGGAGTGCACCAAAATGTATTCCGTTCTCATACAGGATTCTGCGTTGAGCTTGACCTTCAATAAAGCACCTTTATTTATTAGCAGTCCTCCGGCCCATCATCTGTCAGGACGTGGTGTTTTGATAACTACGAGCGAGGGAGCGAGTTTATCTTGTTCACCCTCCTCCCAGGTGAAGTAAGTGTTCATTATTCGAAAACCTCTATGACACTTTGCTTGCCTTTATTTATATATAATTGTTATACTTTATCTGGATTTTAATTTCTTCACTGTGGACAATGCGATACACACGTTTTAAATGATAATATATCTGTAGATACACCTCCAGTAGTGCATTTTATACTTCCTGGCTTCCATCTCTTTCTTTGTCTGCTATTTACGATCCACCCTTTTCTGGTGAGCCCATGGCACATATTTGGTATTATGGGTGCTGCCTACCCTTTTATATATTTTTGGGAAGGCAGCGACTATATCTGGTGTCCCATTGACACCCTCTATTCTATTCCTTCTTATAAACCAGGGTTGCTTAACCTGCGGCCCTCCAGCTGTTGTGAAACTACAACTCCCACCATGCCCTGCTGTAGGCTGTTCGGGCATGCTGGGAGCTGTATTTTTGCAACAGCTGGAGGGCCGCAGGTTGAGCATGCCTACTTTAAAACATTTGTCATCTTCCCATTTCCTTCTTATCCTTTCCCCCCACCTGACTCCATTTTGTTATTTCTCTATTATTACATCCAGTGTCAACGTTTGCATGTGAGGAAGCTCTAAACTAACCCACCCACAAACTCCACCAAAAACCCTCTATTATCTCACAAAAATTGCAATCCATTGCATAGAAGTAGCAAAGCTGCTTGAGCAAATGTTCAGCTAGAAGAAGGTGAGTGCTTCAACGGCTTGGAATCAAGGACATAAAGTCGAGTACAAGGTAGGGCACTCCAGCTCCTGCCTGTAGGAAGCTCTCGTGAAAACTAAATGCTTTGGAAGGTCGGGAACACAGGTCCAGTAGAAGTAGGAATCCCAACATACAATGGAGAAGTAGTCAAAACCTACTCGCCCTCCATAGGGTATGTTCACACGTGGCAGAGCCACCACAGGTTTTCTGTTGAAAAATTGCTGATGATAAATTTGCTGCATATTACAGCACCAGCAAAGTGGAGGAGAATTTTACCAAATCCAAAATGTGGAAAAAATCAATGGAAATTGTACCGTGGTTCAGACTTGCATAGTGTTTCAATTTATGCTGCGCATTTCTTGCATGGATTTTACTCTTTGCAGTGCTGTATGGATTCTACAGCAAAATCGGCAACAAATCTGCATGTAGCACATGTGGATTTTACTGTGGATTATTTTGCGATTTTGCTGAGAATTCCGCTGTTAAAAAATTGTACCTGTGCACTAAGCCTTAGGCCCCTTGCAGACGAGCGTGTCCGGATGCGTTCAGTGAAAACTGCGCGATTTCGCAAACAAAGTCATTCAGTTGTGTTTGCGATCGCATTCAGTTGTTCAGTTTTTATCACGTGGGTGCTATGCGATTTACTGCGTTTTGCACACGCGTGATAAAAAACTGAATTTGTACAAACAACATCTCTTAGCAACCATCCGTGAAAATCGCAGAACCGCACTTGCTTGCAGATGCAATGCGATTTTCACACAGCCCTATTCACTTCTATGGGGCCAGCGTTGCGTGAAAATCGCAGAATATTGAACATTCTGGCATTTTCACGCAACACAAAAGTGATGCATGAAAACCACTGCTCATGTACACAAACCCATTGAAATGAATGGGTCCTGATTCTGTGCGGGCATAATGAGTTCGCATCACGCATTGCACCCGCGCAGAATTCTTGCTCGTGTGAAAGGACCTTAAATTGCCTGCTGCTGGATAGACCTTGATTTCCTCATTAATGGAAGAGGTTGTTTGTTATTAGAAAGACATGGCTGCTTTCTTACATGCCACACATGTGCACAGGTTGGAAGTGGTATTATAGCTCGGTATTCTTCTCTGGAGCTGAGCTGCAGTTCCGGGCCCATTACATGGGTAGATATGCTGCTGTTTTTGGAAGAAAGCAGCCATGTTTGTCTAATCAAGTACAACCCCTTTAAGTGCACAAAAAAATTAGTATGCTTCATCCTGCTTCTTGGGAATACATGTATACCTATGGGGGATTTTATCTTTCTCTGCTAGTCAGTGTCTTAGACTGCTGAGACGAGTGGAGACTGTCTTTCACTTCTTCTCAAGGGCAGCTGACCTTCTCATCGCCAAAAAGGGGAGCCCCTTGCCAGCACATATGACTACAGACTATTACATTAATCTGTTTAGCCGCTGTACCAGCTGCTTGCATGTTTTTAATTATCTTATTAGATGAAATAACGTTGACCTATCAAATAAAAATCAAGGTGAGTTATTTTTTAACTTTCCGTTTTGCATGTTATTTTCCTAAATACGTCGTAATAGCTTGTCTACTATTATTGTAAAGAAAGCCATTGAAGTTGACATTTTATTTTGGCTCATAAAGGAGCCGAATTCCTGAAGGGCAATTGCAATTTGCTAGAGATTAAAGTTTAATGCTTCGTTTAAAACTATAGCGTCCTCTCACTTAATACAAGAGATCATCTTTTTCTTGAGGAATCATTATGGGCTTTGGACTGAAGCAGCAGTTTCTTTTTATGGTTAGGGAGTGAGAATTTATGCAATAACTTCATTATGTAAAATAGTATTGTGAATTTCTAGATACTCAACATAAAGACACCAATAGGCTAAGGGCTCTGACCTTAAAGGGATTTTCTGGTATCAGTACTTGGTTGATGTTAAAGGTTATGTACACCTTCGGGATGCAATTTTTTAAATTATTGTATTGTACTCATTTTGAGCTAAAAATATTTTTTTCAGTTGGTCTTTATTAAAAGTGTTGAGCCACTCTCTTTGTACAGCTTTGTGATTCTATAGTAGCAGGTAGAGATGAGCGAACTTTAAAAAAAAGTCCGGTGTTCAGCATTCGGGTTGTGGTAAGTCGCGCATCCCGTTATGGATTCCACTATAGCGGCATATGGAATCCATAAGGGGCGGCTGCCACCAACCCGAACTTTTGCACAGCCGAAGGACCTGGGGTGACGTCACCGTCATGTGATCAGTGCAGGGGGCGTGGCTCAGCACGGGATCAAATCCAGTGCTGAGCCACGCCCCCTGCACTGATCACATGACAGTGACGTCACCCCAGGTCCTTCGGCTGTTCAACAGTTCGGGTTGGTGGCAGCTGCCCCTTATGGATTCCATATGCCGCTATAGTGGAATCCATAACGGGATGCGCGACTTACCACAACCCGAACGCCGGACACCGGACTTTTTTTTAAAGTTCGCTCATCTCTAGTAGCAGGCTATGTATTTTTACTTTGTTCTGTCAGGCAGCTCAGCTGACGGCTCTTTATGTCCGATAAAGGCCAATTGAAAAAAATGATTTTAATCCCAAGATGAGTAAAATACACACCCTTCGTTCTTCACACGATACCTCTGATGGTGAGGAGAGACTTTCCTGAGGGGAGTACCAGGTGCTACCCCAGAGGGAAATTGGAACATGAGGGAATCGGGACCAGAGAGTGAACTCACTGGACAGACCTCCAGGTGACACAATACACCCATTGGATGCTGGGAGTTCAGAGGCTGATCAGAGGAAAGCGTAGTCAGGGTACAAAGGCAGAAGTCAGGGCAGGCGGCAGTCAGGCAAAGTCCGTAAGCGTAGATCAGGGTCACGGCAGGCGAAAATCAGGCAAAGTCCGTAAAACGTTATCTAAAGTAATCCGAAACAGGAAACTAGACAATCTAGGAACCTAAGTTGCTTCGGCGCCTTCCTATTGAAGGAGGCGCCTTTAAATACCTCCTGCAGACCAGCTGTAGGCAGGGGAAGATAGAGGGCGTGCGCAGGCTGACTCATGGGAGAAGAGATACGCCCACACACATCCTAAATACACACAAGGAACTCTGAGCCAGGAGGGAAATGCTGGTGGCAGGAATGCAAACCACAGCTAAGATCCCCACTGCCCGAGCCTGTCAGCACGGCGTGCAGCAGCGGGAAGGAGTGAAGAAGTCTGACGCCCGTACCTGCGTGTGGGGACGGAATCGCAGGTACGGGAAGCTGGGCTAACATTAAATACAATGTTTTAAAATATTTTATGCATCGATTCCTTGTGGATTTCAGGACATCTTCTTGTAGTCATTGAGTGTCTTTTCCCAGAGGATAAAAATCTGTCCCATCACAGAATAATCACACAGATGCACGCCACATTACAGAACAGTCTTCAGCGCTTCTCTTGCGTGCCTGCAAAGGTGTAAGTTGCTGCCACTTGAGCATGTTCAGTGTGCCACGTGGCCAAAAAACATTCAGAGTTTTACCATCAATTGTGTGGTTTTGCTTACAATGTTGTATAAATCTCAAAGCTGCGGCCAAGGCGTTTGAACCCTCTATGGAGGCTGCAAAGAGCTGCATGGAAATCCCTAGCGACAAATCTGCGCGAAATCTGACAGAATTTGCTGTCAATTTCATTTGTGAGGAAAACAAAACTGTATAGTCACCTTGGTACGTCCATGTTGATGCTTCCATGGTTCCCCACTGGTTACTGTTTCCCAACCTTTAGTGATGATGAATCTACCTATGTGAGCACTTCAGAGGTCACATGTTGATGTGTCATCAACGGAGGCCAGGAGATAAAAAAATTCGGGGCTCCAGCGAATTGGTACATGTGCATAATGCTTTCATTAGTTTAAAGGACTGTGGGTAGTCCATAGAACAATCCACGAAAATTAAGTTTTTATGCAAATTTTGGATTCTCAGTTGTGTTCAGAGAGGAAAATGCTCAATATATCCGCGACCAGTTCACAACAGAAATTGACCTTCTGCGGATTTAAAACCCACACCATGGATCGGTTTCTGTGTTGGAATTATCCCCTGCATGCAAAAACAAATGTGTTAAATCTCTTTGACATGGCTGGTACTGTAATCTACAGCAGATTCTCTATTCACAAGTTGACATGGAAAATCCCCAGCATTTCCCGTATATGTACCCTAAATAACCATTTCAGTATCACACTTCCCTCCGTTTTTCCATCTTAGCAGAAGATGTTACAGTATTCCCGCTGATAATAATGCAGCAAATTATCTCAACAATCACTTCATTCTGATTCTTAACCGTTCCACTCCCCTCACATTTATCATCATCTTAACTTATATATTAGAGGACATTACACTTCAAGTATTTAGAGGCAACTTAATAGCTCTAGACTGACTTAGATTACATTAAAGATCGGGCCTGGAGTGTGCTCAGCAATTCCTCAGATCAAATATTCTTTGCTTAAGACACAGTCATTCCCTGCTGGAGATCCATGTAGCCTGTGGCTTTTCTCTATGCACAGTGCCCTTTACGTTATGCTAGAACTGTGCATGGATTGTTCTTGGTTAAAAAGTAATTACAGTTAATAATATGTCACCCAATATATCTGTCTAAATCTCAGTTTATTTAGTATTTAAAAAAAAAAATGGGATAAATGTTCAGTATTTATTCCTAAAGGCTTAAAGAAGTTGTCAGGGCTTTTTCTATTGATGACCTATCGTCAGGATAGGTCATCAATATCAGATCGGCGGGGGTCCGACACCTGGCAACCCTGCCAATCAGCTGTTTGAAGAGACAGCGCGCAGTGCACACGTGCCGTCTCCCTTCTCTCTTCCTGTCCACTGCTAATGTTTCATAGACATACAGCAGCGAGCAGGAAGGGAGACGGCACGTGCATAATGCGCGCGTCGTTTCCTCAAACAGCTGATCGATCTGATGTCGATCTGATATTGCTGACCTATTCTGAGGATAGGTCATCAATAGAAAAAGCCAGGACAACCTCTTTAACCTCGGGTACATCCTGGGTCCGCTCTTAAAAATGGCACCTGCTCCTGCCCGATGTGGGCGCTATAGCCGCGGGTGGCTACCTGCTTCTTGAAGCAGACACCCGCGGCTCATGTCCGCGACCGGCAGCGATGCCGATCACGGACATTTAACAGTTTAGATGCCGTGGTCAATGCTGACCACGGCATCTGAGCGCGCACAAACCGAAAGTTTTACTTTTGGTTTGCGCTTCGGCTCCCCTGTGTAGAGATCGGAGGAGCCTGGAGCATGCGTGCAGCAGCCTGGGTCTCTATGAATGAAACCCAGGCTGCTGTATAGTATTTCCTATGGAGCCAAATATGCTATTGCATTGGAATGTATGCGAATAGCAATCAGATCATTGATTGTTATAGTTCCCTATGGGAACTATTGGAAAGTGTAAAAAAAAAAAAGTTAATAAATAAATACAAAAAGTTCAAATCACCCCGTTTTGCCAAAATGAAATAAATAAATAAAAAATTACACATCATGGGTGTTGCAATGTGCGAAAACGCCCATACTATAAAAATATAAAAAATAAATCCCCATACAGTAAACAGAAAAATGGAAAAAAGCTTCATTTCCTCAAAAAAAAAAATTAAATAAAAGGTGATCGAAAAGTCATACACACACCAGAATGGTATCAATACAGAGATCAGATTACGACTCAAAAAATGATCCCCCATACAGCTCCGTACACATAATTACAAGAAGTAGGGATGTCCCGATACCAGTATCTGTATCGGGACCGATACCGGCATTTTCACAAGTACTTTCACGATACCAGAAGTTCCGGTCCGGCAGCTCCTATACACTATTGAAGTAAACCTAACCTCTATTAATGTGGCCAGAATTACTAACTATTGATGCGCAGTCTCCCTCAGGTCAGTCCCTCCGTCCCTCCATGCTCCTCCTGCCCCGCAGGAGAGCTCAAGCTGCCAATTCCTCCAAGCACCTCACGTCCCTCCTGCCCGCTCCGCCCACTTTTCTGAATGTAGAAGGCGCGCGGGGCAGCAGGAGCATGGAGGGACTGAGCGCCTAACCTGAGGGAGACTGCGCATTAATAGTTAGTAATTCCGGCCACATAATAGAGATTAAGTTTACGTCAATAGTGTTTAGGAGCTGCGGGGCCGGTGTATGAAAGAGTCAAGCTACACCGGCCCCTGCGAGTGTAAACTGCCCCCCCCACCACACACACACACACACACTATAATGGCACTTATGGGGGTCTGTGGATGACACTAATGGGGGATCTGTGGATGACACTTATATAGCATAATATGCTATATATGTGTCATCCACATAGCCCCCTGACAGTGTCATCCACATAGCCCCCTGACAGTGTCATCCACATAGCCCCCTGACAGTGTCATCCACATAGCCCCCTGACAGTGTCATCCACATAGCCCCTGACAGTGTCATCCACATAGCCCCCTGACAGTGTCATCCACATAGCCCCTGACAGTGTCATCCACATAGCCCCTGACAGTGTCATCCACATAGCCCCCTGACAGTGTCATCCACATAGCCCCCTGACAGTGTCATCCACATAGCCCCCTGACAGTGTCATCCACATAGCCCCCTGACAGTGTCATCCACATAGCCCCCTGACAGTGTCATCCACATAGCCCCTGACAGTGTCATCCACATAGCCCCTGACAGTGTCATCCACATAGCCCCTGACAGTGTCATCCACATAGCCCCCTGACAGTGTCATCCACATAGCCCCCTGACAGTGTCATCCACATAGCCCCCATTACAGTGTCATCCACATAGCCCCCATTACAGTGTCATCCACAGAGATCCCCCATAGTGTCATCCAGAGATCCCCCATTACAGTGTCATCCACAGATATCCCCATAACAGCGTCGTCCACAGATCCCCCCCATAACAGCGTCATCCACAGATCCTCCATTACAGTGTCATCCACAGATCCCCCATTACAGTGTCATCCACAGATCCCCCCATAACAGTGTCATCCACAGCGCCCCCATAACAGTGACATCCACAGATCCCCCCATAACAGTGACATCCACAGATAACCCCATAACAGTGTCATCCACAGATAACCCCATAACAGTGTCATCCACAGATAACCCCATAACAGATCCCCCTGATGTCACATTGGTTGGAAAACATTATTATATTCCCATCTATTAATTTATTAACACTTGTACAAAGGAAAAGAAAAGCCGTTGTCCATAGCAACCAAATTCCAGCTTTAATTTTTTTCATTGCTATCAGCAACTGCGCCGCTGTTTATACGAGGTATCGGTAATTGGTATCGGCGAGTACTTAAATAAAAGTATCGGTACTCGTACTCGGTCTTAAAAAAATGGTATCGGGACATCCCTAACAAAAAGTTATAGGGGTTAAAATATGGCAACAAAAAATAAAACAGATTTTTTTTCCCACTTTTTGATTTTTTTTTCACTATCAAAACGAAAACCTATACATATAGGGTATCGCCGGATCCGTACTGACCTGTAGAATAAAACTAACTGGTCAGTTTTATCGCACATCGAACGTCGGAATTTAAAAACCTGCAAAACTGTGGTGCAATTGCTTTTTTTTTTCAATTTCACCCCGTTTGGAATTTTTTTCCCGCTTCCCACTACATCATATGCAATATTAATTGGTGGCATTGGAAAGTACAACTTGTCCCGCAAAAAACAAGCCTTCATATGGCCATGTGAACTGATAAATAAAAAAGATATGGCTCTGGGAAGGCAGGGAGTGCAAAACAAAAACGCAAAAAAAAAACTCCGGTCCTTAAGGGGTTAAGGATTAGGACAGTTATATGGTTAAAGGAGTTATCCAAGATATCGATATTGATGGCCTATCCTCAGGATCAGTATCTTTTCGGTGGTGTTCCAACTCACAGCACCTCCACCTGTTAGAAGGTGCTCATCATTCACATGGCCTATGTGCAAATTAATAAATGGGCTGCATTACCAAGAACAGCCCCTATACAATGTATGGGCCTGTGAGGAGGGTGCAGCACTTACCACAGCTCCTCAGTCTTGTTAAACAACAGCTCTGTGGGGGTGCTGGGTCTCGGACCCCTACCAATCAGATAATAATGACCCATCCTGAGGATAGCCATCAATTTCAAAATCCCAGACAACCCCTTTAAAGGGTTTGTTTGCTTTAAACAATTTTTTTTTTTTTTACAATGGTTTATAAAAGGTAAGCTAATCACGGACAGCGCCACTGCTTGGATTTCCCGTAATATCTGAGTGAATCTGGCTAATTTCCCTTCAGTGTCTAATTTCTCTGCAGTGCCTCCACAGGGGAAATGAGGTATTACATAGTGACCATTAAAATGAATTGACTGTCTGTTTACTATATGGACATGCTTCTCAGTTAATCTGCTAGAAGTGTGTCTGTTTGCAAGGTTGTTGACTGTTTTTAATGCTGACCAATAGAATTGTGAATGCATTTTCAGTCTATAACACAGGCTGTAACTCAGGGTCTGTACAGAATAAATACCATGTATTTGCAAAGTTACATTTAATATATACTAGATTTATTTAATATTGGAACAGGTTTTCCGGTATTGTTATATTGATAGCCTATCCTCAGGATAGGTCTTTAATATCTTGAACATACAGTGGATATGAAAGTCTACACACCCCTGTTAAAATGTCAGGTTTCTGTGCTGTAAAAATATGAGACAAAGATAAATAATTTCAGAACGTTTTCCACCTTTAATGTAACATAGTAACACATAGTATATAAGACCGAAAAAAGACATTTGTCCATCCAGTTCGGCCTGTTTCCTACCAGTTGATCCAGAGAAAGGCAAAAAACCCCTGTGAGGCAGAAGCCAATATTCCCCACTTAAGGGGAAAAAAATTCCTTCCCGACTCCAATCAGGCAATCAGAATTACTCCCTGGATCAATGACCCCTCTCTAGTAGCTATAGCCTGTAATATTCTTACACTCCAGAAATACATCCAGGCCCCTCTTGAATTCCTTTATTGTAATGTGACCTATAAACAGTACAACTCAATTAAAAAACAAAGTGAAATCTTTTAGGTAGAGGGAATAAAAAATATTAAAATAAAATAATATGGTTGCATAAGTGTGCACACCCTTAAACTAATACTTTGTTTAAGCACCTTTTGATTTTATTCCATCACTCGGTCTTTTTGGGTATGAGTCTATCAGCATGGCACATTTTGACTTGGCAAGATTTGCCTACTCTTCTTTTCAAAAACACTCCAAATCAGATTGCGAGGGCATCTCCTGTGTACAGCCTTCTTCAGATCACCCCACAGATTTTCAATCGGATTCAGGTCTGGGCTCTGGCTGGGCCATTCCAAAACTTTAATCATCTTCTGGTGAGGCCATTCCTTTGTTGATTTGGATGTATGCTTTGGGTCATTGTCATGCTGAAAGATGAAGTTCCTCTTCATGTTCAGCTTTCTAGCAGAAGCCGGAAGGTTTTGTGCCAATATTGACTGTTATTTGGAACTGTTCATAATTCCCTCTATCTTAACTAAGACCCCAGTTCTAGCTGAAGAAAAACAACCCCAAAGCATGATGGTGCCACCACCATGCTTCACTGTGGGTATGGTGTTCTTTTCGTGATGTGCAGTGTTGTTTTTGTACTAAATATATCTTTTGGAATTATGGCCACAAAGTTCAACCTTGGTTTCATCAGACCATAACACCTTTTCCTATATACTTTTGGGAGACTTCAGATGTGTTTTTGCAAAATGTAGCCTGGCTTGGATGTTTTTCTTTGTAAAAAAGGCTTTCGTCTTGCCACTCTATCCCATAACCCAGACATATGAATAATACGGGAGATTGTTGTCCCATGTACCACACAGCCAGTACTTGCCAGATATTCCTGCAACTATTTTAATGTTGCTGTAGGCCTCTTGGTAGCCTCCCAGACCAGTTTTCTTCTCGTCTTTTCATCAGTTTTGAAAGGATGTCCCAGTTCTTGGTATTGTCACTGTTGTGCCATATTTTCTCCACTTGATGATGACTGTCTTCACTGTGTTCCATGGTATATCTAATGCCTTGAAAATTCTTTTGTACCCTTCTCCTGACTGATACCTTTTAACAATGAGATCCCTCTGATGCTTTGGAGGCTCTCTGTGGACCATGGCTTTTGCTGTCGGATGCGACTAAGAAAATTTCAGGAAACACCAACTAGAGCAGCTGAACTTTATTTGGGGTTAATCAAAGGCCCTTCAAATGATGGCAGCTGTATGCTGACTCCTATTTAACATGATTTTGAATGTGATTGCTTAATTCTGAACACAGCTACATCCCCAATTATAAGAGGGTGTGCACATGAAGTGAATGGGAGCGACATTGCTGTAACCAGCTCTGTCCTCTACACAATGGCTGAAGCTATGTAGTTCCAGTACCTGAGCTACTGCATACCAGCTGATTGTGGAGTGTCAGACCCCTGTCAATCAAATACTGATGGCCTATCTTAAGAAAGGTAGGTTGACATCTGCGGTAATCGTATTTGACAGGCTGTTTTGGCAGAGAACAGTCTGCCAGAGTTCACCATTTCTGGCCAGCTGGATACTACTTTTCATGCACCTGTTTTCATCCATCTGAAACCTGGTATTCATGCCGGTACAAGGCCGTATTCCCATTATAGTCAGTGGGCTTCGATAGTAAAAGTTAGTATCCGGCTAGGCTGGATCCGGTGAACTCCGGCAGGCCATTCTCTGCAGGAACAGCCTGCCTTATACGTTTAGCACAGAGGTGAACTTAGCCTAAGACATCAATATAAAAGTACTAGAAACCCCCTTCAATATTTTCACAAATATCCAAACCTGATATATTCTGTATATGAGGAAGTGTGAGGAAGAAATAAGCACTGCACAAAACATACAATGTCTCTTCATACCTGACTGAATGAAGAAGGACTATGATACCAGAGGGTCTGACTACCTTGTTTTAAAGGAACATATTGACAAATGTTTTAAGCTACCAAGTTTTTTTTATGTAGATTGGATGGCGTGGCACTCTTGTCCAGGTTTTGTGGGTGCTAAGGTTGTGGGTTCCTGGCCCTCAAGAGTAGAGAATGGAAACTTCAGCACTCCAATAAATATGGTGGTATCAAATTGTATTTTTATTTTTCATATGCAAGGCAACTCAGGGTGAAAAGTGTGACGTTTCGGTTATTTCTGACCTTTCTCAAACACAAGTTGCCAATAGAAGATAAAAAGAAATCTTGGATAGAAGTCTGAGCAGTGAAGTGGTGTAATTACACCACTTCCCATTGAGAGATGCATTTGTGAAAGTCTAATACGGTATAAATTTATCATATGCGTTTGCACTAGCTGTGAGCGTGCACTTGGTCAAATAATTGTCATAATTTACGGTCAGTGCCTTTAGTGAAAGAGATACTTCCATCAGAAAGGGATATATATATATATATATATATATATATATATATATTTTTTTTTTTTTTTATTCTTGGGTTTTTCTTTTTCCTTTCAGCAGTACTATATAATTGAAAATTAAATGCAAAATACTGCACTTCTGTAGCAGCCAGCACAGAGAGATACAACTCCTGTGTAAATCGCTAATTTTCTGTTAGCTTACTTCTGCTGTATGGAGAAGGTGATGATCTGCTAGTATAATAGTAGATGTAGAAGTGGGATAACAGTATGACAGCTGTATTGGCCTAGATAAAGATATCCACAGAAGAGCATTTCACTCATCAGTGTAGTGTATAATGTTCTAATTGAGTCTTTCATCCCCTTCCCTTTCTGGTCAGAGTGATGGTCTGACTGAGAAAGTCTAATGAGTTTGTCGTGCTAAAAGTCCATACAAAGGAGGAAGTTAAAAGCCAGGACAGGAAGTAGAATACACGGAGTGACTTCAAAAAATGATATACAGAAAATCATCCATAATTTTGAAAAATAAATAAATATGTGATTTAAAACTTGACGGTGGTGTCCCTTTAAACATTAGAAGGATGTCTCACTATGATAACCCATTTATGAATCCACTGATCGGCTGATCAGAAGCTCTGGCTACTCTTAAATTAAGGGAAATATAGTATTGCATACCATTGAACAAAAATACTGACCTTGGATGGGACTGAGTCGAGTCTGGTTAATAAGGCTGGGACAACATGGCGACGTTAGTCATGTGACATTGTGACATCTCCAGTGATGATTGTGAAGGTAAATTGTGAACCTGCTGGATATTGTCATCATAAGTTTAAATAGGGGTTGCAGATCCTGAATTGCATTGGACTTGCAGCCAAGTTGCAACTTAAAATAGGTAGGCAAGTTCATACGCAAGAGTACCTAGGGTCCTAACTCACCCTATAAGACCCTGGTGATAGTGACTGAGACTACCTGTTCCTCCAGAAAAAACAGACTACCAGGAGTCCCCCTCAGTCCTCCAACAAAGGGCAGGGGAAAAACAACACACAGATAAACTAAAACAAAATGCAAAAGGGAATGGAAACACTTACCTTTCCAGTAGCCATAGCAGCAACAGGAACTCAGCCGAGAACCAAACACCAGCAGACCACAGACACCACTGAAGCCTTAAACCGCACAGCATTGTGGGAGAAGCAACTATAAAAAGGGAAGTTAAATGACCACAATAGCAACACCTGGAGGTTAGAGGTGTGGCCAGTATCAGAAACAACACAGACGTCTATTGATCCACAAGGAAAGATCAAAGCTCGTGTTGCCAGTCTCACAGATCTTCTGTCACCCACTGTTGCGGGAGCATCCATATGTCTCGGTACGTCCGTGACAGTTGCCTTCAAATCATACATTTTTCAGCAACGTGACTTTCTGTGGAATTAACTAAAATATTAGGGCCCTGAGCAGGGAGTTTCTCCTCTGTTATGTCTGAATTCCTTAAAGGGATTGTGCAGGCCATACATATTAATGACCTGTCCTCACGAAATTAGATGTTTGGGAGTTGTTTCCGATTGCTTCATTAAGACAGTCTTTCCATATGCCCTGTTAAAGGGGTGGTGCAGGCCATACATACTGATGACCTATCCTCAGGATAGGTCATCAATATCAGATCTGTGGGGGTCCGATACCCAGCACTAACGCCAGTCATCTGTAAGTTTGCAGCAGTTCACTTGAATGGAGAGAGCACTTGTAATTGCACTACACCACTGCTCCAGAGGAGACAACACTTAGTGTGATAAACAGCTGATCGATTTTGGTGTCGGACCCCCGTAGATCTGACTTTGATGACCTATCCTGAAGAGAGGTCATCAATATGTATGGCCTGCACAACCGCTTTAACAAGGCATATGTAAAGACTGTCTTGATGAAGCATCCAAAGCTATTCCTGAACATCCGATTGGCAGGATTGTGGGATATCCCACCAAATTAATGTTGAGGGCCTATCCTAAGGCTAAACCATCAATATTAAAGGATTGAACAACCCTTTTAAGATGCAGATTAAGGTCATAACAGTTAGATTATAGAGTACACTCTTACTAGTGTTTAGTATGTTTTTTGGCCATTCCTCATGTGTTCCTCTAAATAAAATACATTTTTGAACAAAAGAGGGTCTTTCCACTTTAAGAATGTGGAGTGTGAGCACCTAATGTTCTAATACACTAAGCTGTACATTTCAATTGGCTGGAAAATGTACTGTTCTGTGGTATGAAGCGCATAGCGTGCGGATGATGACTCATTTCTCGTTCACTCTAATAAGAGAAATTAACTACCCAACAATGTTATTGAAATGGGAACAAACATTGCTTGATCAAGATTAGGAATTGTTTGGATGTAGGTGGAAAGTAAATAATATCCTTAATGATAAGAACAAACTGGTGAGTGTGAGAAGATGACAACCAGAATATCAAGTTACAGATGTTTCAGAATTGACCACAGGCACCAGTATAAAGACAACGGAAGTGCTGATGTGCCAAAAAGAATGGGAAATGCTGCTAATAACCTTACTCTTAGCTGGAGCGTGTTTGTCTTTCCGATTGCTGCATTCAATCACCCAACAGTAGCATTTAAAGTGATCCCTTCTTAATTAACATTACTATTCACTTCTACCAGTGAATCCCCAGCCCACACAATGCATGCCTGGTTGCCAGTGACTGGGTCTTCAGGTTTCTGATATCAGCAAATTTATCAGGATTGGTCTTTGCTTTGCAAGTATTTGTTGTTTGCCTTAAGGACCCTTTACACAGGCCTACTCAGCAGGCAATTACCTGGACCAAACCACTTGTTCCCAATAATTGCCTTTACATTTGGATCAGCAATAGAAAAGCATTATTTCAGGGCATCAGATACCTAGTTACACAGCACAATTTGCTGCCCTGAAATGATGATTTGGGCGTCCACATCGGCAATGCTTTCTCCCGACGAATGTGCATTTGCTTGTTCATCAGGAGATCAGCTGCAACTTTGCACAGGGCAGTTATCGGCAAAAGCGTTCCTTCCTAATTATTGCCCGTACCGTCAGTCCATGTAAGGGTGCCTTAAAGGAGTTATGTCATGTTTTCATGTTTGATGTAAAAATTAAAATCATATAGTACACGACGGTCTCTTTCAAACAAACTTAGAACCAGCCCTGTACCTCACATGGATCCAGAGATCTCCCCATTCTGGCTGGCATCTCGGGGGGGGGGGGGGTCTTTTCTACTGCAGCTGGTGGCACTTGAAGGATGGAACTGAGGATGTGTGTCCACCTCAGAGAGGTGGACAGAGAAATTTGGAAAAGGCTGAACAACAGGTGGTGCTATATAGATAGATTTCATTGAATAGCTCAGTGACTATACAAAATTTTTAATTACATGCAATTACAAAAGGAGCTGGTTTCAAACATATAAATTATTTTTCATAGGACAACCCTTTAACAGAGAATTGCGGTTTATAATGACTGACCTAAAGAATGGCGGTTTATAATTACTGACCTAAAGTTAGTCAGGATAAAATTAGACCAGACAAGTAGATAAATGCGCCAATTGATTCCCAGTGGTACAGATTGTATGATAAATTTACTAGACATTGTAGGTTAGGTGCACATACGTATACGCGGTGTGTCTGGCCGGTGGTTTTATGTTGGAGCTGGACACAATTGTTGTGAGTATATGAGCACTTTGCTGTATGATCCAGGTTTCATAGTGTGAAAATCTTGGACAGAAAAATGCTGAATCTTACATTTTCCGGTCAGCTGTTGGGAGATATCTGGCTTTAAAACTGTTGCTCCAGATGCCGTGAACAATCCTGTAGAAAACTATGCAGAGGACATGCCATTATGACAGATGCTGGACCTGTGGCACTCTCTAGCTCCCTTCTATTGGAGTTACAGACACAGCGTAGCACCGCCATATCAGCCTGTTTCTGTAGGCCCTACCATCTCTAGGAAAGGGGGGTGCATTCTAAAATGGGAATATCCTTTAAACTCCCAATGATCAGCCTAACCCTGGGTTCACACCTGAGCGTTTCTGAGACGTGCGTTCTACGCGCGTATTACAGCGCGTTTTTGCAAATAGGAAACGCACGTCATACGCGTATTCGTGACTCTGGAGACCAATTGAAAAAGGCATATCTACACTTTAACGCGTGTTAAACGCGTTCCCATTGAAGTCTATGGGTGCAAACGCGCGACAAAACGCCCCAAAGAAGCTCAAGAACTTCTTTGAGCGTAGGGCGTTTTACAGCGCGTTCAAACGCGCTGTAAAACACTCAGGTGAGAACCATGCCCATAGGGAAACATGAGTTTTCTCCTGTTGAGCGTTTAACAGCGCGTTCGAACGCGCTGTAAAACGCGCAAGTGTGAACTGAGGGTAAGAGCTGTTTGTTAGCGCAGAACAGGACAATACTGTTCTGCATTCAAAGGGGGAAACAATGCTTCTGGTCCGTAAGGCAAACATTTGTCACTAAGGGGTTAAAGGGAATGGGCCATCAGAAAATGACCTGCTGTTTAAATCATTTTTTATGTTTAACATATTTTTGATGATGTTTTTTTCTATGTATTCCATATATTTAAACAGAAAAGATAAAATCCTGTAGTTTTCACACTGGCCACCACTATATCTAATAATAGGTGCCTCTTCTTGGTTTGTACAGATCACTTTACTGCAGTTAATTCATTTGAATCCTGCCTGTAATGATATCACCTCTGTGTATAGATAAGACAGGATCCATCATTCACAATAGGGGATTGTCAGAGCTCATCTATTTTTCCCTTGTACGACGACCTCGGGTCACAGAGCCTGCCTAGAAAACTCTCCCATAGAAGTCAATAGGGTCATCTCCTGACTATTGTGTTTATGGCCTATAGGGCTGCCGTAAAGCAGTTTGGTTTAATGCTGTATAAATGCAGTTAAGAAAAGCTCAGGCAAGATGGCCGCCCACGATCATGTTCAGGAAACAGAATAAAGAAATCTGCAATCAGAAAAAAAAAAAAAAAGATTAGAAATAAAGAACATGTGCTAATATCTGGTTTTAACTGGTAGATAACATTTTTAGTGACACATTTCCTTTAAGTTGCACTTAAAGGGGTTGTGCAGGGGTTTTACATTGATGACCTATCCTCAGGATAGGTCATCAATATCTGATTGGCATGGGTCCGACATTTGGCACCCCTGCCGATCAGCTGTTTGAAGAGGAGGCGGCATTCCATGCGAGCGCTGCTTCCTCCTTATTACACTGCGCGTCTTTTCCCTTACAGTGATGGCGTAAGGGAGAGAAGTGAATGGAGCGAGCACTTGTAATTACACTCGCTTCCGAGATGACGGGCAGTGTAATGAAGAGGAAGCAGCACTCACATGCCTTCTTTTCAAACACCGTCAGACCCCTGTTGATCGGATATTGATGACCTATCCTGACGATAGTTCATCAGTAGTGTTGAGCGAACTTGTGTTTTAAGTTCTGCGTCCGAAGTTCGGGTTCTGGTTATCGAAGAATCCCGTTATGGATTCCGTTACCACGGACCATAACGGAATTTGGCATCCATAACGGGATTCTTCGATAACCCGAACTTTGGACGCAGAACTTAAAAAAACAAGTTTGCTCAACTTTATTCATCAGTATATAACCCCTGCACAACCCCTTTAAGTCTCCTGAATTTCACTGCTACTATGTTTATGCGATTTAAAATCTTTGGCTCTGAACAAATTATATTGTTTACATGAACAGTCACTTTTTTTTTTTTTTCAGAAATAGCGCCACTGTTGCCCATGGACTGAGTCTGGTATTGCAGCTCATTCAGCCCATTCCAGCTAAAAGGGCTGAACTGCAATACCCAACACAATATGGCGCTATTTCAAATACAAGTTAGACAACGAAGCACAATATTTGATTGTCTTGGGATATTGCGGTTCTTTTTTTTTGCTTTGTCTTTTACATCAACACAACCTATCCCATGAGAAGGCTAAGCCCTGTCTTCGATGATCCTGTTATTTCACAATGACCTTGTTTGCGTCTGCTAATTGTAACAAGCGTCGGCTCGTCAGGTCACCGCCTATTGTTCTCGCGCCGACGAGGTGTCATTCATGGCGTTTGATTCACAGAAAGGCGGAAAAGCAGCCAAGTCAAATTCTTTTGTTCAAACTCTGTAAATGGTTTGGGACAATTAATTTCCAATCGTTTCCCAGTAGAGCAGATTTACTTGTATATTAATGAGGCACAGGTGTTAGGCCCCTTGTGTGTCTAAGCCTGGGAGGCATATTTAGGTTGTTTATCTAGTCAGCCATAGGTACTGCAAGGTGCTCAAGCTTGCCTTCCCTAACAGTTTATACAGTCGGGCTTTTTTTTATTTTTTTGATGCTTTTTTATTCAAATATGCACCTGTTAAAAATTTAAAACTGTTCATGTAGAAATAAGTGTAAGCCGTTCCGGTGGTAATAGCGCTACCGGTTAAGTAATGCAGTCCTCTCTTCTGTTTAACAGCCCGGTCTATCATTAAGGGTAGGGGGAAAAAAAAAGACCATTTTAAAGCCAAATATTTTATCGAGGAGCTAATAGTTATTAGCTCCGGTTCCTCTCTGAGAATCCTGCCAGTGCTTTTCTCTCGTGCCTGCGTGCGGAAATATGGCCGTGGCCGAATTAATATTCATTTTTCTTGTTTATTCACTGAACTGCAGTACCAACATTTTTCGAGAAAATGGAATGGCCTCCATAGGCATTATGAATTTCAGTAGCTGGCATAATTATAGCGATCTACATATTCATTAAATCCCGAGAAGAAATGTGTCCAAAAAAGACAACCATGCGTTCTAAAGCTGGGCTTGGATAAAATCATTGTATTCAAAAATAAATAAATAGATAAAAAAAAGTCTTACAAATATCGTTTGTGTTCTAGCTGCCTGTGAGTTTGTGCCTGCGATGTGTCTCTTAAATCTAATACCTCTGTGTTATTTACCTCCATAGCAAAGAATGGGAAGAACTTTTTGTAAACAGCAATTATTTGGCAGCGATCCGTCTGAAAGGGATTAATGGGCAGCTGAGAAGCAGCAGGTTCCGGAGTGTTTGCTGGAAGGTAAGTAGGAAATATTTATTTATAGTTTGCGGTCGCAATGTATCCACATTTTACCTGATGTGCTTGAAGATTACTGATGCAGGCATAGGATTTTCCAGGCGACTACATCTACTGTTTCTGAATCCTTTATTACTATGTTCAGGATTTATTTATATTTTTGGGGGAAAATGATACCGAGCCGCTTTTTGTGATGATTTTAGAGGAGAAGACGACGCATTGTATTTCCTCTAGTGCTTTTTCAGTGGAGACACAAGGGGTTACATTTCATGATGTCTTTGTATATCCCAGTTGTATTGTGGTGGGAGGTTCATCCATTGTTTATTCCAGGGCTTACCACAAAGCATCTAAGCCATGCCACTTTGTGTCATACTTAATAACACTTTGTATATCCTGTTATCCGGCATCCCAGACATGCTGACGAGGAGCAAGTTCTGACTTTTCATTATGCTCATCCTCTTAAATAAACGCTGCCAGGAGCTGGAAGGATAACTTTCCTCACAACACATGGACTTACTTTATTAGATCTATTTAGCGTGGTAGGTTTTCTTAGCAATGATTCAAATTGTCTTAAAAAAAGTGATTTTTATTTTTTTTAGACTAACTTTTTTTTACAATTGGTCGCTGATGCCAGCAGTTCTCTATGCCACTTGCCAACAAAAGTATGGGCAAAATGCTATCCACTTGTGAAGTCTGTTAGTTATAGGGATTGTATTAAAAATTGTCATGGATGTAAAGGGTAAAAGAAAGAATAAGAATGAATTAAACTGGCTCTCCGTGCCTGCGATTCTGTCCCCACAGGTAGATATAGGCACCGGGCTTCCTCACTCCTCCCCGCTGCAGCACAACATGCTGACAGGCACGGGCAGCAGGGTTCTTAGCTGGGGTCTGCGCTTCTGCCGCTGGCATTCCCCTCTTGGCTCTCAGCAGAGCTTACACTCTGGCTCAGAGTTTCTTGTATGTATATAGGGTGTGTGGGGGCATGTCTTTCCTCCTTATGTGAGGCAGCTTGGGCACGCCTCCTATCTTTCCCAGCCTATGGTTGGTCTGCAGGATGTATTTAAAGGTGCCTCCTTCTACAGGAAGGCGCCTGAGCAACTTTGGTTCCTAGCTTTGTCTAAGTTTTTATGAGCGAAGGTGTTACTGTGATTTCTGCCATTACTGTGTACCAGACCCTGTATCTTGTTTAAAGCGAACCTGTCACCGGATTTTTACATCTAAAACGGCTCACAGTACCTTACAGATCTCGTTCTTGTACTTTCCAAGCTGGTGTCATATGTAATTATGCCCTTAGTATTCTTGAAAAAAGGACTTTATAAAGTGCTGGTTCCATGCGTCTGCAGTCACGGCAGAAGTCAAGGAGGCAGACCCTCTGTGACTGCAGACAGTGACTCCCCCGCCATAACCCCGCCTCTCATCCCTGTGATAGACAGTTCTCCCCAAAAGCCGGGACCGCGCATTGTGCGCATGCGCTCTTGCCGCAGCGCGATCCGAGCATCGCGCCGAGGAAGCGCGATCCCTTCTCAATCGCGCCTGCGCAGTCCAGTCCCCCGACGCCGGACGGCTTTTTTCTCTAATGTCGCTCTTGCGCGCGCGCGATATTAGAAAAAAAAAGCCGCCTGGCATCGAGGGACTGGACTGCGCAGGCGCGATTGAGAAAGGAGATCGTGCTTCCCTCGGCGCGATGCTCGGGATCGCGCTTGCGAAGTGGGCAAGGGCGCATGCGCCCTGATACAAGCGGTCCCAGCTTTTGGGGAGAACTGTCTATCACAGGGATGAGAGGCGGGGTTATGGCGGGGGAGTCACTGTCTGCAGTCACAGAGGGTCTGCCTCCTTGACTTCTGCCGTGACTGCAGACGCATGGAACCAGCACTTTATAAAGTCCTTTTTTCAAGAATACTAAGGGCATAATTACATATGACACCAGCTTGGAAAGTACAAGAACGAGATCTGTAAGGTACTGTGAGCCGTTTTAGATGTAAAAATCCGGTGACAGGTTCGCTTTAACAACTCTTGCATTACTGACGCCTGCCCCGACCTTGTATTTTGTCTTCCTGGTTTTGTTATCTTACCAACTGCCCTGACCTCGGACCTCATTTATGGACTTTGACATATTACCAGCTGCCCTGACGTCGGACTTTGTACCCAGACCTTGCCTTGTCCCGGTCTGATCAGCCTCTGGCCACCTAGCACCCTCTGGGTGTCCAGTACCATCTGGAAGCCAGTCCAGTGGGTCCACATCCAGGTTCTCGTTTTCTCGTGTTCCAACCTCAGAATAAGGCCTTAGTATACCCCTCAGGAAAGTCTATCCTCACCATCAGACGTATTGTGAAGAACGAGGGGTACATCCCCCTCTAAGGACGTTGGTCACATGGGCCAACGGGTTTGCACCCGCTGACCATTACAAAATTAATTTAAAAAAATAATAGAAAATCATGTCACTAGTCCCTTTGGGGACAATTTTTTTTTATGATTGTATTTCAGTTATTTTGATCTAAACATTTTTTTTTTAATCTTTATTAACCACTTCAGCCCCCCTAGCTTAAACACCCTTAATGACCAGGCCACTTTTTACAATTCTGCACTACACTACTTTCACCGTTTATTGCTCCGTCATACAACTTACCACCCAAATGAATTTTACCTCCTTTTCTTCTCACTAATAGAGCTTTCATTTGGTGGTATTTCATTGCTGCTGACATTTTTACTTTTTTTGCTATTAATCAAAAATTACCGAAATTTTTGCAAAAAAATGACATTTTTCACTTTCTGTTGTAAAATTTTTAAAAAAAAAACTACATTTCTATATAAATTTTTCTCTAAATTTATTGTTCTACATGTCTTTGATAAAAAAAGTCCAATAAGTGTATATTTATTGGTTTGGGTAAAAGTTATAGCGTTTACAAACTATGGTGCAAAAAGTGAATTTCGGCATTTTGAAGCAGCTCTGACTTTCTGAGCGCCTGTCATGTTTCTTCAGGTGCTAGAATGTCAGGATGGTATAAATACCCCCAAATCACACCATTTTAGAAAGAAGACACCCCAAAGTATTCGCGGGGGGCATGGTGAGTTCATGTATCATTTCATTTTTTTTCACAAGTTAGCGGAAAATGACACTTTCTGAGAAAAAAAAATAAATAAAAAAGTTTCAATTTCTGCTAACTTCTGGCAAAAAAAAAAGAAATCTCAGACGGACTCACTATGCCCCTCAGTGAATACCTCGGGGTGTTTACTTTCCGAAAAGGGGTCATTTGTGGGGTGTGTTTACTGTTCTGGCATTTTGGGCGGGGCTAAATTGTGAGCCGCCATGTAAAATCTAAAGGTACTCGTTGGAATTTGGGCCTCTTTGCACTCCAGGCTGCAAAAGTGTCACACATGTGGTATCGCCGTACTCAGGAGAAGTAGGGCAATGTGTTTTGAGGTGTATTTTTACATATACCCATGTTGGGTGAGAGAAATATCTCTGTAAACTGACAACTTTGTATAAAATTTTTAAAAGTTGTCGTTTACAGAGATATTTTTCACACACAGTATAGGTATATATAAAAATACACCCCAAAACACATTGCCCTACTTCTCCTGAGTACGGCGATACCACATGTGTGCCACTTTTTGCAGCCTGGTGCGCAAAGGCCCTAAACCAATGAGTACCTTTAGGATTTCACAGGGCATTTTACGCATTTGGATTCCAGACTTCTTCTCACCCTTTAGGGGCCCCTAAAATGCCAGGACAGTATAAATACCCCACATGTGACCCCATTTTGGAAAGAAGACACCCCAAGGTATTCTGTGAGGGTATGGTGAGTTCATGTAAAATTTTATTTTTGTCACAAGTTAGTGGAATATGAGACTTTGTAAAAACAAAATAAAAATAAAAATAAAAAAACAATTTCCGCTGACTTGTGACAAAAATAAAAATTCTGTGGACTCACCATGCCCCTCACGGAATACCTTGGGGTGTCTTCTTTCCAAAATGGGGTCACATGTGGGGTATTTATACTCACCTGGCATTTTAGGGCCCCTAAAGTGTGAGAATCCAAATGCATAAAAATGGCCTGTGAAATCCTAAAGGTACTCATTGGTTTTAGGGCCCCTTTGCGCATCTTGGCTGCAAAAAGTGTCACTCATGTGTATCGCCGTACTCAGGAGAAGTGAGGCAATGTGTTTTGGGGTGTATTTTTACATATACCCATGCTGCGTGTGAGAAATATCGCTGTAAACGACAACTTTTTACATTTTTTATTCAAAGTTGTCAATATACAGAGATATTTCTCTCACCCAGCATGGGTATATGTAAAATACACCCCAAAACACATTGCTCTACTTCTCCTGAGTACGGCGATACCACATGTGTGACACTTTTTGCAGCCAAGATGCGCAAAGGGCCCAAATTCGAATGAGTACCTTTTAGGAGGGCATTTTTACGCATTTTTCTTCTCACGCTTTAGGGCCCCTAAAATGCCAGGGCAGTATAAATACCCCACATGTGACCCCATTTTGGAAAGAAGACACCCCAAGGTATTCCATGAGGGCATGGCGAGTTCATAGAATATTTTTTTTGGCACAAGTTAGTGGAAATTGATTTTTATTGTTTTTCTCACAAAGTCTCCCTTTCCGCTAACTTTTGACAAAAAGTTTAATTTTTCATGAACTCATTATGCCCCTCAGCCTTGAGTGTCTTCTTTCAATGTGGGACATGTGATTTATACTGCCCTGGCATTTTAGGGGCCCTAAAGCGTGAGAAGAAAAATGCGTAAAATATCCTCCTAAAAGGTACTCGTTGGAATTTGGGCCCTTTGCGCATCTTGGCTGCAAAAAGTGTCACACATGTGATATCGCCGTACTCAGGAGAAGTAGGGCAATGTGTTTTGGGGTGTATTTTTACATATACCCATGCTGGAGTGAGAGAAATATCTCTGTATATTGACAACTTTGAATAAAAAATGTAAAAGTTGTCGTTTACAGCGATATTTCTCACACACAGTATGGGTAGATGTAAAATACACCCCAAAACACATTGCCCTACTTCTCCTGAGTACGGCGATACCACATGAGTGACACTTTTTGCAGCCAAGATGCGCAAAGGGCCCTAAAACCAATGAGTACCTTTAGGATTTCACAGGCCATTTTTACGCATTTGGATTCTCACGCTTTAGCACCCTAAAATGCCAGGGCAGTATAAATACCCCACATGTGACCCCATTGTGGAAAGAAGACACCCCAAGGTATTCTGTGAGGGGTATGGCGAGTTCACAGAAAAAAAAATTTGGCACAAGTTAGCGGAAATTGTTTTTTTTTTTTTTTTTACAGTCTTATATTCCACTAACTTGTGACAAAAAATAAAATTTTCCATGAACTCACCATACCCCTCACGGAATACCTTGGGGTGTCTTCTTTCTAAAATGGGGTCACATGTGGGGTTTTTGTACTGCCCTGGCATTTGAGGGTCTCCGCAGTCATTACACGTATGGCCAGCATTAGGAGTTTCTGCGATTCTCCGTATATTGAGCATACGGGTAATGAGATTTTTTTTTTCCGTTCAGCCTCTGCGCTGAAAAAAAAAAAAAAATGAACGGCACAGATTTTTTCATTCGCAATGTGGATGAAAAAATCTCTGCCAAAATCAGTGACTGCGGTGGGCTGGGCGCTAGCTACCTAACAAGTAGCTAGCTAACTGGCGTTGATAAGGGACCCTTATGCCCCATTCACACGTCCGCAATTCTGTTTGCGGAACGGAATTGCGGACCTATTCATTTCTATGGGGACAGACTTTTTCCCGCTCGGATCCGGAATTACGGATCCGCGCTTCCGGGTCTGCACTTCCGTTCCGCAAAAATATAGAACATGTCCTATTCTTGTCCGCAATTGCGGACAAGAAAAAGCATTTTCTATATAGTTCTGGCAATGTGCGGATCTGCAAAATGCGGAAAGCACATTGCCGGTGTCCGTGTTTTGAGGATCCGCGGATCCGTGAATCCACGGATCCGTGAATCCACGGATCCGCAAAACACATATGGACGTCTGAATGGAGCCTTACAAGGGGTGTGATCAATGACAGGGGGTGATCAGGGGTCTAGATGGGGTGATCAAGGGGTTAATAGGTGAGGGGGTGGGGGGTTAGTGTAGTGTTTGGTGCAACTTTTACTGTGTTACCTGGTCCTCTGGTGGTCGATCCCAGAAAATGGGACCACCAGAGGACCAGGTAGCAGCTATATCAGACGCTGTTCATAAAACAGCGTCTGATATAGCTGTTTGATGCGATTTATATCGCATCTACAGCCTGCCAGCGATTGATCATCGCTGGCAGGCTGTAGTCCAACTCTCGAGACGCGCGACGCTGTGAACGCGCGCGCGTTCACAGGAAGTCTCGCGTCTCGCGAGATGACGCCCCGGCGCGTCCGAACAGAAGAGCAGGACCGCCCGCAGGACGCAATCCTGCGTACGGCGGTCCTGTAGTAGTTAAAATGTTTCAGTAGTTTCAGTCTATCTGGAACACTCATTATAGCTAAACTCTTTTATCTTACCGATAAGAATATGGCTTAAACACTCATTTAAAGAGGACCTTTCACTAAGATTTAGGTAGTGAAATACTTACACTACCTTCCTGGGCGGCCCCCGCTGACATCCAGGCAACATATTATTATTATTATTACTTTTTTTTTAAACCCTATTCGTGCGCTCTGGTCCCCATTAGTTTTCACATGCGGGGAATTTTTTTGTATGAGGTGGGTACTTGTCTTTTGTCTGGGGAGTGGTTTTCCTCTCCCTGGCTGCGAGCCAAACGCTATGATTGGCTGCGAAAACCACTCCCCAGGCAAAAGACAAGTCCCCGCCTCATACAAGAAATCCCCGCATGTGAAAACTATCGGGGACCGGAGCGCATGAACGGGGGGTTATTTGGGGAAAAAAAAAATGTTGCCTGGACGTCAGCGGGTGCCGCCCAGGAAGGTAGTGTAAGTATTTCACTATCTGAACCTTAGTGAAAGGTCCTCTTTAAATGAGTGTTTATGAGCTGTCAGGAGTTCAGAGATAAGGACTATACATCCAGCCGTCAGAGCCACAGATCAGTGTGAAACTGAAAATAACATACGCTGCAGATAGGCTGAATCTTAACTCTGTAGGGGTTGTCTCATTTCAGTAAATTGTATTTATCATGTAGATAAAGGGAATATAGGGCACTTACTAATTTCCACGTTGTCTCCTTTGCTGGCTTGATTCATTTTTCCATCTCATTATACATGGCTCGTTTCCAAAGGTTATGACCACCTCTACAATCCAGCAGCAGTGGTCGTGCTTGCACACTGTAGGAAAAAGTGCCAGCCTCTCTAGTAGCTGGGACCACAGGAGTGCACATAGTGTGCAAGCACAGCCACCGCTACTGGGTTGAAGGGTGGTCATAATCCCCGGATACAAGCATAGTATAATGTGATGGAAAAATGATTAAATCCAGCAAAGGAGACAAAATGGACAAAGTACGTTAGTAAGTGCCTTGTATTAACTTTGTGTACATGAAAAATGCCATTTGCTGAAGTGTGAAAACTCCTTTAATTTTTAGCCCTAAATGGGTAAAATGCAATCATAAAAAAAAAATTCCCCTTTAACGGGAAATTCCTATCTCAGGATACCCCCCGACCACCCCCTGTCTATATGCAATGGCCAGAGGTGGTCACGACTATGGAAAGATTTCCAAATCTCCCATATGCAGTAAGTGAATGATAGATGAAACAGCACAGCCAGCTCAGTTGTTTCTGTACTGCACCCGGCCCCTGACTCTCCAGGTGGGAAAAATTGGAGGGTCTAGCTTTAGATAGGTGCTGGTCACAATGGTGGTACTGACATCTGTTAAGACATTTGTGCTATATTCTGTGCTTATGCCATAAATGTTTAAGATCTGAACACCCCTTTTAAGGTCCATACATGAATTTATCTCTGACTTTTACCTGTAAACAGAATGCCAAAATTAACGGTGTGGGTTTTTTTTCCCCACCTGCGTGGGTTTTGTGACTTTTTTCCTGGCTTACCACTTATGCTACCATGGCACTTTTCCACTATAGAGAAGATGTTGGCAAAATACCTGAAAAAAAACATCAATGCTACAGCATTCAGCATTTTTTTAAATCCTAATCATCGCCTAATGAACAAAAATGGCAAAAAAAGCACTTGTGTGTCCTTGCTTCTTATATTTCACATAGACTTTCAGCTAACATTTAGAGCTGCAGCAAAAAATGCTGCCAAAAACAGCAATGAAAAAATTCAATAACAATGCAAAAATGTAGAAAACGGCAGAAAAAAATTACCGTATTTTTCGTACTATAAGACGCACCCTCCAAAAGTAAGGGAAAAGTGGTAGTGCATCTTATAGTCCTAAGGCTAATGACAGCTTCCATTATAGAAGTGGTCATCAGAATGCGGGAGGCACGGTCAGTGGTGAGAGAAGCGCTGTGTGGCTGTACTCACCCTCCCTTATCTTCTTCTGGGCCCCACTCTGCACTGTGTCCTGACGGCATACAGTATGCACGCTATGACCTGACCCTGTGAGACGTCGGGTCACAGTGCAGCACAGTCTAGAAGAAGAGCAGGTTGCAGTGAGTGGCAGTGCCATCCAGAGAAAGCAAGGTAAGTTTATTTTTTTATTTTTTTTTTACGTCTGATCTGAGGTCTGATGGGGGTCCGGTATGAGTCTGATAGTGGTTAGGGGGCTAAGATCTGAGGCTGATTGTCGTCTGATCTGATGCTGATGGAGCTTGAGGGTCTGATCCGAATTTGATCTGACCTTTAAGTCGTCCTTCAAGTCCTACGTGCGTCTTATAGTCTGGTGCATCTTAAAGCAGGCTAAACCTTCAAAAAGCATGTTAAGGGGTCTCCGAGGGGAATCCATTAAACAAAAAAATGGGCAGACTGAGTTAAAAATAGGAAATAAGCATTACTCATCTCACCGATCTCCCTCCGCTGACACTTCTCTGTTTAAGAATATTTCCATAAGAACCCGAGAGCCACGCTACCTGTATATTCTGATACATTGTGGGCGACACAGATGTAATGAATGGATGCTGTTTGTAGTCATACCGAGAGGACTACAGATATTCCAAATCTTCTCTTCATGCAGCATTTCTTTACTGACATCATTTTGTTTTCTGACATTAAAACCAAGTATAGATTGGTCGTTTTTCTGTATCTTTCATTAAGGTAAAGGGGATGTCCAGGTTCTAGATATTGATGACCTATCCTCAGGATAAGACATCAGTGATGGTTATGCAGCGTTCCTGCAGCTCAGCTCCCATTTTAGGGGTGCCCGACCTCCACTCAGGGGCGTATTGGCCATAGACTCTAAAGGGAAAATTCCTAGTGGGCCGATGCCCAGGGGGCCAACTGAGCCCCCCTCACAGTTGCCGGCCAGGTACATAACAATCTGATGCCGTAGCATTAATTAATGCTAGGAGCATCAGGTACTTATTTACCTGGCCAATGGCCACAGGAGCTCTCCTGAACTCAACTATCACTCTCCTCCAGATGGTGATACGGTTGAATACCGTGGTGAGTATTTTATGGTGCACTGTGGTGTTTCCTTCTGCTGGGGCGGTATTTTGTGCTCCACTTAAGTATTGCAGGCCCTGCCTACTTCTGTTGTCCCTAACTACTTGTGTTGCCCCTTTCAATTTGGACTCGCCTACAACATGGGGCTACTTTCAGGTTTTTTCCAGAGCCACTTAAAGTTCCCAGTCCCAGTATTGATGACCTGTCCTGAGGATAGGTCATCAGTATCTAGAACGTGGACAACTCCTTTAAGAAAAGCTGGTGTTTTACTTTCATCCCATGAATACATCCTGCCTGTAGTAAAAGGTATCCTTTTTTTTGCCTTAACAGCAGGGCAGGGGGAGACGAGCAGCACTCTGAGAATACATTATCACTGTAATGGTAATTATATGAAACGGGAACAAATATACATATTTATTTGCTTGATATTCTCTGTGGAATTGATAACCACTTAAGGCAGAGAGTGCTGCTTTATTTGTGACAAATGATCATCTCCATTCTGCTTCTTTTTTTTTTTATAAATAATTCTCAGTGTGAATCCCTAATTTCACCGTGTTGCCCAGGTCACCGTGGTAATCTGGCTTCGTATCATGCCACCAATAAGACCCCATTCACATGACGGCATTTTTCCTGTGCATCCGATCCGCAAAAAATGCGGACCCATTTATTTCAATGCGGCCACAAACAATGTGCACAACACACCGTGTGCTGTCCGCATCCGTATGTCCGTTTTGCAGGCCCGCAAAAAAAAAAAAGGAACATGTGCTATTCTTGTCCATTTTGCAGACAGCAATAGGCATTGTTACAATGGATTCGGGGAAAAAACTGATACAATATGAACGTCATCCGTATTTTTTGTAGACCGCAAAATAAATACGGTCTTCTAAATGCGTCCTAAGGGTGACTTCATTGCCTGCGCAAAGCTGAAGACACTGAGATGTGTCAATAAAGAGAATAAAGCTAATCCTAAAAAAATATCATATATCATCGTAGTTCTCTCAAAAACAAGAGGGATCGATACGATAGTGGGTCTAACTATACTAGGCTGCGCTGGTTGCGCAGCCTAGTATCTGTTAGAGAACCTGGCACGCGCTGCTCTCAGCACGTGCCATGTTCTCCTCAGCAGCACAGGGGAGAAGTGCCGCTACTGCTGCTGCCACCAATGGACTGATAGCACTGCCGAGGAGGGCAGGGACTCTGGCCACTGTGCCACCAATGAATATAAATAACACATTAATGAGAGTGTAGGCAGCGGGTGCTGGCAGCTATGACATGGTGCTGCGATCGCTGCCTACACTTAATGTGTTAATTATATTCATTGGTGGCGCAGCCAACCCCCCCCCCCCCCATCATTATAACTATTATAATCATTGGTGGCTCAGTGGCCACAGGGTCCTCTACTACTCATTGCTGGAAGTGGCTTCTCCGATCGGAGCCCCAGCATTGTAATTGCGGGGCCCGATTGGTTACGATGGCAGCCAGGACGCTACTGAAGCCCTGTCTGCCATGGTCAGCTCCCTGCTGCTGTGTGCACAAAGCACAGGGCAGCAGGGAGAGTGTGAAGTCCCATTCACTCAGCTCTATTAGGCAGGGCTGCAGATGGCGACCAAAACGGTCGCCAATGCGCCTTAAAATTTGCAGATGACGCCATTAGCGACTGGACCACCGCAATGACATCGCATGCATTACATGATCGCATGGATCACATGATCCATGCGACGTAGGGGCGTTGTGATGTCATTGTGGAGTGCCCCAGGAGCCGCACGGACCGTAAGTAGCTTCTCCCCTGGCTCCCCACTACTTTTCCATGGCAGCCGGGACTTTAGTAGCGTCCTGGCTGCCATGGTTACCATTCAGAAAACTAAACGTCGGATCCGGCGATGGGCCGAAACGACGTTTAGCTTAAAGCCGGATCCGGATTAATTCTTTTCAATGGCCATTCATCCGGATCTGTCCTTGCGGCATGCTGCGGATTTTTTACGCCCAAAAAACGTCTTAGTACTGAACAGAAGACATCCTGATGCATCCTGAACGGATTTCTCTCCATTCAGAATGCATGGGGATAATCCTGATCAGTATCTTTCCGTCTTAGAGCCCCGAGGACGGAACTCTAGGACGGAAAGGAACAACGCAAGTGTGAAAGAGCCCTAATCCAAGTGTCGGCAGCGGTATCACAGACCCGGCACCCGGTCTCAATAACAGGGCATGCGATCCGCAGCAATTAACCCCTCAAGTGCCACATCTGAGGGGTTAATTGCCGCGGATCGCATGCCCTGTTATTGAGGCTGGGTGCCGGGTCTGTGATACCGCTGCTGACACTTGTATAAAATATGAACAAAGTAACAGGCTATATAGAGCCGCGCCCAGGGATATAATGCACTTACTATTATTCTTGGGCGTTGCTCCGTTCGCCCGCTGTGACACTGGCATCTACTCCTCCTTACTCTGAATGTTGAAAATCCCGGGGGCCACAGCGGGCGAACGGAGCACCGCCCAGGAATAGTAGTAAGTGCACTTAGATCCCTGGGCGCCGCTCTATGTAGCCTGATACTTAGTTTATATTTTTTGGGACCCATGAAAGGCCACAGGCACCTCACCTCATTGTTACATTGTTATATGGTGGCCACAGGGTCCCCTGCCCTCCACTGGTAGCAGTGACAGATTACACTGCTGGTGCTCTGATCGGTTACCATGGCAGCCAGGACGCTACTGAAGCCCTGGCTGCCATGGTCAGCTCCCTGCTGCTGTATGTACTATGCACCGGGCAGCAGGGGAGTGTGAAATCCTATTCACCCTAATAGAGCTCTTTTAGGGTGAATGGGACAAGGGATTAAAAGATCCCAGGTTCTAGCCTCTAAGGGGGGAAATGGTTATTAAATAAAAAGTTAAAAAAAGTTAAAAGAAAACACCAAAATACTAAAAGTTTAAATCGCCCCTTTTCCCAATTTTACATATAAAATTTATAAACAATAAAAAATAAACATATTACATATCGCCACGTCCGAAAAAGTGTGAGCTATTAAAATATTAGAAAATATCGGTGAACGACGTAACAGAAAAAAAATAAAAACCTTGCGATTCGCGATTTTTTAGTCACATTGTCCCCCCAAAAATAAGATAGGACTATTATGGGCCGGACGTTCCATAAAATGCGGAATGCACGTGGCTTTTCTGGTGTTTTATTTTTTCCGCATGGTATCGAATGGTATCAAGTATCGCAATACTTTTTTATGGTATCGAAATCTAATCAAAATTTTTGTATCGTGACAACCCTAGTGGATACAAGCAGCGTGGTTTATTAAGCAATCATTCCCAGCTGACAATAAGTAGTAGGGTACCACTGGGTTAGTGTCCTGTTCTCGCCAGTATATTTATTAGTATCTCTTTTCAGAGATTAAAGGGTTTCTGTCACTAGAATTTTCACCTATTAAACTGGCTGACATTAGCGATGTGCTAATGTCAGCTGCACCTAACTATGGTATTCTTGTGATTATTCATGCCCCCATTACTGCAGAATTCTTACTTTTATAATATGCAAATTAGGGCCTGGACCCTGCTCCTAGAGACTCTGTTCTCCCACCTCATTACACGCCCTCCAAGTCTTGATTGCTGCCAGCCTCCTCACGGCTCCTGCACCGAATTTCCCAGCACACAGGGAGGGCAGGAGGATGCGAACGCTGCCTGGTCCCGTCAATCAAGACTTGAAGGGCGTGTAATGAGATGAGAGAACGGAGGTATTTGGTGCAATGAGGGTGTCACCATTGCACCATTGCTCTTGTTGCTCTTGGTGTACCAAGAGCAATGTTGACGCCCACAATGCACATACATGAAAGTATGATGATGTAGTTATGTTGCTGGTTCACCTCAGATACAGGCTGGGGCGTTCCTGTAGTTGCCACTGGCTGTCTTGATCCACTTGTCAGGATCCACAATAACTGCTGGTGCTGGACCAGATCCTGTTCGTGACGCCAAATTGCAGTGGCCGGGTTTGGGGTGGCCCCAACGCTATGCTGGGTTCCCCCAAGTGCCGTCGAGGTGTCACCACGTGTTGCTGCCCCCCGGAAGGGATGGTAAGGCGTGGTGCACCCCAATTGGAAATAAGTCCAGAAAGTCAGGGTCTGCAGTAAACCAGGGTGCTTCTTGACTAGAGGAATTCAGGTACAAAACAATACAGGCGAGGCATAGGGCTGGCTTCTCCAGTCTCCTCCCTGGCAGAAGATTGGTTTGATGCTGAGTAAAGGCCTGAGCTACCTGTCCCTCTTTCTCTTCAAAAGGCTGGTACCCTGGTCCAAGGCTGGTGATCCGGGGTCTGTCCCAGCGTATCCCCGTCTCCGCGTCTTCTTCTGGTCACTCAGTAGTCTGGCAGAGCCTCTTATTCCGAGCACTGTTCCCTAACTGCAGCACACTAGGGGCTCTGACTGCTCTCCTTATATACAGTTTTTGCTGGGGTGGAGTGGAGAAACTCAGCACAAGCAGATACATTGTTTCAGCTCCCGTCTGGTATAGACTTACATTAGAGCTTCAATGATACTCAATGGCAATGACACAGCAGGTTTTCCAGACAAAAACTTATACTGCTTATTACTGTCTTACTGCATTTTATATATATGTTGTGATATATATCCTGTTCATTATCACTGTATTCACATGGCTCTGTGGAAAGGGTTAATAAATACTGGGAGACTGTTAGGGCTTTGATTAAAGGGGTTCTACAGTTCTTTTAAAGTGATGATCTATCCTCTGGATAGATCATCAGCATCTGATCGGCAGGAGTCCGACACCCAGGATCCCCGCCGATCAGCTGTTTTAGAAGGCAGCAGCACTCTAGGAGCGCCGCGGCCTTCTCACTGTTTACCGCAGGACCAGTGATGTCACGACTTGTATCAACTGGCCTGGGCGCAGCTTAACTCTGTTCACTTGAATGGAGCTTAGCCGTGCCCAGACCAGTGATACAAGTCGTGACGTCACTGGTCCTGCGGTACACAGTGAGAAGGCCGCAACGCTCCAGGAGCGCCACTGCCTTCTCAAACAGCTGATCGGCGGGGGTGGGTGTCGGACTCCCGCCGATCAGATGCTGATGATCTATCCAGAGGATAGATCATCACTGCAGAACCCCTTTAATCAAAGCCCTAACAGTCTCTCAGTATTTGTTAACCCTTTCCACAGAGCCATGTAAATACAGTGATAATGAACAGGATACATATCACAACATATATATAATATTTCATATCTCAGTACTGTGACATCACTGTGATCCATAGCCTTTAGCTGTGACATCACCTGGTTTTTTAACCCTACAGTGACTGTGTGTTCTGTTAAATTACTACTTTCCATAAATAAGTCATTATCATTCCTGCGCTGTGACATTACTGACTTCACTGTTTAGTGACATCGCTTTGTATGTCATCTATATATTGTGCGCCAATGTTTACTGTACTGTGACATCGGTGTGTGCGATTACCCTTTCCTATGAGATCACAGTCGTCATTTATGTGCTGTGACATCACTGTCCGTTTTTCCTGTTTTGTGACATCACTGTGCATCATCTCAGTAATGTGCTACACTGTGACCATGTTCATTGTACTGTGACATCACTGTGTGCAATAACACTATTCTCGGAGTTCATTATTTGCTGTCTGGGTGTGTAATCCCTGCACTGTGCTGTTACTTTGGTCATTAGCCCTATGCTGTGACATCTCCTGTACTGTGTAATATACCAGTACTATGACCTCTGTGCTGGTTATCCCTGTGGTGGGATATCATTGCCTATGTTATCCATGATCTGAAGAATCTTCTATCTATGACATCCATTTTGTATAGTAATAAATATATTGGGGGGAGGATAGTACATCACTGTGACCTACTGTAGATTGTGAAGTCCACCTTTGAATCTTGCAATGTAAAGGGATTGTATCACGAGTAATGTAAAAAATGAAAATTATATATATAGGACATGGCATTCTCTTTGTAACAAACTTGGAACCAGTCCTGTAACTCACATGGATCCACAGATCTCCTCGTTCATTGCTCCGATTGTTCGGCTGTATTTATTCCAAGCAGGCAGCTCAATGGGCGTGCCCCTTCTGCTGCAGTGGGTGGCAGTTGAAGGATGGAACTGAGCATGTGCTTTCATCTCAGTGAACTGGACAAAGAATTTTGGAAAAGCACAAACAGCAGGTGTTGCTATATAGATTTCATTGAATTAGCCCTGTATTACACTGGCCGAGGGTCGGCCAGATCATTGCTAATAAATGTTTGTAGGCATGTTTGTTAGCGATGATCTGCCTTTGTAATAGTGCTGCCGATTACAAGATGAGGAAGCAAACGCATCTTTTATGTAGGCTAAAAAAAATCATTGTTTGCCGGCAGCAGATCATGCCGTCTGATCACGCTCTGCTGACGGCAAACATTGATTCTGTATGGAGATGAGCAAAGGTATTAGCGATCATTCCTTCCCATACTGAGGAGGAGATCCCTGCATGTAATAACAGTGGTCTCCTCCACTAACGAGCTGGCGATTGTCGGGAAGGAACGCTTCCCTCCCAACAATTCTATTGCTCATCTGCTAGGGCAATGCAGCCCTAACTCACTGGCGAGCCTACATTATTAAATACATGCAATTACAAAAGTATTCAGATCCAGATGCTGGTTTGAAAGATATTCCAACATATCACATAACGTATTATCCAACATAACCTGTAACATATCATTACGTTTTGTGTCCTGTTTACTTCCACTAAGGGTATGTTCACCAGTAAAAAAATAGTCTTCCTGACGGACCCCCCTTATAGTCAATAAGGTCCATATGGCACCACTCGTTTCTGTTATTTGATGGAAACAGCTCTTCCCATTTGTCCGCCTATATGAGAGCACAACATCAAAAATAAAAAATATGAACAAACCCGTACCGTACATTTATCCAATAGTTTCTTTTTGTCCAGCTTGACAAGGAGGTGCTGCTTAGGGTACTTTCACACTAGAGGCATAGCTATCCGGCAGGAGGTTCCGGCGGGTGAACAGCCTGCTGGATCCGCCATGTCCAAGTACCCATGTGCTGCCGTCCTGCCGCTCCGTCGCCATTGACTATAATGGAGCGGGGGGCGTAGCACGGCAGAGATCGCCGGTCTAAAAAGTCGGACGTGCAGTACTTTTAGTCCGACGATCTCCGCCTTGCACTGCCGTGCTGTGCCATAGCTCCGCCCCCCCTCCCCCATTATAGTCAATGAGGACGGAGCGGCAGCACGGCACGGGTACTTGCGGCATGGCGGATCCGGCAGGCTGTTCACCCGCTGGAACAGCTTGCCGGATAGCTATGCCGCTAGTGTGAAAGTACCCTTAGCGGAAAGGGACATGGCTGGTGCAAAGCAAGCTAACTAATAATTGGTGCCAAGCAGCAAACTTCTCTATCCTGAGGCACTGAGATAAATCTGGTGCATCTTTAGAGTATCTAGTCTACGTGTTAAGCAGGACGAGTAAATCTGCCCCGTTGTCTTTGTAAATAGTTTTTTGAGGGAGGCCATTACTCCTCACACTTGCACTATGAATGATTAGGTATTGAGTGGTAAGACACGTGGTTCCTGCAGAAGAATGAGTGAAAAAGTGCGCACAACGCTTTGCCTTAGCAAGGACCATAAATTACAGCAGAAACAATCTTTTAAATGAATTACGTCTGATTAATCGCCCAATTCTCTGAACACTAATATTTCTAAGATCTGAATTTATTATTCCAAAAATACCTATCTCTGCAGAACATGTGATGAGCGGGCAGTAAAACATTCTGTCTGCCATCGGTGATTATAGGAGATGTCTAGCGGAGAGTTATCAGAGGGGAGGAATACTGATTGGTAAGATCACGCAGCGTACACCGAGCCATGCCCTAATGTGTTAACTATTATAGTACTCCGGTAACTCACACAGTATACTGTATTTAGGGGTGTACATAGACTCTCTGATGCCTATGATGAACACTGAAATGAGCCCACCCACGCATGATATGGCGTGGGGGGGGGGGGGGGTAGACAACAGATAGCAGAGAAAAAAAGCAATGCAGTTTTTATATGCACACTTTATGTAAGTCTGTAACACAAGGGTATATGACTTTTAAAGGGGTTATCTCATCTCCCCATTACTAAGGCGAGATGGGACTAAGCCCCGAGCACCAGATGGCCATGAAACCGTGAAGCGGTCTGGCGCTCTGCTATTTCAGTAGCTTCCACTGCAGTGCATGTAACATCAGCGGTACACTTGGAAATATAGCAGCGCATGCACAGTTGGCATTTGCGCTGCTCAGGTAGTAACAGAGCTAGAAATTGGAGGGAATAAAATGGGTAGGGGGCTTCCTTCACTGCAGGAGCGCATCCACTGGGCAGCATCAACAGACAGATCAAAGGCAGACCATTCTCTCACACAGCATACTGGGCTCATGTCTCTTCTGCCCAAACCATATTACAAAAATTCAACCTCGTGTGAATCTGAACTTTTTAAATTTAGAACGAATCGCGAACTGTTAGAATCTCATCCTAAGGGTACTTTTACACTTGCGGCATGGCTATCCGGCAGGCTGTTCCGGCGGGTTCACCATGCCATGCCGCAAGTACCCGTGTGCTGCCGCTCTGTCCCCATTGACTATAATGGGGGCGGGGGGGCGAAGCTACGGCACAGCACAGTAGTGCACGGCCAGAGATCGCTGGACTAAAAGTACTGCATGTCCGACTTTTTAGTCTGGCGATCACTGCCGTGCTGTGCCGTAGCTCCGCCCCCTGCCCCCATTATAGTCAATGGGGACGGAGCGGCAGCATGGCAGCACACGGGTACTTGCGGCATGGCAGATCCGGCGGGCTGTTCACCTACCAGAACAGCCTGCCGGATAGCCATGCCGCAAGTGTGAAAGTACCTTTAGGGTCCATTCACACATCCGTTAATGTGTCCGGATCTGTTCCGCAACGTTGCGGAATGGACCCGGAACCATTCATTCTCTATGGTGCAGGAAGAGATGCGGACAGCACACATTGTGCTGTCCGCATCTGCATTTCCGGTGCGCGTCCCTGATCTTCCGGTCCGCGGCTCCCGAAAAATTTAGAACATGTCCTATTCTTGTCTGCAATTGCGGACAAGAATAGGCAGTTCTATGGGGGTGCCGGCCCGGTGTATTGCGAATCAGCAATACACTACGGACGTGTGAATGGACCCTTACTATGAATGCCTTAAAAATTGTGTGAAAAGTTAGGGACCATTTCAAAGTATGCTGATATTCCAACATTTTTTGTCCTGGTTTATTTCCACTAAGGCTATGCTGACTTCTACTGTGGGAGCACCATTAAAAATGCAGAATTTTTGCCCACTAAAAAATGCTATACACACAAGGGAACTAATAAATGCATAAATGAATGCTTTCAAGTTGCAATATTTGAGCAGCTTATCCAGTATTTTTCATTGATGCCCTAATAAACACATCACTTTTTGATCTGTGGAGTTCCTCCTCATCAAAGGGATGGACATTGGTGTGTCAGGCGAGAAACACCAGAGAATAAACACCCTGCAACCACGGCTAGAAGAACACAAGCTGGTGGTGGCAGTGTTATGGTCTGGGGAATGTTTTTGTTGCATTCTCTAGAACCATTCGTCCATGTGGAAGGCACTCTCAACGTATTTGGATATGAATCCAATCTTCTAGATCATGTACACCCATACATGCGGATTGTCTTCTTTGGGGTGGACGGGATCTTCTAGCAAGACAATGCGACATGTCATATGGCTTGTCCGTCATTGGTTGGAAGAGGGTGATCAAGACTTCCCTAGTTTCCCAGACTTGGACCCAATTGAGCACTTGTGGGACGACCTCAATCATTGTGTTTGTTCTATGGATCCTCTTCCACGCACCCTCCAGCAGCTGAGGGATGCACTGCCGTCAGCATGGCTCCAGATACCTGTGACAACCTACTAGGACCTTATTGAGTCACTCTCATCCTATCTAGCTGCTGTCCGCGCTGTATGCGGCGGTTATGCTGGATATGTGACTCAACTGTATATATGGCTCACAGATCGGTAAAACTAAAAGCATCCTCACTGATCCACTGCCTCCTGACACTACTGTTGTCCCTACTGCTCCCTACTTCCTGGTAGATGGATGAAAGGTCTCTTTGCCAGTTACTGAGCAGCCTTGGAATGGCAGCATCCTAAAGACTGTGCTCAAGTCTAGTTACAGGCATCAGCACAGTCTTCCCCCATATTTCTGTTGAACAGAAGCAGTAGTGTGGAATCACTGTAGCATTCATCAGGCCTAACACATTTTGGGGCTTCCAGATAGGCGTGATCGTGACACTTGAGGTCCCACAAACTGGCGCATGGGCTCCGGGAATAAAAATATAGCCATGCCCGATGACCTTGTATAGTGCACAGCTTTTATGTTGTGAGAACCACATTGTCAGATTGAATAACTCTCAAGTGCTGCATTAAAACTTGAAAATGGATGCCCATCTGAGGAACGTATGGCATATGACAGTATATACCTTAAATGTTTGATAGGAAGGAGTTCTATCTGGCTTCCCGCTTTCTTGTTCGACACCGTCTCCAAGAGGATACAGCTATCTTTGGCCAGCAGCCAGTGTTCTTCTATACTTTTGGGACATGGACAAATATGTCTACAGTATGTCCCAATACAAACATGTTTTGTTTTTGGGATTTAGAATTATATATATTTCTAGTGGGTCGGACTGGGGTTCCTTGGGCCCACCGGAGGAAATTATTTTCCAGGCCCAAACCCCATATGGTATTCTCAGGGCACACTTAGGGTATCAGAGCCTGATCCCACTGGAGGATCCTTTGGCACTCTGGTGGGCCAATCCGATGCTGTTAGTGAATCTGAAGTACCCGTCATCATGACCCGAGCTTACAAGTGTTTGTTGTCCACACCGGTAGAATCCTAGCGTGAAGTTTTTCAGAGCTGTCCTGGAGTGCCACCTATCAAACTTATTATCCGAGCTGCTTATGTTTCCTTTTTTTTTCTACATTCCCGCAATTTTATTCTCAATGTATTGCATTGTTCCCCTGGTAATCAGTGTCCTTTCCTAAGCTTGTTTGTAACACATTTCCATTTTTTATTGGCAGCTGTTTCTAAATGTTTTACCCCAAGACAGAAGCCAATGGATAAGTAAAACGGCAGAGTTAAGAACGTGGTATAAAAAGATTAAGGAAATAGTAAGTGATATTTTCACGATTTCCCGCTCTGCCTTGAAACAGTGTCTAATTGAGAGAAATGTAACGTTGTGTTTGTCTTATTTTAGCATATTACAAATCCCAGGAAAGCTGCCGGACAGCAGGACTTAATGATAAATAATCCTTTGTCACAGGATGAGGGGGTAAGTCGGCCTCAAGCCTGCTGAATAGAAGACAACCCAACACAATGTTTCATTACATACACCAGTAAAAGCCTGTCTGAGGCTGGTTCACATCTGCACCGTGAACTCCGGCAGTCTGTTCCGGTGGAGGAACAGCCAGCGGAGATCACCATCTCTGGCATAGCCGGATACCACCGCGCACCACCGGATCCCCCTTCACTGTAATGAGATCTGGTAGTATTCCGGACGCTTTCCGGCATAAATGCCAACTTTCGGCCAGGCAACAAATGCGTGTAGCTGAAAGGCGGCATGTGCGCGTATACAGTGATCAGATTATAGTACTGGAGTTCACAACGCAGATGTGAACCCGGCCTAAGGCCTATGTGTAGGGTGCAGCTGCCTTCGCCAAACAGTCTCCCTAAATACTGACGTTAAAGGGGTTTCCATTTCCAAGACTGTGAATAATTTGGCCAGTGTTAAGAAATAGCATTAAAAAAACAGAACCAATATTCACTTGTCAAATCACCTGCTGCTCCAGCACTATTCTCCGGTGATCACTGATGGTTTTTGTTTTGACCACGTCAATCAATCACTGGTCTCTGCCTTGTATAGCTCATGACCTCTGAGGCCATTGTTTGGCTGCAGTGGTCAGCTTGGAGCATGTCATTGGTGCAGCAAAGCAAACAGAAACCACCGCAGTGGCAGTGGTGGAGCAGCAGTGGACTGCCATCTACAAAGCGATTCTCCTTCTTTGGAGGACCTGAGACGTCTTCTCATAAAATGGACAGCCTATTTATTAAGATGAGAAGACAATAATACTTCATCTCCACTGTGATGGTGCTGCTTAGGAACTGAACGCCTGTTAGACTATAGGGGATTGCAGAACAGCCTGTGATCAGCTAGGTATTGAGGTACCCTTCTGATAGAAAGTGGACAAGTCCTTTAAATGTAGTCCTGGCTTTTAAGTGTATATTCACATGGCGCATATTTGGCTACATTCACACGTCCGTAAGTGTTTTGCGGATCCGCAAAACACGGACACAGGCAATGTTCGATCCGCAATTTGCAGACTGCACATTGCCAGCACTATAATAGAAAATGCCTTTTCTTGTCCCCAATTGCGGACAAGAATAGGACATGTTCTATTTTTTTCAGGAACAGAATTGCCGATCCTGAAAAAACGGATGCGTATCCTGAAAAAACGGATGCGGATCCCAAAAATGTGGATCTGCATCCGTTCCAGCCTTATTAAAAAGTGAATTTGCGGACCCAAATTACGGATGTGTGAATGGAGCCTTTGTTGGAACATTTTTGTGGCTGTCCCATTGTGGCTGGCTCAATGGGCCATTCAGAATCAACCCATTCAAATGAGTGGGACTGATTTTCAGTTGCAGAAAAGTCTGCATTAAATCTGCCTCATGTGAATATACTCTACGAAACAAGCGCAGGTCTTGCTTGCATTGCGGGTGGTTGGCATACGTGGAGCAGAGAGCTCTACATAGACATGAATGTGGTTAACCTGCACCAGTCCGGCAGCTCTTTGGGGTGCTGTCACTTGTCGCAGCCATGCTGCGTTTTTAATGCAGAGAAAAAAATTCTGCGTTTTCTTCCAGCAAAAGAAAACACACAGCAGACTTCAATTACATTTATATAACCCAATTTTGTAATTAATGTAATTCATTTTGCTGTGTGTGATTTGCTTTTCTTTCCTTTGCTGGAAGGAGAGGCAGCATAAACGCGGATCTGTTGTTCTAAAGCCACTTGCATTTTTTATGTGTTTTTTTTGTATTATTTTTTTGCCTAATACAAAAAGCAGCACTGCTTCAACGTGTGGCAGCACCCTTAAGCCTCATTCACACATCAGGGTTTCAGTGAGCCATTTCCATCAGTGATTGTGAGCTAAAACCAGGATTGGAGCCTCCACAGACATAAGGTATAAGGGAAAGATCTGCTCCTGTTCTGTGTTCAGAGCCCCACCTGGTTTTGGCTCAAAATCACTGATGGAAATCACTGACCGAACATTGACGTGTGAATGAGGCATTAGGGTGTGTTCACATGGCGTTTTTTTTCTTTTTCTGAAAGGTTTCAGCATGTACAGATGAAAATCCATTGCAGATATTCCGAGGGACAGCCTTAGGTTTCTGCCATAGATTCCATTGCAGATGCATATTGGATTTTTCAGATCTATATTTCCTTCATGTGAACATACCCCAAGGCCCCTTTCACGCGGGCGTAATGCGTGAGGTGGACGCAGCGCACCCGCACTGAATCCGGACCCATTCATTTTTATGGGGCTGTGCACATGAGCAGGGATTTTCACGCATCACTTTTGCGTTGCGTGAACATCGCAGCATGTTCTATATTTTGCGTTTTTCACGCAACGCAGGCCCCATAGAAGTGAATGGGGCTGCGGGAAAATCGCAAGCATCCGCAAGCAAGTGCAGATGCGGTGCGATTTTCCCGCATGGTTGCTAAGAGACGATTGGGATGGGGACCCGATCTTTATTATTTTCCCTTATAACATGGTTATAAGGGAAAATAATAGCATTCTAATTACAGAATGTTATGTAAAAAGGGGAAGAGAGGGTTAAAAATAAAAAAAATTTTAACTCACCTCCTCCTCTTGATTGCGTAGGTGCCGGGATCATTCTTCTTTCTTTATTCTGCTGGGTAAAGGACCTTCAGTGACGTCACTGGGTCACATGGTCCAATCAAAAGCTTCCATGATTGGACCATGTGACCCAGTGACGTCACCGAAGGTCCTTCAACCAACAGATATGAAGATAGAAGATGTTCCTTGCACCTATGTGATCAATGGGAGGAGGTGAGTTAAAAAAAAAAAATAATTTTAACCCTCTATTGCCCTGTTAACATAGCATTCTGTATTTAGAATGCTATTATTTTCCCTTATAACCATGTTATAAGGGAAAATAATAAAATATAAAGAATACTCAACCTGAAACCGGACTTCAGTGATGAAGTCCGGCTTCAGGTCTGGGTACCAAACATGCAGATTTTTCACACGCGCGTGCAAAACGCACTAAAACGCATAAAAATTACGCATTTTCCCTCAACGCACCCACCTCCGATCCGGGCGTCAAACGTGACACCCGTGTGAAAGAGGCCTAAGGGTCCATTCACACGTCCGTGGTGTATTGCAGATCCGTAAAACACCCAGCCAGCATCCCCATAGAACAGCCTATTCTTGTGCGCAGCTGCGCGCTCCGGAAATGCGGATGCGGAGAGCACACTTTGTGCTCTCTGCATCCATTTCGTCCCCATTCAGAATGAATGGGTCCGCACCCGTCCCGCTTAATTGTGGAACGGTGCGAACACTGAATGCGGACGTGTGAATGGAGCCTTAAGCAGCTGAGGAGTTACCCTTTACACAGGACCGAAGGTTTCATCAGTTTAAGTGCTCATGCACACGTGGTTTTGGTCCGCATACGATCCACATTTTTTAAGGGTCGTATGCGGACCCATTCACTTTAATGGGCCACAAAAGATGTGAACAGCAGACCGTATGCTGTCTGCATCCCTATGTCCGTTCCGCGACCCTGTAAAAAAGAACATGTCCTATTCTTCCATTTTGCGGACAAGCATAGGACAGTTCTACAGAGGGCAGGACATACCGTTCCCCAAAATGCCACGTGCAAGAGCCCTAACCTTGGTGTCATCCTATTTTGTAAGAATAGTGGCATAAGCATAGCCTTACCTAATCACTATTACTCTACATCAATATTAGTAGCATATCCTATAAGGCTGCTGTGTAAGGCATCTTGATTTTTAGGAGAGTATATGCAGGTTCGAGACAGTATAAGGGCTCATGCACATGACTGTAACCAGCCCGGGAAACTTGGTCCATGTCCTGCCCGCATTTCCCGGACTGACCGCGGCTCCCCTGACCCGAACTGACTGCATTATAGCATCGCAGGGCTATTGCAGTGTACTCACAAGATAATGATCTTATGGGCATCTTGATTAATATACTATATATATATATATATATATATATAAATGAGAAAGAATGTGCACTGGATTTAAAAATGTATTGTATAAAGCATGAGAGTGTATTAAAATAATGAAAAACACCCATTTCCAAACCCGCCCTGGTCCAGCACCGCCACTGTGATCCACTTGCTCCTGTAGTCACATACCACACATGAGCATTGCAGCCAATCACTAGCCTCACGCCTGCTGAAGTCAGTGATTGGCTGCAGCAGTCACATGCGACATACATGTCACCTCTGCAGTCACAAAAACAAAGCCAAACTGAGAGGGTTGGAGCAGAGGCACTAGAGGGAGGGGGGAGGTTAAAAAAGTGAGTATAACTTTTTTTTATTATTATTATTTTCATATCTTTTGATGCCTGTTCTAACTCAGAAAACCCCTTTAAAGGTGATAAGACTTAAATATTTCTTTCCCTTCACTCAAAAATAGCATTTATTGCAAGAAGTGTGAAATGGCGCTGCCCTGTAGGACTAATAACCCCTCATTTCAGTATGAGTAACCTTATAAGATGACAGCAGACTGTAGGGACTGACTGTTTAGATGGCATTTATTAGAAGAACGGTGCACTCAGGTCATTCCACCTTCATTTCTTTCACAGAGTCTGTGGAATAGGTTCTTTCAGGATAAAGAGCTCCGAGCGATGATTGAGCAGGACGTCAAAAGAACGTATGTATCTACTTGGTGTTTTAGGCCTAGATACATAGCATGAATATTCTAGGACCCCAATGTAAAAGAAGTACCTAAAGTTATTGATGCTCTATACTAGTGATCCATATCCTTTGGCCTTCCAGCATTTGGGAGATTATCAGATTGCTGGGAGTTGTAGCTTTACAACAGCTGGAGTCATATGTTGGAGACAACTTTTGTACATGATGACAGCAGTCAGCCACTCTTCTGAAGACCTTGACTCCAGCCTGCTAAATAACGCCATATATTGTTACATCATTAATTATCGTCATATCGCTAAAGTCATGTTTTACTGACGGCACCAAATAAAGTTAATTCCTGAATAGTAGTCCCGCCATCAGATATCATATTCATTGCACAGATCATAAAAATATCAACGTTTTTATATTTAAATGCTGTTCCACTTGGTGTTCAAAGTGTATAGCCCTGGACACACATGCCCAGTCACTCTCCCCACAGCTAGGTCTATGCATAGTGATCCTCTGCCCCATTAGAAATGGCTTTATGCCCCGAGTGTCAGGGAAAGGCCAAACCTTCTGTAGTAGCATGACAGTATGGCCTCATGCACACGACCGTTTTTTTATGCTGTCCGCAAAAAGGGGTTCCGTTGTTCAGTGATCCGTGTCCGTTTTTGCCTTCCGTTGTGTTTCCATGTGTCTTCCGTTTTTTTTAGCGGACATGACCCAAAAGATTTTACCAAAAGACAGGCTGACAATTTTTCCCAAGTGCCTGCCAAGGGATCCGCAAAAAAAACGGACACGGAACGCGGATGGCCATCCGCATTTTTTCACGGACCCATTGACTTGAATGGGTCCGTGAACCGTTTTTCACGGACAAGAATAGGACAGGTTATATTTTTTTGACGGACTGGAATCACGGACCACGGACACGGAGGACAAACGGTGCATTTGCCGAGGTTTCCACGGACTCATTGAAAACCAATGGGTCCGCAGAAAATCACGAAAAACGGAGCAACGGACACGGAATCAAACAACGGTCGTGTGCATGAGGCCAATAGCTGAGACGACTTCTTCTGCAAAGGAAATAAGGAAATATGAAGGGGCTATGCTGTCAGAGGGGGAAGTAGACTGACTCAGTCCAGAACCCACCCCCAGCAGCACAAATAGACCACATTGAGGCAAATGTCAGGTCTTCAAAATGCTCCAAGGCCTGCCACAGCAATGCTCCTATGGGAGAAGCCATCAGATGATTGTATGCTCAAGTTCCCTCAGGCAACTTAAAAAAAAGTTTGAAAACAAAAAAGAAAATCCAAAAGTAAAAATAACCAAACAATAAAAAAAAATAAAGATCAAAGGTATCGCCATGTCCTCCACTTTTCAAAATATATAAATGAGATATTTGGTGCACTCCTCATGTCTGCACTTAGAGCCACTCCCCCCATCCCTGTGATTGACAGTAATCTCACTCTTAAGCCATAGTTTACACTGTCAGCGCATGCGCAGTGCACCTGCCTCTGAGTCCCCAGCAGAGCAGATTATTATTGCATTATGTGCCAAAGATGTAATCTTCCACCTGAACTAAGCCGATCGTCTCCTCCACGACACAGACGGGAGATTACTATCAAATCAAGGGGACAGAGGAGTGGCTTTAAAGGGGTTGTCTCACTTCGGCAAATGGCATTTATCATGTAGAGAAAGTTAATACAAGGGACTTACTAATGTATTGTGATTGTCCATATTGCTTTCTTTGCTGGATAGATTCATTTTTCCATCATATTATACACTGCTCGTTTCCATGGTTACGACCACCCTGCAATACAGCAGTTGTGGTCGTGCTTTCACACTATAGGAAAAAGCACTGGCCTATGTGCGCTCTCGTGTTTCCAGCCATGAGAAAGGCTGGTGCTTTTTCCTATATTGTGCAAGCACGACCACCACTGAAGAATTGCAGGGTGGTCATAACCATGGAGACGAGCGGTGTATAATGTGATGGAAAAATGAATCCAGTAGGCAAAGGAAGCAATATGGACAATCACAATACATTAGTAAGTGCCTTGTATTAACTTCCTCTACATAATAAATGCTATTTGCTGAAGTGAGACAACCCCTTTAAGAGCAAAGAAGCTCTGGTGCTCTGAGGGGCTCATGTCTGCCCTTTGGTGCACCTAAGACCTCATTTCCATATTAATGAAAAGTTATTTTTCTCAGGAACGGCGCAGCATAAATGAGGTATAGACAGATGCTCTATGAAAGAGCTGCACAGGACTTTTAGTATGAGTATATGACATAACCCTTTTAAACTAAAGGGGCTTTGTCATCTGGGACATTGGTGGCATAGCGCTAGGACAGGCATGCACAACCTGCGGCCCTCCAGCTGTTGTAAAACTAAAACTCCCACAATGCCCTGCTGTAGGCTGATACCTGTAGGCTGTTCGGGTATGCTAGGAGTTGTAGTTTTGCAACAGCTGGAGGGGGCCGCAGGTTGAGCATGCCTGCGCTAGGATATGCCACCAATATCAGATAGACCTATCTCCAGAATGGGACCCTGAAAGTGAAAGGGAGCGCATGCGCGGTGTGCTCTCCATTCACTGCTATGGGAGAGGCTCATAGCATTGAATGGACCAGTTAGCTTTCCTAACATCTCTGTTTTAGTAAATACTTGTATTCCTCTATGAAACAATGCTGGAGAACCTTTCTTTAGCACTCTGCATTTAACAGTTCCTCTGGTATTCCTCATGGAAATAAATGGTTAAATTGGCAACTAGGCATTAATGTTGCCTTTATTAGGCTGTGTCTTTACACACACTGATGTTGTCAGCACGGTATAGGAAATTTTTTTTCAGAGTAGGGACACACCCCATTAGCATGAATTATTTTCCAGGAGGAATAACAGCACAATACATGGTTATCAGAAATAACGCTCCAGAGTGATAAAAAGTAGTTACTAAAATAGACATGGCAGGAGAGCCAACAAATCCTTCTTAAGCAGTGGGGCCTAAAAACATTAAATAATACATGCTCACCCTCACGATCCCACTTTCCAATGCTGTTCCACCGGTTCCCGCTGCTATCTACTTCCTGTCCCGGCTTACCGCGCAGGAAGTGCCTGCCAATCACTGACCGCCTCAGTTTGTGATTGGCTGGCATTTCCAGGGTGTCAAGTCAGGACGGTAAGAATGGCCGCGGCAGGAGATGGGTGAGGGGATTAGTTCCTGTATGTTTTTAAGCCCACTGGCAGCAATTTAATTCGGCCGGACAACCCTCTTAATGGCAGGAAGGCGCTTCTCAAAAAAGTTGTATGGCCCTTGTGGCATGGTAATAAAGGGAGCAACTTATTATTAAAATATTAAAGTAAAACTGTCAACCGGCAGAGTTATAAAAGGGAACTCAAGGTTTTTCTTTAAGAATTTTTCATTAAAGATAATGGTGTAGTAATCGCACTCCTCCAGAATATTTTTATATGAGAAAGTAAAATTTCCATCTGCTTCCTAGCGCTTTCACAACTCCGCTGATTAAATTGAATATTGCTAATCATTCATATTTGAAATATCTCTTGCAGATTTCCTGAAATGCAGTTCTTCCAGCAGGAGGATGTGAGAGGAATCCTCACTGATGTACTATTCTGTTATGCAAGAGAGAACGAACATTTGCTTTATAAGCAGGTCAGATAAGTAATATGCCTATAAATTGGAATGATCTTACCGGGTAGTAGAAGTTTCTTAAAGACCTCCAGTAACTGATAATGCACCAAACAACTGAGCTACCAAAAGGGCCTGGACGGGTATGACTTGCACTAGTATGCCCTGTCAGGACACCCTAATGACCTCCTAAATACGAAGTCATCGCCAGGGTTCTGGCCTTACATCAGAGCTGTCAAAAATAATGGAACTTGGGAAGAATACTGGGAGACCTAATTCCGTCAGGATTTTTTTAATATCCATTTGAAGACTAATTTGGTATAGCAGTGTTGGCTGTGCTATGAACAGAAGACATGACACTAGTGTGAACAGAGAGCCCTTTAATAGTCTGTGTGGCCACCCCACCAAGTGGAAGAGAGGTGAAGGGTTAAACAATTAAGATTGGATAAAAGCAGGGGATGGGGGCAAGCCTTTGGTGCAGCCTATGCAGCTACACAGGAGTCCGTTAGGAAAGGGTGGTACATTCCACAATAGGTATCAACATTACTGATGGATTTTGATCCTTTAGAAGAAAGGTTGACTAGATAGTCATAGAAAGATAGTAAGGAGTACGATCCTGAGCCTTTCACTCTTGATAAATGAGTTAAACAGCAAGGGTCCCACATACTGTTTTTCTCATGGACCTTCTACTGCCTGTGTCTGCCTTTGGATAGAAAGGGTAAGGGCTTATTCACATGACCTTGGCTGTCCACATCCGTTGCCCTGTTCCGTGGCCCCGCATAAATTATGAGTCATGTCCTATTCTTGTCCGTTTTGCAGACAAGAATATGCATTTCTATAAATTGCGGAAGACACACAGGCGGCATCCGTGTTTTGCGGATCCGCAATTTGCAGACCGCAAAATACGGCTCGTTCGTGTGAACAAGCCCTAACTGGGGTGCATTCCACCAAATTTATTTAACGGCACAGGACTCAATAAATGTGGCACATTAGGAAATGTCTATCGGTTGGAAAATAAAATCTGTACCTGCAATGAGCAGGCATAGGATTTCCACCAAATATATGCTATTTGCAGGGTTTTATACTAAAAGAGGACCTGTAAGCTCTCCTACATCTCTCTGTCAGAATGGCAGTGTGCCTATTAAACCAGACACACTGCCTGGTAGTGTTCATCATGCTGATTAAAATGATACCTTTATTTTGTCTGTATGTTAAACATCTACATAGATATCTGTGTTCTTATTCATATGCAAATTGACATATTGGAGCACCAGAGGGCAGGGCTGAACCCTTGGAGCACTGCTTTTCTAACACTGCTGTTCTCAGCATTTTTAGGGCAGAGCTGTGTCCTAGCATGCACATATCATATACACTGTTTACTATAGCCTTACCATATTGAGAATAGAGGTTTTCTATGCTTAGGAAATTAATACATGTTATTGGTTTATTCATTGGCACAATATATGATTATAAAGCAACTCATAATATATTAGCTTTTTAGGTATAGAAAACCACTCTTCTCGGTATGATAAGGCTGTAGCATGAAGGTAAGTGGTCAGCCTTGCATGTAGATGTCCCTGGTTCCGATCCCTGGAGTCAATTCTAGATTTTTTATTCAGTTTTTTTCTCCCTCATTTAACCTATAATAAAAGGCCATAGCCTTGCTCTATTGAGAATAGAGGTTTTCTATACGTAGAAAGTTAATATATACTGTATTACTGGTCTTTATAATCACATATTGTGCATGGGTATAAACCAGCAATATGTATTTGCTTTTCTAAGTCTAGAAAACCTCTATTCTTGGAATTATTATTTTTTGGGCAATTTAGGTTTTAATTGTACATGTCAAAACTGCAAAAATTGGCCTGGCTACCAGAAGTGCCAAATGTCCAAACACTCCTGGCAGCGAAAGGGTTAAAGAGATTCAACTAGTGATGTCTACACTTAAATGGTAATGGATTTCCCACTATATAGAAATCTCCTAAAAAGAGGCACCTGTGTAACGGTATAATCTCTGAATTTGGTACTTTGTATGAACAAAGCAAAAGTTGATGGCATATGTGAAGGATTGTTCTTCTTGTACATTGCACTGATTCAGTCATGGAAGAGTAGAATTCTATATAAAAAGACTGACATAGTTACCGTTCATGTATTTAATCACCTTGAGTTGCTTATTGAGTCTTAATTGATTTGAGCTGAGTATCAGCTTTTTCATCTCCAGAACAGAGTGATATGCAAGCGGGTGTGGACCCACTGCGCCACTGACTGGCTATACCCTGGAGGGGCATGACTAAGTAACTAGAAAGTACGTGAGTAGACTCACTCCCCAGTCACCGTGGTATGGTGCTCTTACCCTAGTGAATGACCCAGATTCAAGAGGTAGAGGAATAATAAATAATGGGTAGGCACAACGAAAACAGTAGTAAAACTAATTTAATGATAAAAATGTATATAAAAAAATGAATTATATTTTAACAATGACCCCAGGTCCTTAGTGTACAAAATGAAACAACCCACACGCGTTTCAAGGAAATTCACTTCCTCCCGAAGAAGTGAATTTCCTCGAAACGCGTTGGATTTGTCTGGATGAGCCTTTACAGCCAAATCACGCTATTCATCTAAGGCGATATATAATTGCCAGGATTTGAACCAGTGTAACACCTGAATATTTAACCAATTGATAAGTACAACCAACGTTGCGGTACTTTACAAGTGCGACCACACTCCTTAGCACATCCTGAGCGCAATTACGCTGCGTTTCGTGGCATATACTGCATGTACACGTGCTGTTCATAATTTATTTTATTGTATTGTATTTTAATTTGTATTTTCATTTTATGCATAGTAATTTGTGTTATTCCATGGACTGACCTATTGAGATATACAGTTACTGGGATCCAGACAGGTGGATCTTCCCAGTGCTACTGTGTGTCTCAAATGTAACATCCAGCATGTGGATTTACACCCCTCAGAGGTACTATTGGGGTCATTGTTAAAATTTTATTAATTTATTTTATATACATTTTTATCATTAGTTATACTACTGTTTTTGTTGTGACACTATCTGTCAGAGTGCCTACCCATTATTTATTATGACTAAGTAACTACCTGGTCTTCTTTGCAGCATCTGATGGTGAGGATAGACTTGGGCCGTTAGGGTACTTACCAGGTGCCACTCCAGAGAAGTCCCTGGGTCAGTGGCAGCTGACCTGGGAGTCAGAGTTACCGCTGCAAGCACCGAGGGGAAAGACGTGGTCTGGAAGTCTGGAGTCAGGGCAGGCAGCGATCAAGCAAAGTCCGTAATCAAAGTCCAAGGCCAGCGGCAGGCGGCAAACAAGCAAAATCCGTTAAATCAAGAATCGGGCTCCGGTACACAGAAAAGCATAAACTTCCAAAACACCTTTACATTAGGAACTAGACAAGCTAGTGACCAAGATTGCTCAGGCGCCTTCCTTAGTGACCAAGATTGCTCAGGCGCCTTCCTGGGGCAGGAAGTGCCTTTAAATACTTTCTGAAATCCAGCTGGGGAGATAGAGGGCGTGTACATGATGCCCCACAAGGGAGGAGAGTCACGCCCATGTACACCCTAACAACAGTTCAGGATTCAAGCAGGAAGTAAACTCTGGCACCGATACAAGAATTAAGCTAACTGCTGCCCACACTTGTCAGTACGGAGCACGGAAGCAGGAGGGAGTGAAGGAGCCCGGCGCCCATACCTGTTTGTAGGACCAGCAGCGCAGGCACAGAGTGCTGGGCTAACATAGTGCCATTGTAGTGAAGGGCAAGCAGCTAGGCATGAGCAGTCACCCTCCATTCACCATTATGGGAGTTCTGAAAATAGCCGAGCATGCTTGCTTAGCTATTTTCAGAAATTCCATAGCAGTTAATGTAGAGTAATCGCGCTTATGCAGCTGCTCTCCCTTTACTTCGAAGGCTCCCTTCTAGAGATAGAAGAGGGTCCCAGAGGTAGGGCTCACACCTATCTGACCTCTGTGGCATATTCTAGTGATATACCATAAATGTTGAGATTGGACCCAATTAAGGTCATAGGTCGCTTACCAACCACTATACCTTGGACTCATCTGTGCTGTAACTGTCTTGGTCATATTAGATGAATTTTGTCTGAACCCAAAAAGCAAAAACTGTGGTATTATTTATGGAAATTGAACTGTCATATGTCTTGTATATGTGAACAGAAAGACTTAACCTAAGACCTGATTCAGACGGCTGATTTTCAGTACAGCACTGAGGTGAGTATGTTTGAGTAGGACAAGGACCTGTCCACTAACTCACTGACTCCAGTGGTCTTCAGGTCCATCTGCCATGAGACACAGACCAAAGTAGTGTAGCCTCTGGAAAAGCAGAGGTGTGAATAGTGCCATTTACTGCTATGGGTCTGTGTGCAGTCCATATGCGCAGTGGACACAACATGGGCAAAAAAGTACGGCCGTCTGAATGAGGCCAAAAAGCTTTAAACGACCATATAAAGCGTAAGGAGAAGTGCGACATCCTAAACCAGGATTCGAGGAGGCTGCGCAAAACTGCTTATATTTAAGAGCTATTAGAGTTTTGGAGAAACATAGGGGGCCTGCTCGCTGAGACTCATTTTCAAGTTAATGCCGTTTTTGTATTAGTTTTCGACAGAGAACATTGGGAAAAGACACTAAAGAACTTTGTAAAATCAAATTACGTTAACTAAGCAATAAACAAGTTAGGAAATGCATATTTCCTAGCTATGTTAACTGCAACGTGAAAACGAGTCGTTAAGCCAAATAAAAATTAATGGCGAGCAATTTTTTTTCCCTCATTTTTTTTTTTTTTTTTGGGCTTTCTTATAAATTTCCTTGGTTGTAATTATTCAACGGTGTCCATTCCAACAGCGTTAAGTGAATGCACCCCAGGCACGTCAAGCACTGAAGTGGGAAACCGTGTATAATTTTAAACAAAGTCTGTCATTTACTGAACTAGAAAGTAATATTATTACCGGGTAAGAATTAAAAGAGCTTAATTACCCCCTGCTTGGGTTTGATATCTTGAAGATGCCTTACAGAGAAATAACACCTTTCTGCATAAGGAATGAATATTTAACTTGATAACATTTAAAAGAAGAGAAAAACTCAAGTCTCCTCACAAGCTGTTAAAGCCATTACTTTGTAGTAGGTGACACCCCGTTTAACATAGACCATATTGTTAATAGTTATGGGGTTTTATTGAATTAATGAGACTGTTATCATGTAGTAGAGTGTCTTGCTGAGTTAATTGAAACTGCATAGATTACATAAATGGTATTAATGAACTTTGACTGCCTGATGCTCCAGCTTTAATAAAGACTGCTTGGTGGGCTAAATGAACACAGGCATATAAAGAACAGGTTCAATTTTGCGAGCCTACAGGCTGTTGACAAACACAAAACTTTACCTCTCTTTTCTTTTTCTTCTTCTGTTTGCAGCTTTGTTCGCTAGAACAGAGAGTGCAATGCGGAAACTTCTCTTAAAGGGATTGTCTGGGTTGTTTATTATTGATGATTTATCCTCGGGATAGGTCATTAATATCTAATCGCTGGAGGCCCGACTCCCAGCACCCCTGCAGATAGTCTGTTTGATGAGGCTGTGACGCCCCGTGAGCATGGTGACCTCTTCCTAAGGCCTCTTGCACACGATTGTTGTGTGTCTGTGGCCGTATGCAGCCCGCATACGGCACCGGCCCATGTGCAGTCCGTATCACGGATGCAGACCCATTCACTTGAATGGGTCCGCAATCCTGGAGATGCAAAATGGAAGCACGGATCCGAACCCCACGGAAGCACTACGGGGTGCTTCCGTTGTGTTTCTGTCCTTGCCCCCGCACCACCACAAAAAAATAGAACTTGTTCTATGTTTTTGCGATGCGGACGGATCACGGACCCATTCTAGTTGAATGGGTCTCGATCCATCCCGGCCGCCGCACATATGTTGCCCCTGCATTAGGGACCGCAAATTGCGGTTCCCAATGCACGTAACAAATGCACAACGTTCGTGTGCAAGAGGCCTAAGCCAGTGACGTCATGTTCATTGGTCATATGTAGAGATGAGCGAACTTCTATTTTTAGTTCGGCATCCAAAGTTCAGGTTCGGGTTATCGTAGCATCCCGTTATGGATTCCGCTACTGCGGACCATAACGACATTTGGAATCCATAAGGGGATGCTTCATTGAACCCGAACCGTGGACAACCCTAAGGACCTGGGGTGATGTCACCGTCATGTGATCAGTGCAGGGGGCGTGGCTCAGCACTGGATTGGATAAGAGGTGATCTAGTGCTGAGCCACGGCCCCTGCACTGATCACATGACGGTGACGTCACCCCAGGTCCTTAGGGTTGTCCAAGGTTCGGGTTCGATGAGGCATCCCCTTATGGATTCCAACTGCCGTTATGGTCCGCGGTAGCGGAATCCATAACGGGATGCTACGATAACCCGAACCCGAACTTTGGACGCCGAACTAAAAATAGAAGTTCGCTCATCTCTAGTCATATGCACTAGGCGCAGCTCAGTCCCAGTGAATGGGGCCGAGCTGCAATCCCAAGCACTGCCACTATTTGATGGACAGCGCTGTGCTTGGTGAGCTGCAAGGACCTAGCCTCATTAAACAGCTGATCGGGTAGGGGGGAGGTGGTACTCCCACCGATCAGGTGCCTAAGGATAGGTCATCGGTATTAAACACCTGGAAAAACCCTGTAATATGCAAGCTAGACTACCATTGACCATTGATTAGCGTCTTCAATGAAAGATGAAAGATCAATTAGTTTCCGGTGGTCTACTCACCACATTAAGGGATCCAGTGTGCCACATTCACTATTACACATTATTTATATTAACCCCTTTAAGGAAAGTGTGACTGCGATGAAAGTGCTGAACATCTCTGTATTATTTTACTTATTGGTCCATAGACCTATAAGCGTCTTGGTGCACTTCCCTGATTAAACCATAGACTATAAAAGTTATCCTTTATTTCAATTCTTTAAAAAACAATTTTATTAACTAGGAACTCTATATAAACATTAAAATTCCTCAAGTCAAGTCAGGAGGAATGCCCCTTCTGAATCAGAGCATCAAGTCACTCATAGTGACTATCATGTGAAAGGTCTTAAACCCGTTCATCAATTCCAGCGTGTGCTTTGATTCACGCAATATAATGTACTGGATAGTGGATAGGTCGCATAGATGGCATTGTTAAAGAATTTCAGCTAAATAGCTCTCATAATAGAGATTGCGGCCGCAAGATTCCCTAGGCTTCTACTGTGGAGTATATCTCCCTTTTGTACACGATCCATGCACTCATTCACTCCTCCTGTGCTCAACTATCTCAGATTTCCCAACTTTGTCGGGTTCCTCTCTGACTGTGCTGAATATTAAAATGCTTTCACATACACATCAGTCCCTGCATCCCGACATGTTTCGCCACACCGGGCGTCTTCAGGGGATATAGATGCAGGTATTGCACGGTGGCCTTCACTCTCCATTGCTGTCTATGGGGATACAGAAGTAGCCTAGTATGGGGGCTCAGCTGATACTTTATCTTCCATCCAGTGTGAAGAGGGACTAAACTTGTAGGGTCACCCATCTGCTGGAGACAAGAGGCATTTGACCCCCAGTGACCTAGAGCAATGTGTGAATGCAAAGTGTTTGGCAGGGTAGAAGGATATGAAGGAAGATGGTTCCCAAGGGTGGCATGTAGTCTACGACTGGTCTGAACAGAGCACATTTGTATGTAAAAAATGAATATGAGCCAGGTTCACGCCACATTTTTTTTCAATTCCTGTTCTGTATTATCCTGGTGCCATAGATTTGCATTGTATAAAAAAAACTGATCCGTCAGGATCCTGTTGTTCAACAGGACAGAAAACCGCGCCAAGTCTCTGCCTGCTTTCACATCCTTGTAGTTTCTTCTTTTCCATTCTGTGAATAGAAAAACGGCAGCACCGCATCTGTCATATGACAGGCACCAATGGACCCCATCGACTTCTGTGGGGTTTGCTGGGTTTCCATCAGGGTGCCCGGCATTTTAACAAAGTAACGCGACCCACTGTTTTCTTAATGGAATCTGAAAACCAAGGAACCACGGATACAAATGTGAATCTAGTATTAGTCTCTTCTGTTGAAGAAAACGGAAACTTGTCAGAGAGAGAAGCCCCACTAAAAACCGATGGGCCGTTCTAAAGGGCGTTTGAAAAAGTATACCCAGACATGATGTGAACAGGCCCTGATCAATAAGTGTATAAAAGTGTGTGGACACTGCTCCTAATTACTGAATTTAGGTTTTTCAGCTACAGCCATTGCAAACGGATGCTCTTCAGAGACAGCCTTTGGTAGTATCGGTCGTACAGAAGAGTTCTGTTAGATCTCCTCTCGTCCGCTGTAAGTGCTCTTTTTGTGAAGTGGAGGTAGTTTACCTAAGCAGGTTGCTGGGCCTGCAGCACTTGGCACATTAAAAAATTGGGCATTTGGTGAAGGAGGTGTTGCTCCTTAAAGGGCTTTGATTGGCCCTGTATTTCCAATGTGAACTGTAATGTTAATGCTTCATCATACAGAGACATTTTAGACTATTGTACTATATGCGTGCCACTTTGAGGAAGGCTTTTCTGGTTTCCTCATGACGTTTATGTAAGCTACATTTTATTCCCGAAATAGCTTAACGGCTCTTGAAAGTGTGTAGTTATGGCCCTATTCACCACTGGTCCGTTCCAGCACTGAGACTGCCGTCTGGAAATGTGACAACCAGTCCGTGGTCATGTGTCCCACTGCAGCCATGCTGTGGCCTCACTGGTGTTGTGTCCTCAAGTGCAATTGACCGTGGATGGGCCGTCCTTCTTCCTTTCCAATAGGGACGGGGGGTTACTTTTTTTTTCTTTAACTTACCCGCTTTCGGGGCCATAACTAAAACTGGTTTTGGGGTTGGACAACGCCTTTGAGCAGACATCATTATGGTTGGTATTTCTTGATGTTTTTATTCTGTTTTATTGTTTGTTTTTTTGGCGTGATCTTTTTTATTACAGTTGCCAGCAGGATGTATTGAACGCTTAAACTGTACTAATAATTTACTCTGCATTTACAGGGAATGCACGAACTGTTGGCGCCTATATTATTCATACTGCATTGTGATCACCAAGCCTTTATGCATGCAAGTGAAGCTGCGCAACCAAGGTTGGTATAGACACATTAACCCCTTGTATGGTGTCTTGGTATGCATTTTAACAGGCCCAGTATCAAGCGCTGATCGAAGATAAAAGCATGTTGATCGGTACTCGTTACATGCAGCACCATCACACTGTACGGGGGCAGATGATGAGTAACGTGATCATTTGTCTTCATACAGTTTGCAAATTATTGGGGACACATCTCCAATTTGCATATTGAGGTGCTGAAAAATGAGCATTTTTACCCGTCACTCATTAGTTGGTATGTCTGCAGAAGACATCAGTTATCAGGAATGAACGTGGTTCATTCCCGATCATCGGCTTGTGTAGAAGGGCCAATACATGTACTGAGTGGTTCCAGTATATTCTTTGAATATCGTGGACAGCCCAGTCATCATCCCCCTGATTTCCATTGATAATAGGACATTACTCCTGTCATACAATATACCAAAGCTGGGATTACACGTTGCAGACACGTCATTCATTATGAAGTCTGAGGACGAGTAGGCCAGTAATGTACCTCTGCCATGTCACAGGAGTCTAGGAAGTTGAGATTCGAAGATCTGTTTGGAAAGGTCCTCACATTGTAGAGCTGCCCCTTTGTAAGCTTGTCTTTCTAGTGAACGTTTTAAAAATAGTATTCTGAAGGGTTATAAAGGGGGTCATTTACAAACATTTTTATACCTTTTTGCAACTTTTTAGATGCCCTGCTACAATATTTTATTGTCCAGGCATTTATACGATGTCCTTGCCACTTGGGAGTGACAGGTGGGGGCCAGGTCCAGGATTTCCGCCCTGACAAATTTACTATCTTTTATACCTGGAAATGGACATAAAAGAGGAAGGGAAACTATTTCAGTCAGGGGCTGGAGCAGTTTTCACTCTATGGACACGGACAGCCGGAGGTGCACTTAATTTATAATAAGGCGCACACTTTGTTATAAATTAGCCGAATAGTAGGGTAACACAGGGGGAAACAAAGACCCCCAAAGATTCTATAAGTTATAGGGGTTCTCCAAGACCAGGAAACCCTTAAACCCTTCATATGGCCAGACATAGCGCAGGAGTTTGAAAAAAAATAACTCACCTATGCACTGGTTCCAGTGCTAAACCAGATACGACATTATTTTCCATTGAAATGCATTAATGCCAGATCTGACCCCAAGTGTTCCAGAAAAACTGACCCGGTTTTCCGGCATGCGCATGTGCAGACCTTTAAAAATGTGAAAAAGATAAATACCGGATCTGTTTTTTCGGGTGACAACCAGCGAGATGGATCTGGTATTGCAATGCATTTGTGAGACGGATCCGCATCCGTCTACAAATGGTATCCGTTTGCATACACATTGCTGGATCCGGAAGGCAGTTCCGGCGACGGAACTGCCTTCCGGAATCCAACAACGCAAGTGTGAAAGTACCCAAAGTTGTCAAAAGAAAAAGAAAAAGTCTGGTTGGCAACTCTGGCTGGATTGGAAGTGTGGAGTGCTGTAACTACACAAGTATCACTGCTGCCAGCCAATCAGTGGCCTCAGCAGTGGCAGTGGTCTCATGCCGTCAGGGGGGATTGTCCATAGACCTTACAGGGAAATTTCCCGGTGGGCCAGTCATCACGGCCGGCCAGTGGAAGTTTTTGGGGATGTATTTTGTGCTTCTGGCAGTATTTTGTGATGAACTGTGGTATTTGGCTCTGTTGGGGTGGGATAATGTGCCACAATATGGTATTGCTGGCCCTCACTTCCATCAATTTGGACCCAACTAAAAAACAGGACCACTTTACGCTCCCAGTCCACCCATGCATGCCGTACCTGCACACATCAATGATGAGGCCATTGATTGGCTGACAGTGGTGTTTTTCCGGTCCAACAGGGACCAGAAATAGAGGAAAATGCAGTTCAGCACTGGAGCCGGAGAACAGAGGAGTCTTTTTGTATAATCCCTGGCCATATAAAATGAGGTTCCTGTTATTGGGGTACCCCTTTAAGAAGTCTCATGACATTTTTTTTTCTGACTATCCATGTGTTTTTAGAAGGGGATGATATTTATTAGTGCAGTTAGATGTAGTTAGAGGGAAGCTACAGCATCGCAGCAGTGTTAAACCCCTCATCAAACAGCACCATAGATCTAAGCCTCCTGGAGTTACCTTTAGTAAATGCGAAGTATAATTTTGGAGGTCACGTCAGTGACACCAGCAGATGAAACACTTTCTGTTATTCCATCACTATGAAAACACAATTTGTATATCGGAAAGGAGGAATTCACCTGATTGAGAATCTTTCTAAGTTCCTTGCTTAGCTGGCAGTAAGAGATGCCAATGACTCTCTGGACTGATGAATGCGGCTTCATTTGTTCTTCGGTAATAACTTGAAGATTAATGACTGTCATAAGTGTTTGGAAGAAAAAACTGTTTTTTATTTTGCACGTTCCAAAAGAAACTGCTCCAAAATACATATTTTTTTAATGATATTATGTATTGACGTTATGGGGCGCAGAATAAAATTCATTAATAATATTTCTTTTTCAGGGAGGAAATGAAAGTTCTGTTAAATCCTGATTACCTGGAACATGACGCCTAGTAAGTCTCCTGTGTAGCAGTCTGAACCTTATAGTGGGACACCATTATTAACACTGTCATCGTGTGTGATATTATTGTAGGAGTAATGGGTGCACAGCGGTGGTTTCAGGCTGAGATGAGGATGGGCTTTCTTGTCACGTGCGCCATTTGTGGTTTCCAGCACAGTCTTTCATTCTCATATACTTTTTTTTTTTAATTAGTTTTATTAAACAAATGAAATACACATGGTATACAAAAAGTACACACAAATAGCATACACAACCAGAACAAGTCGTACTATCTCAAGATATGTTCACAGTGTAATTAAACAATGTTTATACACAGTATTTGTGTCATTGTATCATACAAGATCACAATCGCTGAGATATGGCGGCAAGAGAGTCAGTTAACAATCGGGGTGAGTACCTGGATTGCGGAGAAGAGCACCACAGTCCCCATATTTTCGAAAACTTGGAGGCACAACCCCTATTCTTATATACTATATTTTCATATGGAATTCAGTGTTCACTAGTGTCTTCCATTGATTTAGCGAAGGGTTTCTCTCCCCCATCCATCAAACTGCAACTGCTTTACGGGCCAAAAATAAGGTTTCTCTTTTATATTTTATATAAACATAATGATCACAGGTTTCTTCGTCAATAATACCAAAAAGAGAGATTTTGGGAGTCATAGGGACTGTATGTCCCAGGAGAGCAGACAATAAGTTTGTAACATTTGTCCAAAACACCTGAATGCGTGGACATGCCCACACCAGATGCCAAAAGTCAGCTCCTTCTACGGCACATCTATGGCATCTGGAATGCGATAGCGTACCGATTTATAAATAGACGTGATGGAGAGAGATAACTTTGATGTATTATACAAAGCTGTATGAATTTATTATTTATAGCTGGAGATACCAGCAAGGGTAATTCCAATATCTCATCAGTATCATAGTCAGTAAGATCTGGTATCAATGTCTACCATTTGGAGACAATATTTAGTGGGTTGGATTTAAGCCTGGCATTCAAGAGATGAGTATTATGTGCAGAAATGAATCATTTGGGGCCTTAAGAGTGGATTACCCCAATCATGGGGAACTTGGTGATGGCGACTTGGTTAGTTCCGTAATGCCACTGCAGGGCATGTCGAATTTGCAAATTTTTATGGAAGGAGGCAGATCATGTCCAGCACTCAGGTTATCAAAGGTGTGGAAGATGTTATCCCTATCAACATCTCTCAGTGTACAAGCATTGTGCTGCTTCCAGAAGTGGGTTCCAGGTAAGGATAGCAGGGAAGGGAGCATAGGGTTATCCCATAGAGGAGTGTCAGAAATGCGGCCTTCAAAATTATGCAGGTTTTTGCAAGCTTTCCATATTTGTATGCCTAACCTATGCAGTGGTAATAGTTGTGCAGGGAAGAGGCGTGGCTGTTCAAGGACAGGCCATAATGTTTTTATATTCAGAAATGCAGCCAAATGTTGCTCTGATCTAGACAATCGGTCACCCGATGTCACCCATGACCTCAGGTACCTCAATTGTCCCGCCAAATAGTATATATATAAATCCGGAAGGACATACCCCCAGCACCTTTCGGACGACACAGAGCGTCTAGGGAGAGTTTATGCCTATTGGGGCCCCAGATGAATGGCGACATTATAGAATTGAACTGTTGGAAAACCTTATTAGGAATGATGAAGGGAGCTTGTTCCAACACATATAGGAACTTAGGTAATATAATTAGCTTAATTAAGTTAATATGTCCTGAGACCGAAAGCGGTAAACCGCCCCATAGCTTAAACTTATATCTGCTATAGTCCAAAAGAGGTTGAATGTTAGATGCATGGAAGGTATCTGCATCTTTGGTAATAGTAATACCTAGATACTTGAAACTGGACACTATGGGTAGTTCTCCGCTTAGGTGTGTGGTATCCATAGTGTATAACGGAAAAAGCACTGATTTGGACCAGTTGATCTTTAAGCCAGAAAAAATGACTAAACCCCTTAATTAATGATACGGCCCTGGGAAGAGTGGTTTCTGCCTCTGACAAAAAGAGGACCATGTTATCGGCGTGCAACCCCGTTCTGTCTTCCCCCGGTCCCAGCTCCACACTCTTAAAAATCATATCACTTCTAATATGTATAGCTAGGGGCTCTATGGCTAGGGCGAAAAGCAGGGGGGAGAGCGGGAATCCCTGCCGCGTTCCCCTGCCTGATCGGAAACTGTCTGAGCACATGCCATTCACCAGGATGTTAGAGTTCAAGCATTTATATAATATGGAGATCCATTTAATGAAGTTACTACACAGAAACACAAGGGGGGGTCAGTCAGCACGTCCCTGTATGCAGGTGCATGTAGCCATGGCAAAATATACATACAAGCACAGAAATGCAACTCTGCAACCAGCACTCTGCCCTGCCTCTATGCTAGAAGCTATCAGCGGTCGTCAGTGTTCATTTTGATCAAAAAGTAATAAGCCACTCGCCGCGTCAAGGCCGCCTCTATGAGTGGTCCTAATGCTAAATCCTACCTGTTATGGGCCATGACAGCCATATAAATTCAGGGAGTGCAGGCCCAGCATGCATGCTGGATCCACCCTGCTTTTTAACCTTCTTAGTGCCGTAACAGTGGGCTCAGCATGCATGCTGGTACCTGCATCCCTGGATTTAATGGAGGCTGTTATGGCACTAAAAAGGTTAAAAAGCAGGGTTGATCCCGCTTGCAGGCTGGGCCTGCACTCCCTTGATTTTATGTGGCTGTCATGGCCCCCAACAGGAGGAGTACATAGTGGGCTCAGCATGCATGTTGGTACCTGCATCCCTGGATTAATGGAGGCTGTTAAGGCACTAAGAAGGTTAAAAAGCAGGGTGGATCCAGCATGCATGCTGGGCCTGCACTCCCTTAATTTATGTGGCTGTCATGGCCCACAACAGGTAGGATTTAGTGTTAGGACCACTCATAGAGGCGGCCTTGGCGCGGCGAATGGCTTATTACTTTGTGATCAAAATATACACTAACGCCTCTAGTATAGAGGTAGGGCAGAGTTCTGGTTGCAGAGTGCTGTTGCATTTCTGTATTTGTATTTAATGAAGTTAGGACCGAACTCAAAACAGCTAAGAGCAGCCAATAGATACGACCATTCCACTGAGTCAAAGGCTTTGGCCGTATCTAAAGAAGCCAAAGCCCATTTTTGTTTCCTAGACAAGCCTATCTGGGTGATCACCTCGACTCTCCTGATATTATAAGAAGTATAAGAAGTAGATCTGCCAGGCAAGAACCCAGATTGATCCGGGTGGACCAGTGGACTAATGACTTTGCTCAAGCGTAGCTCTAGTATTTTGGCCAATATTTTATAGTCGAGATTTAGCAACGATATTGGCCTATAAGAGCCGCACTCAGTGGGATCTTTCCCTGGCTTCAACCCAAGATCACAGTGGTGGCCTCATACAAGGACGGTGGTAGACAATCTCGTGCAAAGGACTCAGTGTACATATGTAGCAGGAGCAGGTTACGTGAATCAGCATATTTGGAGTATATTTCCAATGGTAACCCTTCCGGGCCGGGTGATTTTCACTTTGCTAGTAGAGATATGGCATCTAAAATTTCTTGAGTAGTAATTTGGGCGTCTAATAGATCCCTTGACTCCTGCCAGATAAGCCATATTCCGCCCTAGCTATGTACAGCTCCTGATAAAATTCTCCAAATCTGCGAGTAATAGCATAATGTTCTGTTGGTAAACTGCCGTCTACAGCCCTGATACGGAGCACTGCAGGAAAAGCTTGATTCTGCCTAACTATGTGAGCCAAAAGTTTGCTAGATTGGTGTCCTAATTCAAAATCAGATTGCCTGACAAAAAATAACCTTGTGTTGGGCTTTCTCTTTCAAATGGTTCAGAAATTGACCCCCTTTCAATAGCCAGTTCTGCTTATTCTGGTCTGTAGGGTCATTGACATACAGCCTCTCTAACCTAGAGCAGTTAGGTGCCAGTTCTTCTTCTAATCTAGCCGAGGAACGCTTCGCAAAGGAAATGGACGACTTCAAGCAACCCCGCAAGTTTGCGTTTAACGTATCCCACATCATCAAGGGTCAACATGGAATATTGTCAGCTGATCTGGTATACGATTGGTGGGAGTAAATAGGGTTAGCCAAAAGGGATGTATTTCCATTGAATGTCCATGACAGAGTGACAAGAGTACCATAAATCCGTCCACCCGATCTCCTCCATTAATTTGGCTAGCGGGGAGTCAGGCAAATCAGACCCCCGATGAAACCGATCAAGGAGGCTAGACATAGTCATATTGCAATCGCCCATACATAACACTCTAGTCATTGGATATGAAGTGGCAAGGCTTATAGCTTGATGGATAATTTGTAGACAGGAAGGGGGTGGTATATATACACCAAGAAGTACATATAAGATACCGTGAATGTAGGCTGCCATAAATATGTACCGTCCGGCAGGATCTACTTGCAATTTCTCATGTTCCCAACGTAAAGATTTATTCACTAATAAGGATACACCATGAGACATGTTAGTATGACATGGGTGTTGTGCCCACTGTATTCAGGGCTTTTAAAGCCTTTTGGTAGTCTCTGCAGTGAGATGTGTCTCCTATCAGCACAGGATGTGGGGATTGAGCTTTCTAACCACAGAGAACACCATGGTACGTTTTCTGACACTCCCTAAACCCCGTATATTCCACAAAATCACACGTATGTCAGCCATCTTAACAAATAAAACCAACTACTTCGGATCCAGCCTAGACCTTCTGACTCGGCTCCCCTTCCTAAAAGGGGTTGTCTCACTTGCCAGGTGGCATTTAGCAAGTAGAGAACGTTAATACAATGAACTTACTAATGTATTGTGATTGTCCATATTGCTTCCTTTGCTGGCTGGATTCATTTTTCCATCATATTATACACTGCTCGTATCCATGGTTATGACCACCCTGCAATCCATCAGCAGTGGTCATGCTTGCACACTATAGGAAAAAGCGCCACCCTCTGGTGGGCTGGACCGAGGGAGCGGACATAGGCTAGTGCTTTTTCCTTTATTGCGCAAGCACGGCCACCACTGATGGATTGCAGGGTGGTCATAACCATGTAAACGAGCAGTGTATAATGTGATGGAAAAGTGAATCCAGCCAGCAAAAGAAGCAATATGGACAATCACAATACATTACTAAGTGGCTTGTATTAACTTTCTCTACATGATAAATGCTATTTGCTGAAGTGACACAAACCCTTTAACTGATTTTGCAGTGGCTGTGCACCTTAGGGTACTTTCACACTTGCGTTGGTGCGGATCCGTCTGTTTATTTGCACAGACGGATCCGCACCTATAATGCAAATGTTTGTATCCGTTCAGAACAGATCCGTTTACATTACTTTTAAAGAAAAATGATGGATCCGTTTTGAATTACATTGAAAGTCAATGGGGAACGGATCCGTTTTCAAATGCACCATATTGTGTAATTGAAAACGGATCCGTCCCCATTGACTTACATTGTAATTCAAAACGGATCCGTTAGGCTCCGCCTCTTCAGACGGACACCAAAATGCTGCATGCTGCGTTTTGGTGTCCGCCTCCAAAACGGAATAGAGGCGGAACGGAGCCGAACTGATGCATTCTGAACCGATCCTTATCCATTCAGAATGCATTGGGGCTGAACTGATCCGTTTTGGACTGTTTGTGAGAGCCCTGAAACGGATCTCACAAATGGAATCCAAAACGCTAGTGTGAAAGTCGGGTTATTAGAGTTGAGCGAAGCAAGCTTCGGATGCATAATCCGAAGTCATTTCGTTCAAAACTTCGGAATAATACTGTATTATGTAGATTAGTCTCCGTACAGTATTAGAATGTATAGGATCCGATGAGCCGAAGTTAGTTATTCGTGAAGTCGCACGTGACTTTGTTAAATAACTTTAGTAGTATATTTTTTAAGTAGAGATCTCCGTACAGTATTATTCCGAAGTTTTGAGCGAAGCGACTTCGGATTATGCATCTGAAGCTCGCTTCGCTCAACTCTACACCTTATCTCACCCCTTTTTCAGACGGGTGTAGGCTGTATTAGGATAAGGGATAAATCCACGTACTCATACTCCCGTGGATGTCCTCACCTGAGCCTGCCTGGTCTACTTTCTAGTATGCACGGGTGTGACATATGTTTTAGCCTTAGTGTATGCCATGTCAGCGGCAGGGCTGTGTGACATCTGTTACTAACCACACCAAGGGCCTTTTACTCTATTCACTTATACCAGTAACTGCCTCAGCCTCGCTGACATTGAGGTTTCTGCCTTCTAGGTGTTTGACTGGGTTTTAGCCCGTTTTTACAGTTCCTATGGATCATCATAAAACTCCCCTTATCCCTCTTTCCACATTCACTGGCCTAGCGTGCTGCGCACTCTACCTTGTACGCTCCTCATATGAGTAGACTGAGCGCTGTGTTCAGAACGTACATTTTATCGGTAGTAATACATATATTGTTATTTATTCCAGCGCCTTGTTTTCAAACCTTATGGGAAGCGCTGAGCCTTGGTTTTCCACATACGAACAGGATTCCCGCAAGGTAAGATACAAGCTTCAGCACACTGGAAGGTTGGATTTTTTTTTTAACCCTCATTGATTTTTTCTTTTTTTTTAACTGCTTAGCCCAAACCATCATTTTTCTTGCAGTTCAATTTAGTGGTAAACCACAAGCAGAAATAACAAAATGGCCACAATTATCTTGAGATCTTTATACACAATGTGTTTTGTTAGAGAAGTCGCTGTATTCTTGTATGTTCATGGTCTGATGTAAAAAAAAAAAAAAATCCCTTTCAGACTAGGGGAACTTAAAATCACCAGTCTCATGACATTTCTGTTGTTTTCTGTGGACAATAAAACAAATTATGTACAAAGTTCTCTTAATTTAAAGAGGACCTCTCACCTCTCCTGACATGTCTGTTTAGAAACTACTGGCCTTCCCCATGTAATAACACTTCTGGAGCATCTGTTCTTATGACTGTGTTGTGCCATTCCTGTATTATTCCTGCTATAAGCTTACAAATAAATTGCCAACAGTCTGCAGTAAAGGTACTGCTGGGTGTTACCAGTAGCTGGTACGCCTAACTCTTTCTAATCAGTGCTGCCGGTGTCAGACTGTGCAGGGACACCCCCCCAGCTGGCAACACCCATCTGTACCTTTACTGCAAGCTGCTGGCAATTCTTTCATAAATTATTAATTGAAATAACAGAAAAATGCTCTAAAATAGAGTCATAAGAATGCTCCAGAATTGTTATTTCATGGGGAATGACAATAGTTACTACGGCAGACGTGTCCGGAGAGGTTACAGGTCCTCTTCAAACATCATTAAATGTTTTTTCAAGATAATTCATCATGAAAACTACGTTATGTTTCTCATTAGCTTTCTGTAACAAAAATGCCCCAATTTTGAGATATTCACCTTACTTCATTATAATAGCACTTCCTGGTGTTTAATCCTCCGACTGAGGTGGTCGCACATGCTCAGTTCCATCCTTCAACTGCCACCAGCCGTATCTACTGTTAGACTTTCATGTTTTACAGCAATCATTGGATGACTCCTTTAAGCAAAAGAAATAAAAATTATATATATATATATACACTGTTGAGCAATAGGGTAACAATGTTTTGAACGTTTGACTTTCAGACTCCATATCTCACCATCCACTACAGCTTTGAATGGGAGACTACCAGCATTTTATGGACAATCATCCTGGTTATTTCGTACATAAATTGGACTTGTGTTATCAACGGCGATGGCGACATCTGTGTGGTAAGGCAGAGGGATACGGCTCCCTCTGCCTTCCGATCGGAGCCCCCGCAATAAAACGGCAGGACTCCGATTGGTTACAGATCGTTCCCATTCAGCCTAATAGAACGACACAGTGGCAGAGAGAGCAGAGCCTCTAGGTGTAACGGTAACGCCCCCGTTGCTCCTAGAGGCTCATTTGCATATATTAAAACATCAGTTTTCTCAGCAGTGCGGGCACATATGAACATGGGACCAACACAGATGCCTTCAGCTGCCAAGTGCACATGTAACAGGTCAGCCAGTGTCATGGGTGCAAATCTTCTGATAGATGCCCTTTAATTACCATGGGGGCACAGCGCCGGGTCCAGGTCATAGAGAGTAGAGTCCGGCACAGGTTGTCCTTATTAACCAGGACATCTCTCTCTGCCTCATGTTCCACCAAAGAGGGAAATACCAAAATGAAAAAAATCACTAAAAATGTACTTTTCAACCACTCTGGACTGCGTTCTAGATCCCTCCATATTAAAGGGCATTAAGAAGCTTCACTCACATTTTCCTAGTAAAGAATTAATGGAGCCATGTACCTAACATATACAGATAGACAATTAGGCAGCTGTCAGGAGCTCCGTGTTTCACAGAGCCCGCGGTTCAAGGTAATCAGCTCGTTCTTTCTCACTGCAGGAGAAGGATGCAATGATTTCCACCATGCCATTTGCCAGACCTCAAGACATAGGGCCGTCTATTGCTATTGTGACAAAGGTGAATCACATCCAAGACCAGCTACTGAAGAAAATCGACATCGAGCTCTACATGCATCTCAACAGGCTGGAAATTGCTCCTCAGATCTACGGAATGTAAGTATATGGCTGACAGTTTTACGGTTTACGTGCGGGGTAGTAGGCACATATGTAATATGTAATATGTTGTACATTATGTAAGCGTCACGTGAGCTACGTCTTATCAACGAGCGCAGAAAGCTTTAGTAATTGAACCGTTGTATGTACGTGCCAGTTCTGAATGTAATCCACATACTGTTCAGATTATTGATTTGGGCCATGTGCTAATTGTAGCCTTGGCATCCGTTTTTATAACTGATGTCACTCGGATAGCAATAGAACCAATGCATTTCAATGGCTTATTGTACACTTCAGTTATTTCAACAGATCCGTGTACCTGTTCCGATATTTTTAGAACATGTGCTATTCATGTCCGTTTTCAGTAATCCGAACCACCCAATAAAGTTTGTCGGATCAGTGAAAAACTGAATACACTCGGATGCAACATGGACGCCAAAAAAAGGCTATGGATTGGATCAAAAACTGAAACAGAAACCATATCTGTTGTGTGCAAGGGACCTTAAAGGGTATTCCAAGTATTTACAACCGATGACCTATCCTCTGACACCCGGGATCTCACCGATCAGCTTTTTGAGAAGGCACCTGCTCTCCTGTGAGAGCCGCGGCCTTCTAGCAGCTTAACAAGCACAGCGCCGTATGGGAACTGCTGCCATCTCAAACAGCTGATCGACGGAGGGTCCCGGGTGTCGAACCCGCACCGATCAGATACCGATCCTGAGGATAGGTCATCACTTGTGAATACTCAACTGTTTTAATCCTAACGCCAAATCATGTTCCTGTAACCTAGTAACTAGGGATGAGCGAATCGACTTTGGATGAAACATCCGAAGTCGATTCGCATAAAACTTCGTTTCAATACTGTATGTTAGAAATTAATTTCTGAAGTTATTAACCGAAGTCTTGCGAGACCTCGCGAAGCAATAACTTCGGCTCATCGGAACCAATACATTCTAATACTGTACTGAGCGCTCGCTCATCCCTACTAGTGACAATAAAATAGGTTGCCACCTCTTGCTGTGCATTGTGCCTTCAGGTCCTCCCTTCTGCATCTTCTCATGTCTGATTCACCCCAGTTGTATCCGTGATCCGAGTGGTCATCGCTAGTTGACAATGGGGTTATTCAGTATACAGACTCCTAGGTGGCTCATGATAACACTGCTCGATTGTCGTGCTGTCCAGCCCATCTGAGGCTTATTTTCAGACACCAAGGACAGCCTTGTAGGACAACCCATTTAAATCGGATCAAAGTATAAGCCATAATACGGTTTTCCATAGCATACCATACAAAACCTATATGCCTCTATGCCCAATCAAATCTCATCTTGTATCCAGGCTAGAGGAGGCCCAACAGGGTACTATTGTACAGTGTTCCCAATAAACGTATCCTTTCTCTCTAATATTATAATCTCTTCCATATATCATCATTACAGTCACACATAGAAAGTTTCATTCTATTACAACAAATTCTTGTTTTCTTGGTGCATTATTTTATAATTTTTTTTGTAAGTGAGTGTATTTTCCCAAATTCCGTCTTTACAGGGAACTGATTACCTTATGGTTCTCCCCGTTCAGCCTTCTGATGTTGGACTTGTAAAATTCTTCATTACATGTAAACAAGTGCCAGATTATCAGATGCTGGATTAAGGGAATTCCACTGCACTTGATTTATTTTTGACGCTTTCCTCCAGATTCATGTTGCCTTTAACTTTTCGTACATTGGGTACACGAAGTGTGACCAATTCCTGTGCCTTGCAATACGTTTTCAAGCAGTACTTCAGTATATAAAGCACAACAGGAAGGAATTGGCATCTTCTAATGGGCATGGGAATTCACACTGTAAAATAACCTGAGCTGTTCAGATTATATGCCAGGATGATTTATTACCAGGTCTTCAGTGCTCCTTAATGGATATTATTGATGAAAAATAAGGCTGCTATTAATAGAGTGAACTTATTGTAAGGAGGCTGCAGGTATGCCGCATTATAGTTGAGTCTGCCTTAGGGAAGTTGACATCCTCTGTAAAGATCTAGGTGGGTAAGGTGTAATCCTGCTCCCGAGCAACACTAAGAAACCCCCTAGGAAATAAGAGTTGCACATGTAACTGTAATTTTGGCATCATCAGTAATACTTCCCCAAATTAGGGGTTACGTTATACTTAAAGGGGTTCTATATAATAAAGAAACTGGATCATGTCTTCTATGATTGGAGTTGTGGTGGTTACAATGAATCCTTAAAGATGTATATGCTGATGACCTATCCTTAGGATAGGTCATCAGTATCTGATTGAGGGGGTCCGACACCCGGAACTCCTGCTTATAAGCTGTTTGAGAATGCAGCGGCACTTGCAGTAGTGCTGCTGCCTTCTCTCAGCTTTTTCTAGGCCAAATGACGACACGTTCATTGATCACATGTAGTGATGAACGAAGCGAGCTTCGGATGCTACATCTGAAGTCGCCTTGTTCAAAACTTCGGATTCCGTCTCCGTGCAGTATTAAAATCTAGGGGCTGGAGTCGATACATTTTACAGTATTAATACAGTATTAATCCGAATCTTTGAACAAAACGACTTCAGATGTAGCATGTAGCGCCGGCCGCTCTGGTGGCCGGGACCGTGGTTGCTCACGTAAGCTGGTACTTTTTTCTATAGTGTGCCAGCACAGCCATGTTGCTAGACTGCAGGGTGGTCCTAACCATGGAAACTTTCTCTGCATAATAAATGCTATTTGCTGAAGTGGCAAGACCCCTATATGTCTTGGAAAAACCTTTTAATGTATCTGATTTTAATGGATTCCACTGACTTGCAGATGTGTCCACCTTTAACCTTTCTTGAATTGTGTTTATTTATACTGTTTCCCATTATGCTAATTCAGTACAATCTAGTCCGTACTTGAGTTTTCAAAAAAAGTTTGCATAATGACTGTGCTTCTTGGTACAATCATAACTGCGAAGGAATAGGTCTTTTTTGGGCTTCCCTAAAGTCTTATTGCCATATATCATATCGTTCCCTGTTTCAGCTGCACAGCTAGATGCATTTCACTCAGAAGCTGGAGCACACATCTCTTCTGTGAAACCTGCCAGCACTGTACTGTTATGACATTCTTCCCCTTACTTCCCACTTTGTTTGTTTTCAGCTTCAGAACTCACAGAACAGATAAGGAGGGAAAAATCACACAGACACACAGGGCTCTCCCATAATGTTCAAAAGCTGTGTAGATGCAGTTCTTTTATCAGGCTCAGGATCTCAGCTCGCTTTCCTGTAAGCAGTCTTTTGTGTCTCTGTTACTAGGGATGGATGTTGCTTGACAACAGTAAGTGGACTGCAAATTCGGTGGTAGTGAGACCCCCTAGTGGCCAGCTTTTCTTTCAGGTTGATGCAGGCAGATTTTTGATTTAGGAATTTGCAAGTTACACCATTCTCCATTAAGTGAAATGAAATTGTGTACAGCAATTCTTTAATCATGATTTTTTCTCTGTCTATGCAACGATTATAACAAATTTTTGGTAGCAAATAAGGTTGCACATGTTCTGCATAGATAGTAGATGCGCCCTCAAAGTCATTTTCTCCGATGGACCAAAGGAACTCCAGTCCAACACGGCTCAGGGTCCACAGCTGCGTGGGAGGATTGATTGTTTCATGCGGTCAATTTCCCCTTCTAGAAAGAATGTCCCACCATGTGCAGCTGATGGCGGAGTTACACTTTAAGCAGTAAACAACTGATAATTGCTCCACAGCTTTAGAAACTTCACAAGTTGCTTGAGTAATACTACTGCTGGGGCTCCATCTGACAATGTGTTAGCTGTATAAAATTATAGTTGTATGGAGGTGCAGTTTATTGAATCTACAGACCCCAGAAAGCTAGAGAGACCTGTTTTTCCATACAACCATACATTTTCGTTTAAGCATCTCTCATTAAAATTAAAAAGGAAAATGCTTGAGTGAATTGATAGGAAATACGGCTTTAAAAAACCACACAACTGTGTGTTTCTGAAGACATTGAAATCAGCAGCACAAATCAGGAAGGAGATAAATATTGTACCGCTTGCTTTTGTTTCCCTAATAGTAGTGTGGCTGCTGTCCCTTTAAGACGGAAGGTCCTATGGTATTTCATTAATAGTATAAATAGTGGTTACCTGTGAGTACAATATGTATGGGATCTACACATTTTCCCTGTGACATGCAAATAAACCGCTGTTTAATTATAATCTCTTTGCTCTAGGCAGAGTGCACTCTACAATTTAAATAATTTACAAAATATGAACTTACAAAAAATACATGTAATTATCCAAAAAGAATAGTATATAATTCTGCACTAATTTGTGTATTTTACAGACTACTCCTGATTTAATGCGCCAATCAAATTAATAGCCAATCTTGCATTTGATTGGAATCAGCGATAGTTTACCATCTCTTGTTATATGACTCTGCTGTATGCCTGGAATATAGAATGAGTTATTAGAGGGAGCACCTAATTCCGTCTTGTAAATTACAGATTGTGTTCGGCTTGAACATGTCCACATGTGCAGCAATTTCTTACTCAACTTGTTTTTTTTTATCATTCGTAGTTTAATTGCATTGTATTTCTGCTATAATTATTTATATGTTGTTATATTTATTTTTTTATATATATAAAATCTCTGGTATATTAGCTAACATTGCACATTTTTCTAGCGTAATGTATCACAATTTATCACTTGGCACAATTCATCATAATATCAGTAATAATCAATATACTTTATATGTGGTTTTACATTAAAATGAGAAGAAGATGCTATCATCAAAAAGATACTGCATGTGTTTTAAGTATTTTTTGTGAATAAAAAAAACTATTTTTAGTAATGTTTATATTTTTTGTTTTGTGGCATAACATTTTTCACATATGCTGACATCTAGTGGTGGAACAGGGTACACAGCTAAACCAAACAACCAAAAACATCTAATTTTACAGCCTACAGTCATATATTTTTAGGGGGCCGCAGATAAGACACAAAAGCAAGTGTATAACATTAGTCTAAAGTTGATCAAAATAGACACTTTCAACCAAAACAGACTATGTCAGCTATGTTTGAAATTTTTGACCAATCGGTTGAAATATTTTTCATTCAAAGAAAGATCTTCATGGACGAAAGATCTTACTGTGAAAGAGCATTCACACAAGAATTGTTGGTGATTCTCTAAGCAAGATTGGTCATGTCTGACCAGTGAAATGATGGTTCACCAGATAATCATCTGTTCGGTTGTTCAACTATCAGCCCATCTCTGTCTGATGTGCATGCCACCTTAAAGAGGACCTTTCACTGGTCCACAGTTTATTAGGCAAAGCTATGTACATGGAGAGCGGCACCCAGGGATGTCCCTGCACTTACTTGTATCCCTGGGTGCCGCTCCGTTCGTCCTCCTATCCTGAATATGAGCTGAGCGCTGCCATTGGCCAGCGCTCCAGCCCTAGGAGATGGAGACGCCCAGGGCAAAAGAAGAAGTCTCCGCCCCAAGCAAAATTGGAGAAGCACGAGCGCCGGTACCGGGGGCTACAGAGGACGAACGGATCGGCACCCAGGGATACAAGTAAGTGCAGGGACATCCCTGTGTGCCGCTCTCCATGTACATAGCTTTGCCTAATAAACTGTGGACCAGTGAAAGGTCCTCTTTAAAGCAGACATCCTGTCTTACCACCAATGGAGGCGGGCTACTTTTTCATGGGCCACCCTGTATTTCTATCTGCAAAGCTGAAAAAATTCTCCATAACAGACCTATCACGTGGTCCTGGATCTATGTAGTTTCTTCCTATTAGGGGACACGTTAACAGTGATCGCTTTCCTCTGTTTGTGTTGGCAAGTCACCAATCTTATGACCACAAGCGGCTGGCTTCATAATAGCCTGAAATGTATGCTGGTATGTGTAGTTTATAGAGTGTGCCCTGCAACAGTAAGCCAAGCCTCATAAGAGGAAGAAGGGCTGGTCTGGCCTAATATTGGGCTGCTGTGAATTAGGAGAAATGTAGGTTTATGCTGCTAATATTTTATGTGCTGATGATGAAACAAGTTAAAAATCATTTTGGAAAATATTCTTTATATTTATAGCCATTGGACAATTTCTTCAAACAATTTTGGATGATAACCAATGAAACTCCTATGTATGCTTTGTTGTGTCAGTTCTGTCTTGGGCATGTGCCTGGTTGTCATTCTAAGATAACTTATCAAGACCACACAGTCCCAAATAGATTTTTCCATCTTAGATACTTGTGTCATCTCCAAAAGATCAGGAGAATCACTTGGTTGGCTGTTTCTGTGTTGCCTTCTCTTGACTTGAATGGTGAGAGCTATGCACCTACTTGACCATCTACCCATTTAAACACCACTTTGATGTTGGATTCTGACCTATTACAGATTTATGGCATAACCAATGGATATGTCATAAACATGTAAAATTGGAACCTCATGCAACGTCTTTGACGAGTTGTTTTGCTCCTACTCAAAGAAGCTTCAGGGGCTCTTTTACAACTTCCAATCAGATTTATAATATGCCGTAATCTAAAGAGACCGTCAATGATAAGGTTGTCTTAGTGTATTACTTTGATAGTCAGCAATATGTTACAGATGTGACCCTGATAATAATACTTCACTAAGCTATAATATTAAATTTTTAAATATCCTCGGAAACCAGCTATACTACCGATTCTTAAAGTAATTGTTGAATTCAATAATGTAGGTTATTTCATTACTTATTTGGCCTTTATGTTCATGAGCTCATTGTAGAAACATTTTTCATCTTCTGGATTCTTTGCTCTGCTCTGTGGTTCTTGATATGTTCCTCCTTTGCAAACTGATAACTATGTGAGTTTTAAAAAGTGCCATTACCTACTTAAAAATATTCCATTGATCATCTGATTTTATTAATGAGCTTTGTGCTAAAGAATAATGCTTCCTGTGACCAGGCGACCTCCAGTCTGAATTGCTAGACAGCAAATACTCGTAATGTGTTTGAATATATTCCTTGGACTGTGGCCTAAAAACGATTGACCTCAAATGTAATAATGATGTATCAGCCCCAGTAAAAGTATGATTGGCTGTTTCAGTGCTGGCACCGTTCTCAAAGAAAAGCTGACCTTAAAAATAGATGTCTTCAAACTTTTTGCCTAGTTTTTGCGTACTTCACTTTCGTTAAAGGGAACCTGTCACCATAAAACTGCAGTCGATCTACAGGCAGCATGTTTTAAAGCAAGAGGAGGACGAGGGAAGTATCTTGATGTATAGCTTTGTGGAAAAAAAATTTTTTTTATACAAGCTCAGTAGCCCAAGTGGCAGCTATCTATGTTTACCCCCTTATACAGGGAAGGCTGTCAATTACTGATAAGACAGTCCACTTGGCAACTGAGCTCAAAAAAAATGTCATCATGATACTGGATAATCCTTTTAAGAGCTCTGCACTTTCTATCTGCCCAGAGTACCCCAAACACTGCATATTTTTGCCCCATATACCTTTCATGTCAGCATTTTCCTTCCCCTATTCTCAGCATCAGCTCACCTGGGCAGGATGTTTACATGCAGAACTTCCAGTTTTCATCAGCTTCCTGTTTGCTTTTCTAACTAAACTCAGAATGCTCTGCTTCGTAAATTTTTAAAGCCCTTTTTCACCTAGCTAATGTGCGCACGCGAGTAGTAGGGGATGTAATTACTGCAGAGAAAACAGTGTGGCAAGCGGAGTAAGCCCTGAGAAACATTACAAAGCAAAGTATGGTGGAATTGGGTACAAAACCCACCAGGAAGGTGACGAAAACAGGAAGTTTTGCATGTAAACATCCTGCCAGGATGCAGTGAAGCTGAGAAAAAATAAGAAGGAAAGCACTGACATGAAAAACTGTTATGCAAGTCATTATGAAACCATAGAATCCCTTTAATGTATAAATTACAACATATACTGAATCTTTTCCCATAAAGCCATATATCACTCTGCTTAGCATCTCCTGCTCTATAATATGCTGCTTGCAGGTTGACTTCATTTTCATGGTCAGAGGTTCCCTTTAAATACATACAATGCTCTCTCTCAAGTTACAATTTAAATTTTTTTCAGGGTAACCGTTGTTAATTGAAAATAATGTGACAGAAATGTCAACAAAATAAGAAAAATATTACAACTAAAGACAAGTATACAGAAAACTAGTATAGATAAAGTCCTGATGTATGCCAGTCAAACAGCAGATGGAATGTGTATCGTATATCACTGCTGTGCTGAGGACAGGAGTTTCTTCAGGGTCCTGTACAGTGCATATGGGATTTTTTTAAACCATAATTCAGGGAAATCTCTCATGTGTGACCGTAGCCTTAGCAAATCCAAACTGTAAAAGTAATTGTAAAATTAATTAAAAGAAAAAAATGTATATTTCATATTACTTTGAAATGTACAGCTTTCCCTTTAAAAAAATAAATAAAAGTACATTTATATTAATATACAAGTTTCCAAAAGCTAAAATCCAGATATTAATGCCCCATCTGTAATTATGTGCACAGTGCCAACATCACCATGGCTCATAACACCCACGTCCAAACTTTGAAGCACTTCTGGTAGCGCAATAATCCTAATATCGGAGTCGTAAAAGATTATTTGATTGAGGGTTTGAGAAGCAAAGTGGTCTCATCGTAGCCCCCACTACCTCTTCACGGGCTAAACAGAAGGGTGTTATTATTCAAGTCTTTCTCCCCTGTTCCCAGTTTCCTCCTGTAGTAAAATATTACAGTGATTACACATCATAAAGCCTATCTGTAATAAAACGCATCAGCTGGCCAAGGTTTTCATCGCTCACTCAATAATCCATTAATACAGCGACGCTGCCCAGGCGTCTTTATAATACCAACTCGGAGGTAATTTTAATCAGCCGCACCAGCTGGTATTTAACAGCAGCTGCTGGAGTCGCCGCAAATATACTCCATAGCTGGCATCTTTATTTGCCGTATTTCAAGGGGAGAAGCGATCCCCCTGTGGTTACTGGTGTTGTCTGTGTATGTATGTGACTGCGTGGAAAAAGAAAAAAAAAAGTTGTTTTAAGATCATTACTAGTTTTTTCACATTACAATGCAAGAGCAACAATGTGGTCTCAGTCCCAGTAATATACTGTATTTCCACTGAAAGACTCATCTGGAATAGGTGAGGTACTTTATGTGTACTGATTCTTATGTACAGCCTTAGTTTATTCCATCAGTGTCAGATAGGTAAGGGTCTCCCGCACCTATCTGCAACACAGGTCTCCGAAAGTGAAGGAGAGCACACTGTATGCTCGGCTATTTTTGGAAATCCCATAGAAATGAATGAAGAGTGCACTGCGCAAGCGCCACCACCACTCCATTGAGTTATGTGGGACTGTGGCTGCTCTCCGTTTACCGCAAGAGTCTCATTCTTGAGATAAGTCACTATCCTAGCCGTATGCCACCAATGGTTCAGATGAGACAACCCCTTAAATGTATGGCGAATTGCACGCCTTGTCATAAGTTAAATGCATCCTTTGGTAGTCCGTGCTCCTAGATTGAAATCTACTCTAGCTCGTAGCTCGAGTACATTTCAATGTACATTTACACCAATAAACCGGCAGAAAAGATAATGAATGTGCCAGGGCCTGTGGTCCTGCCCAAATCACCTCCCATCAATCCCCCTTTTCAGCAGGAAACTACACTTGTGCTTACATTTAGGGGGAATGACGTTTTAAAAAAGCAGTTTCTGGCAATCAGTCCATTGCAGATTTTTTTTCTTGCATTCTTGCAGCATGTAGATGAGGTTTTGTGGCCATATAAGAAGCTAAGGGCTATATATGTTAATATTTGTTACAGGACTTAATATGAGATTATTGTGTTTATTCCTAATAATAATTATTGTTATTTATCACCTGAGGTTTCATAAGAAAATACAGATAATTATGATGAGACTGGGTATTTTTTATGTTTGTTCCTGAACTTAATGCAGAAATAATAGCACTAATAATAATAGCTAATATTAAAGTGGCATTCTTCATGTATCATATTTAGTACCAATTATAAATACTAATAATAATTTCAATCTTGGAGCCCCTTGTGAAGAATTGTAATCATACAAATAAGGGTAAAAAAAGACACTATTACGGTATTAAATCTAAACAATAATAATTAGAATAACAAATGCATTACTTTATATGTATCAAATAATAGTAATAACCAAAATAATAGATAATAAAGGCTTTGCTCCTGTATCACATTTAGTCATAAATATAAATAATAATAATTATCTCAAGGAACATCTGGTGAATAATAAAAAGAATAAGCACATTTATTGTTTTTATTATGATTAATTTTTTTGATGATTTATTTTTTATGACTGTTCATTTCATGTTTTTTTTTTTTTGTTAATTTAGGCCAATGTTAAAGGTTCTATGTGTTTTCTTTTGCTTTGTTTTTTTAGTTCATGAATATTGCTATTGGAATCTGTTTTGTAAATTTTTGAAAGCCATCAATGTAATCCTTTAAGTGGTAGGATACAGAATTGCCTTTCATTTAGGTAGGATACAGAATCTCTGTTATATTTTTTTATACTATACAAATTATTTTAAAAAAATTACTCTTGAAATATATATTTATATATATACACGCTTTCAGGTCCATATATATTCGGACATTGACACAATTTGTTTTTACCTGTTTACTAAAACATATTGAAGTTATAGTTATATAATGGATATAAAGTCCAGACTTTTGGCTTTCATTTGAGGGTATCCACATTAAAATTGGATGAAGGGTTTAGGAGTTTCAGCGCCTTTACATGTGGCACCCTGTTTTTAAAGGGACCAAAAGTAATTGGGCAATTGACTCAAAGGCTGTTTCATGGACAGTTGTTGGCAATTCCTTCATTATTTCATTCTCAATTAAGCACATAAAAGGCCTGGAGTTGATTTGAGGTGTGGTGCTTGTATTTTGAAGATTTTGCTGAGAAGTAAACATGCGGTCAAAGGAGCTCTCCATGCAGGTGAAACAAGCCATCCTTCATCTGTGAAAACAGAAAAAACCCATCTGAGAAATTGCTACACTATTAGGAGTGGCCAAATCTACAGTTTGTTACATCCTGAGAAAGAAAGAAAGCACTTGTGACCCCAACAATGCAAAAAGACTTGGACGCCCACGGAAGACAACAGTGGTGGATGATCGCAGAATAATTACCATGGTAAAGAGAAACCATTTCACAACAGCCAACCAAGTGAACAACACTCCAGGATATAGGCGTTATCAATACCCAAATTTACCATAAAGAGAAGATTGCATGAAGGTAATGCAAGACAGTAGTGCAAGACACTAATCCGTCTCAAGAATAAGAAGGCTAGATTGGACTTGCTAAAAAAAGAAAAAAACATCTTAAAAAACCAGCACACTTCTGGAAGAACATTCTTTGGACAGATGAAACCAAGATCAACCTCTACCAGAATAATGGAAAGAAAGTATGGTGACTGCATGGTACAGCTCATGATCCAAAGCATACCACATCTGTAAAATATGGCAGAGGCAGTGTGAATGCTCGGGCATGCATGGCTGCCAGTGGCACTGGGTTCCTAGTGTTTATTGATGATGTGACACAAGACCGAAGCAGCCAGATGAATTCTGGGGTTCTTAGAGACATACTGTGTGCTCAAATCCAGCCAAACTGGTCGGCGTTTCATAATACAGATGGACAATGACCCAAAACATAAAGTCAAAGCAACCCAGGAGTTTACTAAAGCAAAGAAGTGGAATATTATTAAATGGCCAAGTCAGTCCCCTAATCTGAACCCAATAGAGTATTTTACTTGCTAAAGACTAAACTTCAGACAGAAAGCCCCACAAACAAACAGCAACTGAAAACCGCTGCAGTATAGGCCTGACAGAGCATTAAAAAAAAGGAAACACGGCGTCTGGTGATGTCCATGAGTTCAAGACTTCAGGCAGTCACTGCCAACAAAATATTTTCAAGTATTAGAAATTAACATTTTATTTACAATTATTTAATTTGTCCAATTACTTTTGGGCCCCTGAAATTAATGGATTGAGTTAAAAAAATGCTTTAGTTCCTCACATTTTTTCTGCAATCATTTTGTTCAACCCACTGTGTAAAGATGAAAGCCTGAACTTCAACTGCATCTGAATCGTTTTGTTCAAAATCCATTATGTTGTCCCTGTCCAAATATATATGCACCTAACTGTATATATAATCATTTAAAAAAATATAATCATAAAAATAGACAAAAACAAAATTCATAGTACTAACATTTAGAAAAATGTCATACTTAGGCTACTTTCACACTCGAGTTTTGGGCGGATCCGTCATGGATCTGCAAAAATGGATCCATTACAATAATACAACCGCATGCATGCATCCGTCATGAACGGATCCGTTTGTATTATCTGTAACATAGCCAAGACGGATCCGTCATGAACTCCATTGAAAGTCAATGGGAGACGATCCGTTTTCTATTGTGCCAGATTGTGTCAGAGAAAACTGATCCATCCCCATTGACTTACGTTGTGTGCGAGGACGGATCCGTTTGTCTCAGTTTCGTCAAGCGGAAAGCAAAACGCTGCAGGCAGTGTTTTGGTGTCTGCCTCCAGAGCGGAATGGAGACTTATCGGAGGCAAACTGATGCATTCTGAGCGGATCCTTTTCCATTCAGAATGCATTAGGGCAAAACTGATCCGTTTTGGACCGCTTGTGAGAGGCCTGAACGGATCTCACAAACGGAAAGCCAAAACGCGAGTGTGTAAGTAGCCTTACATATAAAGGTCATTTATATGTACCTTTAATCTAGCAGTGCTACTACTGAGAAATGGCAGAGATATTATGCTAGTAGTTATATAATTTCAGTAGAGACATGACTTTAGGGGGTCCTAATACAGCCCACTAGCCAGGAGGACAGAACTATAATTGGAGTATAGTGGTTTGGGGTCCTGGTACAGATTTTTAATATAGACCTCTCTTTATGCCCCCATCTCTCTCAGAAACAGCTCTCTATGCCTCATATCAGTTACACCGTTTGCCCCCTCTCCAATAGACAGCTCAACATGGTCCCCTCTCTCACATATATTGTTCCTTCTGCCCTCCTCTATTACAAACAATTTCTCCCTCTTGTACAAGCTGCTCCTGATGTCCTCCTGTCTCACAAACTGCTCCCCATGTCCCCTCTCTCAAAGAATTTCCCCTGTGTGACTGCACTTCATGGTCCCCCTTCTCACATAGACAATTTCCCATACCCCTCTCACTCATTACCTCTTTAGTCCTTCCATTGCTGAAATTAATTTCACTAGAGACATGACATTAATTTTACTACCTGTACCTATCAGAAATAATCGTAGGGAGGGATAAAGAGAACTGTGCAGCTGCTCTACGGCTACACAGTTTCCTCCTTGGTCAGTTAGAGTGATTCAGGAGTTCTTTGCACAATCAAAGGCAAGAGCTCAGGGAGGATCCAGCCAATTCATTTGAATGGTCACCCTATAATCCTATATTTTTTTGCTGCTGTAGTGGAAATCAATAGCTCAATGTTGATTTGGGTTAGTGTAACCAGAATGTATAGTTCATCCATATTTTTGTTGTAAATGAAATCCCTACATACATTTATCAGCTCCTGTACGCCAGAAAACAGGCACTCGTTTTAACCACTCCCTCTGTGTGCAAAAATGTGCAACTTTTTGGGGGGCTTTTACCTTGCTTGCCTCTTTTCCAAAAAGTGAACAGAGCAGGGATCTGATGGTGCGGGGTCCTGCCTCACCAGCCCAGCACATTTAATATAACTGTTCCTGTAATCTTCACCAGCTCCTTCGCTGGAGTAGATTACAGTTCTGGCTCACTGACATGCAGAGATGCACCGCAAATATTAAGAAGCATGCTTAATATTGTGCTGCATCTCATGCCAGCGGAGCAGAGACTTAGGCCAGCATGCAAAACACCACTCTTAATAAACGTCCCCGGTAGTCTTCCTGTTTCTTACCCTCCCGCACGCCTTCAAGTCATAAATACAGCATCAAAAACCTTTTCTGCTTCTCATCAGAACACATTGCTAATTCATCTAAAAGTTACAGTGAAACCAGTTGTTTGAAAGAGTTCATTTATCAGTACAAGCAATTTCCAAAGCTTCAGCCAAATATGGATCTGTCTGCTTTGGACTATGATTGAGCACGTACAGTTAAATCCTACAACAAAATGAATTACTGGAATAGCAATTTGAATACAAAAATTCCATGGCAAGCACTTTCCCTGTTATTTCTAGTGAAAACAGGCTGTTAAAGTTTGTTTAGTGTGTTTGACAACAGACAGTTTGATGTATTGCCGGGCACAGCGGTAGGTTGGACTTGAGTGGTATTAACTCCCTGTTTTGATTAATGGTAATTGTTTCATCGAGAAAGCATGTTTTACATACAACTCATAGTCGTGGAAAGCAGAAGTTGACTTGCAAGATCCATAATTAGCGTTCTGAGTTAGCATATAAAAAGATCATGAGGAACATGCGGGCAGAATATGCTCAGGCTTCCATTGTTTAGCATTGTATTGCTTCTAAACTGTTTGGAAGACAACATTAAACCTGGTTATTTATCTTTTGTTCTCTGTTACAATGTGATTTATGAGCTATCGTCAAAGCCTACAGCACTTTAACGAATAAAAAAAAAAAAAAAGAGCAAAAAAGGAAATTGTACCTGTGTATAAGACAACGGAGAAAAGGTAATCAGATACCGCGGCGTCTAATTGCTGTGGGAACAGAACAGGATTTAGCAACATAAATCTAGGAAAAAAGTGCCATAGAACATTCTGCATTGTCATTTAGAAAGGCAGAGATGGAAATGGTACATTGTGATGGAATTCAAAATAAAATATATATCAGTGTTTTCTTATATATAATTTGCTGTTTTGAGGTGAAACAATCCCTGCTGTACTCACTAGTCAGTACACTAGATATTCAAGTAGATATAAGTTTTCTTTAGGTCATTCTTGACGCCTTTTTTTTTTTTCAATTTGTTTTCAAATTCAGATAAGTGCAAGTGCTAAGTATTGGTGTCTTTATTATTAGTGAATAAATACACAGAGTCCTTATGGCTTCTTAGTATGGAGCTATGCTTCCCTTGCCTAGGCTCTGTCTGGAGAGATTCTTTGCTAGAAGCAATGCTAGATGAGATGGGAATATGTTTTTTTTTTTGTGTACAGATCTGAAAAAACGTATGCCTCCATATGAAATTGAAGCCTCTAACAGCCCTGTTACAACTCCACACAAAGCATGTGCATGAGGCCTAAAAAGTGTTTCTACTAGATAGAGTGGTGCAAATAGAGCTGCATCAGCTAGTGTATTAAGTGTGGGGATAACTGTCGGGTGATGGGTTAGGTCCTAAAGAATGGGGGGGGGGGGATGAGGAAGAGTCATTTTAGAAACATAAGTCTACCTGAAAATATGTGTTTTTAAGGCAAGTTTGAAGCTAAGGAAGTTGAAAATTAACCTGATTCTCTGGGGCAGTGCATTCCAGAGAGCTGGTGCAGCTTGAAGATGGGAGTGAGAGGTCCGAATTATGGAGGATGTTAGTCTTAGATCATTGGCAGAATGGAGAGTGCGAGTAGGGTGGTAGACAAAAATGAGGGACGCGATGTATGTAGGTGCAGCACTGTGGAGAGCTTTGTGGGTGAGAGGTTTGAACTTTAGTATGTGGTGGATGGGCAACCAGTGAAGTGACTGGCACAGGCTAGGGACATTGGTGTAGCAGGAGGACAGATGGATGAAAATGGCTGCTGCATTAATGACAGACTGAAAGGGGAAGAGTTTAGTGAGGGAAAGACCAATCAGTAATGAGTTACAGTAGTCAAGATGAGAATGAGAGTTTTGGTTATTTCCACCGTAAGAAAAGAGTGGATTCTGGAGATGTTCTTAAGGTGCAGATGAAAAGGGCATGCAAGTGACATCCCGTTTGAGTTAAAGAGAGAACTTTTTTACAGCTGCCAGACAGTCACTGTTGTTTTGTAGCACTGATTTTGAAAGGAAAATTCATGGATAGTGGGGAGTTTGTTGCACGTGGACGAAGAGTTCCAGAGAGCACAGTTGAAAGAGGCAGGAAAAGATGTATAGTGAGTATTAATCAGATTTTTGATGTTTGGTGAAAAGCTTCAGTTAGAAAAAGAGGGGGGACCTGAGTTTGGTGAAATATCATGTGATTTTTATTTTTATGCTGCACCATTAAGAAAGATGTTTTTTTAAGAAATATATATATTTTTTCCTATTGGTTTCGCTGCATCTGCAGTCTCTACTGCACCATTATGTTATCAAAGTTACAAGGATAAGCCCTCAAATCTAACTTCGCATCATGAAAGCGTGAGTGCAGTAATTGCTAAAATCCATTATCTTTGTGCCATATCCACCTAGGTCCAGGAGAAGGGCATATAAATAGTTGTTAAATGGAGTCCTTACACCTTAAAGGGGTTCTCCAAGGTTAGAAAAACACGCCTGCTTTCTACCTAAAACAGCACCACCCCCTGTCCATGGGTTGTGTCTAATATTGCAGCTCAGCTCCACTGGAATCCGTGCAATACCGCACACAACCTGTGAACAGGAGTGGAGCTGTTTTAATAAGAAAGCAGCCATGTTTTTCTATTCCTGACACTCCAGTTCTTGTGCCTGCCTGTGACATGAAGGGAATGCCATTATGACTAGTGATTTTATTTCTGTAAGTAATAAAATTGAGGCTCTGCATTTCCCCTGAAGAGATACTATTTTATTGGTTACAGAAATAAAATAACCACAGTGTGCCTTTCATATCACAGACAGACACAGGGATAGTTAAACCAGCTATATAGTGTCAGCAAAACTCCCAACATTTGTATCTGAAAGACATTTTAAGCACATCCTCCATTCCACACAAAAGCACCCCAAATACCTCTTAGAAATTTGATTAAGACCCGCCCTTTCACTGCTTCATCCCTGGTGACTAGAACACTGTACATTTGAAAGGTTTGTGTTAGGACCCCAATAGACAACTTGCTAAATCTTATCTGCTTGAATGTCCAGACATGATGCCACTGGTATTCGGGATCTCCTGGCCTGATCGGTGATACTGCCTTTGGCATGGGGCTTACCAGGGCTATTTTGGACTGAGCAGTAAGCTCAGATGAGAATAGCTGGGATGGCAACTGCATGCCTGAAGAGGATAAGTGACCGTCATATAGATGAATGCAACATAATGTACTTACTACCACTATTTCAGACCCTTTAAGGTCCCTCCCAGCTATTGATAATGCGCCATTACTTCTTATTATAAAGTAACTATAGGCAAATCACAAATTCTTACTTTAGGTGTACCAATTTCTATGTTGAACTCATTGTCTGATTCCTTTGTTTTTACCTGGGTAAAAAGAGGCACTGCCTTATTTGGGAATTAAGTTTACCTACTTCTCGATAATTTGAATATAACTATATTCCATGATTCGATACAATCAAAGGCTGGTTAAACAATTGGAAATGACAAACTCTCTCCTGGCTGGGAAAACTAGCAGCCATCAAAATAGTTATCCTACCAAAAATCTTATACGATCTGCGTAATATCCCAATTTCTTTCCCTATCTCCTACCTAAGGAGGCTGCAGGCATTATTACTCCACCATCTATGGGGTTGGAAGAGAGTTCCAAGAGTTAGATCCACAATTCTTTTTTCTGCCTTGCAGACCTGAACTTTCCCTCTTTTCTACATTACTGGAAGGCCCGTATACTTGAGGAATTGCGATCCTTACTTTTAAATGACTTATCTAAACTTAACTGGGTTCCAGTTGAGGGTTGTGCTTGGGAAAGCATTCCATATCTTTAGATCTTACTGCCTAATCGCTATTTAATGTTAAAAAGCCCTTTCCTATCTCTACAGGCTACCGCTAATGTATGGGATTCTGTTACTAGAAAGGAAAGCTTGGTTCTATTGTCTCCTCGTAGTTCTCCAACTGAATTATGTGAACTAGCTATTCCTAACCTATCCATTACTCAATGAATTAATTCAGGATTACTTACCCTCTTGCAGTTTTGCCAGAATGGTACTTTTGCAGATTTTTCATATCTTAAAGATCATTATAATGTATATAAGAAGAATAATTTTATAAGTTTCTCCATAATCTGCATCTTTTACTATCTCCTAAAATATATAACCCTTCTAAATCTACTTCTCAGCTTAATGTCTGGTCCACCTCTGCCAATGTTTTCCTTGTAACAAAAGGTTACCAATTGTTAACTATCCAGTACTAACCCACTGGATCATATAAAAATTACTTGGCAGAACAATCTAAATGAAACATTCACATCTGAGCAATGGTTGAAGGCCTTCACTTCAATTTCCAGACTTTATAAATGCTCAGGTCATCTGGAAAATGCCAAGAAAGATTCTCTATTGGTGCTATCATATACCTCACTCACTAAATAAAATATTTCCTGATGTGTCCTCAGGTTGTTGGAGATGTCATCTATTCCTGGCTACTTAATTTCATATGTGGTGGGATTGTCCCCGGTGTTCTCTCTTTGGATCCGGGTTTTTAACCTTATTTCCAAATTGTAAAACATTATAATACATCCTAAACCTGAGCTTGCTCTCTTATCTAATGGAATCAGGCTTTTTTCAGCTGACCTACAAACTATTATTATGCATCTTGTAATTAAGGCTACATTGAAGATAGCCCTGTGTTGGAGAAAAGATGATCTTCCCCATCTATTTGAAGGGTCATTAGAGATATGAATAATAATTGTTGGTATGAAGGCATGTGTGCTTCAGCTTTCAACAAAAGAGAGGCTCCCTTAAGTACATTTATGCTCCCTGCCTGTCATCTTCTGTACAGACTGTAAGTGGCCTATCACCCAGCAGTGACATACCACTTGGGGACACATCAATGCTTAGGCCAGTCATTTGCTCCAATGGTGCATGTGACCCCGTCTGTATGGAAGTTGACAGATGGGGACCAAGAGTCCAGTTAGGGAAGAGGGCCTGGGAGCCATGAATCTAGAGTGGATTGGCAGGGAGCAGTTATGTATGGATCGCTTAACAAGTACTGCCAGGGAAAGACTGAGCGTAGACCTTACAGGGAAATTTCATGGTGGGCCATTGTCCAGGGTTTCTCCCGAGCCCTCCTCATGTCCTCCAGCTAGGTACATAACTATCTGATGCTCTTAACATTAATAAATGCTGGGAGCATCATGTACTTATGCACCTGGCCAATGACTGCAGATTCTCTACTAAACTCAATTGTATAACCATCCTCAGGACAGTGTTACAGTTGAATAATGTGGTAAAGGTGGCAGTATTTTTTGCTGTGCTGTGGAATTTGGTTCTACTGGGGCAGTATTGTGTGCTACATTATAGTATTGCAGGCCCCACCTACTTGTGTTACCCCACCTTCTGGCAATTTGGAGCCACCTACAACATGGGGCCACTTTTACAGTTTTTTGTTTCCAGGGCCACATTAAGTCTAACCCTGAGTACCATTGGCTGAGGGAATTTAAAAGAAGTCATGGACAACTCCTTTTTAAAAAGTTACTCAGATAAGTAATGAAACATCTTTAAAACAAAAAAAAGACCGATTGAGTTGCTCAGGATTCAAACCACTTTTTTTTTTGTTTTGTTTATAGACGTCACCCCCCTCAATTTTTTTTTTTTAAAAAGTACCCCTACTGTGTTGGATGGTCAATTTAGAAGAATACCAAAATAAAATAAATCTGCATTTGAAATGGGAGAAATGCTCTTATTGCGCCCTTGTGTGGTGTGATTAGGTTTCGGTATGTCAGGGGTGTGCCATGTGTTTCAAGTGTATACCTGCACCTGCCCGGCAGTAAAATGTCCCTGGAAACGTGATTCCGATTTTTGCCAATTAAAAATACACACAGCGTAATCTCACGCTATAGTAAGAGCCCTTCACATAATTAAATATGCTATTTCTAAGAAGTCTGAACAGCATTAATTTGCAGATATAAATGCGTTAATAACTCGCGTTCCTCACCTCAGGTTTTTTAGCCATCCCTTGAGATTCTCAATTAAGGTCATAACACTGATGAGAGTGAGCTTCTAAGAGCTGATAAATCCAGAGGCTTTTGTTGTGTTTGCTGTCGCTCACCTGTGTCTTAGGAGCATTTACTGAATAAGAAAAGAAAGAAAGAAAATAAGGCTATACAACTAAATAAACTGAATATCTATTGTTGTGGTCATATAGATCACATTTGAGTCACATTTATGAAGTGCGACTTTTTAAAAGTCGCAACTGCACGCCAGCCATATCCCAGGTGTAACGTCAAATAGAAATGGATTTGCACCAAATTAGGGCTGCATCGCCGTAGTTAAGGCCCTGATTCATCGCTGGCTGCGATGCTTCACAGCTCAGCGATGTATCAGCCGGGAGGAAGGAGGGGCTGGAGGCGGCAACTCGCGGCGGGGCCGGTGCTGTCACTGTGCTCTTACACCGGCCCCACCGCTCACAGCGAGCAGTATAATATCTAGTATTGTTTAACTAGCAGTAACTTTTCCTTAAACTTCATCTTTATTACCTTGAAGGTCTGGTAACAGGCAGAGGCGGTGTAACGTCACTCAGTCACGTGACGTGCCTGCTCTGCCTGCTTCATTTATAAAGTGGGCGGAGCAAGCGCAACACTTGACTGAGTGGCGTTACGTCGCCTCTGCCTGTTACCGGTGCTTCAAGGTTATAAAGATAAAGTTCAAGGAAAAGTTACTGCTGGTTAAACATCACTAGATATTATACTACTGGTGTATTTGGGGGACACTTATGGGTGAGATCTGTGCGTGACACATATAGTATCATCCATAGATCCCCCCATAGCAGTGCCATTCACAGATCCCCCACCATAGCAGTGCCATCCAGAGATACCCCCCCATAACAGTGTCATCCACAGATCCCCCCCATAACAGTGTCATCCACAGATCCCCCCCATAACAGTGCCATCCACAGATCCCCCCCATAACAGTGCCATCCACAGATCCCCCCCATAACAGTGCCATTCACAGATCCCCCCCCATAACAGTGCCATCCACAGATCCCCCATAACAGTGCCATCCACAGATCCCCCATAACAGTGCCATCCACAGATCCCCCATAACAGTGCCATCCACAGATCCCCCATAACAGTGCCATCCACCGATCCCCCATAACAGTGCCATCCACAGATCCCCCATAACAGTGCCATCCACAGGTCCCCCATAACAGTGCCATCCACAGATCCCTCTCCCCATAACAGTGCCATCCACAGATCCCCCACCATAGCAGTGCCATCCAGAGATACCCCCATAACAGTGTCATCCACAGATCCCCCATAACAGTGCCATCCACAGATCCCCCATAACAGTGCCATCCACAGATCCCCCCATAACAGTGCCATTCACAGATCCCCCCATAACAGTGCCATCCACAGATCCCCCATCCCCCCATAACAGTGCCATCCACAGATCCCCCCATAACAGTGCCATCCACAGATCCCCCCATAACAGTGCCATCCACAGGTCCCCCATAACAGTGCCATCCACAGATCCCCTCCCTATAACAGTGCCATCCACAGATCCCCCATAACAGTGCCATCCACAGATCCCCCTATAACAGTGTCATCCACAGATCCCCCATAACAGTGCCATCCACCGATCCCCCCATAACAGTGCCATCCACAGATCCCCCATAACAGTGCCATTCACAGATCCCCCATAACAGTGCCATCCACAGATCCCCCATAACAGTGCCATCCACAGATCCCCCATAACAGTGCCATCCACAGATCCCCCATAACAGTGCCATCCACAGATCCCCCCATAACAGTGCCATCCACAGATCCCCCATAACAGTGCCATCCACAGGTCCCCCATAACAGTGCCATCCACAGATCACCCTCCTCATAACAGTGCCATCCACAGATCCCCCTCCCCATAACAGTGCCATCCACAGATCCCCCTCCTCATAACAGTGCCATCCACAGATCCCCCTCCTCATAACAGTGCCATCCACAGATCCCCCTCCCCATAACATAGCGTGTAAGAAGAGAGCTAGCCTCCGCCCTGACCATGTGGACATGTTGTCTTTTTTACATTGTTACGCAACATTTTTATAATTATGTAACTCCTAAAAAAATTTTAATATGGCCTTTGAACACACTTTTTCAAGTAAAATCATATTAACCCCTTTTTTTGGCATTTTGGTGTTTTTTTCCCAGTTAATCGATGAAATTATTGACAAATAATCGATTATTCAAATAATCGTTAGCTGCAGCCCTACACCAAATGTATTAATACTGTGCTCCAATTTCATAAATTTGGCGGAAGTGCGCATAGCAACTCCAATCTAAAAACGAACCTCAAATACACCCTCAATGATAAATTCCCTTCTTTGTGTCAGTGGTGCTATACGTCATATATGAGGTAGAGAACATAGCTGAACTATGGGGGAGAGTTATAAAAACTGGTGTAAAGTAGAACTGACATAGGTGCCCATAGCAACCAATCAGATTCCACCTTTTATTTTTCAGAGCTGCTTTGAAAAATGAAAGGTTGAATCTGATTGGTTGCTATCAGATGAAATGAAAGTTGGAATCTAAATGTTTGAATATGATGTCCTCCATTCTGTTCTTTCCACTGAAACACCTCCAATCAGATCAATGGAACTGATTTTCAGGCTCAGAACTTTCTTCAAAAGTCTGCTATATGTAAATTTACCCGTATTGTGACCGTTGGCTATACACACAGTCAGAAAGAACACCAAGAATAGCAACACCACACAATATATTCAGATTGGCAGAAAACGTTCTTTACCGTAACAAATCCAGATTAAAAATATTCCATGATTAAAACAGGAGTTGCCTCCATATCCGCACAGAACTGGGAGCTACAATGTGGCACAGAGTTGATCAGGACAAAGCATCAGCATAAGAGCCAGTAAACATAACCCAAAAAGGGGGAATATGAGTCAAAGTGCAAAAAATGCAAAGTCCAAGGAATAACAATGATACAGATCACAGCAGCACCAAGACCCCAACGGCTTTGGGGTCTTGGTCTCATGATGTCAAAATGTGAGCAGCATGATGAGGAGGACTGTTTAAATACCAATTCTAATTGAAGCAGGAAATTTATTGGGTGATTCCTGGATCAAACACCTGTTGTAAATTTTGTCGTTAAGCTCCTTGTTAGAGAACAGCAAGTTGTGCAAAAAGTTCTGAAACATTTAACAGTTGAACATGTGCATCCAAAACTTTAGAGAAGGTCTCATTAAGTTCACCTGTAAAGGTTAGAGTGTATTTTATGTTCATCCTGAAATTTCCCTCACAAGCCAAATAACCCTAACTTTTTTTGAGTAGGGTATATCAATCTGCTCACTTCCTCCTGCTCTATAAGGGTGGCTTCACATGCGGCAGATTTTGTGGCAGAAAATTCTGAAAATCAGTTCCAATCGTTTGAAAGGGGCAGCAAGCACATGGATTTCTGCAAGCCTCATTCAGGTAAATGGAACTGATTTTCAGTCACGGAATTTTCTTCCACCAAATCTGCGCGTGTGAAAGCACCTCAACGTGCTGCCTTCATCTCAGATACCATTTTCAACATCACGGGCTCTCTTTAAAGGGGATGTTCAGGATTATTTTGCTAAAAACTAACCAACACGTTGACTTTTCCCCAAGCAGAACGGGACCCATCTGTGTCATGCCGATTGGGGGCACGTCACCGCTGAGGCCAGTCATTGGCTGCAGCAGTGATCTTGATGGGCAGGGAATGAAAGGAAATGACCCCATTATTTATTTCACATTATGGCAACATTTGAGTTCATGTAAACCCTTCCTCCCGTGATGTGGCTGGCACTGTCGAGGGCGGACACTGATAAGAACATGTCAGCCAGACCTGCTACTAAGCCGCGGTATTGAGACTCCGACAATGTCAGTATTAAACCAGTAGATGCATTGAAGTACTGTGTAACCCTAATAGATCATGGAATTTTTTTTTTATTTTAATGACCAAAAATTCTATGACAAATATGTTCTATGTCATAGAAACTTGATTTAAGCAATAAGTCATGTTCCCGTTACGCTTCTGAATATCAGTAGTAAAGATAGAAGGAATATTGTTACTATTCACTCCATGGCGTTGTACATATACAGGATGAGCTCTCATATTCTAAAAACAAATGTGTCTTTAATTTTGTTTTTCTTTTTTCTATTTTTTGTGTGCACAGTGGTTTAGACTGTAATAAACAGTAAAATAGTTCTCCGCCATGAAGGGAGAGGATGAGAAGTGTAGTTGTAAGTTCTTCTGCATTCTGTAGTGTTTCTTTGTGGCATCTTTTATGGAAAGGAACTTTATTTAAGTAGCATAAACTTGTTAGATTAGCTTCAATTAAGTGATGATTTGTTAATGCAAATGTGTGGAGAATGACTAGTGGTACATCTGTCTCTTCATCAATAGGCCATTACTGAGCCGCATTAGTACATGATTGTAAAGAAACTGGAAATCATTAGCTGCAGATAGCGCAGATTCACTCACATCTGACCTTATGCCTCAAAAGCTGAAGGCACAAAATAACCAAGAAATGGGGAAAGGAAGCCAAGCCATCATCTTCTGTATAACCCTTTTTATGATCGATAATCTTACATTATAAGTGACATGGTAGAAGCCGTTAGATTGATAATTATGTGAGTCCATAGAAAGACAAGTGAAGAGCACGACCTCCATAATGATGGGAAAAGAGGTTTATATATTATATTTTATAGGAGGCATCATTTCACCTGCTTCTCAATGATGAGCTGGAGTTTTAAAAGTTTCAGTCCTCTGCACCGTCTGTGTGTTAGGCGCAAACTCAAGCATGCTTGTGTCCACCGTGTTAAAAACAGCAGTAAATTTTCAACTTTTTTTATTTCTATTCTTATGCAGCTATTAGGGACGCTGGCCCACATGTGTCTGAACCTGGAATTTGTTTAAAAAAATGGCACAATTTGGCACTGCTACAGCTTCTCCGATTTTTCAGACTCGCTAGATAGGGCATGGGCTTAGCGGGAGGGGGCGAGGCCTAAGATGCGTTGTATTGCCCCACAATTGTAGCATAAAATTCTGTCTGAAAGTAGGGGCTCATGCACACGTGTGTTCCCCGTGCCCATATTGCGACCCAGATACAGCGGGTCCGCAATATATGGGCAACAGCCCTGTGCTCTCCGTATCACGGATTGACTTGAATGGGTCGTCAATCTGCAAGATGCGGAGCAGAGGCACGGATCGGATGCCCACGGAAGCACTACAAAGCGCTTTTTTGGGATTTCGGTCCATGCCTCCACAAAGCAAAAAAAAATGGCAAATATCCTATTTTTTGCGGTGCAGGCCATCTGTTGCAGATAGCAGATCCATTCAAGTGAATGGGTCCCCATCCGCGAACAGTGTGCAATTTGCAGTCCACAGCAGCGGCACGGGGCACACGCATTCATGTGCATGAGCCCTAAGGCTAGGTTCACATTTCCGATTGGTAAATCAGGTAGTCTGTTCCAGCAGAGGAGCAGACTACCGGAGTGATGTATCCAGCATAGCCGCACAACACTGGGCACCCCAGATCCTCATTCACTATAATGGGATCTGTCGGGTATCCAGTTGGTTTCTGGCTGCACGCAGTGATATTTTTCCAGCAGAAAACCAGTATCCATGCCAGATACCCACCTGATCACATAGTGTGGCAGTGTACAGAGGTGTCTGGCTGTTCTGCATATGGTAACTTTGGTAGCCCCTCTGCCGGAATACACCACCAGATTTACCAAACGGAGATTTGAACCCAGCCTAAGCCAACCAGTAGTTCCCTGCACCACATTTAGGCCTCGTACACACTTTCGTTTTTCGCTGACGTGTGCTGTCTTTTACCACGGACAGAACACATACGTATTGATTTGAAAGTGTCTGTTCACACATCAGTATTTCTTTACTAACCGGGGGTCAGTAAAAGTTCATGGAGACATACACTACTTTGGTCCGTGATTCAGACCAAACAAGCCCATTGAAGTCTACGGGTCCGTGAAAATCACGGACTCAACACAGATGTATTTTTATTTTTTTATACCCTTCACCTTAAATTTTAACTTTGTGGTGCATGTTGTTATAGGGAAAAAAATATCGTTATTACATTTTGGGATGTTTCTTGGCTAGAAAATCGTATTGGTTGTAGTTTTGTAAAATTTGTTACACCTTTTTGTTACCTTATTAGGGCTCACACACGAAATCTCGGATCCATGTGCATACCTCTATTTATTTGTTAACTTCTGTAAGCATGTCCTATCTTTGTCCACAAAACAGACAAGAATAGGACATGTTCTATCTTTTTTACAGTACAGATGTGCAGCTGCATACAGCACACGGTGTGGTGTCCTCATCTTTTGCGGCCCCGTTGAAATTAATGGGTTCGTATCCGATCCGCAAAGAATGCTGATTGGATGCGGACCAAACATACAGTCGTGTGCATGAGCCCTTAAAGGGAACCTGTCATCAACTTTATGCTAACCTTACCGAGGGCAGTATAAATTTGTGACAGAAATGCTGATCTCAGCGGTGTGTCACTCATGAGCTGAAAGTAAGTGGTTGCTGAGAACCAGCGTCATAATCATTGCTGCTCAGGCCTTGAAAAGAGTCAAATCTACCTGAGAAGAGTCATGGTTATTCCTAATCTCCTGCTCGCTCACCCATCTTTTGACGATTGCCAGTTCTCTCCTAGAGAGAGAGGGAGAAAACTAGGTAGAAGACTGTCAGTCATCAGCAGGTAGGCAGGGAGAGCAGGAATTCATGAATGACCATGACTCTTCTCAGGTGGCCGGGACTCTTTTCCAGGCCCAGTCTGTAATGATTGTGATGTTTGTTCTCGGCAACCACTTACTTTTAACATATAAATGACAGATCGCTGAAATCAACTCGCCAGTCTCTACTTTATTCTGCCGTTAGTATGGGCAGCACAAAGTTGATGACAGGTTCCCTTTAAAGGGGTTTTCTGGGTGTTTAATATTGATGACCTTTTCTCAGGATAGATCATTAGTAGCTGAACAGTTGGGGTCCGACATCCAGCACCTCCGACGATCAGCTGTTTGAAGAGGTCTTGGCGCCCATTCGAAGCTTGCCAAGCACAGTGCCGTCCATTGGATAGCGGCTCTGCTTGGGATTGCTGGTCAGCCCTATTCACTTGCATGAGGCTGACCGGTGCCTAGGCCATGTGACCAAAGAACGTGGCATGGGAGGAGCCTTCAAATAGCTGATCGGCGGGGTCTTTTAAGCACTTTTAGGCACAGCACAACATATAGGTATACATGTGTTTGTGGGAATATACCACTTCCTTCCTCATAGATTTACTTGACAATGCAATAAGGGGTTAATGTGTTTTTTTGTGCTTTTGTGGTGTTTTGAAAAGCACAGCAATCCTTACTGTCATACTTTCTTTTTTTTTTTCATTCACCTGCACAGTACAGGCCTATGCGTACCGTATGGTATATGGCGGGGGAAGCTCTGTAATCCAATCAGACCTCTCAGATATATAGCGTGTAGATCAGAGCTGACATATTGTGGTGCCCTGAGACATCGCTTACTCGTGTCGTGGCGTCCTCCCTGGGTAGGCTACAGTAGGGCTAATAGACTGTAATTAATTGTCGTCTTTCTTCTTGCAATAGATACTGTAGGGCAAATAAAAGGAGGCTTACCGGTCGTGGCGTCTCTGACATGCATATTAACAGCTTTAATGATTCGCTCTACAAAAGACTAGAATGAGTTAAATATGTATAATAGGAAGGGAGGTTAATGAGCTCATTAGGTGTAATTTACATAGTGTCTGGGGCTGTGACATACTGTCTATTTCAGACAAAAAAAAAAGATGTGATCGGATTTAATGTCTGGAATGCCGTGTGTCGACCGCGTTCTGTCTGCCTCTTGGTCTGAACGTGGCCGGCGCGTTTATTAGCATTAGATACCACGGTTATTTAATCTAATATAGCAGATTGTAGACTGTGAAACGTGCCGTATAAGAGCGGGGGTATGTCAGTAAAGCATGGGAGGAAACCAGAGTATGCCGTCCGTGCTGCTTATCAGAGCAACGGAATTTGTTTTTTACTGCTTGTGTTGTCAGGACTTTACCCATTTACGCTTTGTGATATTATGAGAATATTCTGGAAAAAATAATAATTCCAGGAACAGCGCCACTTATATCCATAGGCTGTGTATGGTATAGCAGTTCAGCCACATTTAAGTGAATAGAACACGTTTACTATAGTGTTTGCACCTGTTTTTTAATAAAAATAAATAAAATAAAGCTGTTTTTAACAGTCTACTTTTATTAATCGCATTTACTACAGAAATTGCGCCTGTTTTTGAGGCTTCCATGCCTAGTTCAACTATTTTCAAATTTTTGACTAATAGTTTACCAGAAAGGAGTGGGATAAGACGATGTAAAAATAATTATAGGTGTAGTTGTGTACATATTTAAAGGGGTTGTCTCACTTCAGTAAGTGGCATTTATCATGTAGAGAAAGTTAACACAAGGCACTTACTAATGTATTGTGATTGTCCATATTGCCTTCTTTCCTGGCTGGATTCATTTTTCAATCACATTATACACTGCTCGTTTCCATGGTTACAGACCACCCTGCAATCCATCAGTGGTGGTCGTGCTTGCACATCATAGAAAATAGCATCAGCCTCTCTGGTGGCCGGGACCATGGGAGCGCACATAGGCTAGTGCTTTTTCCAATATTGTGCAAGCACGACCACCTCTGATAGATTGCAGAGTGGTCATAACCATGGAAACGAGCAGTGTATAATGTGATGGAAAAATGAATCCAGCCAGCAAAGGAGGCAATATGGGCAATCATAATACATTAGTAAGTGTCTTGTATTAACTTTCTCTACATGATAAATGCCATTTGCTTAAGGGCTCATGCACACGGCCGTGTTGTGGACCGCACGACCGTGGGGAAACCGCATGCGGATCTTGTACCCATTCTTTTGAATGGGGTCCGCGATCCGCATCCGACGGTCGGCACCGCTAAAAAGTAGTGCATGCACTACTTTTTTGCAGTGCGGAGGCACGGGCAGAAACACCACAAAAGCACTCCGTAGTGCTTCCGTGAGGTTCCGATCCGTGCCTCCGTTCCGCATCTCCGTGATTGCGGACCCATTCAAGTGCGGGTTGCACACAGGCGATGCCCGTGTGTTACAGACCCCTGTATGCGGGCTGCAATACGGTCACGGCCGGTCAACGGCCATGTGCATGAGCCCTAAGTGAGACAACTAGGGATGTGTAAGTCGACTTCGTGGGGGTGTGGGAATTTGCAAGATCTGTTCCACATCCTATGGGAGAGGATAAAGTACAATGTTTGCGGCAAGTGGTTATCTCCATGGTGGGGACATCGTGGTGATATCCGCTTTATGGAGTCAAACGTTCAGTCCATTCATCGCTCAACTTCATAAAGAATCGTTGTTCCTGGGCAGCAGATCACTCTTAAGACGGCACAATCTGCGGCACAAATACTTTTTTTTTTGTGCCAGCATCGCCAGCATCTTTTACTCAAGCCAGTTATCTGAAAGAAACGTTTCTACAAAGGCTCATCTCCGATAATTGGCCTGGTTATCAGTCCATGCAAAGATACCTGAAATGTAGCACGATGCCAAGGCCAGAAGTCATCTTACCTAATTTAGCAGTCGAGCAGATACCATAGAAGGGACGTTGGGTTGCAGTTCATATTTCCGATGCTGCCATTGGCTTAATTATGGAAATCACCTGAATCTCCACATATGGCAGAAATCCCGTTTTTGGGGTAATATATATTCACGGTATAGACAGTTTGTAGGCCTACATTTTGGAGCAGGAGGTGCCCGTTGTACAAGATGGGTGGATGAAAAAAATCTCCTGGTGGGATGCTACACGACTTGCTACAGTAGTCAAGCTGCTTACTTCCTGTGCACCTTTTTTATCTTCCTTTTTTTTTTTTATCACTGTTTGAGTTTGGTACTATTTTCTAGTCTCATATTTGAGATTCAGATGTTTTTAGGAAATGTTATAAGCTTGTCTCTTTGTATATTATTATTTAGTATATTATTAATTTGTGAATGAATGTAATCAACACAATAAAATAAGAAGTACTGCCCCTCAAAGACACAGACTGTAGTTTACAACTTCAGCCATTGGTCTGAGACAAGAAATATTGTAGCGCTATTGTTTGTAGAATTGATGCTTTATGAGATTATTATAGAGTGCCCCCCCCCCCTCCTCCCAATACATATTCTGAGATTTTCTGAGATCATTCCAAATCATTCAGATTATCTGGGAAATCTGACATAAACCATGTGTGGGTTTGATCCATATGTGCCGCCATCCCAGGTAACAAGCTGCAAACCCAGTATCTTGTCGGTGCTGAAAATCCTTTGCATTGACAGTTTACCTACTACTGTTCTGAGAACGCTAGCTTGATGGGTAGTCACATACGTTACTTGACATTTGTCCCCAATCAGACCGGATGCTACATGAAAAATTTACTCTGGCAAAGGGGCTCGTAGGAATAGAGCGTTCTCTAGTGCCGCTCACTAGGGACTCTGCAAGGTGAGTGAAACTTCAGCTTGTCACGGATGCACTGTTCTGACAAACATAAGTAGATGCTAATGGCTAAATCGTGACAGAATAAAGTCCCACCACCATATGGCTAATTGCCACAACAATATCTTCAGTGTTATTAATCAAGTTTTCATAGTGTGCAATGATAATTGGAATAATTAGAAACAGCATAGACTCCTTTCCTCTGCCACACGTTGTGCAAACAGGGACCTAGGAGTACTGCAATCACACTTCCAGGACTGCATTGCTTTCCCAGCCAATAGCGAGGTTAATTAATAAATTAACTGCTTGCTGCCAAAGCCATTAGTATGTAAGTGGAGAGCGAGACGATAACAGTATCGAGTCTGTCCACGTTCTGTGCAACTGCTCATTAATGGAGGCGTTTTGCTGATAGATAGGTGTATGGCGGTGATAATGGGATTTGCCAGGTATTAACTCTCCTTTGGTGATGTTTGCCTCAGCGATCACAGAAAAGTATTAGGGATGGTGGCAACTTTGCAGTATACTTGCCTTCATAAATCTTCTTTTGTCACCTGGTCTTCATAGTCAGGATGGGCCATCACTATCTAATCGTTCGGCCGGCACCCTGTCCCCTGCTGATCAGCTGCTCCCCTGCAGCTCCAGCCCCGACTCTGCACAGCTCCATCCATGAAGTGGGTGAAGCCGGTTACTGCAGTGCTGCTCCTATTCACTTCAGCGGGACCAGCACTGCAGTAACCAGCTCCATCCACTACACAGTGGACACCGCAGTGCATTTCTGGTTCTGGAGCTACACTAAAACCACTGGTCGGCAGGGTGAAGGCTGTCGGAGTCCACCTTTCTGATAGGCCATCACTTGTAAAATCATGTGCAACCCCTTTAATGCGACATTTTATCAGTTGGCCACATCATGTCCTTGAATAGCAGTAGGCAGAGGTGACGTTCCCGCCCTCAAGGATCTGCCTGGCAGTGATAGAGGGAGGCGGAGAACAGACAGGGGTTTTTGAAGGCAAGGAGACTGCAATTTTTTTTTACTCTACCTGGCTTGCAACCATGTTAAAAAGCCAAATAATCTTTTTAGTGCTATAAAAAGTAAACTTTTAGTAAAGTCTATTCATTAACATATAGTTGGGACATCTGACGACTCGATTATTGTACCAGGCACGTCAGTGGTACAATACATCGTATAGCTGCGGCGGTTAGTATTGTAACCTATTAACTGGAGCAGGACTGAGCTGCACCTCACTGCTGCGCTCACTGGAGCACCATGGCTTCTTCAAACATCCCCCTGATCATATGATATGAGCCTGGAACCAGTCGTGCAGATATTGATGTCCTATCCTGAGCAGCAGAGGTGCAGCCCTATGTAGAGCAGCAGAGACAAGCAGACCACAGACTGGATGCTGTTGGCTATAGTTTGTATTATGTACTGCTATCAGTTGTATGAGCAGATGACCTCTATACAGTACATAGAGGTAGATTTACATGAGCAAATAATCGTCCAGATTATCGGGAACTACCGCTCCTGTGAACGATCGTTCCCGATAATCTAGCCATCTAAATGTGCCACTGATCACCCAATGAACGAGCACAACACTCGTTCATTGGGTGATCCTGTCATTTGTGCGGGCACTCCATACATCGTTTCTGGGCAGCAGATCGTGCGATCTAAACAGCGATCTGCTGCCCAGAAGCTATGATTCTGTATAGGGATAAGGGATCTCTATAGCGATGCCTAATCCTCATACTGTGAAGGAGATTGCTGCATGTAAATGCAGTGGTCTTCTTCACTGAGCGAGCAGCCGACTGTCGGGAAGGAATGTTTTCTTCCCGACTATCAGTCGCTCCACTGGCCCGTGTAAATCCGCCTTAACCAGCAGTACCGTGTGCAGCTATGTTCTATGTACTGTAACCACATTGGAAGCCCCACATTCCAGCAGGTTAGGCCCCTCTGTCTTACATGCATTGTTTTATTGCATTCTAACTCATCCCTATAGGCAGAATGAATGTTATGCCAACAGCTCATTGTATGTGTATGGAAAATGTTAGCGGTATTCTGTCACCACCAAAATCATTTTCTAAAGTAAGCACATCGGCATGTTGGGTCGGTTCCTCGTGAATACACTTACCATTCCCGTGAATATTTGATCCGATTAGGGTAGGTTCACAAAGAGTTTTTCGGAGGAAGTTTTGAGGCAGGTTTTTCAGCCAAAGCCAGAAGTGGATTCGAAAGGTATGGGAAATATAAAGGAAGGACTTCCACTTCTTCTTCCTGCTCGATTTCCTCCTGGCCTTGGCTGAAAAAACTGCAGGAAAATCTGCCTCAAAGCTTCCCCAAAAAAACTGTGTGGCCTACCCTTATGAAGTGCTTTGGCGGAATTTATTTTTCTCTTTCGCTTGTGGTGGTGCTGCAGGGGAGCTGAACACTTGCTGATGGGTTCCTTCCAAAAAGTTTTCGCTTAGCAGTGTAAAAAATCTAAACAGCCCTTGCCCTGCTCAATACAACGCAGGGCAAGGGAGAGCATCGGAGCATGAAATGCTCATCTCAGATGGGCTGCCTGGGGGAAAAAGGGGTTGTCCAGGTTCAGCTCTGAACTCAGACAACCCCTTTCAATAGATAAATGGATGAATTCACTGTAAAACTACTGTATAATCCACATGAATATAGGCCAAATTAGGCATGTATCCATTCAGGCAGACAAGAACCTGTGTGACCTCTCTTGACATATCTGTTTTAACAACTATGTGCATTCCCCATGTAATAACAATTCTGAATCATCTATTGTTATGACTCTTTGTTGTACCATTCCTTTATTATTCCTGCGAGAATCTATGCATGAATTGCTAGCAGTGTGCAGTGAAGGTCCATCAATGTGTTATCAGTTGGAGGTGTGTCCCTGCACAGGCTGGTACCATCCAATCAGCGCTGCCAGTGTCAGACCGTGCAGGGACACACCTCCAACTGGTAGTACCCATCTGGACCCTCACTGCAAACTAAAAAAGTATTATAGTATTGTTTATGTTGTGGAAGTGATGAGTTCCACAATATAAACAAAAATGAAAATATTTCCAATAAAACCAAAAGTAATAACAGAAATAAAAATAGTAATCTATTTGTCACTCAATATAGCACGGAGTTTGCACAAATTTGTCATATCATTAAAAAACATTTTCCCAATCTAGCTTATGATAAGGAGTGGATTGACATAGCCGCTGATGGGGTGAAATGTGCAGCTAGAAGGGCGCCCACTATTGCTAATTATGTTAGTCCCAGTTTATACCAGGGGAAGAAAAAATCGCAGTCTGTTTGGTTGACGACTAAGGGGAGCTACAGATGCCGACATCATAAATGCATCTGTTGCAGTCATATGTCGGTATCAACTACCTTTGCCTCAACGTCAAATGGCAGGCTTTTTCACATGAAATCATATCTCAATTGTAATACCACATATGCGGTTTATTTAATTACATGCAGAAATTGTAAATTACAATATGTAGGATGTACTACAAATGCAATTAAAGCTAGAGTACGCAAACACATTTCCGATGTGCCGCACCATGGCAGCCGCAATATATCTGCAGCTAGTCGGCATTTTGCCGTCTGCCATGGTGGGGACCCATCGGATCTGGTGGTATAGGGCATTGAAAGGGTTATAATGCCTTTAGGAGGAGGAGATCACAGAAGGAAACTGCTAAATAGAGAATCCTTTTAAATTAAATACACGTCAGCCAGCGGGTTTAAATAAACGCTTAGATTTAATTCTACAGCAAATAGGGTTGTTTCGGTACCAAAATTTTGATTCGGTATCAATACCATAAAAAAGTATTGCGATACTCGATACCATTCGATACTACGCGAGAGAAATAAAATTTTATATGTAAAATTGGGACTTCAGTAGCGTCCTGGTTGCCATGGCAACCGACCGGAGCCCCAGCATTACACTGCTAGGGCTCCGATCACTGCCACCAACGAGGAGGAGGTGAGGGGACCCTGTGGCCACTGCCACCAATGATTATAATACTGGGGGGAGGGAGGAAGGGGGGATGGGGAGGGCCCATTGGCCACCAATGTATTTAATACTGGGGAAAGGGGGGGCACAGTGGCCACCAATGTTTTAATACTGTGGAAAGGGGGGGGACACTGGCCAATGTCTTTAATAATGGGGAAAAGGGGGGGGGGGACACTGGCCAATGTCTTTAATACTGGGGACGGGCACACTGGCCACCAATGAGGAGTAACGTTTAATATACAAATGCAGGCAGAAGAAACTCATTGCCGGCATCCTGGGCGTCACAGGGCGCTGCGATCAGCGGCAGTTAACCCCTCAGGTGCGGCACCTGAGGGGTTAATTGCCACGGATCGCAGCTCTCGGTCAGAGGCAGGGTGTCTGCAATGAGTTTCTTCTGCCTGCATTTGTATATTAAACGTTACTCCTCACTGGTGGCCAGTGACCCCGCCTCCTCCTCCCGTCTCTCTTCATTGGTGGCAGCGGCAGCACAGAGGGAGGGAGAGACTGCCTCCTTCTCCCCGTGCTGCTGAGAGAACATGGCTGTGCTAAGAGCAGCACGATCCACGTTCTTTGATACTGGGCTGTGCGGCAGCACAGCCTAGTATCGATAAAAGGCAAATCCCGGTATCGTATCGATAACGGGCTAAAAGTATCGAAACTTCGATACCCAAAACAACTCTAACAGCAATAGTCTATATATACAGAGTTCTTGTAGCTTCCCATATTTATAAACATCCTGTGGCGTAGCTATAGGGGTCGCAGCGGTCGCAATTGCGACCGGGCCCCTAAGTCAGGGGGGCCCACGGGGCCCCCTCCAGGAGAGACAGTCTAAAGCCCTATTTAACTTTAGTATAACTTGCACACCACTGCCTCCCGACAAGTTATTTGAGGTCTTGAGGACCTTTTTCACTCAGCCAATCAGTGGCTGCAGCTGTGTCACATGTCAGGCCAGCGATTTCCTGCTGAGCCAATCACTGGCCTGACACATGACATAACTGTGGCCACTGATTGGCTGAGTGTGAAAGGTCCTCAAGACCTCAAACAACTTGTCGGGAGGCCAGAGAGAAGATACCAGGAGTCAACCAGTGCCACACAGAGGAGAAGAGGAGCTGCTACCGACTGGACCAGGACCAGGTGAGCATAATGTTTTTACATAATATTAATAGAGGGGAAAACTGTGACATGGGGAGGAGAAATGTGACATGGAGGGGGGAGAAATGTGACATGGAGGGGAGAAATGTGACATGGAGGGGAGAAATGTGTCATGGAGGGGAGAAATGTGACATGGAGGGAGGAGAAATGTCACATTTCCCCCACCATGTGACATTTCTCCCTCCATGTCACATTTCTCCCTCCATGTCACATTTCTCCTCCATGTCACATGACCCTCCATGTCACATTTCTCCCCTCCCCTCCATGTCACTGGACACCATTCGGCTAAGTTCACATCAGTGTTTGGCCTTTCGGTTCTTCTGCTCCGTTATAGGAGCAGGAGAAAGGAAAGGACGGATTCGGCACACAACTGAGTCGAACAGAGCCTAAGGACCTCATAGACTATAATGGGGTCTGTTAGGTGTCGCTCGAAGATGATTTTGGAGCGGAGACAAAAGTCCTGCATGCACAGCTTTTGTCTCCGCTCCAAAATCATCTTCGGAGCGGACACCTAACGGACGCCATTATAGTCTATGGGGTCCTTAGGCTCTGTTCGGCTCAGTTATGTGCTGAATCCGTCCTTTCCTTTCTCCTGCTCCTATAAAAGAGCAGGAGAACGGAACGGCCGAGTCTTGCACCAGGGCCCATGAGCCTATAGCTACGCCCCTGTAAACATCCCTTAAAATAACGTTTTCTCAAGCTAATATCTCATGGATCTTGTTGATGGTATGGTTTTTTCTTTTTTTCTTTTAATGGTGAAGTGTTGTTGAAGGTGTGTCTTTTTTGAGGGTGTTTGCAGTCATGTGATCACAATTGGTGAAGACAGGTGCAAATGCCCCCTACAAATATCGCTATTTTAATGTCTTACGATGTCATAAGTAAGGGCTTCAATTGTCTTTGGTAGCCCGAAACGCGTAGGAGAAGATTTCTTGTAATTGGATATGTTTTTACCGCAAGCAATAAAAAGTGAATTCCTTTACTGAAGTGGAGCTGGATCTTTGAACTCTTAGGATCCACTGCAAACTACTAGCAATACATTCATAACTTCTAGCACGAATAATAAAGTAATGGAGTCATAAGAATATTGGAATGCAAGTAGTTTCTAAAATATGTCAGGCGATGTGTCAGGTCCTCTTTTTAAAAGGGGTTGTCCCACCATTACATGTCATATTCGTTTTAGGAGGAGTCTACACTGCTGGGCTTTTGTCGGAAGTATGCATGTGAATCCCTGAAATGCTATAAGTCAAAAAAGACTTAAATGAATGGAAAGCAGGAATGGGGCTTCGCTGCGATACCTTGCACAGTCGCTATCAAATGGACGCCACTGTGCTTGGTGAGCAGAGAGAAGGCGTGTCTTCTGAAACAGGTGATCAATGGGGTCCTGGGTGTTGGACCCCCACCAATCAGAAACTGATGGCCTCTCCTCTGGACAGGTCATCAGTACAAATATGTTGGAAAACCCTTTTAAATTCTGAGCTATAAATTCAGATTGCCTATTTATATTGACAACTGAAATTTTAGGCTTCTCCGAGTTTTCTGTATTATTTGTTAATATGGAGGGATGAGTAGATGAGGAGAAATTCTGAATCAGTGTACTGTACCTGCGCCACATGGGTGTTAAAGCGGACCTTTCACCGCTCCTGACATGTCTGTTTCAATAGCTTCATGCATTCCCCGTGTAATACCAATTCTGGACAATCTATTCTTATGGTTCTATGTTGTTCCTTTATTATTTCTACTAGAAGTTATAAATGAATTGCTAGCAGTCTGCAGTAAGGGTACAGAGGGGTGGTAACCAGTTGGGGGTGTACCTGCACAGTCTTAAAATGGCAGCACTGATTGGATAGAGTAAGACTGTGCAGGTACACGCCCCCAACTGGTTACCACCCCTCTGTACCCTTACTGCAGACTGCTAGCAAGTCATTCATAACTTATAGTAGAAATAATAAAGCAATGGCCTAACATAGAGCCATAAGAACTGATGCTCCAGAGTTGATATTACATGTAGGATGCATGAAGCTATTAAAACAAGCATGTCAGGAGCGGTGACAGGTCCTCTTTAATCTAGAGCTGATTGTTTTGACAGTCACATGTTGATCGGCTTTGTAGGAAGGAAAGCGAGACCTCACAGGCATCGTTAGCCGGGTTATTTCAGCGGATGCGACCTGCATTTATCAGAAATTAAGATAATCAGATGCTGCAGTTAGGAAACCAGCGACAAACCTACTATCGCCGCGTTAGTTTGCTCTCTGCAGTCATTTAACAGGTCAGGTGAGAATCTCCAGGAACATTTGCTTATTGCAGTTAATGTTTTTGTCATTAGCAGATTATTTATGTTATTCTTTGTTGCTTGGTAGGGGAAGCATTTCATGGCCTCTTTTTGTTACTTTGCCGAGTATAATGGCCAAGGAAGACTGGTAAAATATGAATTATTATATTATGGCGAGTGATAAAACTCGGCGCTGTGAACATTTCATGGTGCAGGTGTAACAGATGCAAAACAAGATTAATAGGACGGAGTAATAATTAAACCGCAGCCAGCTGTCTCAAAAAGAACGGGTTTCTCTTGTCCCTTTCTATCATTGCAGGGATACCTAATATTTTTAAATGTCAATGAGATTACAAAGATTTCCTTAGCTGCGTCGGCAGAAATATCCTTGTCAGGAAAGTAGGGACTTAATTACAATAGATCAAATCCATCTGTACTGCATTTGTACCAACTCTATAAACTCTAATATAAAGGAAGACTGTAAAATAACATTGTTTAGAGAACGGAATTACATCTTTAGTGCATTGCTATGTCATTCTCTCTCTACAGTGCTCCCTTGTGTTAGCCCTTTAATTACCATTATAGAGTTTGGAGTCCTCTTAGGGTGTTATCTCATGAAAAGCATTGAATAGGGCTTTTCAGATGAAGTATTATTGCAGTCTAATAAAAAAAAAAGGCAGAGTGTAATAGGAGTACTAATATTGTAGGCCTGGGGCCTCCAGAAGTTATCTCCACTCCAGGCCATTGCAGGCAGCTGCGTAACGGGTGTCCTCACACATTGCAGCATTGTGCGCACCGAAATCCCCAACATAAAGACATCCCCTATGTTACACTAGGTGGATGAAATGTGTCAATATCTGCGTTCTGTTCCATTGAAAAATATTAATTCCTCAGCCAAACAGAACTCAAATAATGCTTTGTTGTGGATTTCTTGCAGCTGAATGTCTCCATTCATTTCAGTGGAGATGTAATCCACAACAACCTTCACAAACAGATACCCTACCTATTCCGTTTTGGAAAAAAACACGCAGATTTTGTCGTGTGAGGACAACTTAACACACTCAGGACCCATTCTGTATGGAGCAGGCACAGCGCCCGAGCCTGCTCCATACACTTCTTTGTGACCTATGGCATACAGTTACATCATAGGTCATTAAGGGTTAAATTTACCAGTAATTTAGCCTGTTGATCTCCTTGTTATCAGCTGCTTTTGAAAGCTATGGCACCGGAACTATAAACAGGAGTGCACCTAGCCTTTCTGATGCCTTAGGCGATAAATGAATCCAACCCCTCTAGTCATACTGCTAAAGACTTACTGTATTTGGATAAATATTACTTACAGCAATTCCAAACATTCAGCGTAATCTTCTCTTTCCTCATCTTCTCCATTCAGACCAGACCACCATGACAAATTATTTCAGCCCCATCTCATCTCTGGGATTTACCACAGAGACCTCTTAGGTTCCTCATATTCCATCATCCTCACCCTCCGGCTGCCCCAACAGAGTGCCCTCATTAATTAGAGCACCCCTATAGAGATAATGCTCCCCAAGATTGCCCAGTTAGTAGTAGTGCCTTCTATATTGTGTCCAATAATAATGCCTCCACAGAACCCTCAGCATTAATAATGCAGTTCTAATGCCCCCTTGTCGTGTCCTCACTATTTGCAATACCCTTCTGCAGTACCTCTGTAGTGACCCCAATATTTTTAATGCCCAGCTGTAGTGTTCCCAGTACTTATAATGCCCCTGTAGTGCCCTTACTATTTATAATACCCCTCTGCAGTGCCCTTTGTAGTGTCCTCATCATTTATAATGACCAGCTGTAGTGCCTCCAGTATTTATAATGGCCCTCTGCAGTGCCTCCAGTATTTATAATGCCCCTGTAGTGCTCCAGAATTTATAATGCCCTCTGTAGTGCTCCAGTATTTATAATGACCAGCTTTAGTGCCTCCAGTATTTATAGTGCCCATATAATGTGGTTTCATACAGTATCTGAACATTTATATGCCTGTATTAGAAAAGCGGTTATTTGTTCCGATGATGAGAACATTTCTGTCTTAGCTTTATTCAGGGAGGCGAGAGATGGAAGGTGGACACATACCATGTATGTATGTATGTATGTATGTATGTATGTATGACCTCCATGAAGGATTCCTGGATTTGTTGTGCCACATTTTTTAAACCCTTAAGGATATTGAATCAGTGGAATGTCCTGTAGACGTTTTTGTTACAATGGAGGGAGGGTAGGTCGTCTTCAAAGGCATGATGCATCCTGATGAAATGATTTGCTTATTCAATAAGACCAATCTCTTAAAAAATATATTTAAAAAATATATAATTATATAATATATCATTTTCTTGTGTTTGTTAATTACGGAGTTAATAAACTAATAATTAGCTACAAATTGTCTGCTGATAATATAACATTTATCAATAATTAGGTAAAATGGTGAATTAATCACTGGGTGTCCCTGTCACTGTTGAGGAGAACTTCTTCAGTCAGAAAAGTGTGTGAGAAAGGACAACACTTGTCAACTCCAATGATCCAATCTACATCCTCCTTTCTACTTAAAAAATAATTTTTATGTCACATACCAAAGCGCCAGGTGTTTCTGACATAATTTAAAGCTTATTTGACTTGTTTTTCTAATTTTGGATCACTACCATATCACATTCTGATGATTTGATATAACACATGTGCATGCAGGTGGAAACTCATCCATGTAGTGTGATTTTCTCCCCTTATTTGTGGTGCCGCTTACTTAGGCACATAACACGATAATTGCCAATTCCTAGAGATTTCCTTAGTTCTTAATATTTCTTGACGACAAACATTATAAACCTGTATGTAAGCTTTGGTGATGGAGTCTGTGCTCCGGATCATATCTCTGCCCAACAGCTGTTAAAAGATTTATGCAGTTTCCATTATCACTAATATGGGAGCCATTATATTGATTGTACTGGACATGAAATTTTAGTGGCCTTCAACAACGGTATCATAGCTAAAGTAACTTATAGTCCTTTCCTGGAACTTCAAAACTTTAACCACACTTATATTTAAGGTTTTAATAGATGTATTTTACTCAGCGATGAAATACTGTACAACACAGCTATTTGCTTTGAACTTTACCCATGTACATCATATATAACATTTTCCTGTATAGTCATTTAGGGACTTTCTCAAGTATAGGTCCAGTTACTTGTTAAATGTTTCTTGTGGAGATGTGCCTCGGGATACACTATTAATGCTCAATGTATTTAAAAGTTCTGTTTTACCCTACAGCAGTTGTATCACTGTTTTTGCTAGCCTGCGCCTACCATGGAAATGAATGGAAACCCTTTTGATTTCCTAGTTCTCAGGAGACTTGTAGAATTTCCTACCTCCTTGTGCCGCTGTGTGGTATCCACAGAAGCAGTGGTTGTAAGGAGGATTAGCACCAGGGGACAGCATGCATTGGAGAAGGAGATCAGAAAAGGGGTCCTCGCGCTTCTCCTCATAAGGCAGGTACGTTTATTAGGATGTATCGACAACGCGTTTCGGAGCTGGAGAGCCTCCTTCTTCAGATCACCTCCGCACATTCGGTAGATATAAACAGACATTTAAAAGCAGGGGGGTCCAAATATTGCTCATATAAACGATCTAAACATCCCAATAAACGTATCTTCCTTTTGATGAGAAGTGTGTGGACCCCTTTTCTTCTCTTCTTCTCCACTGCTGTAAGGTCGGCCTGCCTGGGATCTGATTGGGATGCGCGGCAAGCTCACAATTAGTTTTTTTTGCCTGCCAGAGTGTTGTGTCTTTCCTATGAGCACGTCTCTTCTTCTGTTTTACAGCATGCATTGGGACAAGCCAGAGAATCCAAGATGATATTTAAAAAAAATTGACTTTTAAAAAAATAACCCCTTTTCTGACGGAAGTGTTCCTCTAAGGAGCCATAGGCCTTTATGTGGTTCCTCAGTGAGGCACCATTGTCACCCCTAGAAGCAACTCCTCTGGGGAAGAATACTTTCATAGTATGGTATGAAAAATTGCCAAATTCTAAAGGCGAATACCTCCACAATTCTGTATGAATCGTTGACAAAAGCAAGGTGACATAAAGGTACAGTGTGGGTTTATGAGTGCAGTATAAGGGTAACTTCACACGTAGCGCAGTACACACTTTTTTCTGTGCGGATTCCTGTGCAGAACAACCGCATCATAGTACAGTAACAGCAAAGTGTGTGAGATAACACACATTTTTTGTACACTTTGCGGATATTTTTCTTGCGGAAATTGACCTTCCGTGCATATTAAGAAATCCTCAGCATGTCAATTATGTTTGCCATTTTAGCTCTGGATTTCACCCTTTTCTACTGAAGGGGGAGATCTGGGACAAAATCGAATCAAATCCGCACCAAAAAATGTTGTTAGAAATTACAGATTTTGATGCAGTTTGAGTGCAGAAATGATCAGAAATCCACACGGAAATTCATGTGGATCTTCTGCACGATGGCCTGCACCTGTGGGCAGATACCTTTAGAGTTCTGTGTTAACTTATATACGAAACCTAAGGATGGAAAAGCTTTATAAACAACACTTGTGAAACAAAGTCAACAACAGTCTTAAGGCAGTACAGGGAATGTCTGTATTCCACATAACAGTACCATATAGTTCATATATTTTTAGATATTACATACAAAAGTTAATTTAAAAATACGAAGGGCACACAGAGGGGTCAATATTGTAACTATACACTCGTCTTGACATCTGAAGTTGCATAACCATAGGGTTTCATCTTTCTAGCAGCAGGAATAAGACTCTGACACATTGGTCACATTTTAAAGGGTATTTCCATCTGTAGGATGTGCTATAAATGCCCAATAGGTGTCACTCCCACCTTTGGGACCCGCACCTATCTAGAGAAAGGGGCCTTCTCTAGTGGCCACTGGGAGTGGAAAGGTGACCCCTTTACCACTTGGGAAAGTGAATATTTGGAGCAATCGTTGAACTCTGTACTATTTAAGTTTTTTTGCTGTTTTTACATTTGTATTATTTCCTGTGGTATATATATTATAGATATTATTTTAAAATGAAAGTTTAGTTCCGCTGTCTTTAAAATTGTTTTCTAAGTGTTAAATGATTAAAAAAAAGCAGCACTTAAACCATAAGTAAATGGATTTTGCTGCCTTTCACATTAATACCATTATCCACTATCGTTTCAGCTTATAAATTTGCTTTAGTATACTTCCGTTTCATACATCGTCCAATTTCCTAAGTCTCTGCTGTTTTGTATTTTTTTTTATATTTGAAATTACATTTATTACCAGCTAATTATGGACAGCAATCATTCCCGCAAATACTACTGTGTTTTATGACATGTACATTTCTGTAGTCTTTACCCTGATGGAAAGTCGTGGTCCCTCATTATGATATTTATAGGATGGGTTTGAGATTTTTCAAGCAATCGTTTACTTAGGATCAGCCAGGAGTATTCCCACACTCAGCAAATCTGAGCGACTGCAAATCATAGTGACACTCCTGCTCGAATAGTGGAGATAGGAGCAAGTTCTGATCTGTGCTATTCAACTTGAATTGTACTACAAGGAATTAAAATTGATTGTGGCCCAACTGAGGGAAAACAAAGGTTGAGATGCCCCCTTTGTTTCAATAATGCCTTATCTGAAATGTCTAGAGATTAGCGAACTTTTCAAAAATTTGATTCGGACGCTTTTCCAAATTTTCCCCAAAAATTTGAATCGATCTGAATTAATTTGTGACGAAGAGCGTTACAAATCTGCTATTTCCCAGCTGCAGGGAGTGTGTATCGAGGTGTACATCATTGTGCATTGCAGAAACATGCATAGCTAGTCTGCTGTGGTAGTGAAACAGTTACTTTACGTCTGTATGACTGGTATTTGACAGGCGTCACTCTTAGAATCACTTCACACTTCATTTATTTGGTCAGTTAAGGGGCCAAAACTGACCAAATAACTGAAGAGTGAACTCAGCTTTACAGGTCAATGTTAGCGTCCGGTATAAAGGACCTAACCGTGCAGTGGCCCAAGATTCTACTATAGAGTGAAGGAGCACTCTCCTTTTACACAGTCCTCAGCTGATTCCGCATATATTCCTAGAGAACCTGTTCTGTTACACGTTGAGACAAGTAGTGGGCCATGATAGAGTGGGGAGGGTGTCAGCAGTAAGTTTGTGTTGACATCACTGTTTATTTTTGCCTTCTTCTGATCCGTCACAAGAACAACCCCAAAAAGATAACATAAACACCCCAAAATCAGTATTATCAGGCTGTAATTTCACCCTAGAATCAAGGATGAATGGAATTACTTATGTATAAAATAACATGGACACCCCAAAGTCAGTAGTATCAGGCCGCAAGGTCATCCCAATTACAGAATGAAGGATTAATGGAATTCCTTATTGATAAAGAATGTGAATACCACAAAATCTGTAGTATCAGGCTGCAGTCACCCCAGTTACAGAATCGAGGATTAATCAAGGATTAATCTAATTACTTATGTATAAAAGAATGTGAACAACCTAAAATCAGTAGTATTTGAACACTTTTTAACCCAAATGAGTGCAGCAAGGTGTAATAGAATGGCTTCTCACTTAACCCAGACTTTACACTCTCCTATTGGTCCCTGATCTCTCCCTACAGTGTAGATAATGCCTCCCTACTATATCCCTACACTATGAATAATCTTTCCCTGAACAGCTCAAAGGGAATATTTTGTTACTAAAGAATATCCTAATCACTGTCCCTAGTGCCTTTCACATCTCTCCCTGCACTAAGTACACAGTAAAATGGCGGAGACCGGACAGGATGAGGCTTTTTATAAGGCTATGACATCACAGATGCTGGCTATCTGCTGATTGACTGGCTGCACGGCATTTTGGGTGATCCCTCCTTCCCGGGCTTCTTACTTTCACTTTGTAACATGAAAAGCTAGAATAAATCAGATTATTTACCACAAATCTCCGGGATATTCGGATTCGTGACGAATCTAATTTTTTTTAAAAATTCGGATCAAATTCCACTTTGTCAACTTTAATTCGCTCAACATTAGAAATGTGCTATTCATTGCATAGTAATACTTTTCATGGGATAGCCCTTTATATATTTAAAAAACAGTATTAGAAAATAGATTTTGGAATCTTAGAACAGTAACAATCTGTGCAATACCTTTATAGCATTATTAATAATGGTAGCTGACTGATGTAAAATATTATAGTCTGTCACAATTGTACTTTTTTCTGCATTTCCCCCATAATTTGAAATCATAAAAATGAAATGCTAATGTATATGATTGGTTTGGAAAATAACATGTAGATGATTGCTGTAAAAAAAAATCTTGCAAAAACAAAACACTGAGGGTTGGCTTTAGAATAAAAAAAGTCACGAGTATCACGATGTGGGAAGGTAAGAGCATAATGTAAAAATTGGTATGATATAGTAAAGATCATGGCTTGGTTCTTGGAGATTCTAGAGAAAATAACTTCCGCTTAAAGAATGAATCTGGTAAAACGTAAAGGTGTTCCTTCACCTCTAAATGTCTTGATGATACTTCTGTTTGCACTCTCCTTGTGCTATAACAGCCTTTAGGTCTGACTGTATTTATAGAATTCAATCACTGCACATCCTGAGTCATGTTAACATATCAAATGAATACACACAATCATTTTTCCTGGAACCGATCCTATGGATGCCTATGATTTTGCTTGTGTTTATTTTTCTCATTGAGGACAATAGACATAATAAAAAAAGGGGGATAAAAAAGCTTACGTCCTATAAGCCCAACTGCTTATGTGTATGCTTTGTATGTCTTGAAGCCCTTCACATAGGGACCCTTATGTATTTTGCCTCATTTCCTTCCTTTTTATTTTTCATTTTTCAGACGATGGGTGAGACTCCTCTTTGGTCGAGAATTTCTGCTCCAGGACCTCCTTGTAGTTTGGGATGCACTCTTTGCAGACAGCATTACTCTAGCGTTGGTGGATTATATTTTTGTAGCCATGCTGTTATACATCAGGGATGCATGTAAGTATCACAGTTCATCATATCATACTAGACTGTTAAAAGACACCACCATCAAAATCGTTCACATATTAGCAGCCTACACGTGAATATTAAAAAATATATTTATGGGTGGATGGTTTTCTGGATATCATTTTTTGAAGACACTCCATGTATTCTACTTGTTGTCCTGGTCTAGAAAGTCGCTTGACTTTTCCCGTCATACCATCAACTGTGGCCAAAGAGGAAAGCGAGCAACACATATTACACTGATTGCCCTTCTGTGGACATCTTTGTGTAGGCCTATAAAGATAACAATAGAGGTATCATACAGTTATCATAAATCTACAAGCTACTATTATACTAAAATGTAAAGGTAAAGTACCATCAAAAACATTTTTATCACATAACAGCCTATATGTGATTATTCTAAAGTTGTGTTTTGTTTTTGTTACAAAACAATGTTTGGATGTATTGTCCTTTCTGCTTCGGCCTGGAAAGTCACTTGACTTTCTTAGTCAGACCATCAACTGTGGCCACAGAAGGAAGGGGGATGAATGGCTCAATTAAAACATCACACATTACACTAATAAGTGCAATTTCTCTCCTGTCTGCATCTTTATCTAGACCTATAAAGAGAACAATAGGGCTATCATACCGTTATCCTAAATTCTACATCAACTTTTGTACTACCAGATAGTATCTTCCCTCACAACAGCTGTAAACAGTGTGTTATATATCTGTGTCTGCTAGAGTAGGACAATATGCTGTATTTAATTGTCCATGCTATAGTACTGCCAAAATCTAAAAGAAAAACAGCCAAAGGTTGTAGAAAAATGTTTTCTATGAATATTGAGTAAAAAAACAACAACTTTCTAATGGAAGTGTCCCTTTAAATGTAAAATAGATCTTCATGTGATGATGCTAAGTCATAGTGGAAGACAGGGGAGGACATACTGCCCATACATGATGGGGCCCTGTCTGGAAGGTCATTATTTCTGTAGAATTTTCTGTCTTTAAAAAATCCAAATCTTTATTTTAAGCGCATAAAAATGTCATCATGCAAATCAAAAAAATAATTTTTTATTATTTTTTTGTACTGCATGATGATGTTTTTATGCTCTTGAAATGAAGATTTGGACTTTTTAACCACAAGTGCCAAAAGATTTGTCCAGGATTCACAGCATAAATGGTGGACTGAACTGACACAGCCAAGCCTACGTCTATTACACTACACTACTGGCACCCCCGCCAATCAGCTGTTTGAGGAGAACGCGGCGCCCCGTTGAGTGCAGCAGCCTCCTTACAGCTAACCAAGCACAGTACCATACATTTTATAATGGCTGTGCTTAGTATTGCAGCACAGGCACATTCACTTAAACAGGACAAAGCTGCAACGAGGGTATATGACCGGTGAATGTGACATCACTTGTCGCAGTCTCAGACTTAGTGTCCATTCAGACATCCGTAGTGTTTTGCGGTCCGCAAATTGCACTAAATACTGACTCCGTACATCGCCGGCACTTTAATAGATTATTCCTATTCTTGTCCGCAGCTGCGGACAAGAATAGGACATGCTCTATTTTTTTCTGAAGCCGCGTACCGGAAATGCGGATGTGGACAGCACACTGTGTGCTGTCCGCATCCTTTCCATCCCCATTAAAAATGAATGGTTTCGGATCCGTTCTGCAACGTTGTGGAACGGATCCATACCCATTCTACGGACGTCTGAATGGACCCTTATCCTGAGGATAGGTCATTGATATCTGATCGGTAGGGGTCTGAATCCCCCATGATCGACTACTGGAAGGGGCTGTGGCACTTGGACAAGCACTGTAGCCTCTACTTTAGTCTATGATGCTTGTCTATAAGTCATCTGGCCTTTGTGCAGCTCTGTAACTTTCAAGTGAATGAGATTGAGCTGCAATTCCAAGCACAGCCACTAAACAATGTACAGCGCTGTGCTTGGTGTACTATAAAGAGGCTGCAGCACTCATTGCATGGCCCTTTCAAGCACTTGATCAGTGGGGGTGCCGGGAGTCATACCCCAACTGGTCTGAAATAGATGACCCATCCTGAGGTAAGGCCATCAATATTTTACTCCCTGTCAGTCAATTTTGGCATGATCCTGACTAGACCACAGAAATGTAACAAGTTTATTTAGCTACCATTCCTTTATTTTATTTATTTTTTTGATATATTGCTGTATACTTTCATATAATTTGAAATATACAATCATGACATTGATAAAAACAGTAAAGTGGAAGTTACGGCATCTTGATGAATCACCTAAGAATCTCTGGTTTTAATATGTAGATTTTGGACAAGAACTTAAATGCACCAGGGGATAAATAAACATTAATATATAATTTTGTTTGGGCAACAGGAGGTTCTGGGTTCAGTCAGTTAGTGCCAGTAAGTGAAATTGATTGTTATATACACCACAGATGAAACTGGGCCAGGCGCAGCAAATGTCTGACAACTCAAAGTTAAAAGGGAAATAAATGCTGAGATGATAAGTGATTTGTATATAAGTTAGCCAAATACTAGTAATCACCATGAAATACAGGGCGTGGTGCAGCAGCTCCAACAACATCAAAAATAAATTCAACCGATTGACAAGTACAACATATGGTTGTTGCCCAGTGATTGCCGTCCTTCTTGGTGTCACTATTAAGTATCCTTCCCTAGGCACTGGCGGAAGTTCCCTTGGTATTTAAGGCACCCTACCCAAAGGGAAGGTTCCTGAGCTTTGAGGTTTTTCTAGTCTCTAATAACCAGTGAAGGTGTTATCTCTTGTCTGACTGCCTATGCCTTGACTGTATACTGATTATGCTCCTTGCTGCCTGCCCCGACCTTGGACCTTGTGATCGACTACGTATGTACTCATATATACCTACAAAAAAGGCCCCTAATAGACTCATAAACGACTGTGGCCGAAAACCAAAGCACAACATCCAATAATTGCTCAGCAAGAGCAAGAGAAGACACAGCCCAAATGTACAAAAGTATAAAGGTTTATTAACAAATAAATAAATAGACACTTGATAACAAATACATACACATTAATTGTGCAATGGAGGAACACAGGATGAATGCCCATAAACCACCACCGGTACTGAGTATTCCCCACACCACAAAAGTAATTAAGCTCTCAATAATAAAGCAACGGCAAAGTTAGAGGTCATAATAAACCCCAAAGAATTGAACAACTTAGCCAAAATATACATAACATAGTCAAACCCGTCTAAGGCACAAATAGCATACCGTTAGCCATGGTGTACAAGGGGTAGTCAGCACCAGTGGAACAGAACACCCTCGACGCGCGTTTCGCACTTCGCTTCGTCAGGAGGTACAAAGACATCCCCTCAGAGCCCCCCAATTATAGTGCAGTACTCACCCTGATTGGTTAAGAAAGTAATTATGCGATTAAAGACAGCCGCTGTTTAGTATTGAGCGAGCTTACCCCGGTGATGCGGACGCGGTCCTCCACGAGGACGCCGGCTCATCAGGAGGTGGAGTGACGCGCTTCCGGTGCGTCAGTCCAGCTACCAAGGAGACCGTGCGGCGTCATCGCGTGGACCCGCCCGCAGCGCACCACGGGAGCTCGCTACAGCGGCAGTCATGGTAACGAGATATACAAAGGGACACGGCACAGGGCGGAAGTCGAACCCACACTATGGAATCAAAAATAGAGGCCGAAAGAAACAGCAAAAAGACATAAAAAGGTGACCACGACAAAGAATTGCATTATCAGAGAGTGATGGTGTGTATATAGTGAACTTCATATTACATTTTAAAAAAGAATAATACATATAAAGATAATAAATACATAGTGATCAAAATTAATTAAAGATCAAAGCACATAATCAAGAAAGTTGCATGATTGAATAAAACACGTGATCAATCAAACATAATTAGTGTAAAGAAGTGCATTAAGCTTGGTCGAAATTTACAATACATCATTAGTGAGTCAGGAAACGTGTCAGTTCAGATAAAGCCATCGACGTCCATAGTGATCCATAGGGTAGCAGTCCATATATCATCCAGACAACAAAGGGGAGGTAGCTATCCTCAAAGGGCTAGCAGGGGAAGCTATAAAGATGAATAGACAAAATTCATAACATAAACATATAATAGTATAAAATAGACATAAAATCATAGAAAGGATTTGAAACTCAAGGCCTCATTAAGACCATGTGGTAACACAGTATTGAGCAGTACCATCCATTTGGTCTCCAATTGTAAGAGCCGGCGCTTTACATCGCCGCCTCTAACTCCCAGTCTTACGCGATCTATGCCCCTAAAAGCTATTTTGTTGGGGTTGCTTCCGTGAAAATCACGGAAGTGTCTCACTAAGGGTTTTAGCTTTTTAAGTCCCTCTTGGTCTGAAATTTCTCCTGCTGCCCTGATGTCCCGAGCATGTTCTAAAATCCTCACTTTTAGAGCTCTGGTTGTCATTCCAATATAAATAAGGCCACAAGGGCAGCAGGCATGATATATTACCGCCTCCGTAGTGCAAGATATATGATGCACTATTTTGTATTCCTTGTTGCCACCAGAGTCAGTAAAAGTGTTAGTTCTCATCATCAACCTGCAAGCACTACAATTTCCACATTGGAATGAACCCCACTGGGGGCCCTTGTCACCAAAAGGACTCTTGACTCCTGGGGCAATATAGTGGCTTCTAGTGATCATGTCCTTTAGATTTTTGATCTTTTCCAGGCCACCAACGGTCGTGTTGAAATCACCCGTTTCAAGTCTCCATCAGTAAGTAAGACATGCCAATGTCTATTTAGGATCTCTACTTGTTCACGCCATTGAGCATTGAAAGGGGTGATGTATCTCAGATGTTCCGGGCCTTGTTCTTTGCCATTTCGGCTCTTTTTCAAGAGTAAATTATCTCTAGAGATGTTTTTGGCTCTCATGTAGCCCCTTTGTATGGTCTGACGACTATATCCTCTCTCCTGAAACTTGCGGGTCAGGTCCGTCGCCTGTCGTTCAAACCTAGCATCATTAGAGCAGATCCTTTTCGCCCTATAAAATTGGCCAACTGGTATAGCTTTTTTGACCTGTGGGTGGTGGGAAGAGGAAAAATGCAACAAGGAGTTGACCGCCGTGGGCTTTCGGTACAAATCCATGCCCAATGAGCCATCCTCTTCAACCTGAATCAACACATCAAGGAATTCCACCGAAACTGGGCTATACTTCCAAGTAAGTCTGATATTAAGCTCATTATTGTTTAATTCACCTAGAAACTCCTCTAGGTGTGACGCCGAGCCCTGCCAAATAAACAGAATGTCATCTATATATCTTGACCACGAGACTACGGCGTCATGACCCCTCACATTCAGGACCGTCTCCCTCTCCCACAGCCCCAGGAACAGATTAGCATATGAGGGCGCACAAGACGCCCCCATAGCTGTACCCCGGAGCTGTAGGTAGAAGCGGTCCTTGAATGTGAAGGCATTATGAGTAAGTGCAAACTTCAACAGGACAAGGATCAGGTCCAAAAGATCCCTGTCAATGTTTAGCATGTTTAGAAAATGTTCCGACGCCCGTAGCCCGTGGTCATGATTAATAGACGTGTATAAGGACTCGACGTCACACGTCACAAGGAGCATGTCCCTATCAAGATGTAGGCCATTCAGACGTCGCAAGATATCTGTAGTATCTTGGACAAAGGATGGTAAGGTCTCAACACACTTCTGCAGATAGAAGTCTACAAAACGGCAGATGGTTTCACAAAGTCCCCCCATTCCCGACACAATAGGTCTTCCCGGGGGAGTATGGGGGTCCTTGTGAATTTTGGGGAGCAGATAAAATGTGGGAAGGACTGGGAAAGCGGTAACCAGGCCACCCCACATTCTCCTGCTAATTATACCCCTCTCCATTGCCCCCCCGAGAGCTGTATCCAGTATCTTTTTGTGTTGCATTACAGGATTGCAATCAAGTCTCTCATAGCAGGACCTGTCATTCAGTTGGCGAAAGGCTTCTTTCTCGTACATCTGCACCGGCCAAATCACAACGTTGCCCCCTTTATCAGCTGACTTGATTACCACATTTTTAAAGGATTTTAATTCATTAAGGGCTTGCCTTTCATGCTTATTCAAATTATCATATGGGCCCAAATTATTACGAATTAGCCCAAAATCCCGCTTAACAAGCTTGACAAAAATGTCAATTGCCGAGCAGGACGTGGAGGGGGGCCAACGCTGTGATCTAGGGTGCAGATGCACGGGAAATCTAGATATATCATTGTCCTCCTGTTCATCCAGGAGGGCTTGAAGGTCACCAATTGCCTGCAATTCAGCAGGTGAGAAGTTCTCTATCTCATTGCCTCTAGAGAAAAACTTTTTAAAACTCAGTTTTCTAGCGAAGAGTTCCAAGTCCTTCACCGACGTGAAGTAATCAAACTTCCCGTCGGTGAAAAAGTCAGACCCCTCCGCAGAACTGATAGCTGTGAATCAGTAAGAGTTATGTTAGATAAATTAATTACCTTTAATGTCTCTTTGCTCGTTTCTCCTGAGGGCATTCAGACCGGTCTTTCTTTTTACCACTGGGGTTCTGAGGCGTGTGGACCATCCTTCCGTTCCACCTCCCTCTCCAGAACCCCTGCGATCCCCTAAAAAATGGTCGCCACATCCTTGACTGCTGAGTGAGGAGATGGAGGAGGACCGTGAAAAACTTCGATGACGGCCCTGTCGCTGACTCCACCGGTATACTTTTTTATTCTGGAAGTCAGTAAGATCTCTATGGAATTTCTTTGCCTTGAGATCTTGGGTCTCCTTCTCCCACTTTAGTAATTCCTGTTCAAGCTCACTATCAAAAATCCCACAGGCATCAGCTGGTAAAGCCTGCTGGATTTGTTCGCGTAAGGTATCGATTTCCTTTTCTAGGGATTCCAACAGGCGACGGTCTGACCCAATCAGCAATTCCAATAATGTACGTGAGCAATTAGTGAGGGCTTCTTCCCACTTGCTAATAAACAGAGGGTCCTCACAATCGAATGCAGGGAAGATTTGCAATCGGAGGCCACGAGGGATAATTTCCCTCTTCAGGTGAGTACTGCACTATAATTGGGGGGGTCTGAGGGGATGTCTTTGTACCTCCTGACGAAGCGAAGTGCGAAACGCGCGTCGAGGGTGTTCTGTTCCACTGGTGCTGACTACCCCTTGTACACCATGGCTAACGGTATGCTATTTGTGCCTTAGACGGGTTTGACTATGTTATGTATATTTTGGCTAAGTTGTTCAATTCTTTGGGGTTTATCATGACCTCTAACTTTGCCGTTGCTTTATTATTGAGAGCTTAATTACTTTTGTGGTGTGGGGAATACTCAGTACCGGTGGTGGTTTATGGGCATTCATCCTGTGTTCCTCCATTGCACAATTAATGTGTATGTATTTGTTATCAAGTGTCTATTTATTTATTTGTTAATAAACCTTTATACTTTTGTACATTTGGGCTGTGTCTTCTCTTGCTCTTGCTGAGCAATTATTGGATGTTGTACGTATGTACTCAGCCTGCGCTGACCATGCACTGTATTCAGACTACTCCTTGCTTTAGCCATTGGTATTTCTGCTATTCTCTTGCATCTTACCTGCATTGTCTCTGCATTATCCCCCACCTGTGTTCCTGTGAATTCTCTAATGTTTTACCTGCTCCACCTACGTAGTCCAATACCTCTAGTTTTCAGTGTCAACTTATTTTTTTTATAGTTCATCTGTATTGTTCTGGCTCCTACCCAGTATCAAGTCTGTTATCCTTGCCTGAGATCGCTCAACAACCTTTCAAGCTTCTTCATGTATTTCTACAGCCAGGACTCCAAGTTACAAAAACCTGTCTAAGTGCCTGTTCACACATACCAGTGGTTTTAGTGTATCCTGAGCTGCCAGTGCTTTCTCTGGAGTCCCTGACCTAAGTGGGTCAGCTGCCAACCATACCGGGACTATTCCAGGAGGTAGTAGCCTGGTTATTTAACCACAACGAATCCCAAATCCCTGTACAGGGGTTAAAGGGTAAATACCGGGGAAGCGCCAGGATAACGTCCTTTGGGGAAGCCCTATGTTAAACCAGTTGGTTGGCACAGTGGGACCACACTCGCTGATCTGTAATACTTGTTGCCAGAGCCAAAAGCATGTTAAGCGCTTTTTATGCCCAAATGCCACTTAGGCATTTTCTTGGCGTCAGGAGTTACCATATTTTTCGCCCTATAAGATTCACCTGACCTTAAGACGCACTTAAGTCTTGGAGGAAGAAAATAAGAAAAAATAATTTTTTTTATCAGACCTCCAGTCTTCATCAGATCTCAGATCAGACAAAAAATAAATAAAACAACTTACCTCTCCTGCTCCGGACGACACTTGGGAGATCTGCTTTCTGCAGCTTCACTATCACCTGACGTTGCGCAATGACCCACACCACCTGGATACTAATGAGAGCCTCCACAATGGAAGCACCCATACGTATTCACTTTATAAGACCAATTACGTTTTCTCCCCACTTTTGGGGGGATAAAGTTTGTCTTATAGAGCAGAAAATGCAGTAAATGCACCATTGGCTACAGGAATTACACCGTCTGGAGTGCTGCCTTTGTCTCTGAACATCTGAGCGGTCTCATCCTGGTGCCTCCTTAATGTCAGAATGGCAGTAACAAAGTCATACCACAAAGTCCATTCTAACACATCTAGATACAAGTAACCATTCTTTAATTTAAAAAAGATAAAGTTGCATTCACATCTATGCATAGAATATAATGCTGGCTATTGGACTATAGGAGCAACTATTTGTATCTGATCATCTGGGACCACGCATGTACACTGCCGCTCCATTCAGCTCTATGGGGCTGCCAAACATTGCATATGCTTGCTATCTCCAGCAAGAAGAGCTGAATGGACCAACAGACTTGCATCCTTATCTCTCGCTTTATACAAACAGGGAACACAGACCCCCGTTCTTATGATCAGACACTTATCTCCTACCCTGTGGATCGAAGATAAATTGCCTTAAAGTGTAACTGTAATTTTTTTTTTGTAATGTGTAGGGGCAGTGATAATGACAATTTTTGTACACATTTTTGTACCCCTACACATTACGAAAAAAAGGATTATAATGGGAGAACCCCTTTAAAGAAGTTACCATGCCTTTTACAATTAATGGCCTGTCCGTAGGATAGACCATAATTATTATATCGGTGAAGTTTCAATTATTTAAAAGGCTGATAATCACTCTGAATACAAATATATGCTACAAAATATGACAGATTACAAATTAGTCTGTCAATTTGGTTTATTCCAGGCAAATTTTGAAAACGTCTTTTTCAGTCCCAGAGCAAAGGTACACCCTAACACCTTACTTACTGGCGACCCTGTTCTTAAGTCTTCTTGTTCTGTTCATGGGGCATCAACAAAGGTAGAGACATTGAGACATTGCCGGTAGAGACATTGACCGGCACTGTAACGCGAGGATCTGCGCAGCAACCAGCTCCACCACATTCACCTGGACTTGGAGTGTGTGTGCACAAACCAACCGTATAGGTGCTCAGCAATGTCAGAATAATAAATGGTAGTAAATATAGAAAAAGAAGTGCGACACTCACCACTAAAAATCTTCTTTATTCCAAAATAATGATTGCCATTGCGGTACAGGATGCAAGGTACATGGAAAGGCGATGGCCATTCCGCGCACCTGTGCTTCCTCTGGGCCTTGTATGCTGGGGCAGATACCATCAGGTGATTTATACTTGGGTGCTCCCACATCAGGCTGTTAACCACTAAAAACAACAATGCAGTTCATTCAAAGAAGAGTCATTTACAGAAATACAGACATGTCATTTCTATCATTAACCACCTCCCGACCGCCTAACGCAGGGATGCGTCCTGCGGGCGGCCAGGGATGTTCCTCCTTGACGTGCCGGTGCGTCATCTCGCGCGTTCACAGGATTGCGTCGGGAGGAAGTTTAACTACAGCCTGCCTGATCATGCGCTTGCAGGCTGTAGATCTTAAAAAAAACGCCATCTAAATCGCATATTATTATTATTATTTATTTTTAGAACGCCATTCATAGCGCTGTACATATCATAAGCGGTGCACATACGTAATACAGGCAATTGCCTTAAGCATGAACGAGACAAGTTACAGACTGGTACAGAAGGATAGAGGGCCCTGCCCGTGAGGGCTTACAATCTACATGGTATGGGGGATGGAGACAGTAGGCGAGGATATATTAGACGCAAACAGCGTCTGATATGCCTGCTGCCTGCTCCTCTGGTGGTTCCTTTTGCTTGGGACCACCAGAGGACACAGGCAGCTATGTAAGTGCACCAATCACCACACACCAACCCCCCCCTGTCACTTATTAACCCCTTATTAACCCCTGATCACCCCATATTAACTCCCTGATCACCCCCATGTCATTGATCACCCCCCTGTAAGGCTCCTTTCAGACGTCCGTATGTATTTTTCGGAACTATATAGAAAATGCCTTTTCTTGTCCGCAATTGCGGACGAGAATAGGACATGCTCTATCTTTTGTCTGTAAATTGACAACTTTGTATACATTTTTTTAAAAGGTTGTCATTTACAGAGATATTTCTCTCACCCAGCAAGTGTATATGTAAAAATACACCCCAAAACACATTTCCCTACTTCTCCTGAGTACGGCGATACCACATGTGTGACACTGTTTCGCAGCCAAGATGCGCAAAGGGGCCCAAATTCCAATGAGTACCTTTTAGGAGGGCATTTTTACGCATTTGGATTCCAGACTTCTTCTCACGCTTTAGGGCCCCTAAAATGCCAGGGCAGTATAAATACCCCACAAGTGACCCCATTTTGGAAAGAAGACACCCCAAGGTATTCCTTGAGGGGCATGGCGGGTTCATAGAAGATTTTATTTTCTGTCACAAGTTAGCTGAAATTGGCATTTTTTTTCTTACAAAGTCTCATATTCCACTAACTTGTGACAAAAGATAAAATTTTACATGAACTCACCATACCCCTCATGGAATACCTTGGGGTATCTTCTTTTCTAAAATGTGGTCACTTGTGGGGTATTTATACTGCCCTGGCATTTTAGGGGCCCCTAATGCGTGAGAAGAAGTCTGGAATCCAAATGCGTAAAAATGCCCATTGAAATCCTAAAGGTACTCATTGGAATTTGGGCCCCTTTGTGCACCCAGGCTGCAAAAAAGTGTCACACATGTGGTATCGCCGTACTCAGGAAGTGTAGGGCAATGTGTTTTGGGGTGTATTTTTACATATACCCATGCTGGGTGAGAGAAATATGTCTGTAAATGACAACTTTTTTAATTTTTTAATTCAAAGTTGACAATTTACAGAGATATTTCTCTCACCCAGCATGGGTATATGTAAAAATACACCCCAAAACACATTGCCCTACTTCTTCTGAGTACGGCGATACCACATGTGTGCCACTTTTTTGCAGCCTAGGGGCGTAAAGTCCAACGAGTACCTTTAGGCTTTACAAGGTTGCTCACAATTTAGCCCCGCCCAAAATGCCAGAACAGTAAACACACCCCACAAATTACCCCATTTCGGAAAGTAGACACCCCAAGGTATTTACTGAGGGGCATAGTGAGTCCGTGGGAGACTTTTTTTTTTTTTTTTTGCCAGAAGTTAGCAGAAATGGAAACTTTATAATTTTTTTTTTTCCTCAGAAAGTGTCATTTTCCGCTAACTTGTAAAAAAAAAATGAAATGATACATGAACTCACCATGCCCCTCCGCGAATACTTTGGGGTGTCTTCTTTCTAAAATGGTGTCATTTGGGGGGTATTTATACTATCCTGGCATTCTAGCACCTGAAGAAACATGACAGGTGCTCAGAAAGTCAGAGCTGCTTCAAAATGCGGAAATTCACTTTTTTTGCACCATAGTTTGTAAACGCTATAACTTTTACCCAAACCAATAAATATACACTTATTGGATTTTTTTTTTAAAGACATGTAGAACAATACATTTAGAGAAAAATGTATATAGAAATGTAGTTTTTTGAAAAAAAATTACAACAGAAAGCAAAAAATGTAATTTTTTTGCAAAAATTTCGGTAATTTTTTATTATTATCAAAAAAAGTAAAAATGTCAGCAACAATGAAATACCACCAAATGAAAGCTCTATTAGTGAGAAGAAAAGGAGGTAAATTTCATTTGGGTGGTAAGTTGCATGACGGAGCAATAAACGGTGAAAGTAGTGTAGTGCAGAATTGTAAAAAGTGGTCTGGTCATTAAGGGTGTTTAAGCTAAGGGGGCTGAGGTAGTTAAAGGGGTTACCCAATCAACACCTCCTATAGTCATCTGCCTCAAGCTGCAATTAAAGTGACAGTACGAACAATGCCCACATTTGAAGTTCCCTCTAGGAACCATTCTATCCAACCAAGTAGTACGTGGTGTGGTATATCTGTTCCTAACCCGCATCTTCCTTTAACAAGTATTAATTATTATGTATAGCAGAACGCATTACTGACAACATTGGGCTATATATATTGTGTGTGTGTGTATATATATATATATATATATAATCTCTTTTTGTAGGGAGACCTTTTTCTGGGAGTGGAATAAAGTACTTCTTTGTATTTGTGATGCCTCATCTAACAATTCATGGGAATACCCTCGTTCTAATAACGGAGCATACAATTCATGTGCCTGCTTTTTAAAGGTTTCCTCATCGCTGCTAATCCTTTTTAAACTGATAAATTGCCCGTGTGGTTCAGCTTTTTTTACATTGTATAGGTGGAAATTATCAAAATGTAGCAAAGCATTGGTGGCACTGGGTTTCCTGTATCCTTCTGTTACAATATTTCCATTTCGTATCCTCACCAGCACATCAAGAAATTCCAAAAGTTCGTCACTAAAATTTGAGGTGAAGCTCATATTCATGTTGTTAGAATGATTAAGGTAGCTCAGAAATTTGTGAAACGCAATATCATCACCTGACCAGACGATAAATATATTGTCCACATAAGGAGACCAACTGCCACCAATGCTTGGCTACATTTTGAGGGTATTATGAGCAGTGAAAATGATAATAAAGGGATGGCACACTGATCATATGGTATGTAAAAACAATGATATTTATTAGTATTTGGTAAAATGTAATCCTCTATTTAGGGATATTTGGGTACAAGGTGGCCGTTGTATTGACTTTAAAATGATATGTGTGTTTAGTTCACATAGATATTAGTACATAAATATATCGCAATAAAATTCATAAAAGTATTCTTAAAAACAATAGAAAATACTCATGAAGTCGATAAAAAAATATGAAAAATAAAAAATGATAAAAAATTAGTAGAGGTAGATGAAGGTCTTAAGTGATTGATATAAAGTCCAATGTCCTCAAATGTCTTCTTCTAATCGAAGCATGCAGTTGTAGAAAATATGTGACTGTAGAGATAAAACAATGGATGCAGCTGAAAAAGTATATATGTAGCTGAAAAAATAGTCCGATGGTTATAACACTCTGCAGTGGTGATTATGCTATAATATATGTGTCCAAGGAGGACTGTACATTACCGCTCCTGCAGCTGTGTTGGTGATGCTGTCTGGTAGCGGCGTCCTCGTGCTGTTTGCCGCGCGTGTAGTTCGGCTCCCTGGGATATCGGGACGTCACTACTGGTGACGTACTTCCGGTTGCCCGGGATACTCGGCGTCCGCGTGTTCTTCACTTAATTATTGGCGGGAATGTTTTAAAGATGATATTTTTGCGGTAATTTTCACAATTATTTAGTTCTGATAGTAGTTGGATTTTTTTTGTCAGCTAGCTGAACTTGGTATCGGCGTGCTCTATCCCCCAAACGCGTTTCGGAGCTCACTGCTCCTTCTTCAGTGGGTGAGCAGTGGGTGAGAACCCGCTGTGACACGTGACCAACTCCCTCTGAGGGCAAAGTCTAAGCACACCCCTTGTTCTTCACACGATACCTCTGATGGTGAGGAGAGACTTTCCTGAGGGGAGTACCAGGTGCTCCCTTAGAGGAGAATTGGAACACGAGGGAATCAGGACCAGAGAGTGAACCTACTGGACTGACCTCCAGGTGACACAATACACCCAGTGGATGCTCGGAGGCCAGAGGCTGATCAGACGGAAGCGTAGTCAGGGTACGAAGGCAGAAGCCAGAGCAGGCGACAGTCAGGGAAAGTCCATAAATGTAGATCAGGGTAAGGGCAGACGGCAGTCAAGAGAAGTCCGTAAAACATAATCCAAAGTCCGGCAGACAGAATGACAAGAATCAACAGAACACCTTCGCTCAAACAGGAAACTAGACAAGCTAGGAACCTAAGAGTTGCTCAGGCGCCTTCCTGGGGCAGGAAGCGCCTTTAAATACTTCCTGCAATCCAGCCATTAGCTGGGGAGACAGAGGGCGTGTACGTGCTGCCTCACAAGGGAGGAGAGACACACATGCAAGCCCTAACAAACAGTACAGAACTCAAGCAGGAAGTAAGCTCTGGCATGGAGCACAGATACCACAGTTAAACTACCTGCTGCCCATGTTTGTCAGCACGGCGCATGGCAGCAGAAGGTAAAGAGGGAGCCCGGCGCCCGTGCCTGTGGGTAGGGGCAGTAGTGTCGACACGGACCGCTGGGCTAACAGAGGGTATCCCTATGCATTGCTATATGAGGCACTCAATCGGACATCACAAAAACAAATTCAACTCCCAGAAAAAAGGTCCCCCTACAAAAAGAGCTATATATATATATATATATACAGCCCAATTGTATCAGCAATGCGTTCTACTATACATAATTATTGGCACTTGTTAAAGTGAAATGCAGGGTTAGGTGAACTGGTAGAAAGACAACCGATCATCTATTTCAGAAGAAGTTAAACCACCCCACCAATTAATTGTTACCTTGTAGCTCTGGAAGTGAAACTACGCGGCTCTGTCCATTGTGTAGTGGTTTTAGCTGGTAACTACAGGGCTGCTCCCCTTAAACATAGATTAGTTTGACATGATCTCCCTGAAGTAAACCCATGCTGTTTTTTTATCAATCAACCCATGGGTTTTTAGATGTTCCACAATCCTCTCCTTGAGTATGGTTTCCATTAATTTCCCCACTATTGATGTCAGGCTTACCGGCCTATAGTTGCCCGATTCCTCTCTACTACCTTTCTTGTGAATTGGCACAACGTTTGCTAATTTCCAATCTTCTGGGATGACACCTGTTACCAGTGATTGGTTAAATAAATCTGTTAATGGTTCTGATAGTACACCTCTAAGCTCTTTTAATAGCTTTGGGTGTATCCCATCAGGCCCCTGTGATTTATTTGTATTAATTTTAGACAGCCGACTTAGAACCTCTTCCTCTGTAAAGACACATGCATCAAAGGATTCATTAGTCTTCCTCCCTAACTGAGGTCCTTCTCCTTCATTTTCCTTTGTAAAAACTGAACAGAAGTATTCATTGAGGCAGTCAGCTAGTTCTTTATCCTCTTCCATATACCTTCCTTCTTTTGTTTTTAATTTGGTAATTCCTTTATTTAATTTCCTTTTTTCATTTATGTATCTGAAGAATGTCTTATCATTGATGTGAATGGGAACCGTGCTGAACTTACCAGCTCCCTCCACCATGGAGCTGTGTAGTTCTGACACTAACTTCCAGAGCCGGAGCTATTCTGAAGAAGTTAGTCAGCAGGGTGCAGATCTTGATAGCCTATCGTGAGGATAGGCCATCAGTATTAAAATCTGCAAATACTCCTTTAAACTCATAAAAACTATTAAAATGTTATTTTGTAAATAAATACATTATATATACCGTATATACTCGAGTATAAGCCGAGTTTTTCGGCACAAAATTTGTGCCGAAAAACCCGAACTCGGCTTATACTCGAGTCATAAATTGAAACTGAAGAGCGGAGTGGGAGGAGGAGCGGGGGGAGGAGCTGGGGGCGGGCATTTGCGGCAGGGCCGATGCGCTCACTGCGCTCCGGCCCCACCGCTCATGTATAGTTTTTAAATTTGATTATAATGTACACTTATTCTTACTATAATTCTTGCCCCCTCTGTACCTCATTACATGCGGCAGGCGGGCAGTGAATACTTCAGGCCGGGCGGACGAGAGCAGCGTGACTTGCTGATGTCACGTGCCTGCCCGGCCTGCTTTATGAATGAAGCAGGCGGCGCAGGCACGTGACGTCAGTCACACTGCGCCGCCCTCCCGCCCGGCCTGAAGTATTCACTGCCCGCCTGCCGCATGTAATGAGGTACAGAGGGGGCAAGAATTATAGTAAGAATAAGTGTATAGTATAATCAAATTTAAAAACTATACATGAGCGGTAATGGAGGATGGGGGATGTGGATGGCACTGTTATGAGATGAGGGGATGTGGATGACACTGTTATGGGATGAGGGGATGTGGATGGCACTGTTATGGGATGGGGATGTGGATGGCACTGTTATAGGATGGGGGATCTGTGGATGCCATCCACAGCCCCCATCCCATAAGTGCCATCCACATCCCCCTTCCCATAACAGTGTCATCCACATCCCCTCATCCCATAAGTGCCATCCACATCCCCCATCCCATAACAGTGTCATCCACATCCCACTCATCCCATAAGTGCCATCCACATCCCCCTTCCTATAACAGTGTCATCCACATCCCCCATCCCATAAGTGCCATCCACAGCCCCCATCCCATAACAGTGTCATCCACAGATCCCCCATAACAGTGCGTCATCCACAGATCCTCCCATAACAGTGCGTCATCCACATAACAGTGCGTCATCCACAGATCCTCCCATAACAGTGCGTCATCCACAGATCCCCCCATAACAGTGTCATCCACAGATCCCCCCATAACAGTGCGTCATCCACAGATCCCCCCCATAACAGTGCGTCATCCACAGATCCCCCCCCCATAACAGTGCGTCATCCACAGATCCCCCCATAACAGTGCGTCATTCACAGATCCCCCATAACAGTGCGTCATCCACAGATCCCCCATAACAGTGCATCATCCACAGATCCCCCATAACAGTGACATCCATTTTCACCTCGGCTTATACTGGAATCACTACTTTTCCCAGGTTTTTTTGGGTAAAATTAGGGGGGTCGGCTTATACTCGGGTCGGCTTATACTCGAGTATATACGGTATATTATATACATACTCATACATTTAATTGCATTTTGCTGAATTTCGGCAGAGACAACATTGAAAATCCAAATAATGTGGAAGAGAATCAATGAAAAGGATATCATGTAAAGTGAGAAATAGAAGTAATTACAGTCAGTAAATTACTTAAAATCAAAGAGAATAGACTAACGCACTATACGAGTGTTGGACCTTTTTATTCATTAATTCTGAAGTTGTCTGTGGAGATTATCAAACACCGGCTCATAATAACAGTAATAATAATAATAATTATATGCTCTATATATATATCTATAAATTCATCCATGTAAGTTTTGGTTCGTTGGAAGCAAGTTAACCGCTCCTCTGCTTGGAGAATGAGGCATCATTTTTAATTAACCTAGGAGGTTTGCAAGATTTTCCTTATTATTTACTTCATTATTTACTTCATTCCTGTCTTTACTTGTTGAAGCAATTAGCTTTAAATCAAATTAAAAGTGATGTTACAGGAGAATTGTTTGATTAGAAGTGGCAATACCTTTTAATTATTCTGATTTGTAATTTGCAGCCATGTTTTTTTTTTGTTTTTTTTGCCGGGTTACAATACAACCAGCAAAGGTCTGACGATTCAGCTTTAGGGCAGGGGCCCATGTTCAGTGGAGGGACCTCATCCTGTAAATGGGCTGCAGCACTCACATAACCAAAAACGTTGAGTTCTTGAATGGAATTCGATAATTATCATTGCCCTAGCTTTTGGTCTGGACCCCAAGCCTTTTATGCCCACAAGCCCAGACCAACCCTACATGTGCAGCTTTCACTTCTATGGGGCTGATGGAAATAGCCGAGCCAGCGCTTGACTATTTTTGGCACACTCATAGGAATAAATTGAGAGCTGCTGTGCATATGCGTGGTGTGCCCTCCAGGCCCTGTCCGGGTCCCAGAAGTGGAACCTGCACCTATCAGGCTCTGATCCCAAATTCTGAGATGGTAATAACCCTTTAATAGGGTGGCCAGACGTCCAGTTTTAGGCCGGACGCAGGGATGTCCTACTTTTCAGTAGCTCACGCTCGGACAGCAGCATTGTGCTGTCTGAGTATGAGATGCAGCGACATATTAACTGACTGAGGCTTCTCCCACCTCCAGTCAGTCACTAGAGCTGGCAGACATGGCTCCCTGTGGCTGACTGGGGGAGAAAAGCACCCCGGCTGCCCCCAGCTCACCTTCCCTTCTGAAAGTTAGCAGTCCGGGGGTGTGGCCGCTGAGGTCCGGCTTTCTGGGGTGAAGCTAGTGGCCACCCTACCCTTTAAAGAGAATCCGTCACCAGCGACCTCCCTATCCAACTGTTTGCATAGACACAGAGATGTGGTTTACCTGATTAAAATGCTGTTTTTCTTTTGTTGATCTGAGGTTTTTTTCCCGAGTTGTTATACTTCCTTATTTAAGCTACATTCTTATCAATCAGGTACAAATTGAGCTATAATGAGTGTTTAGGAGGACACAGAGCATGGAGCTGTTAGCTGAGCTACCTGACAGGAAACAATAAAAAAAAATACAGAGCCTTTTACTAGAGAATCTCAGACCTGTACAGAGAAAGGAGCTCAAAATTAATAGTTGGGGAGCTGACGGGCTGCTTAACTCTGATCTCTGACATTATAAACACTCATTATAGCTCAGTTCTTATCTTACTGATAAGAATGTGGCTTAAATCAGTGTTTATGACTAGAGTTGAGCTAACTTGTATTTTAAGTTCGGCGTCCAAAGTTCGGGTTATCGAAGCATCCCGTTATGGATTTCACTTCCACGGACCATAACGGCATTTGGAATCCATAAGGGGATTCTTCAATGAACCCGAAGCTTGGACAACACTAAGGACCTGGGGTGACGTCACCGTCATGTGATCAGTGCAGGGGGCGTGGCTCAGTGCTGGATCACCTTTTATCCAATCCAGTGCTGAGCCACGCCCCCTGCACTAGTCACATGACGGTGACGTCACCACAGGTCCTTAGTGTTGTCCAAGGTTCGGGTTCATTGAAGAATCCCCTTATGGATTCCAAATGCCGTTATGGTCCGTGGTAGCGGAATCCATAACGGGATTCTTCGATAACCCCAACCCGAACTTTGGACGCCGAACTTAAAATATAAGTTCACTCAACTCTATTTATGACCTGTTAGTAGTTCTGTCTGTGCCTCCACATTGCAAAAAAATAGGATGGTCTCTCTCGGATCGAGGACCCATTCAAGTGAATGGGTCCATATCCGCACACGGCATGCATACAGATGGTGCCCATGTATTGCGGACCACAATTTGCAGTCCACAGCAGGAGGCACACACGGTTGTGTGAGTGAGCCCTCAGTTTAGACTTTAAAGGGGTTATCCTGGAAAATATAATGATTACTTATCCTCGTGATAGGTCATCATTATCACATCATCGGGGGTCCACGTCCCAGCATCGCCACCGATCAGCTGTTTCAGGAAGCTGCTGTGTTTACCAAAGCTCTGGTGAGCGATGCAGGCTCTCAGAAGGTTTTCAAGTACAGTGCTGTACATCGCATAGTGGCAGTGCTTGGTATTGCAGATCTGCCCCTTTGACTTGCATGGGGCTAAGCTGCAACTTGGCCATGTGAACTAATGTACGGTGATATTACTGGCCTAGGAATAGGCTGAGGGGGGGTCCCGGGTGTCGCTCTCTCACAGATCTTATTCTGATCACCTATCCTGAGGATAAGTCATAAATATATTTTCCTGGTTAACCCGTTAAGCACCACAAATAGCCCCACTTTCACCTTCAGCCTAATCACTCTGACCAGAGAGATAAGGGGATGAGTGACTGAATTAACAGTATCACACATTACACTGATAAGGCCTATCAAAAGAACATTAGAACTGTCTTACTTATATCCTAAATTCTACCTCTACTATTATACTGTCAGATAACATATTTTTTTTACCTCACTACAGCAGTAAAACAACCATGGGATCCCTATGTATGTGGGAATGTTATCTCTCTGTACTGTAATCTGAAGGATAATATTTGTATTTAATTTTCAATGATCTAGTACTGCCAAAATGAAAAAGAAAAACATTAAAGCATCAAAAATTTGTAAAAATAGTTTTCAATGAATATTGAGTTTAAAAAGTGTCCCTTTAAAAAAAAAAGCATTAAAAGAATACTTGTTTGCAATGCACTCGTGGATAGTATTGTTGCAGGCAGTCAATATGGTATACTAAACAAGCATCATTAATAGGCTTTGCTTTGACAGCCACAGCAGATGGATTGCTTGCATTTCGATTGTAGAAAAAAAAATGTCGTTTTCATAGACCTGCTTTGAATGATGGGTTTAGTAATTGCCCTTGTAAAATGTCTGATTTTGGAAGTGGAAAAAAGAATAGAGGGAACAAAACTGTACTCAAAGAGAAAAGTCGCATATTAAGCACAGGTATTGTGTTTTGTCACTCAGGAATTAAATTACCATGAAACGGCTCTTCTTCCTCTAACGCTGTCAGATTGTGTTGGTTTTCAGTGTAGCTTTACTATGTGAAGTGTAGCAGTAAAAGTAGGCTTCAGAAACGCTTTGGTGGTGAGTCAAGCTATAAATTTAATTTCTTAATTTGCAGTAAACGGGGTAACTAGGTGATGAAGACTATGCAGTGCTGTGTGAACAAAGAGGGATCACTTCTGCGCCACTGTATGTGCTCGTATTATGTTATTAGAGCAGTACTAAAGCTGCCCAACACATTTAAGGGGTATTCTAGACCCACCACCAGATCTCTAGGACCCCGACTGATAACCAGAATGGGGGTCTTGTGTCCCATATGAACGAAGCGTCAAGCCCAGCATGCGTACTATGCTATAATTATCTCTATGAAACTACCAGAGGTAGCCTAGTACAGACTCTCCGTAATCAGCTGCAGCCTGTGTGAAAACCTGGAAGTGTTTAGTTTCCCTGCAGCGCCACCACAGAAGAAATTAAGCATTGCAAAGTGAATCAGTGGGCTGTCTGTAATGCAGGACACGACAGGTCCTTCAGAGTGAGAGAAAGTCTTTATAACTGCTTTCCACTCTGGCCAAGAGATGAGGATCCTGTGGACCCCTTCTATCAACTCTGCATTCCCCAATAGGATATATAAATGTTTTAAGCTAGATAATCCCTTTAAAGAGTAGCTCCACTTACAGGGGTTGTACCACAAAAAATGTTCTACAATTTTTAAACCAGCACTTGGATCTGAATTCTTTTGTAATCGCACCTAATTAAAAATTTAGGATAGCCACTAAGTTATTCAATAAAATGTATCTATATAGCGCCGGCTGCTTTGTTTTTTACATATTTCTGGTCGCACATGCTCAGTTTCATCCTTCAACTGCCTCCTGAGCTGTGATAAGGAGAGCTGAGACACGCCCCCTGAGCTGTGATAGGGAGAGCTGAGACACGCCCCCTGAGCTGTGATAAGGAGAGCATGGACACGCCCCCTTAGCTGCAGCAGAAAAGACACTCCTCTTGAGCTGTCAGCTTGATATAAATCTAGCAGAGCAATTAATGAGGAGATCTCTGGATCCATGTGAGGTACAGGGCTGGTTCTAGCTTTGTTAGAAAGAGATTGCAATGTACTATATGATGTCTGATTTTTTTTTTTACATTAGTCATGGGATAACCCCTTTAAGCCAAGACAGCTATATGATGCCCAGAGAGTAGCATCCGTGTACACTGTACACTGAACTCTCTAGGTATTGTATGGTTGTCTTGTCTACTGTATTGTCTAGTAGTGCACAGTAGTGTCTCTCCACAACTGATGTCAGATGAAATGTCAGTAAGAACTGAACGGGGTTGTCCAGTTTCATGTTATTGATGGTCTATCCTCAGAATAAGTCATTGATATCAGATCGGTGGGAGTCCGACTCACAGCACTCCTGTCGATCAACCATTTGAAGGTGCCGTGGCGCCCATGCGAGTGCTGTTTCTTCTTCAGTGTTTAGCTGCACGACGCCTACCTCGTAGTGGAGGTTCGGGGTAATGACATCTTCTGCTCTCATTCAAGAAAATGGAAGAGCTGTATTGACACTGCACCACCACCAGAAAGTAGACAGCAAAATACTCAGCGCTTCAAATAGCGGAGCCAGAATAGCCAGAAGACAGGTGACCCTCTCCATTCTGATAGACGACCTATCCTAAGGGTAGGGGGGGAGCACAAACACAAGCGGTGCACTCTGTAGTACACTTTACAATCGGGCAGTCTCACACTAGTGGTGAGAGCACCTACTAGAAAGTGTTCTGCTGGAAGGTTAGCGTCCCACTTATCTGCATTTTATTTTACCTTCATTGTGCCTATCCTGAGGAAAGGTCATCAACTCCTTTTTAAATAGGGGCACACGCTCATTCTTATGCATTTGGTAGTTATTTCATGAATGCTTGGAAATGGGAAAAAAAGAATAATCTGCATATCTTGTACAGTACGCCTAGGCTTCATGGCTTCCTTTTGGCATACGTCTGCCATCTGCCTGAAGAAGAAAAAAAAGTGGATACCATTCTAAAAAGTTGTATCTCTTTTCAGCAGAACAAAATTCATCAAAATTTATAAAAGCAATTTCAAAATGATCCTCAAAAATATACACAAGGTCATGTAAACCCTACGTACTACAAATCTGACAAAAACATATTAAAAAATAATAAAATTAAAGGAAAAAATAATTATGAGCAAGATGTTTTTTCTCCATGTAGGTGATATTGCGTTTCATGTTAATACCTATGTGTAGAACAGACATTGATACTGGCTTGTCTGTATATTTCCCTTTGTATGTGGAGGCACTGCTCACACTACAGTCTGATGTGTCTTGTTTCTCCTCTCTCCAGTAATCTCCAGCAACTATCAGACGTGCCTGGGTCTCCTAATGCACTACCCACCGATCGGTGACGTTCACTCCCTCATTCTCAAGGCTCTGTTTCTGCGAGACCCAAAGGTATAGTAACACTAAAAGCCTGTTTTCTTCCGTGCCTCAAGCACACCAACAATTACACCATCAAAGAGTATAAATGTGTTTTAGACGGAGAGCTTACTTGGCAGCTAGTAATAGACATTAGCATAAAGTTTTGGGACCTCATGGAGAGATTACGTCTGGAGGCTGTCATCTACTATCTGTGGTGACAGTGGTACATATCATTAATCACAGAGGGTGCGTGTAGAGGGGGGAGATGCTGGAGATCTGTATTAATCGTGCGCCGTGTAGCAACAAGTTCTGCACAGTTCTTTCGAGAACAGGTGAGAGACGTTACCTGGGATTCCACGTATACCATGCATATAACATCGCTGCTGCATGATATTATCCTTGGTGCCGTTATTCTGCCATTGTCTAGCTGCTCACGGAAACTGTTATTTGCCTCTGTCTTTTCCCATTAAACCATCAATGGGTGGTAAAGAAAATGCACATAAAACTGTATACATATAGTAATGCAATATAATCGAAATGCTTCTGTGGCGCTCAGTGTGTACCACTGTGGTTTGGCAGCGGTACCGCAGCAGGGCCGCAAAAAACCGCTGCAAATGGAAAGGTAAAATGAATATAATCAAAAGGTACTGCGCACAAGTAAGGGTAATTTTAATCGAAGAGAGCGGGTTTTTAACGATACCAATGTCCACCACCAAACACACAGGTATGCAGTGTAGGAGTAAAACTCATGTATGCGTTATACCTGTTTGTGCTGTGGTCCGGTCCTGCAGTCTACCAAAGTAGCGTCTTTGCCGGAGTCTTGGGTAATAGTATCGCGGGTCCCGAACTTCAAATACTGTCTTTGGTAGTCGAGTTCACTGTGGTAGCGTGCAGCTTCATGCCCCGGCCGGTGGCACGATGCTACAAACAGGTAGGAGTAAGGCAGAGTATTGCGCTCACTAGGAGCAGCGAGTGACGTCACTTCCGTGGTTCCCACAAACCACCGGTGCCAGGAAAAAAGCCTCCAACGCGTTTCGAACAGACGCTGTTCTTCTTCAGGGAGTGTTACATGGCTCCAAACGCTGTCTCTATTTATGCGCTCACTGCCTGACGTCAGAAATTGAAATTAACTCCTTCTGTGCCTAAAGATGTAATGAGCCTTCACAGTTACTGTCACTCAAATGCAAAAAGCTCTATTTCTGCATTCAAGCCATTTGGCATTAGCGAATCCATATTAAATATCCATTTGGCCTCTGCCCGCGACATTTCTTTGATGAAGTCACCACCCCTTTTATTCTTTTTTATTTTTCTACTCCGCAAAAGGTGGAGCCAGCAAACATACCTTTATGTTTCAGTTTATAATGACGGGACAATCGATGACCCTCATACTCCCTCTCTATATTGTATATATGTTCCCTATTCGCTTTTTAAGGGGTCTTTTAGTACGACCAATGTAAAACTTTTTGCAGGGGCACATTATTATATATATTACCCCTACACTGTTGCAAGTTATGAAATGTTTTATGGTATGTTTGTATGACTCATCCGTATTCATTATTTGCTTTTTAATTTTCTGATTATACGATTTTTACAGCCTCTGCACGTCCTACACGGATAAAACCCCCTGTCTTCTATTTTTTGTTATTATTATTATTCATTGACCCACTGTTTACATTCATTTCTATACATTTACTTGTGGGGGCAATTATGTTACCTACATTTTGCGCCTTTCTAAATACAAATTTGGGTTCTTTTGGGATCATTTCGCCTATAACTTTATCTTCCTTGAGGATGTCCCAGTATCTCTTTACGATTTTCTTGAAATGGGACACCTGATAGTTGTATGGTGTAATAATCGGTGGAACTGTCATTTCCACTTCTGTTTCCATTGTTTTCTTTTTGGTTTTACCCTCCATTATCAGGGTTTGTCTATTTAATTGATTTATTTCCATTTTCTGTTCTATCAGCTTTGCTTTGTCATATCCCTTATATTCAAATTTTCTCTGTAGAAGCGCCGCTTCCCTTTCATATTCATTTGCTTCCGTACAATTTCTTTTTAATCTCAGGAATTGGCTTTTTGGTATATTTTCTAGCCACCGTGGTAGGTGGCAGCTCTCCATAGCGATAAAGCTATTGGCGTCTGTAGGTTTATTATAAGTCTTAGTTGATAATTTATTCCCCTCCGTGTAGATTGTTAAATCTAAAAAGTTAATTTCCTTCTTGCTGTATGTGGAGACAAATTCCAAATAAAAATCATTTTTATTAATTTCTTTTAAAAATTCCAATAATTTTGTTTCCCCCCCCATCCCATATAAAAAGAATATCGTCGATAAAACGCCGCCAGAGGACGAGACCCGCCCGGGGCTCGCTGTTGGGGTGGATACATTGTTCCTCCCACCAACCAACATATAGATTTGCGAACCCCGGTGCGAATCTCGTCCCCATCGCGGTCCCCCACGTCTGGAGGTAAAAATTTCCATCGTATAAAAAATAATTTTTAGTTAAGATAAACATGATGCACTCCCCCAAATAGTTAATTTGGGCTTCTGGCATGTTCCCTCCATTTTTTAGGAAGTGTTTAACCGCCTCAACACCTTTATTATTTTCTATCACAGTATAAAGAGATTTAACATCCAGGGTACCTATTATGTAACCTTCTTTCCATTCTATGTCGCTAATAATTTGTAGTGTATGTTTGGTGTCTTTTAGATATGTAGGGAGTTCCTGGACATAGGGTTGTAGTTGCTGATCGATATATCTTGATAGTGCGCTTGTCAGGCAATCTATCCCTGACACTATCGGTCATCCCGGTGGTTTTTTGATGTCTTTATGAATTTTTGGGTTATGGTATAGTACTGCAATTTTTGGATGTTCATTATAGATAAAACAGGCCTCTTTTTTGTTAAGGATACCCTGATCTCTGCCAATTTTGACTAGGTTTTTAAGTTGTTTTTTAAAACTTACTGTAGGATCACTTTTCAATTTTTTATAGGTTCTGTTGTCACTCAGAATATTGTTTGCTTCTTTGTGATAATCCTCAATGTTCATTATGACTATGCCTCCACCTTTATCAGCCGGACGGATAATAATGGAATTGTTATCTTGCATTGTCATGATAGCTTTTTTTTCCTCTTTTGTAATGTTGTTCAGATATTGAGTATTTTTTGGCTGACGGATTTTTCTTATATCTCTAGTCACCAGGTTCATAAAGCTATTCAGGGCAGAGGAGTATTCTTGTAATGGATTGTACTTTGATTTGGGTTTTAGGTCTGTATGTTTAAACGTATTGTAGGGTCCATCAAAGGTCCCATAAAGGCTCGACCACAGTGTTTTGCATTTTTTGAGGATTGCACATGGACACATTCATTTCTATTGGTCCGCAAAAAAAATGGACATCCGTGTGTTCTCAGCATCCGTATGTCCTTTCCGGCAATTATAGAACAAGTCCTATTGTTGTCCATATTGTGGACAAGAATAGTCATTTTTAGTGATTGAGAAAAATGCGGATTGCACATAAAAATTAACCTTATTTTGCGGATCTGTGGTTTGCAGACCGCAATACGGCCACGGCCATGTGCATGAGGCCTCGAGTGATCTTCGAGCCGATTATCGGAAACAAGTATTCATAGGAGCGCTCGTTCTTGATCATTGATCCGTACAATCCTGCTGCTGATCAGTTGATACACAGGCAAGCTCTTGTTTGGCAGCACTTCTCACTGTGTAATCAGGGTTGTGCTGCCTATAACCAATAGAAGTAAATGGGGGAGGACCGATTGCGCTGCCCATTTCTCCATGTACTTTACATCAGCCTGTGTAATAGGCCAGTGCAAACGAGCACCAATCCATGTGTTTATTGACAGCCCACATTCATCCTCCTTGAACATCGGGACTGTGTAATACTCCCTAAGACTTCCTAGCTCAAAGGAATTAGGAAGCTGTGGGGCACCTTGTCACATTGGCTACCTTTGATCTCTTTTATCTTCACTTAAATGGTCATTCTATAGACAAGTGGGTGTCTCTAGACCAGCACCCTTTGTTGGACTGCGTTTCCTCGGGCCCACCCTCTGTCTATACAGAACAGATACCAGACTTTTTTTTAGTTTTATTGCAGAGGCACAGGACATAACAATAAAATATGTTACTGTGTTAGAGCCTGGGCCTGGGCCTACTGGAGAATCCTCTCATAAGCCGGTCAGACCCTGCTCAGATCACAATTTTCTGATATGTGTCTGTGTTAAAGGGGTTCTCCGGGTTCAGAGCTGAACCCGGACATACCTCCATTTTCACCCAGGCAGCCCCCTTGACTTGAGCATCGGAGCATGGTCTGCTCGTTAAATTGCGCAGGGCAAAGGCATTTTCCGGAGTTCCGGTGACAAACCGGGTTCTCCATGGGGCTGCCAGTAAGCCCAGTGACGTCAGAAGCACTGATGGGCGGGCTTTAGCGCTGCCCTAGCCTGTAAAACGGCTAGGGCACCAAACACACTGCCGGGCGGAAGCTGTTAAACAAAAGAGCCCTTTCAAGATTGCGCAGGGGAAGGGAGCGCATCGGTGCATGAGATTCTCCAATGCTAACATCAGGGGGGCTGCCTGGGTGAAATTATTGGTATGTCTGGGTTCAGCTCTGAACCCAGACAACCCCTTGAAGGGTCACATTTTTTTTTAGCTAAAAGAAGTCAAATTAACGAACCATTTTATCAAATGTATATTCATCATTTCCAAGCAGAGTTCCAGGAATCCTATTTCTTTTGGAAGTGGTGAAACAAGCAGAAAAGCAGATTGGATTGTAATTCCAAATCATACACACAGGTTAGCTGTTCACTGTCCAAGCATGCATGTTTGGTTCTGTAGGGAGAGGGTAATAAACCATTGCCAGCAACTACAGGCAGCTGCTTATCTCCTATGGGAACAAAGGTTGGGCATATTGAAGTGCATCATGCGCAGTCATTCTGTTTGAGGATGAATCCTGTTGAAATTGATTGGTTAGACCAACGTTTATCTATAGGTGGACATATACATATGTATAAAGTTGACTGAATCAGACAATTACAACCAAAACGATTGTTCCATGGGTGAAATTCCACAACCAACAGTCATTTTACCCGATTGATGACACCCTGTCACTGTCTGGAACAAAGTTGGCCATGTTTAAAATTTTCATTTGATATTTGCTAGGCCATAAATGATCTTTGCATGGAAGAACGATCCCAGAAAAATACCGTGAAGCTGTATGGGCTGCAGCTGGCTTTTGTTAACTGATGAAAACCGCACGGTTTAGTCGCTCTGCATGGTTAATATCGGCGCAGTATTTTGCCACTTTAATACTGCAGATCCACAAAATATGGATATTGGCCGTAGACCCTATTGTCAAAATGCCTATTCTTAGGACATGTTCTATTTTTTTGTGGGACAGACGTGGATGCAGATAGCACACTGGACACTACGTTGAGATGAATGGGTCCACATCCAATCTACAAAAAATGTGAATTAGATGCAAAAAAAATGGTCTTGTGCATGAGGTCTAGCAATTCAGACCGACAAAACAGTGTGGTCTCTTTAGTTAAACAAGACCCAGTTGCAAAATGTAAGGGCGCTTGGTACTCAACCGCAGCATGGCCACATTGCAACTGCCACATGACTGCACCGTGTGGTCATACCCTTAGGTGACTGTAACTGCCAATGTATAAACTAAAATGTGTATGCTCACTTAAAAGGGTTTTCCAAGATAGGTCATCAGTATCCGATCGATGGAGGTCCGACACCCGGAACCCTGCCGATCAGTTTTGAGAAAGCATCGGCGCTCCGGTAAGCGCTGCTGCCTTCTCGCAACTTACCATGCACAGTGGCGTACATTGTATAGCGGCTGTGCTTGGTATCGCAGCTCAGCTCCATTCACTTGAATGTGTTGTCACTGGCCTAGGAAAAGCAAAGAGAAGGCCATGGCACTCACAGGAGTGCCGGTGCTTTCTCAAACAGCGTATCGGGAGGGGTGGCGGGTGTCAGACCCCCACAGAGGACAGGTTATCAGTAGTAAAATGTCAGAAAACTCTTTTAAGCGTCACAATCATTTAACAGATGATCGATTGTTCGACCATCAGCCTACGTTTAGCTAACTATACATTTGACAATATGACGATCCCTTTAATTGAGCTTCTCACCAAACGGCAGTTACATTGAGACTCCATGTGCCCTCCACGCTTGTGCTATATCGCTCTTTAAATGACCTCCTTGGTGTTTACCAGCTTGTTCTTTTAAGAGAAGAAAAACTTAAGCCCAATTAGAAACTAAAAGTCATAGAGGATGTGAACATATTGTTTTCTCTAAATAGCCAGATGTTCCGCCATGTCCTGAAGGCAGTAAGGCCTGAGAATAAAAGGTTTGAGACTATTGTTTTAAGTTAACGGTGAATTTGGAAAATCTGCCTCTACCCTTTAGCAAATAAAATTCTAATACAGCGACATCAGCGTAGAAATATTTTCTTCCTGCACATCCAGAGCCATGTTTCGTTGATGTTAGAAGTGTTCACCTTATCACAATGAGTGATACCTACCACATTGCTAAATTTGTATAGCGAGCATTAACATTTCAAATGAGCAACTGAGAACAAAACAAGAGCTTTCCTTTAATTTTATGACCATTTGTGTTTATAGCAATAGCCAGAAGTGACTAGCAGTAAATGCCGTATATTGTGCTAAGCGCAGTTTATATGCATATGTCCCTTTAAATTCAAGTCATTGTAGTGATACAGGGATCCAACAGCATTTGACTGGGATACAATGTTTAACTATTGGACACTTTATTTTAAAGGGGTTTTCCAGGAGATACTGATGAACTATCTGTCTGATCAGTGGGGTCCAACTTGTGTCACCCCTGCTGAACGGCTGCTTGAATCGCGCAAGCGCTGCAGACTCTTCACAGCTAACCAAGCACAGTGCCGTTCATTGTATGGTGTCTGTGCTAGGTATGGGATCTTATGCTAGGCTGATAAGCGTCACTGGCTTAGGAAGAAGCCACTGCCTCTCAAAAAAGCTATTCGGCAGGGGAGCCAGGAGTTGGACCCCCACCGATCAGATATCCTGAGAATATGTCATCAATATTAAACTAAGGGAAAACCCCTTTAATCAAATCAATAAAAATAGTAATGTGGTAAAAAAAAAAAACACAGGCCCTGTGCACACTACCGTATCTATACCGATCCACATTTTATGCTGATTGGATGTGGACCCATTCATTCCTTTGGGGGCCGTAAGAGATGCGGGCAGCACATGGTGTGAATGAGGCCTCAAACTATATTATATGAAGGTCTATGGGGAGATATTTTATGATAAAAAAAATTTTAAATCAGTTATGCAGGAATCCGCATTGCCTTAATTTGAGCCAAATTTATCAAATGTCACATGATGTTTGAAAAGTGGGTGCACCTTTAAGTCTAACGTTTCTGTCTTGATATGTTACTCCACTTTCTACACTGGAGTAAGGTCGGGACACTTGTTTGGGACTCTTTAAAAAGCCTCAGTTGATAAATCTGACACCTGGCAGCAGGATCAACCTTATTAAACTAGGTATACTGCTTGGTAGGGTTGATGATGCTTTTTAAAATTATACCCGTCTGGTGAAATATGGATGTGGCATTCCCCAGAAAAGCCACTTATTCTTTAAGCAGATGTGGGCTTCAATGCGCCGAGGGGTGTGGCCAGCAGTGAAAACCTGAAGTGCACTATGCCCTGCCCCTCAGTGCACTGAAGTTTTCATTTGTGTAAAGAATAAAAGTCTCTTTTCTTGGGAATGCCACAACCAATTACCACAGGACAGGTGTCCTTTTAATCAGCAGGATCACCCCTACCAGTCAGTATGGCTGGTTTAAGAGGATTTATCCTGATGACAGGTGCCTTTTAAATTACCTTAACAGGTTACTCAACCACGCTCAGTTAACCTACCAATTTTCAAAACTGCGTTAGTGGAGTAAAAATGCAAAATGTCTCAAAATGTTTGAGTCAGTAAACCCATAAAGTCTGAAAGCCCTATTTCTGAGCCTTTTTTTTAAAGCCCCGATATGTCTTCCAGCAAGCTGGATGTTCAAATTTATCAAGATGGTGAATACTGCACATAAAGCACATCCCATGACATACTAAGCACACTTGAATTCATCACCTCATGGCAGTATTACCTGTATGCCAATATTCCACCCAAAAATGTTGGCAATTCTACGATAGATTGGGGGCTGCCAGGTACACGAACAAGCTAATCTTTTTTGGCCAGGATATTTAAAGGCTTTATCCAGGACTACAAAATTGATGGTCTATCCTTAGGATTGGCAGTCAATAAGAGATTGTTAAGGGTAAGATTTTCGGCACCTCTGCCACTGACAAGTGCCACAGTACCTTCATTGTTCACCAGACACAGCTTCATATTATTAGTAATGGCTGTGCCTGTTGATAGTGCTCAGTCCTGTTGAAATGATTAGGACCGAGCTGGTTGCCGGTGGTGTGGACGTACACCCATGGGTGGACTGGCTATAGACTACAGGGAAATTTCCCAGAGGGCCACCCAAGCCTTCCTGTTATATCTGAGGTTCTCAGCATTAACTAATGTAGGGGCATCAGGCACTTATGCACCTGTCCAGTGGCTGCAGGTGCCCTCCTGAATTCAACTATATTGCCGTCCTCAGGACAATGAAACCGTTTCATACTGTGTGCCACACTGTGGTATTTGGTTCTGCTGATGCAGTATATTGTGTTGGACTGTGGCATTTGGTTCTGCTGGGGCAGTGCGGTGGTCTGTCAAGATACAATGGCCTCAGGATACAATGGTCTTTCCTGGGTAATCGTAAGTTGAAAACAGACTCAACATACAACGCATCCAAGTCCGATCCAACCGTTTCTCTAACAAAAGAGAATCACCTGCATTGAATCACTTCTTTACAGTACAGTGTGTTACTACATCTTCTGTACTGCCCTCTGTCTGTACCAGTTTGAACTGCTCCTTTGGACACCAGGTGAGGGTGGTACTGGTAAGTACTAATGGTGTGCTATGAGACTATCCTGGGGGTCCTCATATATCATCTAAATGGAGGTCTCCAGAACCCTGTGTGACGCTCCTGGAGAGGTGGCCATGAATGTGTGCAGAGTACCTTCAATATGCCATAAATATCTCAGATGGTAATACCCCTTTAAGGTTTATGTGGGGCTGGTTCAGTGACGAGGTGGCCCTCAGACAAGAACAGCTTATGCATTCTTCTCGTAAGTCAGCATAGAATAGAGGGTGAGATGCTGACGGTATTTTCTGTGATTATACGAGGACTCCTAGAGAAAGCCTGGGAGTCCTGCCTCCCGCCAACTGCACAGTTATTGACAGGTCTCCTGCGCAGGATGTTCTGTGGGAGACAGGATTCACTAAGACATCAACATATCCTCTAGGCCCTCAGATAGAGCAGCATAGGAGACCTGACAGATCTGCAGTAATCTGGAGTGCCTAATACTATACATTAAATAGTACACAAAGAGGAAATCATATGGAAGTCAGTAATACTGGTTTCTGTTTATCCATCATCCAGGCCATCAGATCACCAATGGCAAGTTGGAAAGCTGACATTTACTGCGTGGGTTAGTGTGCATGAGAGCTTATTAGTGTGCTGCTGAATCTACTAGGTTTTCCAGAATTTTACAAAACTGTTCTAATAGCAAGGAATATGGTAAAATAGGAAATGACCATTACTGGTTAAATCCTGTGCTGCATCTCCATTAGTTCTTTCAATCTATTTTATGACGTGCCATGCATCCATGTGACTGCTGCAATCACTGGCCTGAGCGGTAAAATTAGCATTTATAGCATGGGGATGCTGAGGCCAGTGACTGGCTGCAGCGGTTACCTGGATGTACATGACATTATCATTGCATTGGAGCAGTAGGCTGGAGCTGCAGGAGATTTAACAGGTGTTTACCGGTTATTATTAATTCCTGGACAACCTCTTTAATAACATCATAAAACCCCCACTGATTATCACTAAAACTGCAGCTGAATAAAAAAAATAAAAAAAATAAAATCTCATTTGAATGGAGTCTACAAAAATCCATGCACGTGCTGCAGATGCACTTAGATGAATGGAACTGATTTTCAGTCACAGCCTCTTCTGCAACAAAATCTACCACATGTGAATATCCCCTAATAAGGTATTTGAAAATGTATTTTCTAAACCAAGCAACGTTAACCCCTTCCCACCGTGTGCCCTACTGTCACGTGGCTACAAGTACCTAGTTAACACAAAGTGTCGTAATAGTATACCATGGATGGCGCAGGCTCAGGAGCTGCTATGACTTGCAGGTGCAACCTGTATTAATCAGCTGGTATCATGCTCTCACTGCCGGGATCAGTCATAACTTCAATCCCAGCAGTCTTACCCATCAGTTGCCACGGTCTAATGTCTGAATGGTTAGAGGTCGTCCAATCATCTGTTCACCACTCCCCCACAGCTCAATCGTCAGATGCTGAGCAGTTGCCATGGGAGCTGGTTGACTTCTGAAGGCTCCCATGCTGCACCTATTACACCCTGCCTCGGAAGTAATGGAGCGTATAGGACAAACGATCACAGCTTCAATATTAAAAATCTCAAAGTATTAAATCTTTTTTTAAACTTTTCATTACATATATATATATATATATATATATATATATATATATAAAGAAAAAATATAAAAGTCATAGGTGTCAGAACATGGTGACACAAGGTAATTTCTTTGATGTTTTTTAATTTTTTTTAAAGTAGTAACATAATAATTTCCGTAATCGTTCTGATCCAGTTATGCAGTGAACACAGTAAGGGCTCTTTCACCTGAGCGGATGCCGTGCGGGTAATCCGCTGCGTGAAAGAGATCCAAGCCCCGCTCTGGACAGCAAAGACATGGAGCAGTAACATGATTGATAATGCTCTGTGCCTCTCTGTGATATTTGTACTACAAAATCATGGTGACAACTTTATCTCCGGGGATTTTGTAGTAAAAAGGTCACAGAGAGGCACGGAGAATTATCAATCATGTTACTGCTCCATTTCCCTGCTGTCCGGAACGGGGCTTGGCAATCTTTCATGCACCGGATTACCCGCACGATATCCGCTCGTGTAAAAGAGCCCTAAACATGAAACCCTAAAATCAATTAGTTTGAAAAAGGTTGTTTAGCCGAAACGCTCCGCATCTGCCTGTATTTTGTTTATGACAATAAAGTCAAGATTTATTAGCATCAAAAAGTGAGTGCTGATCCACTTCTTCTACTTGGATATACGGGCCTGCGACCTAGCATACGAGCACCACCCTCTTCCAGAGTGCCGACTGATTATTTCCCTAAAATCAATGACAGGACTGTGGTGTCTTTACACACCATCACCCTAAAAAAAAAACATTAAAAGCCATTAAAAAAACAACTCATTCTGCAAAAAACAAGCCCTCATGCTACTTTGTTAACATAAAAAATAAAAGTTTTGGCTTTTGATATGTTAAGGGTCCATTCACACATCTGTATGATTGGGTCCTCATCTGTTTCGCAATTTTGTGGAACGGGTGCGGACCCATTTATTTCAATGGGGCGGCAAAAGATGCGGACAGCACACCATGTTATTCTTGTCCGCAGCCACGGACAAGAATAGGCATTTCTATCACAGGGCCGGCCATGTGCGATCCGCAAAATGCAGAATGCACATGGCCTGTGTCCTTGTTTTGCGGATCCGCAATTTGCGGACCACAAAACACTTGGAGACGTGTGAATGGACCCTTAAATGAGCAAAAAAATTTAAACAATTGTTGCTTTATTAAAACGGTTTTAGAGGATTTAGGATTTTGGTGACCTATCCCTTATTAATTATTAATGTCATTGGGGGATCTTAAAGGGGTTGGCACTTTTGGAGTTTTTTGGCAAACCGAAGGTAAGCTTATTGAGGGTACTTTCACACTAGCGGCATAGCTATCTGGCAGGCAGGTAGGTACCCGTGTACTGTCGTGCTGCCGCTCCGTCCCCATTCACTATAATGGGGCGGGGGCGGAGCTACGGCGCAGCACAGCAGTGCACGGCCGGAGAACGCCAGACTAAAAGTACTGCAGATCCGACTTTTTAGTCCGGCGATCTTTGCTTTTTTCCACAGTCTTTTCTATACAACTATAAACGAACAAAAAATGTACTAAAAAGTAAAAAAAGAATGCCACCAAAACCATCATCAAAAGTCAGAATAATAATCTGTTGTCCCTTTGTCTATGATGTTAAAGGCTATGTACATCTTCGCAGGCGATTTTTTTTCTGATTGCATTGGCTAAAAATAATTATTTGATTGGCCGTTATTAAAAATATTGAGCTTTCCTGTCACAAAGAGTTAACTGTTTTTCTAGCTGTGTGACTGGTACTTTCACTTTCACTTGGTGTTGGTCATCTAATAAACCTAATCTGTAAACTACTGAGAGGTCATAAACACTTATGTAGGCCACATTCTTATCAGTAAGATAAGAACTGAGCTATAATGAGTGTTTAGGAGGTCAGAGAGCAGAGATAAGGAGCCGTCAGCTCCTGGTCTGATGGAAAAGACACAGTGCTACTAGAACATTTCAGCTCTGTACAGAAAAAAGGCCATATTTATAATAAAGACCAATTTAAAAAAATATTTTTACCTCAACGTGAGTACAATGCAATAATAAAGAAAAATTGCCCCCAATGGTGTACATAAGCCTTTAAGTAAAAAGTGCTGTATTGTTTCATTCGTAAAAGATAACGTGTACAAAATGGTAACTACTAAAAATTTTTAAGAAACTGATTTTAAAGTTTGTAAATGTATAAAAAAGCAGTAAAAAGTAAACACGGCGTAAAACTTTTACAACTTGAGCAGGAATTAGCAAAGATATACAGTGCCTTGCAAAAGTATTCACCTCCCCTTGATTTTTTTCTGTGTTTTGGTGCCCCACAACATGGAAATAACATGGATTGTTTGAGGATTTGCATCATTTAATTTACAGAACATGCCTATAACTTTGAAGATTTTATTTTATTTTTTTAATTGTGAGGCAAACAACAAATAGTACACAATAACAGAAAAAGTCAATGTTTATATTTATTCACCCTCCTAAAACCAATACTTTGTAGCGCCACCTTTTGCGGCAATCACAGCTCCAAGTCGCTTTGGATAAGTCTCCATGAGCTTCCCACATCTTACCACTGGGATTTTTGCCCATTCCTCCTTGCAAAACTGCTCCTTGCACTTGTGAACAGCAATCTAAGTCTGACCACAGATTTTCTATTGGATTGAGATCTGGGCCTTGACTAGGCCAGGCATGTCCAAACTGCGGCCCTCCAGCTGTTGCAAAACTACAACTCCCAGCATGCCTAGACAGCCTACAGCTATCAGGGCATGCTGGGAGTTGTAGTTTTGCAACTTCTGGAGGGCCGCAGTTTGGACATGCCTGGACTAGGCCATTCCAACACATTTACATGTTTCCCCTTAAACCACTCAAGTGTTGCTTTAGCAGTGTGTTTGGGGTCATTGTCCTGCTGGAAGGTGAGCCTCCATCCTAGCCTCAAATTACGCACAGAGTGGTACAGGTTTTGCTCAAGAATATTCCTGTATTAAGCACCATCCCCAGTTCCAGCTGCTGAAAAACATCCCCACAGCATGATGCTGCCACCATCATGTTTCACTGTGGGGATGGTGTTCTTTAGGTGATGTGATGTGTTCGGTTTGCGCCAGACATAGCGTTTTCTATGGCCAAAAAGTTCAATTTTAGTCTCATCAGACTAGAGCACCTTCCTTCATACATTTTGGGAGTCTCCCACATGCCTTTTCGAAAACTCACACCGTGCCTTTTTGTTTTTAGCTAAAAGTAATGGCTTTCTTCTGGCCACTCTGCCATAAAGCCCAACTCTATGGAGCGTACGGCTTATTGTCGTCCTATGTACAGATACTCCAGTCTCTGCTGTGGAACTCTGCAGCTCCTCCAGGGTTACCTTAGGTCTCGTTGCTGCCTCTCGGATTAATACCCTTCTTGCCCGGTCCATGAGTTTTGGTGTGCGGCCGTCTCTTGGCAGGTTTTATGTTGTACCATGTTCTTTCTATTTGGTTATGATGGATTTGATGGTGCTCCTGGGGATCATCAAAGATTTGGATATTTTTGTATAACCTAACCCTGACTTGTACTTCTCAACAACATTGTCCCTTACTTGTTTGGAGAGATCCTTGGTCTTGATGGCAGTGTTTGGTTAGTGATGCCTCTTGCTTAGGTGTTGCAGCCTCTGGGGCCTTTCAAAAAAGGTGTGTATATGTAATGACAGATCATGTGACACTTAGATTGCACACAGGTGGACATCATTTCACTAATTATGTGGCTTCTGCACCAGAACTTTTTATGGTCTTCCTAACAAAGTGGGTGAATACATATGCACATGACAATTTTCTGTTTACTATTTCTAAACAATAGTTTTATTTATATATTTTTCTCATTTCACTTCACCATATAAAATTCAGATTAACAAAACATTGAACTTAAGGCTGTAATGTGACAAAACACGAAAAAAGTCAAGGGGGTGAATACTTTTGCAAGGCACTCTGTAAATGATATATAATAACAGAGAAAATTGGATGGCGCTGGCAAGGCTCTGCGAGGTGCTCGTGCATTGACCATCTTCAGCTCAGACAGCAACTGCAAAATAAAAGGCTAAATTAGCATTTTCATTTAGAAATATCACAGGCTTTGGAAGAATTAAGATGGATCTAACATCACAAAGGAGACCAAGGAGAGGATTTCTACACGCTTTGTCTTTTTTTTAGGAATATTTGTTTAAATAAGGCTAATTTAGTTAATCCTTCTCATTTTTGCGGTAATTGCGGTTCTATCAGGCTGTTTGTTCCTGGTTTAAAATACTGCAGAATTTTACAATCCAAAAAAAAAAGAAACAGAAAGGGGATAAAAAATCTGTTTCGCTGGCACTGAAGAGACAAATATTTTTTTTGACAGTTTCACTTTGCATATACAGTTAAGTATCGCTATGTATCTTCATCACCCGCTTGCTTTCAGACAGTTTGGTTTCTGTTATGTTCCTCTAAATCCCTTTTAGTGGCTGAGGTTTGGCCCACCTGTCTCCTCTCAAACACCTGCAACATATGTTTGCCTAACCCTAATGTGTCTTTCCTTTTGGGGCCTATGAATTTCCCCTTGAGATTTTTGCTTATAAACAGCTGAGTAATTTTGTTTTCTAATGATGCTTTCATTTCCCTTGGCAATGAGGCAATAACATATTCTGTAAACCAAATGTCATTTTTCTCCGGGCTACAATTTTTACGTATTTTGTGTCTCCTTTTTTTTTTATTTTTTCTCTTTACAATGTTTCGATCGTAACTCTAAATGATTCCGTCTTAATTAATACGGTAAGTAAACGCAGATCATTTTCGACCACTTTTGCATCTCCGCAATGCCAATATGGCTGAAGACTTGAATGGAATATATGTTGTTCTTCTGCAGTGTATCGGTATTTAACAAAGCACAAAATTACGGCAAAAAAAAAAATGCTAATTCTGAAAGGCGCGGCTTCTCTTTTTTGGATCAGGCACCTTTTGTGTTGAATTGTTAAAAACTGTCTGTTTTACCTGATTCATAAATGTAACCATATACTACAACATTATAAACCACGTTACGGTATTAGGTTTCCTTACAACCACTAAGTGGTAAGGAGCTGTAATACAGCTGTCAAAAAAGTGTACTGGAAATTTGAAAAAATTTACATGAAGATAAATCATTCTTATTCTTACAATGAGTTTATGTTAAAAGTTATTGTATAGTCATTTTTATACAGAATAGTAACACGGGTTTTATGGCTTGAGCCATAAAATATAAAAAAGCTACTACACACAGTGAAAAATGTACTTACAGTAAACAATTACATTGCAGTATGTGTCTTTCTAATTTTATCATCCCTCAAGTTTAAATAACATTACCAAATAGTAACGCTATATCCTGATGTCTCATAGGACGGGTCTTCAGTATCTGATTGGTGGGCGGCACCACCACCGGTCAGCTGTTTGAGGAGCCCACGGCGCTCACCTCACCGTTTTGCAGACTAGGTCCATTCACTTGAATGGGATTGAGCTGTGCCTAGGCCACATGACATCACTGGCCACGATTACTGGAGTGCTGTGGCCTAGCTCCTTTTTCAGTCAACCCCTTGAAATCTTACCCACACCACTATGTAACAGTACGTCACTGGTACAGTGTGTATGGAGCAGGCTGACGAGCTGAGCATCCGTAGGCGGATTGGCTGCCAACTATGTAACACAGCTGGCACCCTGGCGCAATGACTGGGATCTGAGATGAATCTGGTTATTTAACCCTTTAGAGATGCCACAGTTAATAGCAACCTTGACCTTAGGACATAAGGAGGGGGCTGCCATTAAAAAATAAAACTTGTCTAGTTAAAAAGCTTTTGTATAGCTAGGTGAACAGAAAAGTAAAAAAGTTATAGCTCTTGGAAGATAATGGTGGACAAAAAAGAAATAAAAAGGCTGTGTAGCGAAGGGGTTAGGACACCTGCTGCAGATACCGTGCAGTTTTTCCACGTGGATTCTCGTGCAGAAAAGTATAGCCTAATAGGGACCAGCAAAGTGAACGGGTTAGATAAATCTCCTGCACACATTGCTTTTTTTATGTGCTGAAATCGACCTGCTGTATGGATTTTGAAATCCCTAGCATGTCAATTTTTTGTTAAATTTTTTATGCGGATTTCACCTTTTTCAATACAAGGGTGAGATCTGCAGAAAATCCTAATCAAAAACTGCAAGTAAGCGATTCGGTTTTTGGTGTGGAAACACACAGAAATCCACACGGAAACTTGTGCGGAATTTCTTCAAGACAACCCACAACCATGTGCAGTTAGCCTCAAAGGGATTTCTGCTTTTTTACTATTGAAGACCTATCCACAGCTGATTGCCGGGAGTGCCAGCTATCGCACCCCTGGCGATCAGCAGTTTGAAGAGAATGAGCGCTGCCTTCTCTACTCTGTTTACCTGCTCGCCAGCACGACTGTAGTGGCGAGCAGTGTAATTACAAGTATGGCGTCCCCATTTAATTTTATGTGGCGTCCTATTCACTTGAACAGACAGATCCGCCCCATAGAAGTGAATGAGGACACCATAGTTGGCTGATCTGATATTGATGGCCTAGACATAGGATGGTCATCAATAGAGTTGAGCGAACTTGTGTTTTAAGTTCGGCGTCCAAAGTTCAGGTTATCCAAGCATCCCGTTATGGATTCCGCTACCACAGACCATAACGGCATTTGGAACACGGGGTGAAGGACCTGGGGTGACGTCACCATCATGTGATCAGTGCAGGGGCGTGGCTCAGTACTGGATTGGATAAGAGGTCGTAGGCTACCGCCTCTTATCTAATCCAGTACTGAGCCACGCCCCCTGCACTGATCACATGAAGGTGACGTCACCCCAGGTCCTTCGTGTTGCCCAAGGTTCGGGTTCATTGAAGAATCCCCTTATGGATTCCAAATGCCGTTATGGTCCGTGGTAGCGGAATCCATAACGGAATGCTTCAATAACCCGAACCCGAACTTTGGACGCCGAACTTAAAACACAAGTTCGCTCAACTCTAGTCATCAATAGTAAAAAGTGGACAACCCCTTTAAGTAGTGCCTTACCTTATTAGCATTATTTAAAAAAATTATGCACAAAAATGTAATCTTACCATGAAACAGTGCCATTTTGTAGCAGATCTTCATGAAATGGTGACATATAATAATGTAATTAATAGTACTTTAACCTTTGTATGACCAAGCCCTTCTATTCCTAAATGTTTGATGCAAAAATCAATCTTTTGCAATGAATGTGTTTTTTTTTTTTTTTTCAATTTAACCACCAAAACAGGAGCAGTATCTTTGTATTTTTATTTGGGATACAATCGACCCTCTCCTACACAATGATGTCAAATATGTGTGCCGTGCTTAAAGGGGTTATCCAATCCCTATAATTCCCCCCAAATGCCCGGATCAAAACATCTAGCGATGGGGATAGGGGGTCAGCCAATAGCAGGCCGTGACCAACGATGCTAGGGAGGCTTGTTTCCATCACTGCCCGCTATTGGCTTGTGTTCTTGTGTTTTTATACTGATAAAAATAAAAACTTTTGAAAAAATGTAATTTTTTCTTTGCATCATCATATTCTTACCTCCATAACTTTTTTATTTTTATGTGTACAGAGCTGTGTGAGGGCTCATTTTTGTGTAGCAATCTACTTTTCATTGATTCATTTTGGGTGTGTATGACTTTTTTGATCACTTTTTATTCAATTTTTTGGGGAGCTGCAGCAACCAAACAATGGTGAATCAGACATTTTAATTTTTTTTTCAGTTTCGCTGTTTGCCGTATGGGATAAATATTTTTATATTTTAATAGTGTGGGTGTTTTCACATGTGCAATACCCATGATGTTTATTTTTTTATTGTTTATGTACTTTTATTTTAATTTTGGGGAAAGGGGGGTGAATAATATTTTTAATTTTTTTATATTTGTTTATATTATCTTTTTTTGCACTTTTTAATAGTTCCCCTATCCAGCTATAACAAGCATTCACTCATTAGATTAGCATTAGCATTGGAGTTTATGAGAATAACACTATGTTCTTATGGTGCCCTTGGTACAAATGTGCAGCAGCCTCATGCCACACACACATACTCTGGTTCCACTGATCTCTGCTGGGGGGAGCTCGACCACACACCTGGAAGCACGTGCTTCTGGGTTTGGCTGTGCCGCGATCCAATCACAGCAGAGAGAGAAAAAAAAGCTCACCTTCTCCCTGGCTGTGACGCTCTCCGCTGTGATTGGATCGCGGCACAGCGAGGGAGAAGGAGACGCCCATTGAGAAACCCTGGTGTCTCCTCCTCCCTGTACTGATGCTCAGTATTAACATACTGAGTGGAAAAACTACAGGGGGGGACACAGCGGGGCGTAGGAGAGATATTAAAAAAAAACATTCAGGGTGGCAGCATCAGCGGGGGTACCCCACAAGTAAAGGTATTTATCTAGAATTAAAAAAAAACTGAAAGGTCCTCTTTAATATGACCTTAGTATATACTTTACAGCACTAAACTTCAGCTTGTCAGCCTTTAGCAGCCTCACAGCCGCAGTGCCCGTCCCATGTCACGTATCACTATTAATAACGTTTATTTTTGTTGTGTCGATGGTGGAAATTGAAAATATATTAAGCGGAGGTGCTTTATTTCATCAGGCGTGTGTCATATTTAATGGAGGAGCCTTGACTCTTTCAGAGTGTCGTGCAAAATATGGCTGACGTTTCTTTGGGTAGTTGGGTAAAATTTATTTGTTCTAGTTATTTACGCTCTTGCTTTAAAGTAAAAATGTGGCGTATTGTAGACAGGTGATAAATATCTGCAAGAACAATGCCATTTTCTCAGTCACTTTCCGCAGAGTAGTTAGTGTAATTGCACTCAATGATATTGCTCAGCATTTAGTGTCAATAAATAAATGGCACGTAAGGTTTATAGCCAGTCACAGTAACGCTTAACTTTATCATTATTACAGAGACCGGCTACTACAGAGTGGTGTGGCCCTCCCGCTGCAGCAGTACATGAGTCTAAGCTCTCTCCTCACCTTCATAAGCTGCTATGTGCCCAGGGTTTTATAGAAGTAAACTATTTTAGACAGTATTTTGTCATTTTATCATCACCAATGATGCCATGTACTACATAATATAGCTATAAAATAATACAACCATATAGTGCTACCACAGCGGTCAGCAACCTTCGGCACTCCAGATGTGTTGAAACTACGACTCCCAGCATGCTCCATTCACTTCTATGGGAGTTCTGAAAATAGCTAAGCAAGTGTGCATGCTGGGAGTCGTAGTTTCACCACAGCTGGAGTGCCGAAGGTTGCTGATCCCTGTGCTACCATATAGTGCCCACCTAACGCTGCAGGTCAATTCCCAAATACTGCCACTGCAAATAAATAATACTGGTTATTTAGGTTGCTTCTAAGGTTCCTGTCCACAGGGATAATCCCCTTGGAAATGGTGGTCCCATGCCCAGCTTAACCCACCCCCTAATATTGACCCTGTCTGCTTCAGCAGTTATATAACCTAACCATAAAGTAGTACTTGGCATTTCCCATTGTGACAGGTTGTATCAGTTCAATAGGTACCAGCTCTACACATGTAGACACAACTATTTTAGTCCACACTCATATATACTGCAGCCATAGATGATTACACCAGTTGCTAAAGCGGGCCACACACTATAATAATAAATAATAATCTTTATATAGTGCCACCATATTTAGCAGCGCTTTATAATTCAGAGGGTTTATGTAAAACATAGCTGGCTAATATACAAACAAAGACACTAGGAGTAAGGGCCCTGCTCGCAAGAGCTTACAATCTTTGAGGAATTGGGGGGAGTGACACATAAGGTAGTTGATTGTGATATGTAGTAGTCAAGCCGTTATTGTGCTGAAAACAGTGGTGTAGGACGATCTGCTTTTGGTGTTGGACTGTTAGAGTGAGCAAGTGATTGGATATAGCGAGCAAAGGAAAGATCTGAGTCAAATGTGACCCGAAGACAGCAGCATGTTGCACTGGAGTTATGATAGTGCCGCAGACTGAAATTGAAATATCACATTTAGGTGGGTTAAAAGATGGGGGAAAGACAAGAAGTTCAGTTTTTGAGAGGTTCAGTTTTAGATACAGAGAGGACATGATGTTAGAGAGAGCTGGCAGACAATTACTGGTGTTTTGGAGTAAAGCAGGGGTGATGTCAGGGGATGAAGTGTTTAGTTGGGTGTCTTCAGCATAGAGATGGTACTGAAAACCAAATCTTGTCTGTCCAATGGTGCTGTGTAGAGGGAGAAAAGTAGAGGACCTAGTACAGAATCCTGAGGACCGCCAATATCAAGAGGAAGAAGACATAGAACCAGAGATTGATACACTAAACTAGATGAGAAGAAGTAGAACCAGGGAATGATACACTAAAGGAGTGGCAAAAGAGATAGAAAGAGAACCAGGAGAGAGCAGTGTCCTTAAGGCCAATTGAGTGGAGCATGGTGAGGAGGAGTTTGTTGTCTACAATATCAAACGCTGCAGAGAGTTCCAGAAGAATTAGAAGAGAATAATCGCCATTTCTTTTTGCTGTCAGGAGATCGTTAGACACTTTACATCCATGATTGGCTTATATGCTAGGAGTAAGTAGCTGCCAGTATGGTTAGTTCATTTCTCCTCCAAGAGGAGAAACCTGATGACATGAACACTGGCACAAGTATAAAAGTTAATTCACTCATCATAGGAAGATTCTTCTTCTTTTAATGTCCCCACTCTTAGGCTATGTTCTCACAGTGGATTTTGACAATGTCAAAATCCGCTGCATATTGAGCAGCAGAAACCGTCAGACTTTCTGCCTTGGTTTCTCAATTTTAGTGCCATGGACATGTTAAATCTTGGTGCAGTCTTGAAAACCGAACTTGTATAATCTGTGGGATCATGAACAGTGGAGCGGACTCCCATTGAAAACAGTGGAAGGAGGTTTCAGTTTTCAGCACTAAATCCACCCTGAAATCTGTTGCAAAAATCCGCGTTGTGAACATAGCCTAAATTTACAAACTCTACAGAGTCTGAGCAAGGTTTTAGATTAAGCAGAATGATTATCAGTGCTATTCCACACTTAGTATCTTGGCATCCCATCTTCTTGATTATTGCTGTGCCCACTCTGCCACGTGTTGGGACTAAGAGAAACTAGCACGTCTTTCCAAATTGATTTGCATTCATATGTTTCAACCCATTGGGCCACTTTTACTACAGTAATGTGAGTGCACCTATATTTTGCCCTAGATTTAGACTTATCTGCACCTAGCCTGGCAAGGCATGCGGCTTTACAAGAAAGGTGGCAGGGCCATTATTCCCATTTTGCACCAAAATTATGTCACACTTTTCTTGTAAAATTTTGCACCAAAAATCTTATTTACTATTTACATATAAATCGAAAGAATAATTTCTCCGGATCACAGGATCGGATTTTCACATGAAAAGTGTAGTTTTATTTAGGGGCATCTACCTTAGACTTACTTTAAAGGCTATGTACATTTTATTGATTGCATGTTACTCATTTATGGCTAAAAATCATTTTTTTAATTGGCCTTTATTAAAAATTAAAAAAAAATTCTACCTGTGTGACTGGTACTTTCACTTTTTGCTGGTCATCTAATAAACCTTTTCTCTAAACTACTGAGAGGTCATAAACACTTATTTAAACCACATTATTATCAGTAAGATAAGAACTGATTTATAATGAGTGTTTAGGAGGTCAGAGAGCAGAGATATGGAGCCATCAGCTCATGGTCTGATGAAAAAGACGGACAATCCAAAGGGTTATACTAGAGCATATCAGCTCTGTACTGAAAAGAGGACGCCATATTTAAGACCAATTAAAAAAAAAAAACTATTTTTAGCTCAAAATGAGTGCAATGCAATAATTTAAAACATTTCCCCCCAAAGGTGTACATAGCCTTTAAGGTTGCACACTAGCGTCAGAGATCTGGCAGGCTGCTCTGACAGGGAACAACCTGCTAGATCTCTGTGCTTTCTGGCATTGCCGGAGGTTGTAAGGCTCCGTCCGACCCCATTCACTATAATGGGGACCAACAGAGATCCGGCCGCATTCCAGCAAGTATGCTGAGAATCAGCCAGAAGAAAACTGCTGCATGCAAAGGATTTTGTCCAGCCAAAACTCTGTACTCATACCAGAAAGCGTCTGGATTGCTGCATTATATACTTAGCCTTACTGGAGGTAAGTATTGTTGGCTAATCTTTGTACTTGGTCACGATTGAATCCATACATGGTTGCTTTGCTGGCTGTGTTAGTCCACATACTGAATGAGGCAGATTTACCAATCCTATAGATGGTGTAAACGTAGGCTGTCTAGAGCTGCACCAGATGTATCACAGAAGCTCAGGCTGGAGGATGAGTGTGGTGCAGGGATAGACAGTTTTATTTAACCTTATACCAACTATTGGTTGGCTTAGTTTGAGACAACATGGGCAGGGCTACTCAGTTTGGTGCAGAATGGTTCTGCTATAATGCCACCCAGCACCTTTCCCATTTGTTTGATTGACATTCTCTGAGATTTCTGAGCCAGAAGTGATGATTCAGGGGAAGCCAGTTGCACCGAACTGGAGCGGCCCACCTCAATGCACAGTGAACATCATTTATATAAATGTATCTCCCTTTAATGAGTATGAGCAGAATTAGCAGGAGGATTTAGGTTAAGGCCCCATTCACACGTCCGTAGTGTGTTGCGCATCCGCAACACACCTTGCCGCCAGCCCCATAGAGATGCCTATACTTGTCCACAATTGCAGGCAAGAATAGGACATGCTCTATATTATTGCGGAGCCGCCGGACTGAAGATCGGCGGGGGACTCCGCAAATGCGGATGCAGAGAGCACAGTGTGTGCTCTACGCATCCATCACGTCCCCATTCAAAATGAATAGGTCTGCACCCGTTCCGCAGATTTGCGGAATGGGGCCTAAATCACCACCATCCTGGTATCCAGAACAGCTTCTCTGAAGAGTCACTGTGGCCAGATCCTTTTCTGGATTCATTGATGCCCTAGAGGCTGGATACATCATCAAAACCATCTTCAGCATTGTTCTGTGCATATGTAGTGTAGTTTCTTAGGAGTAGTCCCATCCCGTTGACTACTTACAGGCCATTTCAATATAATGCGCACTGTTTTCAAATTTTTTTTTTTGTTATGCAGTGTTGGTCACAATATAAAATTTATAGCAAGCTATTTTAGTGGTACTTTTCCCTTTAATTCATTGTAATGTAGTTGGTTAGCGATACCTGGCCGTCTCATTCCTGAAGCCAGAAGTAGCGCTACATGTGTACTGCAGACCCTGGAAGGGTCAGGAAGGGCCAGGAGGCTAGAAAAGAACTAGCTTTGTAAGAGAACGCAGCTTCATCGAGGATCATCAGGGTAAGGTGTGTCTTGCTACCACTAACTCTCTTTGTATCATATGGTTATCGGCCTGGTGCCAAGTTGGGAACTGGTTGATATGGAGCTCGCTCATCTGTTCCCAGTGACTGTTACTTACTTTACTCTGTATGTTATCTTTTATCATAGTCAAGTAAACTTTTATGCACCATATTGTGTTTTTCCTGAATCTCAGAATTTACATTAATACATAAAAAGATATAGTTTTCAAACATCCTGGGTCAGTTCAGAGGCCTTAATCCTCCTGACAGGTTATCTTCTGAAACTTGCCCCTTTAAAGACAACTAAATGGAGCAGATACAACCCATGTCACTCTGATTTTTTTTCTAATGCTGTACCGGTCCTTTAAGCCTCGTACTGGTATAGAACATCATTGTGATTTTATTATTAGCCATTATAAGGGAATGTGTCATCAGAAAAAGGCCTATTGGTTAAATCATATTTTTACGAATTTGTGGTAAATGTTTATGGATTTTTTTTTTTTCATTTTCTATGGCGCTATCTGTGTTTTTTTTAAACATTTATATAATCCTGCAATTTTCACACTATCCACTAGGCCCAATAATAGTTCCTGATTTCCTGTACTGTACAGATAACTTTTCAGTAGCCATTATCATTATCACCACAGGCAGAATTACAGTGATGGGTATCACCTCTATAAAGATAAGACAGGCTCCGCTATTCACAACTCTTGATATCACCGCTTATCAGCTCCCTCCCGACCTCTGCACAGGTCACAGAGCATGCCTAGAAATCTGTCCTATATAAGTCAATGGGATCATCTCCAGACCACTGTGACTATGGCTCGTGTCACTGCTCTCAAAAGACAGGACGTCTTAGCATATTTAGGCCTAGTGGCCAGTGTGCCGAATTTTAGGATTTTTGGGGGTTTTGTTTTAATATATAGGTAGTGACATGGAAAATTAAATAAAAAAACTCAAAAAAAAAAACATGTTTTAACGTAAATATGTGTTTTAAACAATAGGTTTAAACACATTCCTTTTAAATTTACTGCGTGGTAAAAAAAAAAATTTTTATACATCCTTACAAATAAGCAGACTGGCTCATAAACAGTGACGTATTCTCATAGCGTTATCTTTCACAGTTCCGGAGGGGTTAACCCAGCCGTCCTCCGGTCAGGGTATTCTAATAGCATTATCTTCCCCAGTTCCGGAGGGGTTAATCCGGCCGTCCTCCTGTCTGGGTATTCTCATAGCGTTATCTTTCACAGTTCCGGAGGGGTTAACCCGGCCGTCCTCCTGTCAGGGTATTCTAATAGCGTTATCTTTCACAGTTCCGGAGGGGTTAACCCGGCCGTCCTCCTGTCAGGGTATTCTCATAGCGTTATCTTTCACAGTTCCGGAGGGGTTAACCCGGCCGTCCTCCTGTCAGGGTATTCTCATAGCGTTATCTTTCACAGTTCCGGAGGGGTTAACCCGGCCGTCCTCCTGTCAGGGTATTCTAATAGCGTTATCTTTCACAGTTCCAGAGGGGTTAACCCGGCCGTCCTCCTGTCAGGGTATTCTAATAGCGTTATCTTTCACAGTTCTGGAGGGGTTAACCCGGCCGTCCTCCTGTCAGGGGGACGGCGCTCAAAACATGGGACTTTTCTGTCTCTTAAATTTTCCAGAAATAATTCTTCAATTTTGTTCTCACATTTCCATTATACCTTCACAAATTGCATTTCAAGTGCACTTTTTAATCTCGCCGTACTGTAAACAGCTCATTTTAATACCAGCAAACCTCCCAGGAATGTAAATTGCCCTGCCGAAGTAATACTTGCATCTTATTCATATATTCAGGTAGGATCATTATTCCTAATAATGGATGTGAGCACTTAGATGGCAGATCTGTGTTTCCCGTCCTGAATTGCTTGTCAATCCTTTGAAAACACATGTGCTCCATATGATCTATCTGCTCATTGTTTTCAGTAACAAGACGCTTAATCCCGAGAACTGAGGGAGCTCCGACTTTAGGTGGTTTTATAACACACCGCTGCCTTGTCTTTTTTTTTTTTTTTCAGTTTTTTTTTTTTGTATTCCAGTTTGAAGAAATTGATACCAACAGTTTTGTCTCCATTAAGAGCTGCCCGCGTATTATTAATATAGAGGAGATGAATATCTATGGTCTGGAAACGCGCCAGGCTGTCTGCAGCCAGAGTCTTTTCTTCATTCATTCATGTACTCGGTATTGTACTGGTCGCTTCTCCGCGTGCAGATCCATCCAGGTATCCTGCCAGCTCCTTCACTGGAAATACAAGGCAGTCAAACAAGTCTATGAAGTCAAATAGTGACATTGTGAGCAGCAGAATTGTCATTTCAACCAGTGACAACCAGTGCGGCGCCTATTACATCTCCCACAGTGGTTGTCACCCAGCTTTCCCAGATCTCTGACCAGTGGAGGTATTTTCATTACCAGCCCCCTGTAGATGTGGCCCTCAGGATTCAGGGAATGCTGGGTGACAGTCCTTATAGGAGATGTGTGGCGCTGGTCACGTTGGATGTCTCTCATCCTTTATGGAAACAGAATAGACAGTTAACTCTTTCACAGAGAAGGAAACACGAGTCACTACATTTAGGGTCTTTTAACATATTTTGGAAAAGCTGCAACTTGACTGCAGCGTCTCTTACTTATGATTTTTTTACATTTATTGAGAGGAAATGGCCATTAAAACTTTTATTTGTAAAGGTCTGTTGTATATGTTAAAGGGGTTGTCCAGAATTAGAAAGTTCTGCTTTTTTTTTTGGTTTAGGAATAGAGTTATCTTAGAATCCCGTTATGGATTCCACTACCACAGACCATAATGGAATTTTGAATCCATAAGGGAATTCTTCGATGAACCCGAACCCGAACTTTAGACGCCGAACTTAAAATACAAGTTCGCTCAACCCTACTCAAGAACAGTGTCACTTTGGTCCTTAGTCTCTATCTGGTAGGACATTCACCGCGATAGAGATGTGTAATACCAGACACAGCCCATAGACAATAGTGGCGCTGTTTCTGGAAAATAAATCAGATATGTTTTTAAAATCTTGGACCACCCATTTACTGCTGACTACCAGTGTATTTAAAGATGACTGTTTATACTATAGATAGATAGATATTGGATAGATAGATATTGGATAGATAGATATTAGATAGATAGATAGATAGATAGATAGATAGATAATAGATAGATAGATAGATAGATAGATAGATAATAGATAAATAGGTAGGTAGGTAGGTAGATAGATAGATAGATAGATAGATATTAGATAAATATTAGATAGATAGATAGATAATAGATGGATAGATAGATAACATATACCTTTAGTGTACCTATAATGATATATAACTTCCTTATCAGCAATTCTAGTATATACTGCACTCCGTATCATGAATGTGGATCCATTGACTTGAATGGGCCTGCATCTGCCAGATATGACCGAAGACAGAACTTCACCTACTTTTTTGCGGTGCACTACGAAGTGCTTCCATGGACTACTGATCCGTGCTTCTATACTGCAAAAAGATACAGTAGATCAAGGTCTGTCTTTGGCCTTATATTGCGGATCATGGGCCGGTGCAATTTGCGGTCCACAGCAGGGCACTGAGCAAGGACGCTCGTGTACATGAGCCATTACAGTCGGAACCCACTATTAGGGATGAGTGAATCGACTTCGGATGAAACATCTGAAGTCGATTCGCATAAAACTTAGTTCTAATACTGTACGAAGCAGTAGCTCTGTACAGTATTAGAATGTATTGGCTCTGATGAGCCGAAGTTATTGCTTTGTGAAGTCTCACAAGACTTCGCGCAATAACTTCATAAATTAATTTGTACTGTAAAAAACCATTTCCCGAACTCAGGTTTGGTTCCAAGGTACCACTTGGAATGACGGCCAGTGTCCAGGGGCCTTAATATATAATAACCTAATATTCCACGGACCAGTCCAGGGCCATTCGATAATGCAGGGTGCAGTACAAGAGATGTGATTCATACTATAGAGGAGAACATGGTCATCAGAGATAATGGGCGTATGGAATAAAATTAGTAATTAATTTCTGTAAATTCGATTTGACCGAATTGACCTTCTGATTTGATTTGGACCTGAATTGAAGGTTCTTCAATTAATATTCTGTCTCTCCATCCCCTCCTTAATCACCTAAAATTTTGATTCTGTAGAATCCAATAAAAAATAAAAAATCTGCGTCAAATTCTGATTCTGTCGAATTGATTAGCTCATCTCAAAATAAAATACTTTTTCCTCTCCACAGAATATATGGTAATTAGGGATTTTTCTCTCAATTCTCATTACCGCGGCTATTACAAGGCGTTGGCGCACTGATTTGTCAGGTGTGAGAATCACTTTATAAACCAGTGAATCAGTAAAACAGGCCGATTGATTCCCTCACCCCTGGTGCTGGTTTATTCGGATGTCTAGATGTTCAGGCAGGTACTGAGTAAGAAGGCAGCTTAGAATCTCATTTTAGTTTCCATCCTTTATCATTTCCACATATCTATTTGCTGTCAGGGAACGGAAACAGTAACTTCTGGTGCTGTTACGGGAGCATATGGTCTGATTTAGGGCGTCTAATAGAGCATGTTGCAGATGTAGTTTTTTACTTTTTTTTTTTATACAGAATCTCATTAAAATGCTTGAACACCATGTTCAGCATCCATTTGTGACATATTCTGGTTATGGATCCTGAGCCCTTAAGGCAGTTTTATCTCTAGACATTGATAATGTGTGATGAACCTGTGTGTCAAAAAGTTCCACTGATCGAATTTATGAACTTATGTTTTTTTTTTAATTTTTAATTTTGGCGCAAGTGCAATGCTGTTGCTCCTATTTCAGTGAAAGTACTCCGGGAGGATGACTGGTGTGGAGTTGTGACTTGTTGAGCCTTTTTCACAATTTTTCTAAAAAATCGCACTTCAAAAATATGACTTAAAACTTGCGATATTTTTACCCCAAAAAATGGCGTACCAGATTTGCAAATTGTCCCCCGTGGTGCATATTACGGATTTTCCATGCAGAGAATCTGAGGTGTAATACAGTACAAGCTAAGTAGATGAGATTTTCCAATTCTAATCTACGGTGCGGAAATTGACCTGCGGAGCGGATTCAGCAGCATTCGCAGATTTTCAGTACAGATTTCAGGCTTTGCAATGCAAAGGGTGAGATCTGGGGTAACTCTGCAACAAAAGTGGCAAGTAACACATACGGCTGTGGTGCAGAAATATAGTGAAAACCGCACGGAAACTCTGCATAAACTACACTGCTGTGTGTATTTTTCCTGCAGCGGTATAATTCTTATGTTTACCTCAAGATAATTGATGTCAGAGGTGTTCGGCACCTGCTCGCCCTCCTGCCCTCCTCTGGGTTTACTTGCAATCCAAAACTGTCAGCAATCAACTTACATGCATAGGTACTCTGCTGACTCACCGCAAGGGTTATATACGGTATTTCGAACTAGCCTTACGCAATATGCTGCATGCAATACAAAATAAATGTAGGCGCCTTTTAGTTTGCACATGTGCCCTGCATACTTTGAATAAGTATCTTCACTAGTTCTACCCGCAGATTTCTGAATCTGAATATTTAGATCCTCCAACTGAATCCCTATTTTGTGACTCAGGAAAAGACAAAGGCTGTGTCTGCCATCTAGTGGTCACCGGGTGTATTGCCATTTGTAATATTATCAAATACCTTCTAATCTGTAATCAGTCAATAATGTTGTTATTTACTTACAAGCGCTCAGGTTGTCTTAATTATATGTAGATCTTGAAAATGAATGCATGATTGATGTCTTAAAAGGTTCAGCTTTATTAAAGTTTAACTTGCTATGCAATTCATATCTCCAAAAGTAAAATGCTAGATGGGGAAGATAAATATATCCTTTAATATGCCGTTCTTCACCACGGCATCAGTTATTCAACATCAACATGTTTCAGGTGTCAAGGAAATCCTACATTATTTATTTGCCTGTATATTGTATTTTGGCATATTTATAGATTTATCTGACTTTCATTACAATGTGTTCATGTGCTACTAGAACTTGCAGTTCGTGTATCTTAGGGTCACATTTTCACTGCCTACTTTAAACCTTTAACCTCTTTCTACGCTTAGCAGAAATCCACACAAGAATTTAATTAAATGATTCAGCAGTAATGCAGAGTCCCTGACTCTTTGAGGACCCAAGGCCACCCACCTGCCCCATGAGATGATGGTGTCCATGTCCCTGTCTGAAGCTTCCAGGAAATGGATGACTTTCTGCTTCACTCACACCTTTTGACTCTAATCTTGTCAACTGATTGTCTCACTGTTAGTGGCATAATTCATGCTCAACTAGGGACCCAAAGATGCTGTGCTGTACTCATATTTGATGTTGACTTCAGTATGATATTGAGTGGGACCGTGGGCCTACCAGGGTTATAAGCCATCTGGAAATTCAGATGATGACTTTTAGACAATGTCGATGGTATATGGAAATAAAACTATATGTCGATTAGTCAATTTTTAGAAGAGGGATACACACTGGGCTGGTATGCGGGAGAACTGTGTATACTATGTAGCACCTCCTCCACTGATAATAGATTATTTTCAACAACAGAAGGAATATAGGTGATACTGTTGGCACTATTCTGGTAGGATTGTATTACCACTATGTTGCAGTATTATGGAACCTGCCATGTCTGGTTCTATAATATATGGGCACCATAGATGTATAAACACAAGTCGGGGGGGGGGGGTATTTATTATTCCTCCTTCCCCAACTTCAGGTTCCTGGAGGAAAAAAAAGTCACAAGCACCATGGTTGTGACCTTTTTTATTGGCACATGCACAAACATTTTTCGCGAAAAGGGGTTGTGACATGGGTGGGGAGGTATTGGGGCTAGTGGGCCTGGCACATTTATTTTCTTTTGCTCTAGTTTTTGCCGTAAAAGAAAACAGATTTCAGTTTAGGTTCACTCTCTAATGGAGATTTGCCCAGTTTATGACAAGGAATGTTCCTCCTCATAAATTAATTACATTTTTGTTTGTCACTGTACACTACTCATAAAAAGTTTGAGATATTTGGCTTGTATGTGTAATTTCAGGATGAACCTAAAATGCACTCTTTACAGGTGAATTTAATGTGACCTTTGCTAAACTGTCTAAACTTGCACATGTTTAATTGTTCAATGTTCCAGTACTTTTTGCACAACTTGCTGTTCTCTAACATGTAGCTTAACAGCAAAGTTTACAACAGGCGTTTGATCCATAAATTGCCCAATAAATTTCCTGGTTCAATTAGAATTAGTATTTAAACAGTCCTCCTCATCATGCTGTTCACATTTTGACATCATGAGACCAAGACACCTAACAATTGATCAACAGTACCTTGCCATTGCGAGGCCTCAAGCAGGATGTTCTCAGACAGAAGTGGGCACTGAGCTTAGAGTGTAACAGGAGTCATCAGCAGGTTACAACAGAGATACAGAGAGACTGGAAGAGTCACAGAAAGGCATAGAAGTGGACTTCCTTTGGCCACATCTCACACTAATGACCGCTTCATTGTGAACAGCGCCCTGCGGAACCGGATGATGAATGCCACACGACTCCAGGCACATTTAAGGGCAGTGAGAGACACCCAAGTATCACGTCAGACTACTCGAAACCGTTTACATCAGCGTCGTCATGCTATATGACCGGCAAGGGTACCTGACCACAGGTTTCATCTTCTTGCATGAGCCAGGGAGCATCTACGCTGGACGAGGGACCAGTGGGCCTCAGTGCTGTTCACTTCCAGCCTTATCAGGATATCTGGACATCAGGAGACTTTGACTTTTAAACACAGGTGTCCCAGCCAGTGCCAGATGTAAGAGCACAGAAAACTGGAGTCAAAAAGTCACAACTTTAGGCACATCATTTTTGCAGAAAAATCGACTTTTTGCAATGTTACACCATGCTCACTACTTTTAAAAAATTAGCCAGGACTTAGTTTTAGAGGACGTAGTCTCCTGTGGCCCAACAGATTTACTATTGAAATTGGCATAAATCAAGACATAGCATAAATCCAACCATTATTACCGCAGCGCACCTTGCACTACGACTGACATATGAACTCTTGTCTCTAGGTGATGATCACTCTCCTGATACTGTGCGTTTAGTAGATGCAGATTTATGATTATAGCCTTTTTGCTAATGAGGTCATTTATTTGAGGAGAGGGTCCTTGACTTTATGAATGTGCAGAATTTTTCTGGTTATGATTTTTTTATTGTGATTTTTAAAAATTCAGTTTTTTACCAGTTATGGCTACTTTCACAATTTTTTCTGGATCTGGCAGGGTTCAGCAAAAACGCTTTCGTTAATGATAATACAACCGTCTGCATCCTTTATGAACGGACCCGGTTGTGTTATCTTTAACATTGCCAAGACAGATCCGTCATGTACTTCATTAAAAGTCAATAAAGGACGGATCCATTTTCTATTGTGTCAGACTGTGTCAGAGAAAACACTCCGCATCCCAGGACGGAATGCTTCTGTATGCTCTCCGGTATGAGAATGGAACGGAATGCATTTTGCAGCATTCCGTTCTGTTCAGTTACGTTTTTTCCTCATTCACAATGAATGGGGACAAAACGGAAGCTTTTTTTCCTGTATTGAGACCCTATGACGGATCTCAATACCAGAAAATAGAAACGCTAGTGTGAAAGTAGCCTAAAGAAAAATATGCCAATATCTATTGTTTACAATGTATCATTTGAGGCTCGATTTATTATAACACGATATAAAAATGATGGTATGTTTTTTGTTTTTTTTTTACAACATCCTCTATATTCAACTAAAACAGACCCTTAATCAGAGATATACCACTTTGGTGCAAAATACTTGCAGCGGAAAATCACGGGTTTGGCTTTTTTAATGATTTTTAAATTATTATTTTTTACATGGCAAATAGAAAATGAATGAAAAAGGTGAAAATGATAAGTGTTAGTTTTTTGAAGTTTTTGCCTACCTCCATACCAAAGATCTACATATGCTAGAAGTTACATTTGATGAATATTTGTCATATTTCAGTGGATTTTATAGACAGTGGAACCTCTGTGAGACAACACCCAAAGTTACAGTGAGGAAAGTTTTTTTTTATAAGAATCACAACAAATATTCTTTGGATAAAAGGGAATTGGAAACTGTGATAGAAAAATCTAATCTCAGAGTTGGTCTTTTCAAAGCGGTATTTTTTTATATTATTATATTATTTGTCAATTTGTCCTACAAAAAATATTGCATACATGCTGTATATGATTAGTCAATAAAACAGTTATACTAATACTGTAACTATATTCTTTTTTTTCTTCTCGAAATTTACAGAAAAATCCAAGGCCAATAAGTTATCAGTTTCATCAGAATTTAGACTACTATAGAGCGCGTGGACTTGATTTTATGAACAGGTCACGGTCAGTATTTTTATCATTTAGCTTTAATGTATATTTGAAAAGTAATGAAGAATTAAATGCCCTCTCCTAAATGCTGCTAATAATTATTTTTTATTTGATATACACGAGAACAATTTTCAGCATTGGCCATAATCCGTTCAGAACAGTAGTTTGATGTTATTTTTGCCATGTTGTGAGGATATGCAGCTGATCATCGCTGTCACTTTTGATGCCCATTCCAGATCTTTTCCACTTTTCACCTGTTGTGATAGTGAGAATGAGGTCCAGGAGGACCAGAATGTCACTCCAAGGGGGGGACTGGGAACTTAAAGCGGCCCTGGAGAAAAACTAAAAAGTGGCCCTGAGTTGTAGGCAAGTCCAAATTGATAGAAGGCGGGGAAACACAAGTAGGCAGGGCCGACACAAGCTACAAGTAGACAGGGACAACACAAGTAGTCAAGGCCAGCAATACCATAGTGCAGCACATAATACTGCCCCAGAAAACCAAATAACACATTGCAGCATAAAATACTGTTAACATTAATTTAATGTCACGTTCGGGTGTGGGAGGGAAACACCACACCAAACATAGGAGTGAAAAGGGTGAGGGAATAAAACCTGGAAACTATGGAAAGGAGATGGACACCTCCTAGTAAAACCCTAATCAAAGTTCTGACTAACTATCAGTAAGAACAGACCCCAGAGGTAGGCAAGTTTATAACCATATACCTAGTGTCCTAACTCACCCTAAAGGGGCCTGGTACTAATGTCAGGACTGTGACAACCTGTTCCTCCAAAAGGAAGGTTGAACAGGAGTCTCCCTCAAGCAGGGAAATGCAACACACAAAATAACCCAAACAAAATACAAAAGGGAAAGAAAACACTTAACTTCAAGTGGTTATGGCAGCACCAGGAACTCAGATGAGATCCACACACAAGCTATCCTCAATTCCAACAGTAGCTATAAACCGCATAGCATAGTGGGAGAAACAACAATAAATAGAGAAGGTTAAATGACCATAATAGCCACACCTGGGGAAAGAAGGTGTGGCAAGCACCAGAAACAACACAGACATCAAACAGAAAACATGTCAGATCAAATCACGTGTTGCCCGTCTCACCGATCTCCTTCCACCTGTCGCGGGAACGTCTGTGACATTAATGCTGAGAACACCAGATCGTTATGTACCTGGCCAGCGGCTGTGAGAGCTCGGGTGGCCCCCTGAGCTTCAGCCCAGCGGGCAATTTCTCTGTAGGGTATATGGCCAATCCTCCCCTGATCACTACAAGCAGTTTCACATCCTTACAACTTAACAAAAGTATCGTCATACTGTTCTAAAATGGATTATCGTCAATGTTGAAAACTGATCTTTCCAACTACATATATTTAACCCCTTCATGAAAGAATCTATCTAACTTCTCATATTATTGACTAGCAATTTGCCTAAGTAACTATCATAATAATATTCCATAAAGAATAAAATTCCACTGTGGTTATACTATTTGAATGTAAATTTGATCCAACATGACCACCATTGTGTTTTTTATTAATATCATAAATTATGTTGTCCTATGGTCTTTGTTTAAGGAGATTGAAAGGGTTTTTCCCACAAATCTACATATATAACCTATCCAGAGGATAAGGGAAACATGTCTGATCATTGGGCCTCCACCAATGGGATGCCTACGATCACTAGAGTAGTGCAGTTCCAAGTCCTCCTGTTCTTCGTGACCCACATGACTTTGGTGAGGGGAACATTAAATGGGTTGGTAAATTTATTTAGGGGGAAATCCCTTTTAGAGCCACTGCTTGTTTGATCAGTATACAGTATTTGTATTCAATTTACACGGTATAACGTACTGAACATCACTTTTTCATTCTAGTACAAACACCAAGCCTACGCCGCTCAATATAAACAAAGTGTCCAACAGTTTACTTAATTTTGGACGGAAGTTAATCGGGCCAGCAATTCCTACTGGGAGTTCTATGAACCCTATGACTTCACCATCAAACATTAACACAGGCCATAATGCTGGAAGGAATAGTTTTATGGTAGCTGTGCCAAGCCAATCGGTCATGGAGCCGCCATCTTATCATGCCTCAGCATCCCAACAGATTCATCAAAATCAGCGCATGATGAAGTCGGAGAGCATGCCAGTGCAGCTCAGTAAAGGTAACCACTTTATTTGAAACTCCTCTGATGGTAGAACAATGGTAGAAAATGTAAAGAATAGATCCAAATATAGATATATAGTAGAAACAAACAGCAAAATGAAATAGTTGAGTCCCCAACCACAAACTATAAATGTAAACCGAGTACAAATGTTCTACAGCTTCATAGGTTCACACCATGAGAAGGAAGTTTTCTTGCACATGGAGGAAGGATATTTAGTTGTGAAGACAAGTTCATGATGAAATCTGAGGTGCACAGTTCATGATGTGAAAGATTCACTATCCTTTCTTAAGAGACTTTTTGAAGCCATTTTGTTATTTTTGGCAGGTGTAGAGGCTGATTGGAAAGGCATAGTTAAAATTTGTTACACACAATACTTAGGTAGGATTGAGTTCACCAAACTCCTCAAGGGCAGGAGAAGGGCATCAAGGACAGATGGTTACTAGTCTAGACGGTCATTGCTGCTATGTCACATTTGCATACTATAGGTTTGTTTTATCCAGCTCTTTACTGTTGGCACGCCGCTCATTTCTTTAAAGCTCAGATGGCTTCTTTTCTACTCCAGTCATTTGCTGTTTTTTATATATTCCCAGCCCCCTCCAACAGCTGTGAGGAATAACTTTACTCTAGCTGTAGTAACTTCAGGCAATATTTTCAGCATCCATCCTTGTATCCTGCCACGGGAAGCACTTTTATATCAGATATGAACTTCACTCTTTTACTTTCTTGCTCTGGTGTCCAAATTGATATTGCCGTTTTGTTTCATAGACCAATAAACAACCAGTTTCTATTAAAGAATCGTGCGCAAAAAAACGTGAATGGGTTCTCATAGCTTAGCATCTTAGCCTAGAGACACCCTTTATGAAAATGGAGCAAAGATATTTTTATTTTATTTCTCTCCGAAAGAAAAATGAAAAGCTAAAATGATATTGAAATTGAGAAAAATGTGCTTACCCCACAGAAGTAGAAAAGGCTGCTTCCATGTTTAATATGCAGATTTAAACAAATGATTAAGACTTGTTTCCTGTACATGTGGCTAACTGATCCCTTCCAGGCAGGAATTCACACAGATTATGTGGTCTACGGGGAATAGTGCATGACTAGCCAAGCACAGCCAGTGTTATGAGCTGCAAGGGGATTCTTATTATCTCTCACTCCGAGTGTGCATAAATCAGCCTGGATTTATTCTTCCTATCAGTTAGTTTTATAAAACTGCCATTGTGTTTGTTTACTGCGCATATATCCTTACATTAATAATGTGCAGTTGTCTGAATGCTAACATGGGTATCCTAGGTAGAAATGGAGGAAATCTGGCCATACGTTTTCTTTATATTATGCATGCACTCAAGAGGAAATGATAGCTTGCCTTCCCTAGTGGGACTCGCAATCTAAATGATTCAGAAATATTGGGGAAAATGATACAATATTATATGTCTGTGAGTGGCAAAAGTATGTGAACCTTTGCTTTCGGTATCTGGTGTGACACCCTTGTGTAGCAATAACAGCAGCTAAACGTTTCTCGTAATTATTGATGAGTCCTGCAAAAAACTGCCAAAATACTATATGGTAACACCCAAAGCACCATCATGCAGTGCTACCTTGTATAGCCTAAATAGTACTGCTATACATCGGTTAATATGTCTGCACAGTGCACAAACGTAACTAGAGACCAAACAATTCCGCCATACATTGCCTAAGCAATATGCCACCTACTGTGCCATTTTATGCATTCACATAGTTCCAGCTGCATAAGGCGTGCTGTTCGCCCATAGGTTCTTGTACTGGCTCTTTTCTCCACAACTGTGAGTAGTCCCTTTATAAGGATTGTTACACCTCCACATATGCAGATTGATACAGAAACAATCAGCACTGCTATAGGCATCATGAACACAAAGATTGATTATTAGACTCCAGACCCCTTTCAACCTCTGATCAGACCCTCATTGATTAGTAGACCTCACACTCCCATTAACCACTTCAGCCCCCCTAGCTTAAACACCCTTAATGACCAGGCCACTTTTTACAATTCTGCACTACACTAGTTTACCCGTTTATTGCTCCGTCATGCAACTTACCACCCAAATGAATTTTACCTCCTTTTCTTCTCACTAATAGAGCTTTCATTTGGTGGTATTTCATTGTTGCTGACGTTTTTACTTTTTTTGCTATTAATCAAAAATTACCGAAATTTTTGCAAAAAAATGACATTTTTCACTTTCTGTTGTAATTTTTTTTTAAAAAAACTACATTTCTATATAAATATTTTCGCTAAATTTATTGTTCTACATGTCTTTGATAAAAAAAAATACAATAAGTGTATATTTATTGGTTTGGGTAAAAGTTATAGCGTTTACAAACTATGGTGCAAAAAAGTGAATTTCTGCATTTTGAAGCAGCTCTGACTTTCTGAGCACCTGTCATGTTTCTTCAGGTGCTAGAATGCCAGGATAGTATAAATACCCCCCAAATGACACCATTTTAGAAAGAAGACACCCCAAAGTATTCATGGAGGGGCATGGTGAGTTCATGTATCATTTCATTTTTTTTCACAAGTTAGCGGAAAATGACACTTTCTGAGGAAAAAATAAAAATAATAAAGTTTCCATTTCTGCTAACTTCTGGCAAAAAAATGAAATCTCCCACGGACTCACTATGCCCCTCAGTGAATACCTTGGGGTGTCTACTTTCGAAATGGGGTCACTTGTGGGGTGTGTTTACTGTTCTGGCATTTTGGGCGGGGCTAATTGTGAGCAGCCATGTAAAGCTAAAGGTACTCGTTGGAATTTGGGCCCCTTGTGCACTCAGGCTGCAAAAAGTGTCACTCATGTGGTATTGCCGTACTCAGGAGAAGTAGGGCAATGTGTTTTGGGGTGTATTTTTACATATACCCATGTTGGGTGAGAGAAATATCTCTGTAAACTGACAACTTTGTTTAAAATCATTTAAAAAGTTGTCGATTACAGCGATATTTCTCACACAAGTATGGGTATATATAAAAATACACCCCAAAACACATTGCCCTACTTCTCCTGAGTACGGCGATACCACATGAGTGACACTTTTTGCAGCCTGGGTGCAAAGGGGCCCAAATTCCAATGAGTACCTTTAGGATTTCACAGGGCATTTTTACGCATTTGGATTCCAGACTTCTTCTCACGCTTTAGGGGCCCCTAAAATGCCAGGACAGTATAAATACCCCACATGTGACCCCATTTTAGAAAGAAGACACCCCAAGGTATTCTGTGAGGGGTATGGTGAGTTTATGTAAAATTTTATTTTTTGTCACAAGTTAGTGAAATATGAGACTTTGTAAAAAAAAAAAAAAAAAATATCAATTTCCGCTAACTTGTGCCAAAAAAAAATAAATTTCTGTGAACTTGCCATGCCCCTCACAGAATACCTTGGGGTGTATTCTTTCCACAATGGGGTCACTTGTGGGGTATTTATACTGCCCTGGCATTTTAGGGGCCCTAAAGCGTGAGAATCCAAAATGAGTAAAAATGCCCTGTGAAATCCTAAAGGTACTCATTGGAATTTGGGCCCCTTTGCGCACCCAGGCTGCAAAAAAGTGTCACTCATGTGGTATCGCCGTACTCAGGAGAAGTAGGGTAATGTGTTTTGGGGTGTATTTTTACATATACCCATACTTTGTGTGAGAAATATCGCTGTAAATTGACAACTTTGTATAAAAAAATTTAAAAAGTTGTCATTTACAGAGATATTTCTCTCACCCAGCATGGGTATATATAAAAATACACCCCAAAACACATTGCCCTACTTCTCCTGAGTTCGGCGATACCACATGTGTGCCACTTTTTGCAGCCAAGATGCGCAAGGGGCCCTAAAACCAATGAGTACCTTTAGTATTTCACAGGGCATTTTTACGCATTTGGATTCTCACGCTTTAGGACCCTAAAATGCCAGGGCAGTATAAATACCCCACAAGTGACCCTTTGTGAAAGAAGACACCCTAAGGTATTCCGTGAGGGGCATGGCGAGTTCACAGAAAAAAATTTTTGGCACAAGTTAGCGGAAATTGATTTTTTTTTTTTTTACAAAGTCTCATATTCCACTAACTTGTGACAAAAATAAAATTTTACATGAACTCCCCATACCCCTCACGGAATACCTTGGGGTGTCTTCTTTCCAAAATGGGGTCACATGTGAGGTTTTGTACTGCCCTGGCATTTGAGGGTCTCCGCAATCATTACACGTATGGCCAGCATTAAGAGTTTCTGCGATTCTCCGTATATTGAGCATACGGGTAATGAGATTTTTTCCGTTCAGCCTCTGGGCTGAAAAAATAAATAAAATGAACGGCACAGATTTTTCATTCGCATCGATCAATGTGGATGAAAAATCTCTGCTAAATCAGTGACTGCGGTGCGGTGGGCTGGGCGCTAGCTACTTAACAAGTAGCTAACTAACTGGCGGTGATAAGGGACCCTTATGCCCCATTCACACGTCCGAAATTCTGTTTGCGGAACGGAATTGCGGACCCATTCATTTCTATGGGGACAGACTTTGTCCCGCTCGGATCCGGAATTGCGGATCCGCACTTACGGGTCTGCATTTCCGTTCCGCAAAAATATAGAACATGCCCTTTTCTTGTCCGCAATTGCGGACAAGAAAAAGCATTTTCTATATAGTTCTGGCAATGTGCGGATCTGCAAAATGCGGAAAGCACATTGACGGTGTCCGTGTTTTATGGATCCGCGCCGCGGATCCGTGGCATGGATCTGTGGATCCGCTGAACCGCAAAACACATATGGACATGTGAATAGAGCCTTACAGGGGGTGATCAGTGACAGGGGGTGATCAGGGAGTCTATATGGGGTGATCAGGGGTTAACAAGGGGTTAATAGTGGTTATAAAGTGAGGGGGGGTGGGGGGTGGGGTTAGTGTAGTGTTTGGTGCAACTTTACATTGTTACCTGGTCCTCTGGTGGTCGATCCCTGTAAATGGGACCACCAGAGGACCAGGTATTAGGTATATCAGACGCTGTTAGCAACACAGCGTCTGATATACCACTTTGATCTCATTTATTTTACATTTACCCTGGGTTCACACCTGAGCGTTTTACAGCGCGTTCAAACGCGCTGTAAAACGCTCAACAGATTAAAACCAATGCATCCCTATGGGAGTGGTTCACACTTGAGCGTTTTACAGCGCGCTTGAACGCGCTGTAAAACGCCCAACGCATAAACAAGTACTTGAGCTTCTTTGGGGCGTTTGACGCGCTTTTGTGATTGACACCACAGTAGTCAATCACAAGAACGCTGCATCGAACGCTGCGTTTCCTATTTGCAAAAACGCGCAGTACGCTGCGGCCAAAAGCGCTGCAAAACGCGCGTTTTGGAACGCTCAGGTCTGAACTCAGGGTTACAGCCTGCCAGCGATTGATCATCGCTGGCAGGCTGTAGTACAACTGCAGAGCCGCGCTCTGCTGTGAACGCGCGCGTGCGCGCGTTCACAGCAGATCTCGGCTCTCGCGAGATGACGCACGGATGCGTCCAGGAGGAACAAACTTGCCGCCGCCTGGACGCATCCGTGCGTTCGGCGGTCGGCAATCGGTTAAACCTCCTCTCAGACCCCCATCAGACATAAAATATATAAATTAACCTATCTCTCCAGCTCCGGACCTCGCTGCCACTTTGCAGATCCAACGGCTCCATAATGGAAGTGCTTACTAGTATTTGCTCCATAACATGCACTGCCATTTTCCCCTACTTTTGACCAGAAAAAAGTGCATAAAAAACTACAGTACTTATAAAAATGTGGACTCCAAGGTTTAGTCAAAAAAAAGTTATGGCCCATATACTTAAAGACGCATTGTTTTATGATTACATTTTACTCATTTTGGGCTAAAAATCATTTTTTCATTTGGTCTTTATTAAAAATTTACAGCCATTTCTGATAAACAACAGTTAAAAAAATCAGTCTGTTTGCAAACTGTGACTCTGCTTTCTGTGAATCCCTTCAGCTGATGGCTCATGCGGAGCCCTTATCTCTGATCTCCTGACCTCATAAACACTCATTATAGCTCAATTCTTAAACTGATAAAAACATGACTTAAGTAAAAAAAAAAATATATAGATATATTTCATGTATTCCTGTAATATGATGCTTATATTTGAGTTTATACAACATATTAAAATCAAACTTTCATATTTTCCTGTTAAGGAAAATGACTTGAGATTTAATTATGTTGTGAATCTCCTTTCAGCAAGATGGAGCAGCCTCGTTCATCCTACCTCTGTATTAATGCCAGCAGATGTTTTGCTTACAACGTGCCCGAGAAGTGAACCCTTCCTCAGCATAAAATGTGCAGATGTTTCACAAGTAAAAAGATGGATCTTATGTAGGTTTCTACTCCTGGTCTATGGCGGGGGAGGTTCCTTCAAAGTCAGGACGATACATATTTTTCATAGAAAATCCCAACTTTTTTCCTTATTGTCAGCTAGCTCATTTGAAATTGTACGTCTTATTCTGCTAATAACATTGCGATTTAATGTCGCTGAAATATCAAAGCAGAAATGAATTTTTCTATCCTCACAGGTGGTGAATTTATTTGCTTAGATCCTTCAAAAACAGAAATAACTCTAGTTTGTGTGGATACTGGAGACTTGAATTGTTAGAGATCGTTAGACTTTACAGTGAAGATGTCTGTGGGAATTATTGCAGAGGAAAATCATGGAGGTCATGTTTCTAATGCAGATAATTTATCTGTGAAACTTGTGCACCATCCAAATACTGTTGAAGGGGTGGTCCGCTTTTTTAATATTGATGACCTGTCCGCAGGATAGGTCATCGATATAATATAACTTTTTAACAAAGATGAGATGTAACCACACCTGCTCACTGCGGTGGATGCGACGGCGAGCAGATAAACAATAAAGAGAATGCACCACTCGTACAAGCGCTGCCTTCTCTTCAAACAGCTGATTGGCGTGGGTGCTGGGTGTCAGCCCCTCGCCGATCTGATATTGATGACGTATCCTGAGGATAGGTCATCAATATTAAAAAAGCATACAACCCCTTTAAATATGTTTTTATTGGTGTGTCATCTTTTTAGACGTAAATTGTTTTCGGTCAGCAGACCATCTTCAGGCCACTTGACTGCCCAGACAGTGAGACATGAGGAAAGCAGGCCACGCATTCCTCATGTCTCTGTGGACCTGAAGAAGGTCTTCTGACAGAAAACGTTCACCTGTAATCCGATTTAGCCCCTAAAAATATGAGAAAGCAATAAAAACATATTGAACATGGCGGCTATCTAGTGCACGAAAGTTTCAATAATCAATTGTATTGCTGATTAAGTCACCTACTGCCGGCACCTCCTTTCTATACAGAGTGCCATGATTTTTTCTAGCGCCGGTAAGAAAATAAAATCTGTCTTAAGGGGTGCACAATCTGTTGCCTCAGACTGTGCCCTTCTGTGAAGGATCAGTATTTTAGTAGAAGTCTTGTCCATCACATCACTATGACCACTGCTCAACCGTTAAAATGGTTCTCGTATGTACTGAAGCTTCCTGGAGGAGTGAACAGCATTTGAGCAAGGAACAGGTACTATAAGTAGTATAAGGCTGCTGCTATGGGCACAAACATGAGTTTGGCACTCTAGGAACCACTGTGAGGCCCAATTAGCAGTATTACTATGGTTAAAAGGTTTATCCGAGACTATAAAAAGCAGGGAGCCAGGTAAGTAGATTCATTGTGAGGGGCGCCGCATATTGAGGAGCTTTTTATAGTCTTGGATAACCCCTTTAATGTGTATATCTCCTGTTATGTTATGACTCGGAGTGGTTTAGAATGATCAAAGCAAAGCCACTATTCTGTCATAAAATTCTCCCTCGAAGTAGGCCGACCTGCAGTTGGCATAAAGTTTGAAAAAAAGTGTCTAGCCCTGTACCACATTCGGCTGAAAACGCTGTATGTTGTGGATTTGGTCTTTGATTGCTACATATAGGTCAGTATGAGATGTCATATTATTTCTTAAAAGGGTTGTCGGGGTTCAGAGCTGAACCCGGACATGCCCATATATTCACTCAGACAGCCCCTCTGACAGAGCATCGGAGCAATTTATGCTCCAATGCTCTCCTTAGTCCTGCGCTGAATCGCGCAGGAAAAAGGGCATTTTCAGGAGGTCAGGTGACGTACCGGTCTCTCCTTAGGGCTGCCAGGTGGAGGCTTCCGCCCAGCAGTGAGCCCGGCTAAAGCCAGCCCATCAGAGCCGTTGACGTCACCAAACACACTGCTGGGCAGAAGCCTCCGTCCGGCAGTGTGTTATTGTAAATAAAAAATGCTCCGAAGCTAACATCAGAGGGTTGCCTGGGTGAGAATATGGGTATGTCCGGGTTCAAAGCTGGGGGCCCTTTACATCTTTAAGGGCCCTTTACACTGCTCAATGGAGCAGATGATTGTTGGGGAGGAAGCGTACCTTTCCAATAATCTCCTGCTGGTCAGTTGAGGTGAGCGCTGACAATACTACTTGCAGCTATACTATCCACAGTATGGGTAAGAATGATCGCTAATGCCATCGCTCATCCCTATCTAAAAAAAATCCCTATCTGCGAAAATGCCTGAAAATTTTTTTCTCTCATACCTTTATACAGTAACATCTGGAACTGGCGTTTTTTCCGGCAAAAATACTACAAATAATAGGGACAAAAAGTTTTACTAAAAAGGCAAAAGTACAGAGTACCACCTGCAAAAGCCTTTGGGTGAAAGCAGCGGCCTACACAGATCTCATAAGTTCCCATAGAAAAACGTAGTATGAGCCCCTCTGCTCCATCTTTTGTCCGACATCTACAGTATGCGAGAAAAAGTATATTAAGTGCTTCGTAAATATGACGCTCATTTTGAACACCATATTTCTCAATGTATTCACACCAGAAAACTTAAAAATTTATCGATAAATCTGCTTCCTTTTTATTTCAAAGCTGCTTGCCTACAGCCCCCCTGTGGGGGATTTATACAGTTACCACTTACTAGTATAGAAGCTATAGATATAGCACTATATGAATCTTATTTGCCTGACCAGCACAGCTAGCAACTGGCCTAAAAAATGGCACACAAACTGCTGCACCAAGGGCAGCGAAATAATAGAAGCATGTCCTCTCGCCTGAGCTCCAGCTACAGACCATGCCTGTAGAACATGGCTGTACTGTGCAGGTCCAAGGAGTAAGATGTCTGCTATAGAAAACAACTGAAATCCAAATCCACTTGCTTGGTCCCCTTTTCTATTATCCTACAGGACATACCTAGGAGCTAAGGTTATAGGTGGTGACTTTTGTTAAAGAGGACCTGCCACCTCTCCTGACTTACGTATTTGTTTTACTACTTGCATTCCGTATGTAATAACAGTTCTGGAACATCTGTTCTTATGACTCCATGTTGTGCCATTCCTCTGTTATTCCTCCTTTAAGTTTATAAATAAATTGCCTGCAGTCTGCAATAAAGGTCCAGATGGGTGTCCCTGGTTTGATAGCATCAGACTGTGCATGGATACACCCCCAGCTGGTAACACCCAGCAGGACCTTTATTCCAGACTGCTGGCAAATCATTTATGAACATCTAGCGGCAATAGTAGAGTCATAAGAATAGATGAACCAGAACTGTTATTACATGGGAAATGCAAGTAGTTACCAAGACAGACATGGGCAGTGACACATCCTCTTTAAAGAGGTTTTCCGGGATTTTAATACTGATGACCTATCCTCAGGGTAGTTTGAGAAGTCACAGGCGCTCCTGTGAGCGCTCTGGTCTTCTCCGTGTTTACCAAGCACAGCGCCGCACATTGTGTAGCGGCTGTGCTTGTTTGCGCCCAGCCCCTTTCACCTCTATGGGGCTGAGCTCAATACCAAGCACTGCTTCGTAAGCTGCGAGAAGGCAGCGGCACTCACAGGAGCACCCCTGGCTTCTCAAACAGCTGATCGGTGTGGGTCCCAGGTGTCAGACCCCCACCGATCAGATACTGATGACCTATCCAGTATCAAAATCTTGGAAAACTCCTTTAAGTGAATACTGCCTGAACTGGTCAAAAAGCACAAATTTGGTATATTGAGGAAAATGTTATGTTAGTCGTCGCCGCTGCTATAAATACTGTATATTTCAAATAGCTTTAGGCCTCATGCACACAGCCGTATGATCTGCATTTTTCATGGATCGCACATGGACAGACCCATTCTTTTCTGCAAGTCCGCAAAAAATAAAAAATGAACAGCACATTGGTATCATCCACGTCCTTCCTACAAATGATAGAACAAGAATAGCCTTTTCCATTAATGGGACTGAGACAAATGCACATGTTATTGCGGCAGAAGACAAGAACTGAGCCTGGCTTAGATCCTCATCTTTATCTCTAATAGTGGAAGAGGAGATGCACATAGAAAGCATATAGCCATGTGCATGTTATGTGGGGGAAGAGCATTGGTACGAGGCGTTGTGTACAAAATATGACATTGTCTTGTTTGTATTCGTCCATGAAACCTGTACAGTCACTGGATGAGGCTTGGGGAAGCTCGATGCCCGGTGCTTAGAGAAAGTGGTTTCCTATCCCTGGCAGAGAAGCGAGCGAGGCAGGAGAATGAAATCCTGCCAGAACCTCAGAAGTTATTTAAGGAACAGTCAGGCAACTGTTGATGTTGACATGCTGACAGTTCTATAGTAAATCGCTGTTACCTCGCTTGACCCCACTGAATCACATCGTAATGATTATTCTAACAGCCACTTATGGGGTCTTTTTGTTGTTTTTGTATGATAAGAGACTCTTCCACTTTTTGGATCTTTTCCAACACTTTTCTAAGTAGAGAAGTGGTGGAATTATCCCATGAAATGAAGGGGGGGGGGATGAAAAGTGGAAAGGGTGCTTCATATGCCCACCATACTTTTCAGTGTATTTGCACAATTGATAAATCTCTCATATACAGAACTATTCCCCCTTACTTCCCCCTCCTCACAGTAGATGATAAAACTGTCTGCCTGTAGCCACCACTAGGTGGAGCTCAGTGCTACCACTGAGCTTAATGGAAGCTGTAAAATCTGTAATCACTGAGCTCCCTCTAGTGAAGGTTACAAAAAAATAATACCAGAGCTCTATGTTAGGATCATGAGAAGTTCAGAGCTACCCCACCTATTCACCTTGCACTAGATAGCAGCGGCCTGGTCTACTATGGTGAGTCGGCCACTTAGAGAATTTCTTTTGCTGAAAACCTGGCACAACATTATCAGCAAGCTGCCATTGATATGAATGCTTTATTGCTTATCATCATGTCAGCTTCTCTGGGGAAGAGAGGGGTTTTGAACCCATGGTTCATTGACACAATATTCTTAAAGGAACTGTCCCACAACCCCACAAAAATATTTGACATTTTTCAAACCAACACCTGGATCGGAATACTTTTGTAATTGAATGTCATTAAAAAACTTGTATAGCCACTAAGTCATTCCCTGAATTCCCTTGTTTGTAACCAAGTTCTTAAGAAATATCAGGGAGATTTATCAAGACCCGCATGTTTTGAGTCGGTTTTGATATCCCTTGTCCTGCTGGATGATCCGTAGTGCAGGCCTTGTCATAAATTAGATGCATCCTCCAGCAGTCCGTGCTTCTAAAATGAAATCTACGGCAGCTCTTTGCTGGCATAAATTTCTGTCTTCCTTTACAATTAAAAACTGGTGTAAATGAAGATACTGTACATGTGCTGGGCCCGCTACCCCCCCCTTTCAGAAAGTGGCGAGGATGGCATAGAAACGCTATTTGTGACAACATGTTTTCACAATGGGATTTTAAAAACACTGTGCTTTAAAACTGGCGGGGATAGCTCTGCCCATGACTGACACCGTTCTCTGTATTTATAGTAACGGAGAATGGTATCAACCAGAACAGCTCCCTTAAAACGGAATTCCAGTGCTGCATTTCGTAAGATGTAAATTTCTTAACTACGCTACGTACAGACATAAGAGAGGCAGCACTGGAATCTACAGGCCTGTCACTACCTCGGGGAGGGCAGTATAAGGAGGTGACAGATTACCATTAATGAAGGTTACTTGGTGGTGTCCTAACCAAGTTGCAATCAAATGTTAGCTTAGGTTAAGTGACTTCCTCTGACATTGGCTCCTAGTGCATGTACTGCACTGTGCGGAATACAGGTGAAACTCGAAAAATTAGAATATCATGCAAAAGTTCATTTATTTCAGTAGTGCAACTTAAAAGGAGTTGCGTTAATGCAACTTAAAATTAGAATATTGGGAAAAAGTTCAATATTCTAGGCTCAAAGTGTCACACTCTAGTCAGCTAATTAATCCATGCCCCCTGAGCAAAGGGTACCTTAGATTGTGACTTTGGGGTTTTCATAAGCTGTAAACCATAATCATCCAAATTATAACAAATAAAGGCTTGAAATATCTCGCTTTGCATGTAATGAGTCTATCTCATATATTAGTTTCACCTTTTAAGTTGCATTACTGAAATAAATGAACTTTGCACGATATTCTAATTTTTCGAGTTTCACCTGTATGCTTGTAGCTATCAGTAATCAGAAATAAGTGCTGTATTTTTCGCCCAATAAGACGCACCCCCCCCCTTTCCTTATCAGGCGAATACTAATGAACGCTTAATGGAAGCGCTCATTACTACCGGAGGACCAGGAAGTAGAGAAGGCTTTGTACTCCTGCTTCCTTGTCCTCTGCTGTTAGTTGTGCTGTGACTGCACACAACGTCATGACGCTCTGTGACCTCACAGCCGCGGCATGAAGAAGAAGAAAGAGCTGGATCCCGGGAGCCCAAGGTGCCCGGAGCAGGAGAGGTAAGTTGTTGTTTTTTTATTTTATTTGCTCTGAGGCTGGGGTCTGATCTGAGGCATGGGGGTCTCATCTGGGGTCTTATTTTTATTAGGTCTCTCATCTGAGGTCTGATTGGGAGTCATTCACATTAAAGCTGAGGTCTGATTGTGGGCCTGATCTGAGGTCTTATTCGGGTCTTAGTAACATTGGGGGTCTAATCTGAGGTCTGATTGAGGGTCTTATTAACGTTGGGGGTCTCATTGGGGCTGTGAGCGGAGGTCTGATTAACATTGGGGGTATTATTACTGGTTTGATCTGAGGTCTAATGAAAAATATTTTTTTCTTATTGTCCTCCTCTAAAACCTAGGTGCATCTTATGGGCAGGTGCGTCTTATAAGGTGAAAAATACAGTAACTAAAATAATTGACCTTATTGCATATAGAAATCAGTCATTTTTATATTCCTGATTTTTTTCTCCCTTCCTTTTACTTTACCATTAATTATACTTCTAATATAAAGCCTCATAAACCTGGTGATCTTATCTAAGATAATATAATAACATAGTACAAATTTATTGCTGTCATTAGGAGAAAGTAAATCAAAGTCTTGCAGTTATGATATCTTTTAGCCCTATACGGGTAGATTTCAGTGAATATCTCAGTGGCTATACAAAATTTTTAATTACACGCAGTTATAAATGTATTCTGATCCAGGTGCTGGTTTGAAAAATGTAGAATATTTTTGGTGGGACAACCCCTTTAGCTATTTAAATACAAAAATCAGCTCTCTTAACACCACCATAAAACTTCAAAACAGCTCAATACCGACATCCCTGTATCTAAACCCTATTGACCTTAAATGGTACAGCTTCCATTTCAAACGCATTAAAAAGTTCTTCATCCACAGTCAGGCCATCAGGTATAATTGTATACGTTCCAGCCCATCAGGCAGAGTATTTACACCATCTGAAAAGGACATTTTTAAGTCAGGGCTATCATCTTGCTTCAATTGAAGATCAAATCACAAGACCCACAAAGATACCCAGAAGTCAACTTCTCCAATACAAGAAACAAGAAGAGAACCACTGTATACCTCTGGTTGTGACCTTGAACCCACAACCAGAGGTGTTTAGGAAAAATGCTAAAAAAATTACTTCATGTCCTATATAAGGATGACCAGATGAAAATAGTTTTCTTAGACCCACCCTTGCCTTGTTACCGACAACCTCCAAATCTGAAAACTGTTCTGATCAGGAGTTCATGGCCATGTACCACACAGAAAGGGACTTATCCCTGAAATGTAATTTCTATGTAATGACGACAGACAAGATCCGGATCCCCAACACACAGCAGGTCTATAAGATCCCTGGGACATTCACATGTTCTACACCCAGTGTTGTATACCTAAAAATGTCATGTCTCTATGTTGGTGAAAGAGGACAGAAACTTAAAGCAAGGATGAGGTCCCACCGCCACACAATTAAAAAGAAGAAAGTACATTTTCCAGTGGCTAAGCATTTTTGTAGCCCAAGACACAATGAAGAACATACAGTAAGTAGTGGTCATATTAAAAGTCAATTTAAAATCCCGAAGAGCCATTGGAATTTGGGAAAACAGATTGCTGACACTATTTGACACATTGATAACTGGACTAAATTTGTCCCAACGATTTATGATGGCACACTACAAGGTCTAAAGAATCTTCTCCAGACATAGTGGGGGCACCAGGTCTCTGAGATATCAATTTAGAGACCATAAAACCTTCACGCTGCTTATCTGCTTATCCTATACACTTGAATAAGAACGAGCCATCCCACTGAAATGAATGGGACGGCTTGTAATTACACATGCTCACCGCTGCAATTTTGACGGAGAACAGGGAAACAATGAAGGGAAGGCTGCGCTCATACGGAGCGTGCCCTTCTCTTCAACCAGCTGATCTGATATCGATGACCTATCCAGGGGACATGTCATCAATATTAAAATCCCAGAAAACCTATTTGAGGACGCATTCTCAAGCTCTTTTTGACAGTCTTTCAAATGCCCTGTTTCTTCAGACTGTGGTATTAAGCCTGAGAAAGGGACATACGTTGTCTAAGTTGTCCATTAAAAGGTATCAGACCTGCAAGGCTCTTATTCTGTTTCTCTTAGTGAGAGCAATAAGCCTGTTTTCTACTGGCTAACCCAGTAACACTTTTTTAAGTACCGCAATATAGAGTTATGAGGGTTTCGTGAGTTAAACTACATCTGTCATTATGGCTTTTGTCCACACTGTGGCAGTGTTGCTTAAGAGAATGTATTTTACACTACCGCTTTGCTGTGCTTGATGGGAAGGGTTTCTCTCTTTTTTTTCGTGTGAAATGGGCGAATTACATATCTCAACAGGTAACATGGATAAATTGTGGCTACTAAGTCAACGTTACATAATAATTTGACACTCTAATGACATAAGCAGAAATCTCTTCTTTTTTTCTATACATTTTTTGATACCTACATGTTTGTGTTTTTGAACTCAGTAGCATTAAACTATTTGCTGAATTATTCTTTGCACCTGTCATGTAAGTTTTTTATTTATTTATTTTTGTTTTATTGTGATTTCCTAATAATTGGTTAATTGGTTGCACCAAGTTCACTCCCCCTTCTCATTTCTTTATATAAGTTATTTTATAAATTTGCTGCTATGTGCAACTTACCTGTGTCATATTAGGTACACTAGTAAAGGAAACAGTGCAGGGAAGATAAAGATAGAGGATTACGACCCAGCAGGTTTGGCCTTTGCAGTCAGCCTCACAGCCAATCAGGAGACACGATATTGACATGTCTATTAGGCACTAGGTACGGTAAGGTCCCAAGCATAAATATTATTCTGAGGTCAGCCTCTGCTGTGATAGGACGTGTCTGTCCAATGAGACCCAATCTATGGTCTTACAGACTGGAAAGATATATTTTGTTAGGTAGTTTTCTTTACTTGATAGCTCTAGGGATAGGATCGGTTGAGTTAGTTTATTCTGTGTCTTACAGAGTTTGAGCTCTTCAATTATAGACTGTGTTGCACTGCACATTAGTGTTCTTTCTTTAATGTGCAGGAGCCAGCTATCAGACCACTTAATATAAAAAAAAACACTAAATCTACTGAGCCACTGGCTGATAATATTTCAAGCACTGGGCTAGAGGGCCCACACTAGTAGGGTACCTGGGCCTTTAGGTCAAGGATGCAGGAGGAGGACTAATTTACTTTCATGGTGTGCAACCCGCTGGTCCCTAGTACAGTGACATTGGTATAGGGAGCTGACTTCTGTGTCCAGGCTGCACTAGTAAGCATCAGGAGGATCTGGCGCTGGTAAAGCTCGTCATGATGCTAGACAGAGCTATTATGTTGCCAGTGCCCCTGCCCAGGAAACAGTTTAGGACTGTCGGACTGGAATAGGAGACTGGAGAGCACAGTGCCAGGCACAGGTCATCCTGTGTAGTCACAGCGGAGTGTGCAGTCTGAGATTTAGGGGGCTGAACCTCTGAGGACAGAAGTGTGAGCGTGTAAGTCAGGCCAGACTGTCTACATTATCTGTATTGAGAGAGTTGTCACACTGTTGTCTGTGGTGTTACATAGGACTGCAGATGACATCTGTTATCTGTACTAAGAGAGATCACTGTAGTATCTGTGATATGACATAGGACTGCATGTAGCATATACTATATTATATCTGTACTCAGAGTTATCACTGTTATCTGTGGTGTTGCATAGGACTGCAGGTAACATTTACTACATTATCTGTACTCAGATAATTATCACTGTGTTATCTGTAGTGTTACATAGGACTGCAGGTACCATCAACTACATTATCTGTACTCAAAGTTATTACTGTTATCAGTGGTATTACATAGGACTGCAGGTGACATCTACTAGCTGCACTCAGAGACTTATCACTGTGTTAGCTGTGGTGTTACATAGGACTGCAGGTAACATCCCACTTCCCCCCCAATTCCTCTACATTCTTGTGTCCTTTAACTTATCATCTTGTTGCCTTCATAACATATCAATTTCCTCTGGGACTTGAAGTTTCACAGCAGATGGAGTGCTGAAGGTTGCTGATCCGTAGACTATAATATTGATATACGGTATGACAGTGCACAGTACAGTTCTGGTGCAGTGTTCCTGTGTGTTAGGCTGGTGAAACACGACGATCTTGGGAACGACAAATGTCACACGACCAAGGATTGCAGTGTAGCAGTGCAGGGATGGAAATTATTGGGATCTCAGCGCGACTCGCCTGTTACTGAGACCCCAGAATCGTGAATAATTCAACCCTGCTAGTTATTTTAGTTTCATATTTGCTTTATGACCTAGTGGGCAGGAGGCTGTATGGCGAGAGTGCGCAATCTTGACTAGCCACAGGAGCGAAGGTTGCATAGAAGGAGGGGGTTACAGGGAAGTAGTTGGTGGGGGAACCTTGTTCAAAAATTTGCTATGAGGCCTAGTTTCAACCATGATAAGTGTACAAATAAGCATATTATACTGCTTCACCAACAGAGTATATTTTGGTTGCGAAGGTTGTCCAATTGTGTCTTTTTTCCCCAAAAAAAACTTGTTGCAAATCTTCAACAGTTAATAAGCGTACAAAAAGCATGTTTTCCAGAAGCGCGGGTTGTGTATATTTTGCCTGCAGAGGTCGTGCTATTGCAACATTTTTTTCCAAAAACCTGTTGCAAATTTTCTACAGTTAATACATGAACAAAAAAGGGGGCACACTTATTAAGACCAGCGCAGGCCGCTTATATCAACAACATAAATGACCCCCAAAGTATTTTACTGTGTAAACAGCAGGGTATATTTTGGTTGCAGAGATTGAGCAATTGTGCCTTTTTTTCCCAATAACCTGTTGCAAATTTTCTAGAGTTAATACAGTATACGATAAACTTGTGTTGCTGCATCAACCGTAGTTTATATTTTTCCTGCAGAGATTATCGAATTAAAAGGGGAAAAGAGAGAAAAATATTTATTTTAAAAAATGTAAAAAGAGAGAAAGACATGTCCTAGGATACCTCAGAATGTAATACATACATTTTCAGACCAGTTCGAGCACTTCTAATTTAGGTTGAATATATTTGTACCTGAATCAAATCTTCCAACCAGTTCTTTAGAATCAGACCCGATCCGTAGTTCAAGAAATTTGCTCATACCTATTTACGATTATTGACTAGGTGTTAGTTCCCTCTTTAAGCTGCTAGAGTACCCTGGTAATAACTTTCATGGGAAATGGTTCCCAGAGAATCCATTAGCGGCTTTCTTGCTGTTTGCAACCATTCCTAGTGTGTGGATAGAGACAACAGACTGTCATAAAATGGTCTGCCGATGCATATGGAAGAATTTCTTTCCCTAGAAACTAAGGTATTATGGGAAAACGTCTGTAGCGAATCAGTTAATAACAATATATTAGGGAATTGCGAGCTTGTTTATCACATTCCCATTTAGCAGCTGAATTGCCGGTCCATAGTTCTTTACTGTGAATTGCAGAATCAGCAGAGCGAGTCCTTCATTACAATGGAGAGGACACAATGTGCTGGCATAATCGCAATAGACTGCTTTGTCATTTTTGAGCTTCCTGTAAATCTCTATCCCGGACAGCATTACACCCATGATTCATGGTGGCTTCTGGGTCATTTGTCACTGTGCAAACGTGGCTTTGTGTTTGATCTCTATTAAATGTGAAATAGAAAAAGATTGGGAGCTTTTTCCATCTTAAATATTGTGGAACCGTCATTGAGAATTAGGACATAACAAAAAAATAACATCCCCGTGCCCCCCCATGAAATCTACTATGCTTAGGAGGATTTCCAAGACTTTAATACTGATGACCTAACCTCTGTATAGGTCATCAGTATCTGATCGGTGGGGGTCCAACACCCAGGACTCCGACATCAGCTGTTTGAAAAGCATCGGAGCTCCTGTGAGCCTTTCCTATAGTGTGCAAGCACGGCCACCACTGATGGATTGCAGGGTGGTCATAACCATGGATACCAACAGTGTATAATGTGATGGAAAAATGAGTCAGGCCAGCAAAGGAGGCAATATGGACAATCACAATACATTAGTAAGTGCCTTGTAGTAACTTTGGCCACATGATACATTTGCTGAAGTAAGACAACCCTTTTAAAATGAAATATAGAGTTTTGAAGTCACTGCTCTAGCACATTACTATTCCTTGTGCATGTATGGACCTCTACACAATCCATGTACCACTGTAATGCTCCATTATACAGCATGGGTGTATAATCAGAGGTGCAGTGTGGACCCAAAGATTTCCACGGCTGCTGTATTTGGGATCTGAGTAACAAGGAACCAGAGTATGGCCGTGTTCATAAAGACTTATTCACAATGGAGCATTAGGAAGTGGTAGCCATCTTGCTCTTTTTCTTGAGGTGGACTTCAGGTGTTGATGACCTAAAGCAATGCGTGCTCGAAGAACAAGAACATCAGGATGGCCATAGCTTGCATTTCTAAACAGCAGATCAAATATATTCAGGCCTCTGCTTAAAAAATATGGTGGCAAACAGTTAATTAGAAGTAAATTTGTGTGTCTAACCTGAATTTTTTGGATCTTTTTTTCCATCTGCATGCCTTTACAAAATGTATATTTACTCCATCCCTTCTTGATGAGTGAACAGGCTCCTCCTAGTGAGATGCTAGAGGTGAACTCCACAATCTAAGCTAGTCCAGTGTCCCTTCGCTTCTACGACAGAAGCAGAAAAGGCAAAAGAAACTGCAGCTGCATCTCCCTCTTCCCTGTCGTCTATTTACGGTATTACTGTAGATTTGTTTTAGCTGAGGAGGTTTCTGACCATATAAAGAGAGCCTAAAAGCCAGGAGAGGCGAGCTGCAGGGTGCTCGATGATGCTTCTTTCATATTACAAAGTTTAATGTATTTTTATGAACTACTGATTTATGCCAAAAATAAAAGCAATATGTAGACTTTAATATATCATCCTAATTACATGTTTAGCATTTTGCATTCTTTTTTTGTGCTGACTTTATCCTCTTTTTCTTAAGTATGTGGATTACCCCACTTCTGCTCTTCCTTCCCTCATACCAAATGCAGTTTGACTCTCAAAGAAACTGAGGAACTGGAGTAAACTGCAGCTGCATCCCCCACCTCCCTGTCTTCTCTTTATTCTATTACTGTCTATGGTTTGTTTGGTCTAAAGATGTGGCCACATTTACAGAAAGCCTCCAGGCAGGGAAAGACAAACCACCAACTGCTTCCCACTATAAGATATAGTATATTACAAGGTTTTCTGTATTCACATATACTATAGATTTATGTAGTTTGTCAGTGTTCCTTCTCTGCTGACTTTATCCTTAAGTATGCATATTACATTTCCCTGAAAGCAGTACATATGCTGAGCTAAAACAATTCTAGCAAAATTTGCTTCTAAAACATTTTTTCTCTGTGTATTTTATTCTAGGCCAAAGCTCCAAGAATGTCAGTTCATCTCCAAGCATCGAGAGTTTGCCTGGAGGCCGTGACCACACAGATTCTCCTCCTCTGTCAGCTGGGAAGAAAGATTCCTTCTTCAGCAATATCTCGCGCTCTCGTTCTCATAGCAAATCCCAAGGGAAAAGGGAGTCTGTAAGTTCCGCTTTCTTGCACTAATGCTTCAGGTTTAGTTTCTGCCTGCAAAGAGATACATGATGAAATTGTTAGAATTGTAATGGTTGTCAGAAAATACAGATGGCAATCACATCCTGCGATCGGTTATTTTGAGGGTAAGGGCATATTCTGCAATGTGTAAATGTTTGAATGCATTTGATATGTTTTCAATTAGTACTTTTTAAGGTTGAAATTAGAACCATGAAGGAACCCTTGGAGATACTAGCCTGTCTTCTACAGTATATTTACATGCTTTAAAAGGAATGTATTATCCAAAAATTTAATTCTGGGGTAGGGCCCATACAAAATTTTGCTATGGAGCCCTATGATTTCTGTGTATGCCGCCTGGCAATCCCCTATACCTACCTCCTTGTAGATATGGTTCTCCTGTCTGAGTGAAGTGCCACAACCAACTTTACTCTCAGTTTTGGAGAACCAGTGATCCATTTGGATCTCCACTGATTCTGTTGGATACATTGTAATTCATTATTTCCATGCTAAGAAGCTCCAGAAAAATAAGCAACTGCATAACAATTCTCCCCAAGCTAGAAGCTGATCAAAGAGATGTCTCAGCAGAAGGACCCCTGCTATCTACGAGTTGAAGGGAGAACATGCAAGATGAAAATAAGTTCTCACAAAGAACCTTTTTGGATTTAATAAATATCAACTGGGTTGTCTGGAATTAATATCACTGGAATCAAAGGGCCGAGACTTTTATACCAATCTATATTCTGGATGGGCCATTAGTAACCGATTGGGAAGGGGGAGGGGTCCGACACCAAGCACAGTGCCGTACATTGTATAGCAGCGGTGCTTGGTATTGCAGCTCAGCGCTATTTACTTCTATGGGGCTGAGCTTCTCCTTGGCCAAGTGACCAATGAACATGACATCACATTACCTAGGTTAAGCTGCGAGAAGGCCGCGGTGCTACTGCCAGCACCGGTGCCTTCTTAAACAGGTGATCGAGGGTGTCCTGGGTGTCGGACCACCATGATCAGATCAGAGGATAGGTCATCAGTTAAAATATCTTGGAAAACCCCTTCAATATCGAATAGCTTTTTCAAAATTAGAGTATTTTTACAGAAATCGTGCCACTATTGTCTGGTGTTTCAGCACCAAGCCCCCCCCCCCCCCCCCCCGATCAGGTTGAAGGGTTAGTCCAAGATTTTGATATTTATGGCTTAAGCTAAGGATTGGTCATCATTATCAGATCTGTAGGGTCTGACTCCCAGTGGCATCCTTCTGATCAGATGATTGAAGAGGCTGTGGTACTCCTTGTGAGTCCTGTGGTTTCTTCCTCGGCCAGTACGGTCATTTTCAACGTTCGTATGGCGTAGGTGCAGCTCGGTCCGATTCATGTGAATGAGTGAGCTGTAATATCAGAGTCAAAGCATGAACAAGAGTGGCATTCACTTCTATGGGACAGCTCATCCCTATACACTTGAATAGGAAGTGAATGAGACGGCTTGTAATTACGCCTGCTCGCCGATGCGCTGTTGATGGCGGGTAAACAAACAAGGGAAGGCAGTGCTCGCCCGGATTGCGGCCTTAACTTCAACCAGCTGATCAACGGGATGCCGGGTGTCAGACCTGAGGATAGGTCATCAATATTAAAATCCCAGAAAACCCCTTTAACAATTAAAATACAGTACGTACAAAGCTAATTACTCTGTATGTGCTTGTGGGCTGTATATATGTTCACATCGTATATAAGAAAGGAGCTTGATATTTTGGCCACTAAAAGCTGACAACTGCCAGTTACTTTGGAAATCTTTATCGAAAAAAGCTTCTTTTCCCCTTTATGATTTAGGCACTCATTTATTTCTGACTACAATTATGCTGCATGTTGTATGTGAACTTGTGGGTGGTCTGTCACGAGCCCCACATTGGCCTATTTTATTTCAGTTTATTAGACATTTGTGCTTTCTGGCGGACAGCCTAAAGTGACATTTCATGGTTAGTCTTTATTTAGACTGGGCCTCAGCTGCAAATGAATTTCCGATATCTATTGTATGTTATAGGATTACTTGTCAATTTGAGTTTAATTGAAATTGACATGGTCTTGAATTAATTTGAGTTACTTTAGCAGGTGTTAACTATATTCCGTCCGGAGCTAAAAATCTATATTAATCAAATCAGATAGAAGCTTATCTTCTCAGCCAGGCATTGGTCAATAGATGGCTTCTTCTCAGCGTACTGCCCTTTGCTAACTGGCTTTGGTTAGGCCACTAAGTGATGAGATACATATAGCAGCACACCCAAATTTACAGCTACGGATCTGTTGGTATAGTGGTCATTCTGGTGCCCCTTTTCTTTTTTCGATAGATAAATAATAGATAATAAGCATTAGGATGTGTTCACATGCAGTTTTTAGTGGTGCTTTTCTTTGCTTTTTCTTTTTCAGTGCTTTTTGTACCAGTCTTTCTGTGGAGCATTTTTTTTGTGGTAAATACACCAGCTCCAGATGTTAGTTGAAGGTCTGTGGGAAATGCAGGACACACAAAAATATTTTCGCCAGAATTGTGGCGAAATTTTGTTACAAAGCCACGCATCCTAGGCCAAGCCTCTTTCCCATGAAGCTCCAACCCCTTTCCAATGAGCCACACCAATCAGACGAAAGTTTACAAACCCTAGGTGCATCAAATTGCATCAAAACTGCTCCAATTTGCATCCCTCTGTGACAGGTTTTAGGTGCAGACACATTAATAAAGCTGTGCCACTATGTGCAGCAAATGCCAGAAAAAACTCCACAAAAACCGCACATGGCCAAAAACAAAACAACCGCGGCTATTCTAGCATTTTTACCTGTCAAAAATGGCCAGTGCCAAATTCATGTGTGTAAGGCCCCTAAAGGGTTGTCCTGCCATTTATATTGATGAGCTATCCTCAGGATAATATGGTATAATATTATAACATAATAAAATATATTGAGACCAATATATCATATTGGCCTCAAATTTCCTAGACTTTTCTTAGAAATGTCATCTAAAATTTATTGTATTTCGTTATTGTATTTGGCAAGATCAGTGCCTACAGCTTCAAATGGAATTCCACAATTTATGTTACTGCTGTACAGTATATTCCGTAAAGGGGTTATGCAGGCAGTTTATATTCATGACCCATCCTCAATATCTGATCAGCGGCGGACTGACATCTGGCACCCCCACCAATCAGCTGTATGAAGAGGAGGCGGTGCTCCATGCAAACGCTGCTTCCTGTTCATTACGCTATGTATCTTCTGTGGAGCGGTGGCCTACTGTAATTACAAGTGAGTGGAGCGAGTACTTATCATTACACTGCACCGCCACACTGTGTAATGAACAGGAAGCGGCCCTCTCATGGATCACCGCCTCCTCTAAAAAAAGGCTGATCATTTATTGATCACATATCCCTGTGATGGCTAACCTTCGGCACTCCGGCTGTGGTAAAGCTACGACTCCCTGATGTAAACTTGCTTGGCTATTCTCAGAACTTAGAACACATAGAAAGCAATGAGGCATGCTGGGAGTCATAGTTTCACCACAGCTGGAGTGCCAGAGGTTAGCCATCCTGACAATGGGTCATCAATATAAATGGCAGGACAACCTCTTTCATGCTGCAAATGCTATATGACTTTCTGTATTTCAAAGTTCAGGTGATTATCTCAAAGACAGCCCTTACCTCCGCTTAGTTTGACATAGTGCCTCTTTTTCTACAAACATCAGAATGGTTACCTACCCAAGATTTGTGCCACCGTTCGGGAGGAAAGATGGATTCAAACAAGCCCTTTATAGAAGGGAGTATGGTGGCATACATTTGAACAGTAGGGTACCCAAGTGAAATTTTTTAGTATGGGTCTACCTATTATCTATGTGTCTGTATGAGTAGCTGGGAACGCAGTTATTCTACTTCCTTTTAGCTAATTCTTCACCCCCTTTTGGCTCCAAACCGTTTGAGATGTATTTACCTTGTAACTTATAACCTTCAGTCTTCTGAGGGATATGCCAAGTGACGCACTGCAGGACATGATGGTCTAGAGCAGGGACCAGCAACCTTCAGCACTCCAGCTGCTGTGAAACTCCAACTCCCAGCATGCACACTTACTCGGCTATTCTTGTAACTCCCATAGAAGTGAAAGGAGGATTCTGGGAGTTGTAGTTTCAGAACTGCTGGAGTGCTGGAGGTTGCCGATCCCTGTTCCAGAGTGTGGGATTCTTCTCCCCCTTTATATGAGTGCTCTGCTTCCTCTCAGCCTGTGTGAAAACACTTTTCTCTCTGCAAAACGCCTCTTGTGCTTTCCTTCCTATCTACAATCTGTGTAATCTGCCCTCCCTGAAAACATGGATGTTTTTACCCCTCTCCACACTCTGATTTGCCGAGTACAACCTCCTCCTCCTCTCTGCTGCTGTCTCTAACACTGAGAGAAGAAACGGAGAGAGCAGAATGGCCAGAAGTAGAGCTCTGATTTATGTCAGAAGCAACAAGACTACCACCTCTGTCCAGGAGACACAGACTCTGACCAGCAACATAGTAGGACACTAAATGAAGCCTATTTAATAAATTGATTTTATGATTCAAAAGAGCAATAAAGAAAAATCTGTTGTAAAGGTGTTCATCTTTAAATTAGGGTAGCATGGATCTAATAGTATTTTTTTTATACTGATGTGCTATCATAATTAATGTGTCATATGCTACAGTACAATCTTCATATATGCAAATTGGACATTCATTCTGGGAACAACAAGCATCATTCCTAACGGTTGATCTAGCAGTCATATGGAGAGGATTATTTAGGTTGCTAGACTCATTATTATTTCTGGACTATCCACTTGATATATAAACCCAGAACATTGGTCCACATTCCTGGACTTGGATGCAGGACAATCCGTTGTTTTATCGTTGTTTTATTAGCGTTTTACTACGTTTTATATTTTATGTTTTAGGTACATTAAAGGACATACTACTTCTTTACTATACTGCCTTTGTGTTCTCCATATATCCCAGGTGTTTGTAGAGTGCCTCCCATTTTCTCTATTCACTCATGTGCTATCATAATTAACCTATGGAAAGCAAGAATCCAGAATTACTGAGAAGTCGGTAACTGCTATGATATTCTTTAAGATCAAGAAGTGAAAGATTGTTTAATTTGGCTCCATATCTAGCAGTTGTCATTGACAGCTGCAGGCTGGGCTTTGAGGGAGGCCAGCATTATGGCTTTTTATCATCTCACTTTGTTATGCTGCCTGAAAATCTCAATCCTTTTTTGGTACATCTGCATTTGTGTCAAGGATCTTGGTACCTTGACATGGCGTAGGCAGCTGGTTTGTGTTCGAAATTCCTCAAATTTCTGCCTAGCCATTCGTGTCGTCACAGAACTGCGCTATGAACAATACACGGCAGGTTTGTATAATAGTGAAATGCTAGCTCTTTTTCTTATGAATTTGAGCCCTCACAATAGCAAAGCCAGCTGTAATAACATTTATACTGAATGTATTCAGAGCCATAGGCAATGAGCCGATGCCCATAACAGACTATAACCAGTGGTACTCCGGCACTGAAAAAATAAGCTTTCATGATAGTTACAAGACTGCTTACAAGTTTTTTCTCTGTACCTGTGAGAACTCTCTGTATCCACCATGAAACATGGATCTAAGAAACGCTAAGTTTTGTCTAGATTTTTGGGTAGATTTTCCTCTTTATTTGGTTCAGTAGCTGATATCTTGCTTTTTCATTGTTTAACGAGTGTTTAGAACTAATTACCTATCGGATCGGTGGGGGTCCATCTTCTGACACCCTGCTGATTGGCTATTTCTTCGTAGACGAGTCATGTCACGTTGATCGGTCACATGGCCTAGGCCCAGTCCAGTCCCCTTTCAAGTAAATGGGGCTGAGCTGCCATACCAAGCACAGCTGCTATCTAATGGATGGCACTATGCGTGAAATGCCGCGAGGAGGCTGTGGCACTCACAGGAGCGCCACAGATGCTTCAAACACTGGGGATGCCAGGAGTCAGACCCCCACTGGTCAGGTTGTGATGACCTATCTGATCGGTGGGGGTCCATCTTCTGGCACCCTGCTGATCGGCTGTTTCTTCGTAGACGAGTGATGTCACGTTGATCGGTCACATGGCCTAGGCCCAGTCCAGTCCCCTTTCAAGTTAATGGGGCTGAGCTGCCATACCAAGCACAGCTGCTATCTAATGGATGGCACTATGCGTGGAATGCCGCGGCACTCACAGGAGCACCACAAACGCTTCAAACAGTTGATCGCTGGGGGTGCCAGGAGTCAGACCCCCACTGGTCAGGTTGTGATGACTAGAGATGAGCGAACTTTAAAAAAAAGTTCGGCGTACGGGTTGTGGTAGTCGCCGCATCCCGTTATGGATTCCACTACCGCGGACTATCCCGGACTATCCATAAGGGGCGGCTTCCACGAACCCGAACTGTTGAACAGCCGAAGGACCTGGGGTGACGTCACCGTCATGTGATCAGTGCAGGGGCGTGGCTCAGCACGGGAATCCAGTGCTGAGCCACGCCCCCTGCACTGATCACATGACGGTGACGTCACCCCAGGTCCTTCGGCTGTTCAACAGTTCGGGTTCGTGGAAGCCGCCCCTTATGGATTCCATATGCCGGGATAGTCCGGGGTAGTGGAATCCATAACGGGTTGCGGCGATTACCACAACCCGAACGCCGAACTTTTTTTAAAGTTCGCTCATCTCTAGTGATGACCTATCATGAGGATAGTACAAAAACAAAGGTGTCGGCAGCATATCCTCCATAGTTTCCTTTATTAAAAGTGAGTCCAAAACAGGTACAAAGTGCAAAAATAGTGCAACGTTTTGACTAATCCATAGTCTTTCTAAAGCATGACTAAGGATTAGTCGAAATGTTGCACTATTTTTGCACTTTGTACCTGTATTGGACCTGCTTTTAATAAAGGAAACCAGGAAGGATAGAAGGATATGCTGCCGACATCTTGGTTTTTGTACCATTGATTTGGGACAGCTGTTTTGGATCCACGGCTGGTGGTCGGCGTGTGCGTTCCTGTGGAGGCCTTCAGGGATATTGGTGCTGCTTTCATTCTGTTATTTATTTTTTTCTATCCTGAGGATAAAACTCTTAGACACTTAGACTTAAACACTTAGACAACCTCTTCAACTATAGGTGCCCATACACATTAGTTTGATGTTTTTGGAGAGACTGGGAATTTTATGTGAATGATCCTTTTCTTATTAGGTAAGGTAAACCACCTCTTAGCACCCTAAAGGGGTTGTCTCACTTCAGCAAATGGCATTTAGTATGTAGAGAAAGCTAATAGAAGGCACTTACTAATGTATTGTGATTGTCCATATTGCTTCCTTTGCTGGCTGGATTCACTTTCCCATCACATTATACACTGCTTGTTTCCATGGTTATGACCACCCTGCAATCCATCAGTGGTGATCGTGCTTGCACACTATAGAAAACAGCACCATCCAATGTGCGCTCCCATGGTCCTGGCCACCAGGCACTTTTTCCTATAGTGTGCAAGCGCGGCCACCACTGATGGATTGCAGGGTGGTCGTAACCATGGAAACAAGCAGTGTATAATGTGATGGGAAAGTGAATCCAGCCAGCAAAGGTAGCAATATGGATAATCACAATACATTAGTAAATGGCTTGTGTTAACTTTCTCTACCTGACAAATGTAACTTGCTGAAGTGACACAACCCCTTTAAGGTACCTTTATACATGCTGATGATTGGGCCAGTTATTGGGAAGGAACGTTTCACTTGTTCTCAGTAATTGTCCTGTGGCGCTGATTACCCTACAAATGAGCAAATGCTTCTTCATTGGGGGAAAGCATTGTCGATGTGGACATCAAAATCATCATTTCTAGGCAGCAGATTGTACTGTGTAAACAGGGATCTGTTGCCCAGAAATAGTGAATCTGTAGGGGGACAAGTGATTCATGTTTAAAAGGAGCCTTTACTCTCCAAACACATGCATGCTCAGCTGGGCCAAGCGTGTATATGTATAGAGGGGTGGGCAGGAATTGCTATCAGCCAAACACACTTTCAGCTGACAGATATTGAAGATGTATGCCCACATTAATATTACTAATCCTGTTAAGCTTTGTTTAAGCTGTTTTCTCCATTTTAGTAGCTAAAACATAATCCAAAGTCTCTTAAAAAAATGTTTTGTCTATATTTTTATTATGAGCTACATATCATAGTAAATTACAGCAATTTATCCTTATAAAAGGTAGATAGCTACTAGTGTAACCTTTAGTACAATTCTTTCACATATCTACACATATCTCAAGCCATAGAAATAGCAAAAGTGAATTAAACGCACAATTCTAGGCAATAGAGGGTTCACTTTCGGGGTCCAAGTACATCATGAAAATCCCAATCACACTGGAGAACACTGTTGTAAAAAAACAAACAAACAAAAAAAAGCTATTTCATCTATTATGTTGATTGCCTATCCGCTTTGTACCTGATCATCGGTCCATGCAAAATGACTGTTAAGCGTCCTTCACACACACCTTTTTCAGCATTTTTTTTCTTCTGAAAATGTCATGCTGTAACATGTGAAAATGCTGTATCCAGTACATGCTTTTTACGAATATTATTGACCCCCATCTTTACATAGTAACATAGTATATAAGACCGAAAAAAGACATTTGTCCATCCAGTTCGGCCTGTTTCCTACAAGTTGATCCAAAGGAAGGCAAAAAAAACCTGTGAGGCAGAAGCCAATTTTCCCCACTTAAGGGGAAAAAAATTCCTTCCCGACTCCAATCAGGCAATCAGAATAACTCCCTGGATCAACGACCCCTCTCTAGTAGCTATAGCCTGTAATATTATTACACTCCAGAAATACATCCAGGCCCCTCTTGAATTCCTTTATTGTACTCACCATCACCACCTCCTCAGGCAGAGAGTTCCACAGTCTCACTGCTTTTACCGTGAAGAATCCTTTTCTATGTTTGTGTACAAACCTTCTTTCCTCCAGATGCAGAGGATGTCCCCTCTACACAGTCACAGTCCGGGGGATAAATAGATGATGGGAGAGATCTCTGTACTGACCCCTGATATATTGCGGCACCTGAGGGGTTAATTGCCGCGGATCGCAGCTTTCTATCAGAGGCAGGGTCTGGGCAATGTGCTTCTAATGCCTGCGTTTGTAATATCTTAAACCTTATTATCATTGGTGGCCAGTGCGCCCTCAGCCCCCCCTGTCCACAGTATAAAAAACATTGGTGGCCAGTGCGTCCTCGTCCTCCCCCATTCCCCCCACCCCCCATCCCTTCAGTATTGATATCATTGGTGGCAGTGGCCACAGGGTCCCCCACCTCCTCTCTTCTGATCGGAGCCCCAGCAGTGTAATGCTGGGGCTCCGATCGGTTACCATGGCAGCAAGGACGCTCCTGAAGCCCTGGCTGCCATGGTTCCTGCTGCTGTGTGCCCATAGCACAGGGCAGCAGGGACAGTGTACGATCCTATTCACCCTGATAGATCTCTATTAGGATGAATAGGACAAGGGATGTAAAGAGCCCAGGTTCTACCCCTAAGGGGGGAAATAGTAATAAAATAAAAAGTAAAAAAATTTAAAATAGTAAGAAACACCAAAATATTAAGTATAAATTAACCCTTTTCCAAATTTACATATAACATATATAAACAATGGATAAAAAAACATATCGCCGTGCCCAAAAAGTCCAAACTATTAAAATATATATTTTTTTAAAGCGTTGGACGCTGTAACAGAAAAAAAAAATCCAAAAATTAAAATGCGCAAAATATCGGTATAAAATATCGGCTATCGGCCTGAAAGTTCACAGAATATCGGTATCGGCTCTAAAAAATCAATATCGGTCGACCCCTAGTACACAGTACTCCATGTGTGGTCTGACTAGTGATCTGTAAAGTGGTAGGACTATGTTCTCATCACGGGCGTCTATGCCCCTTTTGATGCAACCCATTATCTTATTGGCCTTGGCAGTAGCTGCCTGACACTGGTTTCTACAGCTTAGTTTGCTGTTTATTAAAATTCCTAGATCCTTTTCCATGTCAGTGTTACCGAGTGTTTTACCATTTAATATGTACGGGTGACTTGCATTATTCCTTCCCATGTGCATAACTTTACATTTGTCAGTGTTAGGCCCCATGCACACGACCGTTGTTTGTTTCCGCGTCCGTTCCGTTTTTTTTCACGGATAGGATGCTTCCCCATTCATTTCAATGGGTCCGTCAAAAAATGCGGATGGTCAACCGTTTTTGTTCCGCATCCGTGATCCGTGTTTTCATTCCGTCAAAAAAATAGTGCATGTCCTATTTTTTTCACGTTTGCGGACAAGGATAGGCATTTTTACAATGGATCTGCCATAAAAATCGGATCCGTCAAAAAAAACGGTCCGTCATCCGTTTTTTTTGACGGACGCAAAATTTCAAGGAGGAGCGGACGCGGAGGAGGCAACGGTCGTGTGCATGTAGCCTTAAACCTCATCTGCCACTTATCTGCCCAAGCCTCCAATCTATCCAGATCCCTCTGTAGCAGAAAACTGTCCTCTTCAGTGTTAACCACCTCAGCCCCCCTAGCTTAAACACCCTTAATGACCAGGCCACTTTTTACAATTCCGCACTACACTACTTTCACCGTTTATTGCTTCGTCATACAACTTACCACTCAAATGAATTTTACCTCCTTTTCTTCTTACTAATAGAGCTTTCATTTGGTGCTATTTAATTGCTGCTGACATTTTTACTTTTTTTGCTATTAATCAAAAATGACCGAAATTTTTGCAAAAAAATGACATTTTTCACTTTCTGTTGTAAAATTTTAAAAAAAACTACATTTCTATATACATTTTTCGCAAAATTTATTGTTCTACATGTCTTAGATAAAAAAAAATCCAATAAGTGTATATTTATTGGTTTGGGTAAAAGTTATAGCGTTTACAAACGATGGTGCAAAAAAGTGAATTTCCACATTTTGAAGCAGCTCTGACTTGTTTCTTCAGGTGCTAGAATGCCAGGATAGTATAAATACCCCCCAAATGACACCATTTTAGAAAGAAGACACCCCAAAGTATTCGCGGAGGGGCATGGTGAGTTCATGTATCATTTCATTTTTTTTCACAAGTTAGCGGAAAATGACACTTTCTGAGGAAAAAAAAATAATAATAAAGTTTCCATTTCTGCTAACTTCTGGCAAAAAAAAAAAAATATCTCCCACGGACTCACTATGCCCCTCAGTGAATACCTTGGGGTGTCTACTTTCCGAAATGGGGTCATTTGTGGGGTGTGTTTACTGTTCTGGCATTTTGGGCGGGGCTAAATTGTGAGCATCCCTGTAAAACCTAAAGGTACTTGTTGGAATTTGGGCCCCTTTGCGCACCCAGGCTGCAAAAAAGTGTCACTCATGTGGTATCTTCGTACTCGGGAGAAGTAGGGCAATGTGTTTTGGGGTGTATTTTTACATATACCCATGTTGGGTGAGAGAAATATCTCTGTAAACTGACAACTTTGTATATAATTTAAAAAGTTGTCATTTACAGAGATATTTCTCACACCCAGCAGGGGTATATGTAAAAATACAGCCCAAAACGCATTGCCCTACTTCTCCTGAGTACGAAGATACCACATGTGTGCCACTTTTTTGCAGCCTGGGTGCGCAACGGGGCCCTAATAACAATGAGTACCTTTAGTATTTTACAGGGCATTGTTACGCATTTAGATTCCAGACTTCTTCTCACGCTTTAGAGACCCCTAAAATGCCAGGGCAGTATAAATACCCCACAAGTGACTCCATTTTAGAAAGAAGACACCCCAAGGTATTCCGTGAGGGGTATGGTCAGTTCATATAAAATTTTATTTTTTGTCACAAGTTAGTGGAATATGAGACTTTGTAAAAAACAAAAATAAAAAAAATAAAAAATCAATTTCCGCTAACTTGTGCCAAAAAAAAATAAATTCTGTGAACTCGACATGCCCCTCACGGAATACCTTGGGGTGTCTTCTTTCCAAAATGGGGTCACTTGTGGGGTATTTATACTGCCCTGGCATTTTAGGGAACCTAAAGCGTAAGAATCCAAATGCGTAAAAATGCCCTGTGAAAATTAGGGGCCCTAAAGCGTGAGAAGAAAAATGAGTAAAAATGCCCTCCTAAAAGGTACTCATTGGAATTTGGGCCCCTTTGCGCACCCAGGCTGCAAAAAAGTGTCACTCGTGGTATCGCCGTACTCAGGAGAAGTAGGGCAATGTGCTTTGGGGGTGTATTTTTACATATACCCATGCTGGGTGAGAGAAATATCTCTGTAAATTGACAACTTTGTATAAAAAATTTTAAAAAGTTGTCGTTTACAGCGATATTTCTCACACAAAGTATGGGTATATATAAAAATACACCCCAAAACACATTGCCCTACTTCTCCTGAGTACGGCGATGCCACATGTGCCACTTTTTTGCAGTCAAGATGCGCAAAGGGGCCCTAATTCCAATGAGTACCTTTAGGATTTCACAGGGCATTTTTACGCATTTGGATTCTCACGCTTTAGGACCCCTAAAATGCCAGGGCAGTATAAATACCCCACATGTGACCCCATTGTGGAAAGAAGACACCCCAAGGTATTGCGTGAGCGGCATGGCGACTTCACAGAAAAAAAATTTTTGGGCACAAGTTAGCGGAAATTGATATATTTTTTCTTTTTTACAAAGTCTCATATTCCACTAACTTGTGACAAAAAATAACATTTTCCATGAACTCACCATACCCCTCACGGAATACCTTGGGGTGTCTTCTTTCTAAAATGGGGTCACATGTGAGGTGTTTGTACTGCCCTGGCATTTGAGGGTCTCCGCAATCATTACACGTATGGCCAGCATTAGGAGTTTCTGCGATTCTCCGTATATTGGGCATACGGGTAATGAGATTTTTTTTCCGTTCAGCCTCTGGGCTGAAAAAAAAATAAAAATGAACTTTCGTTCCACAAAAATATAGAACATGTCCTATTCTTGTCCGCAATTGCGGACAAGAAAAAGCATTTTCTATATAGTTCTGGCAATGTGCGGATCTGCAAAATGCGGAAAGCACATTGCCGGTGTCCGTGTTTTGCGGATCTGTGGATCCACGGATCCGCAAAACACATATGGACGTCTGAATGGAGCCTTACAGGGGTGTGATCAATGATAGGGGGGTGATCAGGGAATCTAGATGGGGTGATCAAGGGGTTAACAAGGGGTTAATAAGTGACAGGGGGTGTAGTGTGGTGCTTGGTGCTACTTTACATAGCTACCTGGTCCTCTGGTGGTCGATCCCAGCAAATGGGACCACCAGAGGACCAGGTAGCAGGTATATCAGACGCTGTTAACAATCAGCGTCTGATATACCTGTTTGATGCGATTTATTTCACATCTACAGCCTGCCAGCGATTGATCATCGCTGGCAGGCTGCAGTATAACTGCGCGCGTTCACAGCAAATCTCGCGTCTCGCGAGATGACGCACGGATGCGTCCAGCCAGAGCAACAGTACCTCCGGCCGGACGCATCCGTGCGTTCGGCGGTCCTGAGGTGGTTAATTACTTTACACAGTTTAGTGTCATCTGCAAAATAGATGTGGGGTTTTTGTAACGTGGGGTTTATTATAAATATCTCATAATGACATAAATAAAGATCTGCTGCATCGGACTGACTTTGTGCATCTCCCAATTCCCAGATTAAGACTCGAAGGAACATTAGCTAAGCAAATTGGGCTGAAATCTGTTGCCAAAAATGGAGTAAGTGTCATGTGCCAAATTTATTATGGCCCAGACTTACTAATCCTATAGACCAGGGCCAGCTTCTGCTGGCAGACCCTAACTGGCAAAATATGGGTCAGGGGCCTCTATCCTCAGATCACCTATACATGCCTGAGGTGGAAACACCCCTTTAAGACCCTACAACTGCATGATTCTCTGATGTTTAAAAGGGATTTAATACTTTCTCAGTCACTTTCACTTAACATGTTGCTGCTGCTGTAAAAAGTTCCCCTAAAAAGGCCACAAAAGTGCAAACTAGCGTAAAATAGCCTAAATGCCAGCGGCAACATGCAGTGCATAAAAATGCATACGTCTCATAACCCAGATTTTCTTTACTTATACTAACCTTGTAAAATATCCTCCGTACAAATAGTGCAGTAAGTTCACTTACAAATTCCTCTCTATGACATTATTTGTAGACGTTTGTGGTGTCAGCTTTTGACATCTCCTAAAACAAAATTCTGTACATTAGTCAACGGTAAAGCATTCCAAGGGTGTAGAAAACGTTGCATAATTCATACTTTTCATACCCTACAGCTGCTGTGAATGTCTTAGGGAAGTGCTGTGTGTGTATAACGCTTGAGTGCTCTGTTTTCCCTTTGGCAAACTGAACGTGACAAAAAGTTATGACATTTAAGTATACAGATATTACATGCAAATCTAGCTGCTCTGCACCAGTTCTCGCGCTTTTTTTTTTTTTTTTTTTTTTTTTACACCAGGGCCAGTTTAAATAAATAATGAGGTTTTCTACCCTGCCTTGGTGTCTGATGTTTTTGCCAAAGGCCAGTCATTTCTGAAAGATAATCAGAGATATTGTTATAACCATTATTGGTGCTTCAACCGAAGCTTAATAAATGTGAGAAGCATTACCAACCTTACCTTGAACGTGGCTCTGCTGTACTCACATGGTGCTGTGAATACTGGACAGTAGATCCCCAGTCAGGCAGGAACTCACAGCATTATAAATCACTGTAAGGGCTCGTTCACACAAACGTTTTTTGCTTTCCGTATACGGGCTGTTTTTATACGGAACCATTCATTTCAATGGGTCTGCAAAAAAAAAACGGAATGTACTCCGTATGCATTCCGTTCCGTATTTCCGTTTTTCCGTTTTGCAACATTTTGAGTCCGGTCCTATTATTGTCCACAAATCACGTTCAGTGGCTCCATTCAAATCAATAGGTCTGTATAAAAAACGGAATGCATACAGAACACATATGTCCGTATGTCATCCGTTTTTTGCGGATCCATACTGTAGAAATGCTATGCCCAGCCCATTTTGCACGTGTTTGGTGTTTGCAATGATTACAAAGTTCCTGTTTTTGCGGAAAGACGGAACGGAAACGGAAACACAACGGATCCAAAAAACTGAACAATGGATCAGTGAAAAACGGACCGCAAAACCATATGGTCGCGTGAACAAGCCCTAATGCTGTGAGTCTGGATCAGATGAGCTGCGGTCAGTCCGAGAAATGTGGCTGTCACGAGAAACAACCTTCTGCAGCTAACCTTAAAGGGGTAAATGGATAGGTGACAAATTCTAGAAAGGGGGACCTCAGTGCACCCCAGCCGCACACTGTGACAGGGAGGAGTTTCCATAAAGTGTTATAGAGCTGCCTTACCATTCATACACTCTAGAAGTAAAGTAAACCGCCAACCCCAGCATTTGTGGCCAGAATTTCATGTTTTTTTTTACACGTCCCCAAAAACATAGAGTGGCAGCACTTTTAGACACTTCTCGTTTTGGAAATTTTTTCGAATGGTCCTTTCTAATACTGCTTAGATATTTCTGGTATTGGAAATTGATTTGAAAGATCCTTTGTTTTTAATCTCTGTGCAGTGCTCAGGGTACTTTTACACTTGCGGCAGGACGGAATCCGGCAGGCTATTCAGCCTGCCGGATCCGTCCTGCCACAAGTGCCCGTGCACTGCCGTGCTGCCGCTCCGTCCCCATTGACTATAATGGGGTGGGGGGCGGAGCTACGGTGATTTCCGGCAGTGCACAATACAGTGCACTTGTGGCAGGACTGATCCGGCAGGCTACAATACTCCTTACAATACTCCTTATTCTAAAAATCAGCGTATGCTGTGTGCTTACAAGGTCACTCGTTGTTACCTTTTAACAAGAAACTATGACATATCAAACATATGTTTCATTGGATTACCTCTTTAACCTCCTAACAGTCCCGTAATAATAATCGGAAAAACTCTCCCAAAAATGTCACTTTTTTTTATTGTAGATTCTTAGGCCCCTTTCACACGGGCAAGTTTTCCACGCGGGTGCAATGCGTGATGTGAACGCATTGCACCCGCACTGAATCCGGACCCATTCATTTCTATTGGGCTGTGCACATGAGCAGTGATTTTCACGCATCACTTCTGCGTTGCGTGAAAATCGCAGCATGCTCTAGTTTCTGCGTTTTTCACGCAACGCAGCCCCCATAGAAATAAATGGGGATGCGTGAAAATCGCAAGCATCCACAAGCAAGTGCGGATGCAGTGCGATTTTCCCGCATGGTTGCTAGGAGATGGGGACCCAATCTTTATTATTTTCCCTTATAACATGGTTATAGGGAAAAAAAATAGCATTCTTTAATACAGAATGCTCAGTAAAAGGACAATTGAGGGCAAAAAATAATAAAAAATTAACTCACCTACTCCAATTGATCGCATAGGTGCCGGTCTCCTGTTCTGTCTTCAGCTGGGGGGGTAAAGGACCTTCCGTGATGTCACTGGGTCACATGGTCCAATCACATGCTTCTATCACTATTGTGATGGGAGCAAGTGATTGGACCATGTGACCCAGTGACGTCACGGAAGGTCCTTTTGGGTTGTCAGTCATCTTGATTCCTTCTTCCCTCAGATATGGTTTTCCTAATGAACCCTATATTTCCCATCATGCCTTACTTTTCAGAGACCAAGAGGGTGGAGTCTCACCACACTGCACTGCTTTGTGTCCTCCAAGGGCAGCCATGATAGATTAGTGACACAGGTGCCGTCCCCTCACACTGCAGGGTCTCTATGTTTTCCTATGTAATAAAGTGTCAGCTTGTCTGCCCTCTTTGCCCTGTCATCTCTCTCTCCCCTACTTGTCATAGAATTACACTGGAGAGTCAGCACACACAGATAGTACAGACAGGTATTGTGTATCAGAAGCTTTATGTAACTGCAGCTAATCACTGTAAACATCCCTACTAGCTATCTGCACTCCTGCTTCTTTAGATAGGATAGACAATATATCTTCAGCGGAATGCAGAGTATATACAGAGGAGTGGGGGAGGGGCATGAGAGGAGAGATTTGATTGGTGATCAGTTTGTTCTGTACAGGGAGAGACTCGGCACCTGTTTATACATTAGCAGTCAGTCTTGAGGTCACCTGACCAGGTTTCCATAATGAAAAAATGTATGGTATATGAGTTAGGGTTGTAACAAATTGCGCTGCTAGAATACATGTGGTGAGTTAGTAATATATGTAAAATAAAATAAAAAGAATCGGCAGTACTTCTTTAAGGGTCTGTTCAGGTTTCATTTTTGCTTTCTGTGATATATTTCCCAATTTATACCATAGAAAGGGAAGTATACGTTGCTTATAGATAAGATTGGATTATAGATAGGCAGTTTTTATACCATATGCCTCTGTATGTATAAGCACAGTAGAATACACGTGTATATACAGTGGGAAAAAAGGTGAGATGATTGAGGCCGGCGTGGCATATGCAAAATGGACGCTTTTAGCACATGCCGTGTTTGTGGATGCCTACAGCTCATGGACTGGGATCTTTCCAATCAAATATGACAAACCTAGTTTAAAAACAAAGTGTGAACAGGAATATTATATATTCTGAATATACTTTACATTAAATGTATGTGGCATGTGTGCACTGCATAAGAGCATGTAGCCAACTCCATCTCATGTGTCACACTTTAGCTTGGCAAAAATTTTCCACCTTTTCTTTCCCAAGAAGCCTGAAAACTTAATTTGATTCCAATTTAATTTGCATTTTGGCAGTCTTGTGCAGAAAACTTGCTTTTACACAATAATGTTTTGGAGGATATCTTTGCTGTGGATGCGTGCCATTTCTTATGGAAGAATTCTGAAAACTTCAGGAGCACTACAGTGTGATTAGCAAACAGAGGTGGAGCTATCACACTATGATGATTGCATAGTGTGTATTTTCTTCTGATGTGTGTGATACATTTCCAGGTAAAATGTCAGTAATTCGCCACTCTCACAATCCGGGTGATGCTCGATTAATAGATTTTCCGTGAATTAATAGTCGAATGAAGTACAATAAAAATCACTGCACCTTTTGTAAGAACCATCTTGCAAACTAACAGATAGCTTCCACAGGCTCATCTATAGGCTCTGTGCACCCGGTGAAGGCCAAAAGGGTGTCTTTTTGGCCTCCGTCTAGCTACATACCTACTATATACCTACCCATATGTCACATACCTTTGTTTTTTTTTTTTGTTATTTTGCTGTATGGAATAGGGCTATTGCTTATCCCCAGGAGAGGTGATAAATTCCTGATTGCTAGGGGGCTCCAAGTCCATGATTATGTAGTGAGCGGGAGTTTGGTTGAGAATGTGTGCTGCTGCTCCTTTTCAAGTCTATGGGACTGATGGCGACAGTCAATAGCCATTTACTGTACAATAGATGTATTGATGTAGCAATCCTTATCTTGGCACTTAAAGGGTTAGTCCCACGAAAAATATTCTACAGTTTTCAAACCAGCACCTGGAACTGAATACTTCTGTAATTGCATGTAATAAAAAAAATTTAATAGCCAATTAATTATTCATTAAAATGTATTTGTATAGGGCCTCCTGCTTTTTGTTCTTTTTCTTTGTCCAGCTCACTGAGAAGACCGCACATGCTCAGTTCTATCCTTCAACTGCCTCCAGAGCTGTGATAGGGAGAGCTGAGACACACCTCCTGAGCTGTGATAGGGAGAGCTGAGACACACCCCCTGAGCTGTGATAGGGAGAGCTGAGACACACCTCCTGAGCTGTGATAGGGATAGCTGAGACACACCCCCTGAGCTGTGATAGGGAGATCATGGACATGCCCCCTGAGCTGTGATAGGGAGAGCTGAGACACGCCTCCAGAGCTGTGATAGGGAGAGCTGAGACACACCTCCTGAGCTGTGATAGGGAGATCATGGACACGCCCCCTGAGCTGTGATAGGGAGAGCTGAGATATTTACAATTTGGGAATTTCCCAATAATGGCCTACTCTTGACACTATTTCAATTTTTTTTATTATTAAAACATAACTTTTATTTCGGAAATATTAATATCATTTAATGAGCCTTAACCTTGTGCTAGTTTAAAGCCAAGGTGGGTTCCTATTGCGACAGTATCCTAGCTAGTCATTCATTTACTAGGTATATTCCTAGCTATGCACAGTCAGGTCGCGCGATCCTGCTGCTAGCTAGCGAGTACTAGACTTTACTGGTATTCAAATTCTTTTGCCACAAAGATTCCAACTGTAAATGGTTAAACATTTCACTAAACTAGTTGGCGTCTTCAGGGGATTCGGGAAGATGCCAACTAGTTTGGCGAAACATGTCGGGGGGCAGTGCTGAATAGATTTGAACCATTTACAGCAACACTTAGAGGAAGGCGGGCACACTCACATCTGGTTAATCAACCTTGGCGAATTATTCTAGCATTAGTTTAATATAAGATACTAATTGAGAGTTATTGACACATAATACATCATCATTGGTAACAAAAATTAAAACAATATAAAACCATAAAGCTAAAAATGCATAGATATAAAAAGCATAAAGAAGGGCCTGTATATCAGGCAGAAAGTATAGTCTAGTAAGTGCCCCGTATATATGGGCACACTGACTGCCTGAAATATGGGTCCAATGGGAGGCTGCCGACTAACTCCGCTTGGATATCTATTTATATGTCAAGTCCGTATTGATATCTGGTTTGTTTGATCCAGAGCATAGACGGTGATGTCCTTCCAATAGGGAAATTAAACGAGTCTAGTATCGTTTATAGACTCTCCATAAAATTCATTCTCCGTTCTCATTCTGTACAGTCCTCTATTTGTAAAGAAAAATTGTCCCTTACCTACCTGCCCGACACTTCATATGGAGGGCCGATGATTGGACGGTAGGCGGTATGCTCTCAGCGTTCCCCGCCGTAGTGATCACGCTCTCATTTTCCAATCCTCGCGTTAGTTGATGTGAGAGTTCGTATGAGGACTCGTCCGTTGGCTGGATCGCGTCTAGGTCGGGGAGGTAATTTCTTAGTTCAATAATTTTTCTCCTTTGGATCCTTAAACTTGCATGGCCATGCTAGAATATTGAAGAATTAGTCACAGGTATAACGCCCAGACGCGTTTCGGGACTGCCGGTCCCTTCTTCAGTGGTGTCATCATACCTGTTGACTTCCGACTTTTTATATCCGGGGGGTCAAATCGAATATCCGGAATTGCGGATCTAATAATTGGATCTTGATGTTATTTTCTTTCGATGTATATATCGTCAGATCCATATCTCCAAGTTAATAGTCCGCAATAGTCATTAATAGAGGTCAGTACCATTAAAGAATACAGATGTGTGTCCATATCCCTTTTAATATCAACTAAAAACGCACCTCTCGTAATGTTGCGGTTTTGGTGCGTTTTTTTGGGAATGGTTGTGTTTTTTGGTATGTAATTCATTTTCCATATAAAAACATCTTTCTATAGATTAGAATTTGTATACATCATTGCATCAGCCTAAAATTTACATATTATGCTTCATCATTCTCATTGTTAAAGGTCTCAATTCTCATCCTTCTTACAATATCTCTTTATTACAAATATGGTGGATACTGAAATCTTTGTAACATCAATCTGAATCTTCAGACCTGTATTATCAGAATGAAAATTCAAAAAATATCTTCAATTTGGGATTTCAGAGGTATGACTTGAATGAAGTATCTTATATTAAACTAATGCTAGAATAATTCGCCGAGGTTGATTAACCAGATGTGAGTGTGCCCGCCTTCCTCTAAGTGTTGCTGGATTATACTTTACCTTCAGGGAAGTGGTGTACCCTGACCTGGGCTGGAGCACCCAATCCATAGAACCAATCAGAGTGAGCCACCACCCTTTCTTTCTTCTTGAACCATTTACAGTTGGAATCTTTGTGGCAAAAGAATTTGAATATCAGTAAAGTCTAGTACTCGCTAGCTTAGCAGCAGGATCGCGCGACCTGACTGTGCATAGCTAGGAATATACCTAGTAAATGAATGACTAGCTAGGATACTGTCGCAATAGGAACCCACCTTGGCTTTAAACTAGCACGAGGTTAAGGCTCATTAAATGATATTAATATTTCCGAAATAAAAGTTATGTTTTAATAATAAAAAAATGAAAATAGTGTCAAGAGTAGGCCATTAATTGGGAAATTCCCAAATTGTAAATACAAAGTGTGAAGGCCTCTACACTATATCCCTGGGTCAAAATAAAAATTTAAAAAGGGATTAAAAAAGGGAGAGCTGAGACACGCCCCCTTAGCTGCAGCAGAAAAGACACTCCCCTTGAGCTGCCAGATTGCTCTACTGGATTTATATCAATGAATGGGGAGATCTCTGGATCCATGTGAGGTACAGGGCTGGTTCTGGCTCTGTATTATTTCTCTGATTTTCATTTTTTTATATTAATCATATGATAACCTCTTTAACAAGTTAACTAAAGAGTTGTGTAATGGAAAGGTGATTTGTCTTAATGTCACTGGTTCATTCATTCATTTTTTGGAGAAAAGACTATAAACTTTGTGTGTGCGCAGGATCATGGGGCCAGAGCTGAGCAGGTTTGCCTCTTGGCCAATACAAAGTGGGAGATATGACACCTCGTTGCATATTATTTTCCCAAGGAGCATTACCACTAAGTCTCCAAACACAGCTGGTCTCCTCAAGGAGAGCCAATGCCCCCCTTAATTGTTACAAACTTCAGAGGGATTGACAAATGGACCTTTGTTTATTCTGGCCAAATATCCCCCCTCCCATACAGTGAGGTGGATTAAGAGACATGGCACAGTTTACTATACATGGTACTTACCCCCTTATTAACTTACTATTCATTCACATACAAGCGATTTGGATAATGAACCAGAAGGGCTTTGAAACTGGTATACCAATGGTTTGAAACTATAAATCTGCGTTCACATTTTCAAAGGGCCAGTCAAGACTGAGGTATGAATCCACTGCACTGCCAAAAGATTTGTAAGTTTTACTGTAGGTCTCCTTATATAAAATGGAAAATGCAAAATAACTGTAGAGCTCCAGTATTGGGTCTACAACACAGTGAAAGCCAGATATCCCTTAAAGGAAAGAAAACCGAGCAAAAGGGTGTCTCCATTGCAGAGATCACCAAATCCACCATATTAAGCGGCCCCTATGTCAAGATCCCGCTCTTTTACAACCTTTAAGGATGTGATGGGGAAAACCTAAGCCAGCTATCCATCCACAGACAGCTGTTTCGGGGTGTTGCCCCTCATCGGTGTGCAGTACGATTCTGGCTAACCGGGAGCAATGCCTTGGAGACTACTCAAACACACCAATAGCTGATCTCAGGGAGACCAGCTACAAAAAACACCGTGGAGCCTCAGTTAAGAGTCTCAACACAGCAATCCGAAGTGCAAAGCTCCCTGGGAAACAGTAATATGCAAAATAACTGGGTTAGCCAGAATCCTACTCCACACTGATAAGGGGCAACACCCCGAAACAGCTGTCTGTGGATGGATAGCTGGCTTAGGTTTTCCCCGTCACATCCTTAAAGCTTGTAAAAGAGCGGGATCTAGACATAGGGGCCACTTAATATGGTGGATTTGGTGATCTCTGTAATGGAGACACCCCTTTGCTCGGTTTTCCTTCCTTTGAGGGATATCTGGCTTTCATTGTGTTGTAGACCCAATACTGGGGCTCCACGTTTATTTTGCATACTCCTATTTCCCAGGGAGCTTTGCACTTTGAATTGCTGTGTTGAGACTCTTAACTGAGTCTCCGCGGTGTTTTCTGTAGCTGGTCTCCCTGAGATCAGCTATTGTTTTTTTGGTTTTTTTCTTATATAAAATGGAGAAGATAGTTGTTTGCGGTTTGTATTTAATTTAATTTTGCTCTTTTTTTCTAATTTTATAAGCCCGGTACCTTTTTTTAATTACAGTGATGTTTAGTCCTTGTAGCTGTAATAACCCACAGCGTTTCCAATAGAGTTTACCTGAAGGTGTCGGTGTGCTTGTGTGTTAGCGGCATCTTGCCGGCTGTAATGATGGGGGGTGGCAGCCTGTATTTGAAGCTCATGGCTGTGTTTGGGGTGTGATTTATGCCCCATTTTTAGCCTGCGATGGAAGGTGCATGCAAGATTGAGTGAGTGGTGATAGAGCCACTTGCAGGTGCTGGGATGGCGTTGCAAGAGACTTTTCTACATCTCAGTCCATGGAAGATGGGTTATGTGGGGGTTTGATGCAGATCTGATTCTTGGTACAAGCCCGCGTGATTTTTTTTTTCCAGTTGCTATTCTGCGCTATTTTCATTTACAACATGTCGTGACAAAATTCCACCACAAATTGTCTGTAGACATTCAGTTATTATATGTAATAACAGATCCAGAACTGTGTTTGAGAAGCACTTTAATGCAGGTGCATGTGTGTATTAAGTGACCTTGACAGTCCCTGTAGACCTCCTTTGTGAATTCCCTCCATTATGCTTAATATGTTTCTCTGACAGTAGTTGGTGTCTCACGTATTAACACTGTTTTTGTTACTAAGCCAGCTGAAAGCCTTTTAGTTAACATAATGGCTTTTGGAAAATGGCTGTGAACATTAGAATGGCAGTAGCCAGACCCCTAAGATAGAATATGAAAGCATTAATCGAGCCTTTATCTTGAATGTTTTCCATTAGCGTAAAACTGTATTGGCACCGAGCATGGTAATTATTCTCTTATAGCGCAGTATGAAATGCAGCATGCAGTGGAAACAATATCTTACTCGAGGCAGAGTCAGATAAATGCATTGTGAACCAGCGTCAGGTCTTTTAGGAAAGGGAGTATGGGTGAGCAATAAACCGTGACCCTAGAGTCTTCTATGTAATCCCGAGTGACTAAATGGGCTCCTTAAAGTAAACCTGTCCTTGAAATCTCAACAGGACCCCTCCTTACAGAGAGCATTTCAGAGAAACGTAGGCGGAATTTATCATTTGCGGTACTTTTAATGTCTTTTTTTTTTTTTCTGACGTTGCACCAGATTTATGAATTGGCTTATGCAGATTTCAAGCAATGTGGCTGCGACTTTATTAAGCATAGAACATCAGTGGGTTACTTGCCATTCTGTGTGACTGCCTGGGACATTTAAATGTTGCATATCATAAATGTGCCATAAAAATGATCTACTTGCCGAAACAGTCCTACCTTTCACGCTATTTTTCAAAGGGGTGTACCTCACAAAAATAAGCAAGATGTTGCAGAAAAAGTCACCCGTAGCATCACTTGTGACTTTTTCATGCCAGAAAACTTGCAGTCTTGATAATTGTCCTCCTAGTTTCAAAAATGAGCCTCCATGGTTAGAAGAGTCCACTGTTTGGCTTCTCACACACAAGGAGAGACGGAGCGGGCTAGGGAAAAGCCACACAGAGGACTCTTCTTCCCATGCCTCCTTTATTTTTTAAACTATGTTGGAGAAGCCTGTCTGGATTTGAGCAGCATGAAACGGATGACAGGTTCCTTTTAAAAGGTTTGTCCAGCTACGGGAACGTTTTTTTTTTTTTAACTGTCAGGTTCTTTGTAGAGAATGTGTCATCAGAAAATTACCTATTATTTACATCACATTGTTGTGTTAAAATTTTATTTTCATTTTTTTAAAAACATTTTCATGTCACCATCTGTAGTATATATAAGTCCTAAAATTGTGCAGTTTTCACACTAGCCACTAGGCCTAAAATATTTTATGACTTCCTGTTCTCTGAGGGCAACCACTTGGGCCATAGACACAGTGGCCATGAGGGGACCTCGTTGACTTCTATGGGAGAGTTTCCTAAGCATGTTCTGTGACTTGTGCAGAGGTCAGCTGGGGGTAGATAAACTGTGACCATCACCTTTTTGTGAATGGTAGATCTTGTTTTATCTTCAGTATGTAGGAGGTGGCTACTGAAAAGTTACATGTAAAACGAAAAAAAAGAAATTTGTCCAAAAATGAAAAAAAAATTATGTTTTTACCATAAAGGCATGATGCATGAAGCACCCTGGCTCTCACAGGCAGGAAGGCTGTAAGTGTATTACAATGAATAATACACTTACAGCCAATGCATTACAATACAGATGTATTATAATGTATTGTAAAGGGGATTAGACCCCCAAAAGTTGTAGAAAAAAAGTTAAAATAAAGTTTTGCATAATAAAACAATAGGTTTCAAGTAAAAAAAAAAAAAAGTGTTCTTTTCCCATAATTAAGAAATAAAAAATATAGGAAAATAACGGAAAAGTATACATATTACATATCTCCACGTTTGTATCGACTGGCTCTATAAAAATATCACATGATCTATCCAGGTGAACACAGTAAAAAACAAAAACAAAAAACAGTGCCAAAACAGCCATTTTTTGCTCACCTTCCCTCACAAAAAGTGTAATACCGAGCGATCAAAAAGGCGTATGTACCCCAAAACGGTACAAATCAAACCGTCATCTCATCCTGCAAAAATGAGACTGTACCTAAGACAATCGCCCAAAAAATAAAAAATAATATGGCTTTCAGAAAATGGCAACACAAAAACAAGATTTTTAAATGTAACAAAAATAAAAAGAATAGACGCATTGTGTATCGCCGCATCCGTAACAACCTGCTCTATAAAAATATCACATGATATGCCCCTCAGGTGAATACTGTAAAAAGAAAAAAATAACTATGCCAAAAAAGCCATTTTTTTCACCTTGCCTCACAAAAAATGTAATACCAAGCGATCAAAAAGTCTTATGTACCCTAAAATGGTACCAATGAAACCGTCACCTCATCACGCCAAAATGAGCCCCCACATAAAACAATCACTCAAAAAATATCTAATATCTGCGCTGCAAAAGCCATATGGCGCTCCTTCCTTTCTGAATCCTGCCATGTGGCCGACAGAAGGTTACCACTACATATGGGGTGTTGCTGTATTCAGGAGAAAATGGGTAACAAATTATGGTGTGCTTTTTCTCCTGTTACCCCTTGTGAAAATGAAAAATTTGGGGCTAAAGCAACCTTTTGTTGGAAGAAATATAACCTTTCATTTTCACAGCCAAGTGTTTCCAAATTCCATAAAACGCTTAGCGGGTCAAAGTACTCAGAACCCCCTTAATATATTTTTTGAAGGGTGTAGTTTCTAAAATGGAATCTCTTTTTGAGGGTTTCTACTGTAGGGGTGCATCAGTGTCTCTTCAATTACAAAATGGTGCCTAAAAATCATTCTAGCAAAATCTACCTCCAAAATCCCTATGGCGCTCCTTTCCTTCTAACCACTGCTACGTGCCCATAGAGCAGTATACCACCACATATGGGGTATTTATGTGAACTGCAGAATTAGAGTAATATATATTGAGGTTTATTTTGCTGTTAACCCTTGCTGTGTTGCAAGAAAAAATTGATTAACATGAAAAATCTGCATGACAAATTTAATTTTGAAATTTCGCCTCCATTTGCCTTTAATTCTTGTGGAACACCTAAAGGGTTAACAAAGTTTGTAACAACAATCATTTGAGGGGTGTAGTTTCTAAAATTGTGTCATTTATGTGTGGTTTCTATAATGTAAGACCCTCAAAATCACTTATATATATATTCTATATCTGAATTGGTGTTTAAAAGAATGATTTGGGAAATTTTGTTGAAAATTTAAAAAATTACTTCTAAGCCTTCTAACGTCCTAAAAAAATGACATTTACAAAATGATGCCAGCATAAAGTAGACATATAGGGACTGATGACTATTTTATGAGGCATTACTATATGTTTTAAAAGTAAAGAAATTCAAATTTGTGAATTTTTCCAAATTTTTTGTAAATTTTTTAATAGGTAAAGGAAAACTATATTGACTCAAATTTACCACTGTCATGAAGTACAATGCGTCACAAGAAAACATTCTCAGAATGGCTTGGATAGATAAAAGTGTTCCAAAGTTATAACCACATAAAGTGACACATGTCAGATTTGCAAAACAATGGCTTGGGCAGGAAGATGAGAACTGGCCCAGGGTAGAAATGGTTAACATGAAGATAATGTTATTTCTTTGCGTGGAGTACATTTGCTAGGGGCAGTGCAGTCTGGCAGAATATAGTCTATAAATGTATAGGACAAGATTACTATGAAAGGTAACACCTCTATTGTAAAGATGGGGCATTTAACACAGGCCCATGCAATGGTGAACTGGTGATGTGGACAGTTTACCCCCTCCTCTTATTCTCCCCTATCCGCACAGTGACTACTGCAGATGAGATAGAGCATGCTCACAACACGCTGCTGTAAAAGATTATAGGGCAGCTAAATGGCTTCGCTAATTATGGACAGACACATATGTTAAAGGGAACCTGCCACCTGATTTGGGGCCACTAAATCAACCGCATACTGTTCTGTAGCAGGGGTTTGATGTCCCAAACCTGCCCAGGACAAGCCCATCCACCCCCACAAAAGAAAGTAAGTGAAATAGCACTTGTGCTATGCAGCGCTGGGGTCCTAGGTTCGAATCTGACCATGGACAACATCTGCATGGAGTTTGTATGTTCTCCCTGTGTATGCGTGGGTTTCCTCCGGGTACCCCGATTTCCCCCCACACTCCAAAGACATACTGATAGGGAACTTACTGTAGATCGTGGGCCTCCTTAGGGACAGTGTAATTATAATGTCTGTAAAGCACTGCAGAATATAGCAGCGCTATAAAAGTGCGTACATTTTTTTTTTTAAACTGACCAAGCCCAAGAGGCTGGGACTACTCGGATGCTGCTGAGGACAATACATCTTGCTTCACTGCGCATGTGATCTGTGTTCAGTGCATGTGCAGTAAAGCATGGTGTAATGTACTCAGCTTTATTTGCACAGTGTGCCCGTGACCAGTAACACTGGACAAGAGTTCTGGACTCTTCTCCCAGTAAGTTTGACTTTCACTTACTGTCTTATTCATGAATGGATGGGTTTGCTTTGGGACCCCAAACCTCAGCTGCATAACCTAATGCTGGTGGTCCAGTGCCTCAAAGCGAGGTTCTTTTTAAGGTGATACATCCTCTTTAAGAAGAGAAATGTTACTGTACCTAGCAGTATATTTCACATTTTAATTGCATGTTGCATAATAATTTCATTCCGGTTTTTGACATTCTACTTATTTTATACTGTACATATCATTAAATATGTCGTTTTGGAGCTAGAAAAAACAAAAACATAATCTTCAGACGTAATGACTTTCAATAAACAGGGATCATAATTATCCAGTTTTGTTAATTTCAGCAGTTCTGAGTTCACATAAAAGCTGCTCAGTACAGAAAAAATATGAAATCTATTGATTTTTTTGGAGCTTTGATGTTGGCTAAGACTTTATAATATCGTTAAAGATGAGGAAATAAAACTTTTGGATATTTGACTCAAATCTAAATCAAATCTGTTCTTTCACTTGGAACTAGAATAAATCTGATTTTGGACCTAACAGTAGACAACACACTGGAGAAAGGGTAGATAACTGACCAGACCGATGATTGCTTTAATAGAAGCCATGTATTCATCATTGACACAATATAGGTGCAATCTGAATCTATTGGGCCCCAATGGAAAATGTGTAAGAGGTTACCCCAGCCATTGTGTACCAGTCATACTTACTGTATGTGGTAAAGGTTGCTGGATCCCCTCAAACACCAGGACCAGGGTATGATTCCAGTATCTTCTCTGGTGATACATTAGTTTCTGCTATAACTCTGGCTGCCATCAATATGGAATTTTAAGCTTGCTCTCTTCCTAAACCCATGTTCTCTTGGACCTCCTGGTAGATCCAGGGGCACCAAATGATTCAAAGAATTCTACCTAAAACAAACACATGTCTGTATATTAGTAAATCAGAAGAAGATGAATCTAGAGTAATTGTCATCTTTCCACATTGTTGTGGCAACCATTTTGGCAAAAGTGACAACTTTTGAATTACATTCTCTGAATTTTGATGATAAAACTGTCACGTTGTCTTTGTTTCAACCTTGGACAACTTGGCAGTGGATCATCAGTTTCTGGGCAGCTACAGTGAAACCTTCCCAAAAGACCAACTCTTTTAGAAGACCATCCCTGATCTAGACCAGATTTTTTGTAACAAAATTTTAAACTTTTTATGTTGGCAGCACTGTACAGAGGGCAGCCCATCTAGCAGACCACACTTTCCAGCTATTTAGGTGGTTGCATCAGAAGACTAGAGTTTTACTGTAGTTCAAAAGTGCAAACCAATATGGATACACATCCTGTTGTCATGTTAGCAAAATTGGCCACCACTAGAGAACATTTTTTTTGACCCCTGCTCTTGATTCTGAAAATGTAAGCATACATTTACATTTTTGTATTTTGGGTGGAAATCTCAGTTCTAAGTGGATGGGGACTAATATACATTCTAATTGCAGCTTGGGTTGACACGATATACTATGATTTACTGCTGACCCATCCTCTGGATACATCATCAGTATCTGATCATGGGGATCCAACACCTGGGATCCCTGCTGATCAGCTGTTTGAGAAGGCATCCCAGCTCGCAGTAGGCCCGTGGCCTACCCTCTACACACCTAGGACAGCATCATCCATTTGATAGTGGCTGTGCTTAGTATTGCAAACTACAATTCCCAGCATGCTCCATTCATTTCTATGGAGTTCTGAGAACAGCCAAGCAAGTGTTCATCTTGGGAGTCAGAGTTTAGCCATCACAGGCCTTGGTAAAGCTGCGAGAAGGCCACGGCAATACTGCTAGCACAGGTGTCTTCTCAAACAGCTGATCGGTGGGAGTCGAACCCCCACCGATCGGATACTGATGACCTATGCAGAGGATAGATCAGAAATAAAAGTATCTCGGAAAACCCCTTTAATAATACACTTTCTGTCTAATAAGGAGTAATAATGATTCTTTAATGCAATTTCTGTCCATAGGAAGAAGATCTCGAAGCTCAAGTTTCATTCCTTCAGGGACAGCTGAATGATTTAGATGCCATGTGCAAGTACTGTGCAAAAATCATGAATACTCACCTTGGTAAGTAGTAATGGGATTCACCACATTTCCAAAAACGTTATCTCTGTTATATATAAGGGAATGAATGTAGGATAATGATAGCATAATTATAGCATGTCATCATGGCTGCAGTCATGGCGATGCATTTCACTGGTTTGATAGATTGAAGGGTCATATCAAAAAATGAACTTGCTGGTTAGTAGCTTATCTGTATTCATTGACTGGCCAATAAACAGAAGTAAAGAAAACACAACCAGGAAATTAGTAGTGAAATAATGCAGTTATATATTTATTTTTATGTCCGGGTCAAAGTCATCCAGAAATATTGTTGTACATTATTACTGTAATATAATTCATTATAATTACCAGTTATCATCCAACATCCTTACATCATAATGATCATTGATTGTAGTGCTTACTGTGAATATTTCCGTTGATGGAACACAGTTTCTGCCATTGTTCTCCATATTTCTGGACTGCAAATATTAAATTATATACATATAAACGGCTGGCTCACAGCAGATATAACATTCAATAATTTATTCAATTATACACCAATATAAAATGTATAAAAAATGTATGTAATAGTGCCAAACTGTCTCACAATCACGGTCCCTGCATTTTATCCTATTTGCGGAGCTGTCGCAAAAGGTACTAGGAATATTGCGGTAAGAAAAAGCCTATAAAAAAATGAAAGTCATTATAAAAAATCTAGAGTTGGTGCACATTAGATTTTTTTCTCTCCTTTCAGATTTGACATAAATTCCATTTAGGATAATTCCAGTTATCTGGTCATACACCACCTGTTAGTGTAAGGCTTTGTTCACATCAGCGTTCAGCCTTTCCGTTTTCCTGCTCCGTTTAGGAGCAGGAGAACGGAAAGGACGGATTCGGCACATAACGGTCATGTGAACGGAGCCTAAAGACTATGGGGTCCGCTAGGTTTCCGCTCAGAAGATGACAGAAGAATAGTGCATGCAGGACTTTTGTCTCCGCTTCAAAAATCTTCTTCTGAGCGGACACCTAACGGACCCCATTATTGTCTATGGGGTCTTTAGGCTCAGTTATGTGCCGAATCTGTCGTCCTTCTCCTAAACGGAGCAAGAGAACGGAAAGGCTGACCGGTGATGTGAACAAACCTTAAGTCAATTATAATTGGAATGCCGATACTATGTTGCCACAATGTGTCTTGTAAGTGCCTTACTTGTCACCATCAGATACCTGCCTGTCCCACTATTCACTTTATGGTCAATACGAACAGGTTTCAAAGCAGCATTAATTTAACGCTTAGCTAGACACACACCACCTTCGTGTTGATGATAATAGCGGGGATACTATATCTCATGTGACTGGTATGTTAGACCAGATATCTAATAGAGCAATGCCGATTCTCAATGACCAGAGTTTCCCCATTTTGCTGTGGGGTTAGTTATTAGTATAAGGAACTTTCCTGCAGTTAGAACTTGTATTTGGTTCACCTCTATCCACGCTGCACTTCTGAATCCTTTAGTCCTCCCGTGTCCCGGCACACTTGCGCATGCGTGATAGCAGTGTGAGCACGCCAACTTCTGCTCAATCGGGATCCAAGGTAGTAGAGAGATAACAGAAATCTTCTTGATATATTTCGTAGTTGCACTCTCTGGAATATTGCTGCCATCACACCAGACGCGTTTCGAAACTAGCCGTTTCTTCCTTAGTGGTTGTAGACCACGTCTAGTTTATAAACGTCTAGTTTCGAAACCCATCTGGTGTGATTGTGGTAATAATCCAGAGTTCAACTGGGGTGGTGTTTGTCTAGCTAAGCGCTAAATTGACCATAGAGTGAATAGTGGGACAGGGCGGTTTCTGAAGGTGACAAGTATTGCAGTTACAAGACACAACATAGACGCAACATAGTATCGGCATTCCAATTATAATTAACTTACACTAACAGGTGGTGTATAACCAGATAACTGGAATTATCCTAATTGGAATTTATATCAAATCTGAAAGGAGAGAAAAAATCAAATGTGCACCAACACTGGATTTTTTATAATGACTTTCATTTTTTTATAGGCTTTTTCATTACCGCAATATTCCTTGTACCTTTTGCAAGAGCTCTGCAAATGGGATAGAATTCAGGAACCGTGATTGTGAGACATTTTAGTACTATTACATTTATTTTTTATAGATTTTAAATTGGTGTATAATTGAATAAATTATTGAATGCTCTCTCTGCTTTGAGCCAGCCGTTTATATGTATATTTTTCTTTTTTATTCTAGCTAAGTGGTTATAGGAGGCTGAGCACCAGCGTTTATTCTGGTGAGCTCCCTATGCTTAATTGTTGTGTATAAATATTAAATTATGATATACCATACATTTTAGGTAAACACTAGAGCCGCGCTGATCTTACAGCAGTATCTTTAGTATTCGTCATTAACCCCTTTGAACACCATTTTCATTTTTTACATCCAGCCCTCCCAAAGCCATAACTTTTAAATTTTTTCATTCACATAGCCATATGAGGGTTTGTTTTTTGCAGGACAAGATGTACTTTCTAATGGCACCATTTACGGTTGCATACAATAGGGTGGGAAGCCGTAAAAAAAATCCAAATGGGGTGGAATTATAAAAAAAAAACACCATTCTGCCACAGTTTTATGGGGGAGGGGGGGAGGTTTGCTCCATTTTTCCGTGCGGTAAAACTGACCTTTTACTTTTATTCTCCAGGTTATTACGATTACAACAATACCACATATGTATAATTTTTCTAACGTTTTAATACGGAAAAAAATGTAAAACTAATTTTTACTTTCCATTGCCATATTCTGACCTCCATAACTTTTTATTTTTATGTGTATGGAGCTGTGTGGGGGCTAATTTTTGCAGGATGCTCTGTACTTTTCAATGATACCATAACTTTTTGATCACTTTTTATTCAATTTTTTGTGGGAGGTGCAGCTACAAAAACTTCGAATTGGCCATTTTGACATTTTTTTTTCAGTTTTGCCTTTTGCCATATGGGATAAATATTTTTAGGCCCCTTTCACACTTGCGTTTTTGCTTTCCGTCCTAGAGTTCCGTCCTCGGGGCTCTAGGACGGAAAGATACTGATCAGGATTATCCTAATGCATCCTGAATGGAGAGAAATCCGTTCGGGATGCATCAGGATGTCTTCCGTTCAGTATGTGAACGTTTTTTGGACGTTGACAAAAGCGCAGCATGCTGCGGATTTGTCTCCGTCCAAAAATCCGGAAGACATGCCGTAGCGCCGGATCCGGAATTAATGCCCATTGAAGTGCATTAATCGGATCCGCCTATACTCAACGTCGCTTTGGCGCATCGCCGATCCGACGTTTTGCTTTTCTCCATTGTTACCATGGCAGCCAGGACGCTAAAGTCCTGGTTGCCATGGTAAATGTAGTGGGCAGCGGGGAGCAGTATACTTACCATCCGTGCGGCTCCGGGGTGCTCCAGAGTGACGTCAGGGCACTCCACACGCATGGATCACGTGATCCATGGGCATGGGGCGCTCTGACGTCATTCAGGAGCGCCCCGGGAGCCGCACGGACTGTAAGTATACCGCTCCCCTGCTCCCCACTGCTACTATGGCAACCAGGACTTTAATAGCATCCTGGCTGCCATAGTAACCTGAAAGCATTTCGAAGACTGATCAGGATCCTGATCAGTCTTCTAATGCTTTCAGACGACTTGCGTTCTGCCGGATCTGGCGGGACGGAAGTGCCCGCCGGATCCTCAAAACGCAAGTGTGAAAGAGGCCTTATTTTTTAATAGTACGGGCGTTTTTGCACAAGACAATGCCCATGATGTTAATGTTTCCCTAGGGAACTATAGAAAGCAATCATTAGCAGATGAAGTGAAAAGATACTCAATAAAGAAACTTTTCTTCTTTGTTAAATGCCCTGCCACACTGCTCTTCAGTGGCCCTGTTGATCTTTGTTGACTTGTCCTTCAGTGATGATCTGCCATACATGCGGGCATTCTTTGACTAGCTGCAGTGCTCACGTAGGGCACATCATTGTTATAGTGAAGTAAACAGAGCCCAGCAGGAACCACCAGTATGGTGGCACAGGAGCGAATTTAACAGGTGAGTATAAGCTGAGATAAGCGAGTGCTGTACTCACAGTCCCACAGACGTGAACGGAGCAGTTTCCTCACATGCACATCTCTGCGTCATTCTCACAGGGGACTTTGGGGTTCCAGCTGTTGGCCTCCACACATTTATTTTCTAGAGTGTGAAAAGGTGATACGTGTTGTTAATTTGAAAGCCCCCCTAAAATGTGCCTTCACTTTGAAAAAACTTTGATATGCTATAGCGACATATCAAAGATTATGATCAGTTGGGGTCTGAGTGCTGAGACCCCCACCAATGACTAAAACAAGGAGATGGAAGCGCTCATGTAGACATTCTATTGCGCCAATCTTCTCTCGTGTTAGGATAGACAATGTGCTATGTGAGCGCTTCTCTCTCCTCCTAGCGATCGGTAGGGTTCTCAACTCTCAGGCCTCCACCAATCAAAACTTGCCTGGGCACTTTAAACAGGTTGTCTTTTTGAGAAAACCCATTAGCAAATACCCTATTAGGGAATTAACAGAAGGGGTTTGTAGTCCCCGTTTTGGACCCTATCAGAGTGGAGGAAGGCTACCAAAAATCTTTTGGTTTGGAGGAAACCACAACTCAGACTACTCATTAATTCCATTGGTGCTGTGTAATGATTGATTAGCCTTGTGGTGGCGCTGTAGGGAACTTGAACACTTGCTGCAAGATACCCTCACAGGCTTCCATTGGTCATTCTGTTCCAAAGTTTAAACTATAGCCTACATTTATCATGATGTCTGTGGCCACAATGTGTGATGATATAAGGCCTCTTTCACACGAGCGTGACGGATTAGGTCCGGATGCCTTCAGGGAAACTCGCACCATTTTGAAAGCAAGTTCAGTCAGTTTTGTCTGCGATTGCGTTCGGTTGTTAAATTTTTTCAGCGCGGGTGCAATGCGTTTTGATGCGTTTTTCACGCGTGTGATAAAAAACTGAAGGTTTACAAACATCTCCTAGCAAGCATTAGTGAAAAACGCATTGCATCCGCACTTGCTTCCAGATGCAATGCGTTTTTCACTGAAGCCCCATTCACCTCTATGGGGCCAGGGCTGCGTGAAAAACGCAGAATATAGAACAGGCTGCGTTTTTCACGCAACGCAGAACTGATGCGTGAAAAAAACACTCACGTACACAGACCCACTGAATTGAATGGGTCAGGATTCAGTGCAGAAAACTCGCTCGTGTGAAAGAGGCCTAAGGGACTTTGTAAGAAGTCCAGTTCTACCTGTCTTCTTAGGGCATTCTAATTTACTTGAAATGACAAATCCAAATCGTACTGCACCTTCTCTGTGGGTTACACTTTATGGCAACTAATGACAGTCTCATTTCAGGTAATATTTAGACTGGAGGATGGTTCATAAAATAAGGGGAAGATGATTTAATATGTTTCACAGTAAGCTCCACATATGCAGTAATTTGCTGCCCGTCTGCCTTACTTACTATGTTGTGTTAAAAAAAACGCCACTATGGAAGTCAGTCGTACATCACACTGTAGCTTGGCTGCATATTAATATAATAAATTAGATATGCCAGACTGAACATTTGTGAGGGATTTTTCTTTGGAGTAAACAAGCCAGGGTAATGTGTTACTGATGAGCGAGTGGTGATAAAAGAAAAAAAAACACTTTTGAAATCATTATGTAGATTTTTTTTCTTTATTAGCGACTCCATCCTTGCTTACAAAAAGGGAATAACATCTTCCTTTAGTAATTACTACAAACTCCTGGTGTTACAAACACCAGTCTTAGTATAAAGTCTGTTTGCACAAATTTGGTGCATTTCCAGGCATTTCATGCTCCAGACTTTTATAGCTGGCGTAGGTTTCAACTATTATTTATGCCATCTTCTTGTGTAAATGATAAATTACTGTAAATCTGGCGGACTACGAGAGTCAACACCTCTTCCGTTCCATCATTTGCGACTTTTGTTTACAAGTAGTAAACTTTAGTAAATGTTCCTCACTGTCTTGTTGGAAGATCAGCCTTTGGCCCAGAGCACTCTGGATTAGGTTTTCATTAAGAATACATCTGTACTTTGCTCCATTCAGCTATCCTTCAGCTCTGAACAGTCTGTCTCCAAGCTGCTGAAAAACACCCCCACAGCATGGTTCTGCCACCACCATGCTTCACTGTAGGAATGCTATTGGGCAGATGATGAGCAGTGCCTGGTTTCCACCCGACAGGATACTCAAAATTGAAGCCAGATAGTTAAATCTTTGCTTCATCAGGCGAGAGAATCTTGTTTCTCTCAGTCTGCGAGTCCTATAGGTACAGAGTCCTTTAGTTTTTTGCAAACTCCAAGCGGGTTTTCATGGCTTTTACTGACTAGAAGGCTTCTTTTTGTCCACTCATGCATAAAGCCCAGATTAGTGCTGCAGTGATGGATAACCATCCGGGAGTTTCTCCACCTGCACACTGGAGCTCAGCTGGAGTTACCATAGGGTTCTTGGTCACCTCTCTTAATGAGGCCTTTCTCCCCTAATTACATAGTTTGGCGGGGCAGCCAGTCCTAGGCAGAGGAAGAGTCTTGGTTATTCCAAACGTCTTCCATTTAAGAATTATGGAGGCCACTATGCCCTTAGGAACTGTCAGTGAAGCAGACATTTTTTGTATCCTTGTCCGGATCGGTGACTCCACACAACCTGTCTTTAAGCTCTACAGGGAGTTCTCTCCTTGTTATGGTATGTTTTTTTTTCTGATATGCAGTATCAGTTGTGAGTCCTTATATAGATACGGGTGTGTCTTTTCAAATGATGTCCAATCAACTGAATTTATCACAGGTAGACTCCAATCAAGGTGTAGAAACATCTCAAAGATGTCATATCTATTACATGTTGTAAGACAGATTGGAAATATTGTTCAAATGTTGTTTAGGATATCCTGTACAATTGTGAATGCATTGTTTTGTGAACAGCGTCTGATATAGCTGCTACCTGGTTCTCTGGTGGTCCCATTTGCTGGGATCGACCACCAGAGGACCAGGTAGCAATGTAAAGTAGTACCAAGCACCACACTACACACACACATTAACCCCTTGTCACTTATTAACCCCTTGTTCACCCCATCTACACTCCCTGATCACCCTCCTTTCACTGATCACCCCCCTGTAAGGCTCCATTCACATGTCCATATGTGTTTTGCGGATCCGCGGATCCGCAAAACACGGACACCGGCAATGTGCTTTCCGCATTTTGCAGATCAGCACATTGCCAGAACTATATAGAAAATGCCTTTTCTTGTCCGCAATTGCGGACAAGAATAGGACATGTTCTATATTTTTGCGGAACTGAAGTGCAGACCTGGAAGTGCGGATCCGCAATTCCGGATCCGCAATTCCGGATCCGAGCGGGACAAAGTCTGACCCATAGAAATGAATGGGTCTGCAATTCCGTTCCGCAAACAGAATTGGGACATGTGAATGGGGCCTAAGGGTCCCTTATCACTGCCAGTTAGTTAGCTACTTGTTAGGTAGTTGGCGCCCAGCCCACCGCACCGCAGTCACTGATTTTGGCAGAGATTTTTTCATCCACATCGATCGATGCGAATGAAAAAATCTGTGCCGTTCATTTTTTTTTTTTTCAGCCCGGAGGCTGAACGGAAAAAAAAAAATCTCATTACCCGTATGCTCAATATAAGGAGAATAGCAGAAACTCCTATTGCTGGCCATACGTGTAATGATTGCGGAGACTCTCAAATGCCAGGACAGTACAAACACCTCACATGAGACCCTATTTTAGAAAGAAGACACCCCAAGGTATTCCGTGAGGGGCATGGTGAGTTCATGTAAAATTTTATTTTTTGTCACAAGTTAGTGGAATATGAGACTTTGTACAAAAAAAAAAAATATCAATTTCTGCTAACTTGTACCCATTTTTTTCTGTGAACTCGACATGCCCCTCACGGAATACCTTGGGGTGTCTTCTTTCCAAAATAGGGTCACATGTGGGGTATTTATACTGCCCTGGCATTTTAGGGGTCCTAAAGCGTGAGAATCCAATTGCGTAAAAATGCCCTGTGAAATCCTAAAGGTACTCATGGGAATTTGGGCCCCTTTGCGCATCTTGGCTGCAAAAAAGTGGCACACGTGGTATCGCCGTACTCAGGAGAAGTAGGGCAATGTGTTTTGGTGTGTATTTTTATATATACCCATACTTTGTGTGAGAAATATCGCTGTAAACGACAACTTTTTAAAAAAATTTATACAAAGTTGTCAGTTTACAGAGATATTTCTCTCACCCAACATGGGTATATGTAAAAATACACCCCAAAACACATTGACCTACTTCTCCTGAGTACGGCGATACCACATGAGTGACACTTTTTTACAGCCTGGGTGCGCAAAGGGGCCCAAATTCCAACGAGTACCTTTAGGTTTTACGTGGCTGCTCACAATTTAGCCCCGCCCAAAATGCCAGAACAGTACAAACACACCACAAATGACCCCATTTTGGAAAGAAGACACCCCAAGGTATTTGCTGAGGGGCATAGTGAGTCCATGAAAAATTGAACTTTTTGTCACAAGTTAGCGGAAAGGGAGACTTTGTGAGAAAAAACAATAAAAAATCAATTTCCGCTAACTTGTGCCAAAAAAAAAAATCTTCTATGAACTCGCCATGCCCCTCACGGAATACCTTGGGGTGTCTTCTTTCCAAAATGGGGTCACATGTGGGGTATTTATACTGCCCTGGCATTTTAGGGGCCCTAAAGCGTGAGAAGAAAAATGCGTAAAAATGCCCTCCTAAAAGGTACTCATTGGAATTTGAGCCCCTTTGCGCATCTTGGCTGCAACAAAGTGGCACACATATAGTGTCGCCGTACTCAGGAGAAGTAGGGCAATGTATTTTTACATGTACCCATACTGTGTGTGAGAAATATCTCTGTAAATGACAACTTTTTAAAAAAATTTATACAAATATTATACAATTTATAAAAATATTTCTCTCACCCAACATGTATATGTAAGAATACACCCCAAAACACATTGCCCTACTTCTCCTGAGTACGGCGATACCACATGAGTGACACTTTTTTGCAGCCTGGGTGCGCAAAGGGGCCCAAAACCTTTAGGTTTTACAGGGTTGCTCCCAATTTAGCCCTGCCCAAATTACCAGAACAGTAAACACACCCCACAAATGACCCCATTTCGGAAAGTAGACACCCCAAGGTATTCACTGAGGGGCATAGTGAGTCCATGGGAGATTTTAATTTTTTTTGCCAGAAGTTAGCAGAAATGGAAACTTTATTATTATTTTTATTTCCTCAGGAAGTGTCATTTTCCGCTAACTTGTGAAAAAAAATGAAATGATCCTCGAACTCATCATGCCCCTCCGTGAATACTTTGGGGTGTCTTCTTTCTAAAATGGTGTGATTTGGGGGGTATTTATACTATCCTGGCATTCTAGCACCTGAAGAAACATGACAGGTGCTCAGAAAGTCAGAGCTGCTTCAAAATGAGGAAATTCACTTTTTTGCACCATAGTTTGTAAACGCTATAACTTTTACCCAAACCAATAAATATACATTTATTGGATTTTTTTTTATCAAAGACATGTAGAACAATAAATTTAGAGAAAAATTTATATAGAAATGTAGTTTTAAAAAAAATAAATTACAACAGAAAGTGAAAAATTTCGTCAAAAAAAGTTAAATATTTAAAAAAGTAAAAATGTCAGCAGCAATGAAATACCACCAAATGAAAGCTCTATTAGTGAGAAGAAAAGGAGGTAAAATTCATTTGGGTGGTAAGTTGCATGACGGAGCAATAAACGGTGAAAGTAGCGTAGTGCAGAATTGTAAAAAGTGGCCTGGTCATTAAGGGTGTTTAAGCTAGGGGGGCTGAAGTGGTTAACATAAAAACATGATTTAATCAATAAGTCAAACAATAAGGGATTGTTGCATGCTGCAACTTTTTATGGTGATGGTATCCCTTTAAACAATACCATACCCTGTAGATATGACTATTTTACTGTTGCACAGAGATACAAAACACTATTGTAGTTGGCAATATGGTCACCTATCTTTCAGTAAGGCCCCTTTCACACGGGCGAGTTTTCCGCGCGGGTGCAATGCGTGAGAAGGACGTATTGCACCCGCACTGAATCCGGACCCATTCATTTCTATGGGGCTGTGCACATGAGCGGTGATTTTCACGCATCACTTCTGCGTTGCGTGAAAATCGCAGCATGCTCTATATTGTGCGTTTTTCACGCAACGCATGCCCCATAGAAGTGAATGGGGCTGCGGGAAAATCGCAAGCATCCGCAAGCAAGTGCGGATGCGTTGCGATTTTCCCGCATGGTTGCTTAGCAACGGGACCCGATCTCTATTATTTTCCCTTATAACATGGTTATAAGGGGAAATAATAGCATTCTTAATAAAGAATGCATTGTAAAATGAAGAGGAAGGGGTTAAAAATAATAAAAGTTAACTTACCTTTGCCACTTGATCGCGTAGTCGCGATCTCTCCTCTCTTTCCCTGCAGCATCTAAGATCTACAGGACCTGTGATGACGTCACATCACATGGTCCAATCACATGGTCCATCACCATGGTAAGATGGACCATGTGATTGGACCATGTGATGTGAAATCATCACAGGTCCTTTAGATCTTAGCTGATGCAGGGAAAGAGAGGAGAGATCGCAACTACGCGATCAAGTGGCTAAGGTGAGTTAACTTTTATTATTTTTAACCCCTTCCTCTTCATTTAACAATGCATTCTTTATTAAGAATGCTATTATTTCCCCTTATAACCATGTTATAAGGGGAAATAATAAATTCTCCAGAAGACCCGAAACTGGACTTCAGTGATGAAGTCCGGCTTCGGGTTGGGTACCAAACATAGCGTTTTTTCTCACGCGCGTGCAAAACGCGTTACAAACGTTTTCACCCGCGCGGGAAAACCGTGCATATTCCCGCAACGCACCCGCCTCTTATCCGGGCGTCAAACATGACGCCCGTGTGAAAGAGGCCTAACTGATTTCAGTAAACCTTTTATCCACAGAATTGGTCATTTTCTTGAGTTGTTCGCAACAATTTCCACTGAAGCCCAGATCTTGTGCATTGTTTTTGCTCACTGTATATCTTACATTTATGAGAGGCACCGCACAGGCGCAGCCTCCCTCCATTCATTTCTATGGAGACTCTGAAGCTCCGGCTCGGCTGTTTCAGGCAATCCCATAGAAGTGAATGGAGCATTGGCCGTTCTTGCATAGTGCATTCTCGATTCGTTTATATGAGACTCCCATAAAATTGGATTGAGAGCATGCTGCATGTGCACAGTGCACTTTGGGGGCCCCATTCTAGAGATAGGTGCGGGTCTCAGAAGTGGCAACCCCACCTATCTGACATTCGTGGCTTATCCTAGAAATATGCCACCAATATGTGAGGTGGCACAGCCACTTTAAGGCACCTGATTGTGGCAGTGTTAAGGAAGGAGTATTTCCTAGGAGCACTCGCTCCTGACAACTGCCCTGTGTAAAGGTACCGCCGACCACCCGATGAATGACTGTTGGAAGCATCGCTGATGCAGTCCCGTAAGTCATCATTTTTGGGCAGCAGATAGTCCTGTCTAAATATTGATCTGCAGCTTAGAAGCAATGATTCTCTACGGCAGGGGTGGGAAACCTTTTTCCTGCCGGGGGCCACATAAAATGATCCCGCGGGCCGTAGGTTCCCCACCCCTGCTCTATGAGGAGGTGCGATTGCAGCAGCAATCACTAATCTTCATAGAAAGGAGATGATTGCTGCATGTAAACGCAGCTCTCACCTCCTCTGATGATCAGGCAGCTATCAGACATTAATGGTTCGTTTCTGATAATGCCCGCTGTGTCGGACTTTACTTACATACTATCCAATGCCATTACTATATACAGTACATGTATCTCCACAGTGATTGTTGAAGATGATATGATTTAGAAGTAAAAGATCTAAAATGAGTGGTGTTAGAGGGGTTATCTCGGTATATTATGAAATATATATACATACACATATATAGGTTCCTCCTAGTAAGAGTCAATAATTATTCAGTTTCATTGGTAAAACAAATCTGATGCACTGACTGTCCCCCTTCCTCGTTCTGGTCGATGACACGTAATAACATGCTGCTAGGTTACAGATGGTTTTTATCACAACAGATAATGCCTCTCCGTTTCAGTCAATGTGCACTTAGGTTCACCTTTCCTTGTAACGTCAATCAGAGTTGATCTACATATTGGTAGGGGTTACGTTTATTTTGTTACAGTCAAACATTTTCCCATAGATGGAGCAAAGTCTTATCTCTCACCATGGCCACGTTACTGGGATATCGCTCAGAACATTCTTTGGTTGTAAGAGTCTTTTCTGGAAACATTCTCTAATGGTACAGCATGAATTCTGGCCCTGGCACTAGTAAAAACAGCATGCTCTGTTCTGAAAAGCACAAAGTATCCAGTGTGATAGTGCAAGCAATTGGATGAGCATCACAGACTTCATTTCATTCTTTACTCTGAGCCATGACGGTTTTAATTGGAGTAACTCGATATTTTATTGCATAACACCTAGACAATAAAATAAAGTCGTAAGTGTCAGATGTGCAAGAGGAAATACAGCTTATGGATGGGAAAAGTGGTATTAGAGAGTACCTATAGTATTGTGTATACAGTAGTCTTTAAAGGGGCTGTCTCACTTTAGCAAATGGCATTGATCATGTAGGGAAAGTTAATACAAGCCACTTTCTAATGTACTGTTATTATCCATATTGCTTCCTTTGCTGGTTTGATTAATTTTTCCATCACATTATACACCGCTCATTTACAGGGGTTGCGACCACCCTGTAATCCAAGAGAGGTGGACGTGCTTGTACACTATAGAAAAAGCACTGGAGCACTCCACCGGTTCCAGCCACCAGAGAGGCCACCGTTTTTTCCTATAGTGTGCAAGCACGGCCACTGCTGCCGAATTGCAGGTTGGTTGTAACCATGGAAACGAGCAGTGTATAATGTAATGGAAAAATGAATCAAGCCATGCAATATGGAGAATCACGATACATTAGTAAGTGTCTTGTATTCACTTTCTCTACATGATAAACTTATTTGCAGAAGTGAGACAACCCCTTTAAGTCATTTACTTCTATAATAGAGAAGCTTGCTTTTACAAAATAAAGGAGAACACTGTGGGACACTTTTAAAACCATCTATCACCCTCTGCAGCCTTGTGATCACTAACATATGCATATACACTGTTCGTATGTAAATTCTTCCTTTAGGAGACTTACTCTAGGTTTCCCTTGGGTTACCTGTGGGCACAGTCCTGAGACTCTGTTAGGCCCCTTGCACACGACAGTATTTTGCGGACCGTATACTGGCAGTTTTTTCAGTTCAGTATACTGACAGTATACTGAACCATTCACTTCAATGGGTCTGCAAAAAATACTGAAGTGTCTCCGTATGCCTTCCGTTTCCGTTTCTCAGTTTTTTCTGTTCCGTTTAGGGTCCATTCACACGTCCGCAATTCCATTCCGCATTTTGCGGAACGGAATTGCGGACCCATTAGTTTCAATGGGGACAGACGATGTCCCGGCCGGGTCCGCAATTGCGGATCCGCACTTCCGGGTCCGCAATTGCGTTCCCGAAAAATATAGAACATGTCCTATTCTTGTCCGCAATTGCGGACAAGAAAAGGCATTTTCTATGAGTGCCGGCGATGTGCGGTCCGCAAATTGCGGAACGCACATCGCCGATGTCCGTGTTTTGCGGATCCGCGGATCCGTGGATCCGCAAAACACAACGGACGTGTGAATGGACCCTAAAAGATAGACCATGTCCTATTCTTGTCCGCAAATCACGTTCAGTGGCTCCATTCAAGTCAATGGGTCTGCAAAAAAAACGGAAAGCATACTGAAGTGCATCCGTATGTCTTCCGTATCCGTTCCGTTTTTTGCGGAACCATCTATTGAAAAGTTTAAAACCAGCCCAATTTTCTCTGTTATTACTGTATACTGTATATGCCAAACGGAAAAACGGAACGGAACAACGGAACGGAAACAAAAAACGGAACCACGGATCAGTAATAAACGGACAGCAAAACACTGAAAAAAAAAATACGTTCGTGTGCAAGAGGCCTTAGACAGAGTGATTGTCCTGTCATGTTAGCAAGTGTACATAGGAGCGCTGCTTCTCTATAATTGGCCCATATTATCAAGCCACTGATAATTGAGCAAACGTTCGTTTATCTGCTGATTGCTGTCTTTGATCACGATAAAAATAAAAGATGCCCGATTATCGGGCAGCATATCTCCCTGTGTAATCAGCCGATCGGAATGAGGGGGGGATGACTGCGGTAGCAATCGTTCCTTCTTCATTCAGCCTGTGTAATGGTTTGATGCAAACAAGTGCCGATCAATGCGTTTATTGTTCATCGGCGCTCGTCCTGCCCACATTTCAGGCAGTGTAATAGGGAGATCTTACTGTGTTAATAAGTAAATTCAGCCATGCACACATTAATGGCACATTGATTGAATTTATCATAAATGTCTAGAAAAGAATGGACTGCACACATCTAGTTATTCTCCACCAGGATCTAGTAAAACTGTCTGTAGAGCGTGCTTGCCTGCTTACATTAGGCATCCCTCTGATTGTGCACGTGGACCACCACCGATTCCACATTTCCTCCTTTTTAATCAATATGCCAGATATATGCATCATTGGAAAACCTCTGTTGACGCCGATAGAGAAGATCCGGAATGCATTTCAAATTAGCTGTGGCTTCCCGGCTAGCCATCTACAGTCTATATAAGCTTTAAAAGGCAATTTCTATTTTGCCAAGGGAAACTCAGGCTGCAGCATGAAAATTGCATTTCCCTGGTCTATTTTTAGGCGACTCGTGTAATAGGAACCATACTGTTAATACAACTGTATTAGAGAATTGCTGCGTAAAGGGCTTTTATAGTCATAGCAAGTGATGGCATTTCATCAGCATATGCTGCCACTTGCTTCTGGCTCCGTCCAGTGTTTAGTTTTGGCAACAATGGCTATAAAAAAATGATCGGTGGGGTTGCCAGCTGTCGAACCCCCACTGATTTGAAATCAGTGAATGCTTTAACATTTCTTTATTTTTTAAGCCATTAAAAGGTATCAAATCTGTAAGATTCTTCTTTCTCTTAACCCCCAACAGTCTCATTAAAACTCGAGAAACTGTCCTAAAATGTCACGTTTTTTGAGGAGTTTGAATTTATGTCTTAAGTAAATATAGCTCCTGCACAAACCAGGTGACTGAAGAGCATTTAACTTCTTAGTGACAACACTAATTTTAGCCTTAAGGACCAGGAACATTTCCCCCCTCTGTGTTCCTGTGGTCGTGATCTTTTTATATTTTTTGTTCAATTCAGCTATATTGAATTTGCAGGACAATTTGTAGTTTTGCCTAGGAACCATTTTGAGTTATGTATAGTGTAATAAATGATTTTTACAAATAATCAGTTTTTGTGTCTCTGCATTCCAAAACCATTTTTTTTTTTAAGATGACATAGCCATGTGAGGGCTAATATATTAGATTCCTCTCTAGTGATAATCTTTATTGAGGTCCACACTCCCCCACAGCTCCCCCACTGACCCCTCACCTTCTCCTGGCTGACTGATATCACAACCAGCTGAAGGTGGGAGGGCTGCTTTAATCCTTTATATCTCAGGCTACTGTCAGCTACGTTCATTCCCAACCCAATTTCTAAAGGCTCCCAATTAGAGTTGAGCAAACCGGCCTTTTGGGAGGTTCGGGTTCGGGGTTTAAGTGAATTACGTAATGAATTCTGTTCTCACGGGTTCCATAACGTAATTCTATGCCGGCAAGCCAAACAGAATACCTTTAGAGGCATTTCGTTTTGCATGCCGTCATAATACAAGTGTATGGTCAGAAGAACAGAACCCCCGGTGCTGGCCATACACTTGTATTATGCGGTATGCCGGCATTGAATAACCTGATGGATTCCGTGAGAACGGAGTCTATTACATAATTCACTTAAACCTGGGACCCGAACCTTAACTCCCAATGTTTAGACAGCCCAAGATATGAAAAATTAAAGCAACCTTCCTTACTCACCCTGCTGTTAGAGATTTGTTTGAGTTGAACTGTTGGTCCTTTTTTCAAATCTCAAACAGAACTCTGCAAAACTGTTTGAGGGTTAATGACGGCAATAAAACATTTTGCTAAAGGCCCTATTACACTGGCAGATAATCGCTCACAAAGGTTCGTATGAATGCTCCTTAGCAATGATCTGGCAGTGTAAAGGCCCTATTACACTGGCAGATAATCGCTCACAAACGTTCGTATGAATGCTCCTTAGCAATGATCTGGCAGTGTAAAGGCCCTATTACACTGGTAAATAATCGCTTACAAACGTTCGTATGAATGCTCCTTAGCAATGATCTGGCAGTGTAAAGGCCCTATTACACTTGCACATTGAGCAGGCAAACGATTATTTATAAATATGTTGAAAGACTCCGAATACCCGATGAACGAGCTCGTTCTTCAGGTAGTCGTTGGCAGTATTACACTGCCAGATCGTCGAGTGTTCGTACGAATGCTTGTTAGCAATGATCTTAGCAATTATCTGTCAGTGTAATAGGGCCCTAATACTGCCGCTGATTAATCTTAGTCTTTCAACATGTTTAAAAAATAATCATTTGCTGGCGGCAGATCGTTCCGTGTAATAAGCACTCTACTGCCAGCAAACAGTGATTCGGTACAAGGAGGAGTGATGGCATTAGCGATCACTCGTCCCCATACTCAGAAGGAGATCGCTGCATGTAAAAGCTGGGTTCTCCTCCGCTGGCGAGCAGGCAATTGTTAGGAAGGAACATTTTCTTCCCGATAATCGGCTGCCTAATCTGCAGGTGTAATAGGGCCGTAAGACTGAGGTAGCCCTTCTAAGTCCCTTTTATTTCAATGTGCAGTTTCCCAGTATGGATTGAACTTCACTAATTGAAGAGGTGCAGCATTCAGTAGACTCGCTCCGCTCCTTCATTCCTACCTCCCACACACCAATGCTATCTTCTCAAAAAAAGACTTGTGCAAAGTAACATAAACAGGATTCTGCCATTGCAATCAACTAGACATTTCAACGACAATAACGTTCATCTTGTATCCCTGCCCTTTAGATGGCAGATAACTATCTCGGCTCTATAATAAGATATTTGCATTTGGTCTGCGGAAATGATACTGCCTTATAATTCCTTTCATTTGTCCATTACATTTTATGTTGTTTCCATAGTAAAGGTCAAAGCTCGGCCAGAACATGACTTTTTAATAATCCAACATCATTCCACAAGAATGGTCAATGTATTAAAGAGATTTTCTAGTATTTTAATATTGATGGAATCACTGCCAGGGGAAACGCTGAAACTTTTAGCGTTTCCCCTGGCATTGATTCCTTATAATAGTAAACGCCTAATACTTTATTTGTTGACCGTGAAAGTGTTTTGATATTGATGGCCTGTCCTCAGGACAGATCATCAGTGCCAGATTGGCAGTGGTCGGACACCTTGCACTCCCACCAATCCGCTTTTCAGGAGTAGCTTCGGAACTAGACAGATCCACCCATTGTGTCATGGACAGAGCTGGTTACTGCAGTGCTTCTGCCGTTCCCAAAAAAGCTGTTCGGACCCCTGCTGATCTGATATTGATGGCCTACCCTTGGGTATAGGTCATAAATTGTTAAATCCTGGACAACCTCATTAGGAAAATATTAAAATACACCCTAGAAGTAAGTCGGGAATCTCAGAGAATGCCCTGTTTTGGCCCTTGTCTCACACAACACAGACCTGGAGACCTTTGGAGACAATTGTCTCCAATGGTCGCCAGGGCTAAGTCCTACGTATGTGGATTAATGGATCTACTTGCCATATTAAACTTAGTCTGTGTGTTGTGGTCGCAACACAGTCAATCTTTAATGCAGATATGTGAACAGGCTCTTATCTACACAATCTAATTACTATGGCAAAAGGAGACACCACTTATATAGTCCAAGTCAGTGGTGAAAAAGGCACATATGCTCAGACATATCGCATCACTAAATTTAATGCGCTCTGACAGTCACTTTGCTTATGGAAAGTAGACTGGTTTAATATTACTGGGTTAATAAACATGGGGGAATTGCTCAAATCTCAGTAAAAGGGATTACCCCATGACTAATGTAAAAAATGAAAATCAGACATCATATAGTACATGACGATCTCTTTCTAACAAAGCTTGAACCAACCCTGTACCTCACATACGTAGATCCAGAGATCTCCACATTAATTGCTGCAATTGCTCTGGGAGATATATTTCAAGCTGTCAGCTCAGGAGGCATGTCCTTCTTGCTGCAGCTCTCTCCCTATCACAACTCGAGAGGTGTGTCCTTTCTCGTGGCATGTCATTTCTGCTGCTAAGTTATGCAGAGATAGCTGTTTATCTCTGGTAGGAACGCCCACATGACTCCTAAGCCCAGAATGAGCAGGAATTTAAATGAATAAAATACAAGTTAGACTTGATCATTACTAGTGTTGAGCGCGAATATTCGAAAAGCGAATTTTTTTAGCGAATATCGGCACTTCGCTAATTCGCGAATATTTCGAATATAGCGCTATAAATTCGCTATTTCGAATATTCGTTTTTTTTTTGTTTTTTTTTTAGTTATATTTTTTTCTTTCCTACTTCCCAAAAGTAGTTCTTACCTGTCCTGAGGATTCCTGGCTTCCTGGCTGCTCTAGTCAGTGCCCGTTGCCGCTTCTGCCGACTTCCGTGCTCATGTGGAGCGTCCCCATCCATGGGAGAATCTCCATATACTAAAATGTACTGTCGGATTTGAGGAATTACGTTGAAATCGCAATGCGATTAATTCAAGTTATATTAATCGCATTGCGATTACAACTTAGCACTGCTATCTTACATAGGCTAGAATTAACGAATATGGAGTATAGCTATGCACTAGCAGTGCTAAGTTGAAATCGCAATGCGAATACTTTAAGTTAAATTAATCGCATTGCGAATTCAACTTAGCAGTGCTGCTATATTCCATATTCGTTCGTTAACTTCGTTAATTCTAGCAAGCTGACCCATTATAAACCCAGCTCTAAGTTGAAATCGCAATGCGATTAATATAACTTGAATTAATCGCATTGCGATTTCAACGTAATTCCTCAAATCCGACAGTACATTTTAGTATATGGAGACGTTCCCATGGTGATGGGGACGCTCCATGAGCACGGAAGTTATGGTTGGCTTGGTAGAATTAGCGAATAGCGAATATGACGAATGTATTCGTCATATTCCTCAAAACGAAGATAACGAAGTATTCTACATCTTCGCTTTAGCTACCTATTCGTCTCGTCATCGTCAACTTCACTATTCGCTAATTCTAGCAATCAAATAGGAAGGTTGACTTACCAGACAGTTGTGTTAAATTAGCTATGCGATTTTTTTTTTTAATACAATAATTATATTACTTGATAAAATTATTATAAGTATTCTATTTATTAAAAAAAAAAATCGCATAGCGAATTTAACACAGCTGTCTCTATAGTCAACCTTCCTATTTGATTGCTAGAATTAGCGAGGTTGACGAATAGGTTGCTAAAACGAAGATGTAGAATACTTCGTTATCTTCGTTTTGAGGAATAGACGAATACATTCGTCATATTCGTCATCCTCGCTAATTCTAGATATGAAACCAATAGGAAAGTAGCCTTAAAGAGAACCTGTCACCAGGAAATTCACTGATAAAGCAGGCATGCTGCCTTGTAGGGCTCACTCTGCTGAATATAATGATACCTTTCACTTGGTGATCTGTTGCTTTATTGTGGAGAAAAAGTACTTTTAATCCATATGCTAATGAGCTGATTGGAGTCCAGCAGTTGATATGAGTCCAGCGTTTTTTCTATTCAGAGCTGTAGCCCCTCCCCTATTCACGTCTTCAGTTGTAAAAGGGGCGTGGTTTATTTATTTATTGATCTGTAGAAGTGAATAGGGGAGGGGCTACAGCTCTGAATAGGAAAAACACGCTGGACTCGTATCAACTGCTGGACTCAATCAGCTCATTAGCATATAGATTAAAAGTACTTTTTTTCCACAATAAAGCAACAGATCACCAAGTGAAAGGTATCATTATATTCAGCAGAGTGAGCCCTACAATGCAGTGTGCCTGGTTTATCAGTGAATTTCCTGGTGACAGGTTCTCTTTAAGTACAAATCGCAATATGCGATTATTTAAATCGCATGTTAATCGCGATAACTAGAAAAAATGACGAATATTCGATTTCGACGAATATGAAACGAATATTCATTCGAATATTCGCGAATTTCGTCGAAATCGAATATGGCACCTGCCGCTCATCACTAATCATTACCCATAAATCTATATATCAATCTTCTCAGCTCCTCCTGCTCTATAACCTGCTGTCTGCAGAATGCACTGCATTTCACCGTCGCAGGGTCCTTTTAATAATAAGGTATATACACTAATCCAGGCTACTGCTTTTATATTGTGGTCATGACATCTTGGTTTCTTCAGCAGTAGCTGGACATTATATACAGCACAGGTCGATGGAAATCTCTGCTTACATGGTCACCATAGCAACAGCATAGTCACTTGCTGCTTGCCGATAGTCTTGACTCATTACAGGGTAATCACTGTAGCCTTCGAGTGTATTTAATTACCAAAAAAGCCCCAAGAAATAGATGATTTGCAGATCCTGAAAATTTTCTTTTTTTGTTTCTTTCACTGCAATCTCCAAATCTATCTTCTTAACATACACAATCTGTTTTATAGCATCAGTGTTTGTTCAATTACCTTCAAACCAGGTTCTCCCATAGAAAGGCGTGTCACTGTGTCAGTACTGGGTAGAAAACAAGACCCTGTGACCTCTGGTGTAGTTGGTCTTTAATAGGAGTCTGTCAGAAGTAGTGCTGGGGAGAGCAGGACAACCATACCTTTTGTGGAGTTTTCTCATCAGGAGTAGTGTAAGTATTGACTTTTAGTCTGCCAGGTTTTGCTCTTTCAGCTGCACAGGGTGGACCTTGAAACTCCCTCCTCTCCTCAGAGTGACAGATGTACCATCCAACCAGGAGACCACTACAGCTGTCATCAGAGAGCGCTTCTCTGTGAAGACGGCCTGGGCACTTGCTGGAGCAGAATCTGGCGGAATTAAATACATATTCATACTACTGATAAGAAAAGCTCCACATTATATAGGCTTGTACTTAACCTCAACCTAGTGCTGTCAGCAGTTTGGAGTAGTCAGAACTACTGACAGACTCTAAAACTCAAATCAAAATCTACATCCTACAGGCACATCAGTGCCAAAGGGTTATGGATATGCACCAAGTAGTGAAATCCTTTTGTTAAAAATATCAAAACTGGATTTGATATTTTTTAAAAACAAATAAATGAACACAGTTTTTACCAGGTGGCCATTAGATAATCATATAAACGTGCTAAAAATCCTTAAAGGGATTTTCCAGGATTGGGATAGAGCACTGATATATGATCGTAGGGGGCAAACCCGGTGTCAGAACTACTCAGCTCTGTCCATTGTAACTGCAGTAACTCCCATTCACTTCAGCGGGAGCACCTCTGTGGTTACCAGCGCCAGCCACTACACAGTGGACAGAGCGACTGTATAAAGTTCCTGCGCCAGAGCCACTCTGAAACAGCTAATTGATGAGAGTGCAGGGTGTCAGACCCCCCACCGATCTGATATTGATGGCCTATCCTGAAGATAGGCCGTCATTCTTAATATCCTGGAATACCTCTTTAAGGACCAGTATAATTGGATCTTCTGCCTTCATTTTCTTTCACAAGATACTTCCCTCTCAATCACATTCGCTCCCATGGAACTATTGTCTCTGTGAAGGAGTCTGCAGGTCTGTGTCTTTATGTACATAAGGCATCTCCGCCTTCTATCCCTCTCTCAAATCTTTCTGGCAACAAACCATTGATGGAGATCTGTCACTTCGTGACATGCCTCATTGCATCGAATCTCTTGTGTGCTATCTGAAGGGTACTGCTCAGGTCCAAAAAGTTCACCCTGTCCCAATGGAAGTTGCCATAAATGTTCAGTTAAATGATAAATGTATAAGCCAGCCTGTAAACAATTAAGCATATACACAACTTATACATATGTGATCATTCCATGTGCACTGAATAATATGTAGATAGCCATTGACAGCGCCTCTGGCAATGCATGCAGAGGATTTAGATCCTTTTTTCATAGAAGTCAATGGAGGGACTTCCAGCTGGCTTAAATTTCAGTCTTCTTTTACGCCAGAAAACCGTCATAAAAGAAGATAAATGTGTCAGGGCATCTGGCGCCGCCCTCACCGCGCCCCCTTTTTGGGAGAGTGGCGACAGTGGCGGAAAAACGCCACTTGCATAGAAATTATTTAACAAGAGGCGTTAAAGTTGCAAACGCAGTGGTTGCAACTTTTTTACACCAGAAAACCAGCGTGGAGAGAATAATAAATTCTCCTAATTCACAATTTATTTATTATTATTTTTTTAGTATAAGTACAACACTCATACAGCCTATGACAAATACCCAGAATGTGAATGTGTTTTAAGAAAATTACCTATTTTTTAAATACAGTTTTTTGTTAAGCATATTTTTTTTTTTTTTTTTTCATTTTCTATATCACTACCTATATTTTAAAAACAAAATCCTAATATCCAGCAGTTTTTGCCCTGGCCACTTAGCCTAATATGTCAAGACTTCACATCCTCATCACAGGTAGGATTACATTGAAAGATAACACCTCTTTATAGATAATAAAGAATCCACCATTCACAATAGGTGATGGTCACAGCTTATCTACTCCCCCTCCTTGTATAATGATGTCTGCAAGGGTCACAAATCATGCCTAGAAAATTCTCCAACAGTACCTTACGGTTTTTTGAGTCTACGGCCCTCGATGGCTGCTGTAAAGCATATCTCTAAATGCTCTGAGAAGATGGCCACCCCCCTACCTATGTTCAGGGAATAAAATTAAAAAATCTACAATCAGAAAATAAAACCAGAAAAAAGAATATCTGCTTTTAATTGGCAGAATAAAATTATAGGTGACTCATTTCCTTTCTGATCTGCTGTTCCTTTCATAGAATCACACCTCTGCCTGTAAAACGCAGTAATTCTGGAGGTTACATAAGTGGTGGCCCTTCAATCAGCGGCGAGTCTCACTCCAGCTGTGTGCAGTGATAAGCATAAGGAAACGGCAAGGAATGGTTGTTGCTATGGAAACCCTGCAATGGAGATTCTTAGCAACCTACAATATAATCTTTCTGGTTGCTCAGTCTGGACAGAATATTGGAAATATCCACCAGCTTTGTACTGGTGTCTGCAATCCTCTCTGGTTATACCTGGCCATAATGGAATGGTTTTATTCAGTTTAGAGAAACCACTCCGCTTAAGGACATCTGCATGGGTACATGGGACTCCATGCTTCATATAGTGTTGGCAATGCAACAAGGAGATGATACCTCCATAATCATACTTACCAACATTTGAAAAAAATCTAAAAAGTGGGATCCGCGCTCCTTTGTAAACCAGAACAAGATTTTCATCCACAAATCTTCACCTGTAGCATCCTTCCAGAAGGCCACACCATATAGGTAACCGTACACTGGTAGCTGTTATGGGCGAGAGCTCCACCTCGATCTCCTTCCACCTCTCTCACAGGAGAAAAAAGTGAAAAGTCCAATTAGTGAAACCCCACCAGCCACATTTGCTAGGACTGTCTCTGAAATCTATTAACAGTTCCTACAAATTTCAGACTGTAGCTTATATATCCCTATATATGATAATATAAAAATTCTGTCAGTCACATGACATAGTGGAAGGTGGAGGAAACCAGCAGGAGGATTGGACGGGTTGAATTTTATCCTTTCCTATGCGTTAGTCCCTGGAAATAAGTGATAGAAAATAAAGCTTGCCACTCAATGGAAGGTCCGTTTGCTTGTGAGTTTATTTCATAGGAATCGAAAAAGATACAAGCATATAACATTTCAGTCCAAAAAAGGGACCTTCCTCAGACAAGGATTGCTTAGGTAATGCAAATTTGCGTGGAGTATGCAGCAGTGCAATGCGGTAGTCACCACTGAAGGAATGACTGCTTAGAGGAAGGTCCATGTGACTGGACCAAAACATCATATGTTTGTACCTCTTTATGGTGCTATAAAATAAACTCAGAAGCAATCAGAACTTCCACTGAGTGCCAAGTTTTATTTTCTATAAGCGATTGGAGTGGCATGAGTGGTATGAATACAAGTGGTGCCGTAGGCCGCTAGCTGCTTATCATACTAAAATAAGCATGCTTCAATAGTAATGGCCTGAGAAGCAAACTGAAATGCACATTTAGCATTATGCAGAGCTGTTGGTAAAACATACGTCACTAAGTTCAGCCCACTAATATTGTACTTTAAAGAGGACCTGTCACCTCTCCTGACCTGCCTGTTTTAATAGCTTATTTCTACTAGAAGTTACGAATTGCTAGCAGTCCGCAGTAAGGGTACAGAGAGGTGGTAACCAGTTGAGGATGTGAGCCTGCACAGTCTCACTCTATCCAATCAGTGCTGCCATTTTCAGACCGTGCAGGTACACTCCCCCCCCAACTGGTTACCTCCCCTCTGTACCCTTACTGCAGACTGCTAGCAATTCATTTATAACTTCTAGCTATTAAAACAGGCATGACAGGAGTGGTGAAAGGTCCTCTTTAATCACAAAAAAGTACACCATATATGATATTCAGTTTGACTTTGCTAGTTGCCACTTTTGCTTTTCAGGTGTTAAGTGGCCTAGAGCATCAGCCCTTAGTATTGGAATTTTCTTCCCAAAACCAAATCCTTGGTTACTTAAGCTTTATAGTATTACAGACTTCATGTTTTTAAAGTGGTTATCCAGGAAAAGATATTTATGACTTTTCCTCAGGATAGGTTATCAATAGGGATGAGTGAATCGACTTCAGATGAAACATCCGAGGTCGATTTGCATAAAACTTTGTTTCAATACTGTATGGAGCGAGCTCTCCATACAGTATTAGAATGTATTGGCTCTAATGAGCCAAAGTTATTACTTCGCGAAGTTTCACTAGACTTTGCATAATAACTTCAGAAATTGATTTATACTGTAAAAAACAATTTCCCAAACTCTGGTTCGGTTCCAAGGTACTACTATGTTTCATCTGAAGTCGATTTTCTCATCCCTAGCCAATTATATCAGATCTGCAGGGTTGCAACACCCAGGGCCATCCCCCGCCTCGAACCTCCCCAAGGCCTTGACTGCAAGCCTATAACTACAGTATATGTCTTCCTTATCATGTATTGGAACTTCTAGGACCTCTTCCGCTATATTTTTATTGGTAATTATCACATTGATTTATGTCAGCTGCTACCAGGTTAATTATAAATGAAGGACGCATGATAGGAGGACCCATAGAACTTACCTTCGGATTGTTTCATTCTGTCTTATCTTCAAAACAGGCCATATTCAGGATGTCGTCTTACAAGAAAAGTTGGAAAGAGAAGACAAAATCCAGGTGTCTTTAGCAGTGTTGAAACAGGTGTGTATTGCTGCCTTTCACAGTATTATCTCATTTCATGCACTGTTATTAATATTGTTTTTTAACTTGTTGCATATTGGCCAGAAAGTCATACTTTACACTGATGAGCCCTAACAAGGGACAGCAGCCTATCTACAGTAGATGGATATTATTTTGTCAGTTCACGATTATACCGTAGCAGAGAATTGTGAATTAACAGTAAGGGTTTCCCTTCAGGGCCCTCATCGTTTGACTAGAACACAAAATGGACACATTGGATAGGTCATCACTCACTGATCAGTGGGGGTCTGACACCCTGCACCCCTGTTGATCAGCTGTTGTAGAGTAGCTCCAGGACTGTATAAGTAGGCATCAAGGAACAGCTTCGTCCATTGTGTAGTGGCGGAACTGGTTGCTGCACCGCTAGGCCATTCACTTCAACGAGAGCAGCGCTACAGTAACCAGGTCAGTCCACTACACAACGGACGGAGCTGTATAGTTCCAGAACCTTTCTTCTGCCGTTGCTACTCTGTAGCTACTCCTGAACTGTTAACTCATGGGGATGTGGAGTGTGAGATCCTGGTCAGACAGATATTGATGGCCCTTCATGTGCAGTCCAGGGAAACCATTTTACTTTGCACTGGAATACTTCCTCAAAAGGGTTGTCAGAGTGTTTAATATTGATGACGTATCCTCAGGATGTGATTGGTGGGGGTCTGACTCCTGGCACCCCCGCCAATCAGCTGTTTGAAGAGGGATCAGCGCTCCGGTGAGTACTTAAGCCTCCTCAGAGCTTACCAAGCATAGCACCATGCATTGTATATCGGCTATGCTTGGTATTGCAACTGAGCCCATTCACTTGAATTGGACTAAGCTGCATCTAGGCCACGTGACAAGTGAACAGTACGTCACTGGCCTAGGAAAAGTCCTCTGCACTCCTTGGCCTCTTCCACCAGCTGATTGGCAGGGGTACCAAGAGCCCGACCCCCAAGATCAGATACTGATGGCCCATCATGAGAATAGGTCATGAGTATTAGGGGGCATATATATTTTGCTGTCTGTGTGCATCCCGTACTTTTTGTGGACCCATTGAAAAAAATGTCTATTCTTATCTTCAAAACACAGAATAGGACATGTTCTATAGTCTACAGCTTTGCTCACGGCTGCAGTGACATCCGTGTGCTGTGAGCATTTTCTGTGGCCCCAGAGAAATGAATGGGTCCACAGGCAATCTGCAAAAAATGTGGATCAAATGCGGACCGAAAATAGTCATGTGAATGCACCCTTAAACACTAATGACCTTTGCATGTGTATTTTGCAGTAAACTGTAGTATAGTGCTGATATTTTGCAATAGACCCTAACCATGTCACATTTGTATGATTGCTATCTATTGAAATGTAATAATGATTGCTGATTACAAACATTCAAACTTTTGGCCTTCAGTCCCATTTTTTTAGTTTTTCCCAGCAGACGTCCATACCTAAGAAAGGCCACATAGATTGTTCCCAGATGAGCCAGTTGATCTGTCAGTACACTATCAGTATAATCTTTTCCCTTCTCTTGGGTCCACTTGGATAGACAATTTAGTCTTGTACACAACCTGTATCTTATACAGAATACTGGTGTTTTCAGGTAAAGGATATTTTGAAGGGATCACTTCGATTTAACCAGAGTCAACTTGAGGCTGAAGAGAATGAAGAGATTACCATCACCGATGATTATTACTGCTCCAGCATGCAGTTGAAAGAGGGAGAGATGCAGGAGTTGTCGCCTCATGATCCACTACAGTCACGTCAGGTAATATAATACCTAGACTTTAGAAAATAGTAATTTTAAATAAATTGTCCAGTTAAAAACCCCATTGTCATTTACCATATTAGGGAATATTATAGCTGACTACTGGGATTCCAGCAGGGGAACGCTTGGTCATAAGTTTATTGTCATGGGACCCTTCTTTTTTTTTGTGTTCCTTCCTTTAGAATTTATTTATTTACAATAAAACTATAAATTCAATATATATACCCATATTGTAGTTGAAATTGCAACACCAAGTGGGTGGGGCCACTTTAGCTTCCCAGTCCACCAATAGACCTCCTCACAGCATTACCCATGTGGTCTCTAGACCAATCTCTGGCTATCAATGCATCTGAGACAAAAGCAGGACTCATTGGTGAAGAGGATTGACTTGTATTCCAGCCTCCATTGCCATCTTGCAGTGCACCATGATAGCTTTTGAGTGCAGCGGTGTAAGGTCAATGAAACATCTGTAAGCGGACGTCTGGCTCATAGCTCAATGTAGTGCCATTGCCTTCTGATCGTTTGTTTGGAGGCTGATCTCTCCACGGACTTCTGATCATTTGTTTGCCATCCTAGGCTTGGGATGTGATGTCCAATTTCACTTGCAGGACAGAATTGATCACTATGTGCCATTCTTCTAATCAGATGGTCTGTCCGTGCAGAGGTTCACCTCTGTGCACATCATATTGCCATTCCATTTCTCCAAAGTCCCGAGAAACACAACATTGAACAGTGCTAGGCGTCCTAGGCGTGTAGCAATCTGCTGAAGTCATAACCAAAGTCTCTCAGTTCAAGGATTTTGTCTGTCTCAGTTTGTGACAAGTGGTGATAACTGGCACTTAGATTAATAGTAGGCATTGTACAGTCTTCATTACTTTTGAGGTTTCATGTGGCTAAAAAAAAAACTTTGCTTTCAATCTCGCTTTCATGCCCCTCCCACATGCCTCAGATTGGAGCTATGTGCTTGACAACTTAATCATTTGCATATCTTGGCAAAACCTGGTACTATTTTGCTAACCTTACAGGTTGTCCTTCTTGGTATTGCGATTTCAATGTTGAGGAGTGTATATATTCCTTATTTATAACCCCAGTTCCCATTTCATCTACACCCCCATCCTGGAAAAAAAAAACAAGAGAGAAAAAAGACGCCCCTCTAACAAGTGAGGCTTATCAAAAACTAGAGAAATCCTTCAATGGTTTGCATTTTTTTGTAGATATCCATGGTTGGACTAGTCATCTAACAGTAGAGAGAGAGAGAAAAGAGAGCAGAGAGATTTATGTTGTCTTCGTGAGGGTCCCAAGGATCCATCCACATGCCTTTTTTTGCTAGTTGGTACTGGAAATGAACCTGAACACATTTTCAATGTCCTATTACAGTACATGTCCACGTGTGTTATTATTGTACATGGTTTTGTTATTAAGTGCTGCAGATCATGTCAAAAAGACATATGGCTTTATGTGTAAGGTCAATATGTGGGGGAGCTTCTGGTTGCATGCTCTGTCATTAGTCATTTATTCTGCAGCTAAGAAGAATAGTTGGAAACATGCTTCATGTCATTGTGAATTTCCTAAATCTGACATGAGCTCAGTAGTCAACCTCTGACAAATCTATGTCATAACAGCACATATCAAAACATAGTGTGGAGTTATTTGTCTGTAGGTTTCTCTTTTCTTGCTGAAACAGAGAGGAGTTTTTGCTGATTGTGTGTTTGCAGATGCTTTCGGCAAGGCCTCCATCTATCCTTGGATCACAGCCATCATCACACAACTGGATCGTGGCCAGTAAACAATTGCATACATTATAGCAGTGTGCTTGTAGGAACCTAAAAAATGACTCAATGTGGTATTTGTTGGAGCCCAATTATACAAGGGATTCTTCTGTAAGATATTTTCTTTGAGACCCCATAATTGATGTGAATGTTACGAACTTTATACGTACAATGAGGCTGGATGCATTTTTGGAGTGTAACAGTATTAGCATGTTATAGAGTTAATAGATTTCTGTAGAAATCTCATTGATCCAGGAGGCTAATCTCGTTACCAGATTTAGAGTCAGGAAGGATTTTTTCCCCTCTAAAATGAGAAATTGTTCTTTTACTTTTTTAAGGATTTTTTGTCTTCCTCTAAATCAATTTTGCAGGATAATAGGCTGAACTGGATGGATGTAATAGTTAAAGGAGTTTTTCAAGACTTTATAACTGATGACCTGTCCTCAGCATTGGTCACCAGTATCTGACTGGTGGGGTTCCAACACCCGGGTACCCCCGCCGATCAGCTGTTTGAGAAGGCTGTGCAACGTGCAGTAGCACTGCGGCCTTCTCTCAGCTTTCACTATGCCAGTGATAACCGGTTCATGGATCACGTGGCCTAGGTGCAGCTCAGCCCCATTGAAGTGAATGTGGCTGAGCGCGATACCAAGCACAGCCTCTATACAATGTATGGCGCTGTGCTTGGTAAGCTGTGAGAAAGCCACGGCACTCACATGAGCACCGGTGCCTTCTCAAGCAGCTGATCAGTGGGGGGTATCAGGTCTCCACCGATCAGATACCAATGACCTATCCTGAGGAAAGTCTTGGAAAACCCTTTTAAGAGGTGCAAGGATATTGGAATATGTACCTGCCTAGGTTGGCTTGGGGGTGAAGGTTCAATGTATGGAAAAAAAAAAAAAAATCATGGCTTTAAAATTCTTTTTACAGCGAGATGGAGGTGGTGTCCATTCTGATACCCCTGCCTTGGGCATCAAGAAAGCTTGTCCCACCCCTGTCTATAACTTCCTGTAGTGTGTACTTTTATCAACAGATACAGTACATCCATTCCAAACACTACTATACAAACATACAAACATATAACAATATCTTTATAGAATCTTAATAATATTGTCAAAAATAAAATAAAAACAGACATCAAGAAGGTAAACCGGTAGAATGCATGTCATATGTAACATATTACAGAAAAAAATTTACAGAAAAATCAAATACAAATAATGATACAGAAGAATAAATATCAATATCGCAAAACACTGCAAAACAATTAATAGATCCAAAACATCAATAAGTAGTCAGGGAATGCCATCCCGATTGATACATAGTTCACTCCAAGAAATTGCCACCACCACGGACCCCAATGGGCCTTTGGCCATCAGCTTACTCAAAAATATATTCTTTATTTTATATGGTAGTATACATTGCAGCTTCAAGGAGCAATTTAGGGAACTGAGGAATGTTTGTTGTATTAATTCTGAGTTAGGCTAGATTCTTCTGTGGCGGAGGTTCCAGTAGGAGCCTTCATTGCAGATTCTGTCAACAGCAGTAATTTGTCCGGAAGAATTGTGGAAACAATAATGGGAACCCAAAGGAACCCCATTACAGTCAGTAAGATCTGTTGAGTGCCATTGGTATCCAACATATGCTGGATCTGGCACTACTGTTTTTTTTAGGTTTTTCTGTTCCTATGCCGAAGCTTAAAAATAGAAAAGTGCCACATATGAACATAGCCTTATAATAAAAACAGTATACTGGCCTGGAGGCCTATTGAAAACCATGAAGTACAGCGAGAAAACTATCTACCCATAAAAAGATTTCCCAGGATTGTAAAATAGGTACGTTTTTTCCCAGAAACCATTTCAGTCTTGTCCATGGTATTGCAGCTCCATTCACCTACTGTAAATAGGCATGAGTTGCAATACCAAACACAACCATGGACACCAAGAGTTGTGCTGGCAGATTCCATTTTGTAGGCCTTAGACGCCCTTTTGTCTACATAAATACTGTATTTCTTGTATGTATATCTATGTCTTAAAATATAAAACAACAGCAACCACATTGTACAGCTTGTTAACATAACTAATATATTCTCTTAGGTTGAAGATGACTTGTCTGGAAACACAGAGTCTCGACACTCAGATGACTATATTCTGATCCCCAAGGAAGATGGCAGCAGTGGCTTTGACCATGACTTGGAGTCAAAAGAAACAATGCAGAAACATAAAGTTGTGGAACAGAAGAAAGAACCGTCATCCCATGCACTGACCTTCTCTGATCCTCTTATGCGTGGAAACACACCTTCAAGTATCCTCAGCTCTAGCCCAGATGATGACAGCAGCAACAACAGCAAAGATTCCGACTTCACCATTGTTAGCCCATTAGATATTTAATGGTTATCTCTGTTTTCTTTCTTATTTTTTTTATACTTTCTAAAATAAGAAACACCCTTCATAATATATGCAGGGAGTAGTTTTATTATCTATGAGCCGCAGGATGAGCCAGATCTTGTCATTTATGCAAGCTGCTAATCGGAGCACAAAGTAACAATTGACATAACAGAGAATATAGCCATTGTCATTATTGCCTTATGTTTATATTTACCACTATATGATATGTCTACTGGATACAGAATGCAATTTATGGCTTTACTTCATGCTAGGACAGTGTTGGTCTCGCTGGTTTTGATTACAATGAATGACTTGTAAGGACTGATAGTTCTACAGAAGCTGGAGAGCAACTGGTTGCCTAACCAAGCTTAGGAAAATCAAGGTTTTTCTAGTAAAATGGTACTTAAGAAAACGATGTCAATAATGCCAACAGAAGTATGTGTTCAACTAATAAAGTAAATAAAAACTATTTCATGTATGCTATATTTTAAAGATCTTACTGAAGCATTCTACTGTCAATGCTGTCTTGTCTGGTAAAACCCAATAAAGAACTAACTTATCAATTACCTACCTTATGATGTCATCAAAATCAGATGGGTGGGGTTTCCACTGGCAGCATCGGTACAAGGCACCATAACTACAGAGCTCTGTACATTGTGTACTCTGCCTGGTTACTGCACAGTACAGTGTAGAGGCTTTACCTGGTATAACTAGGCACGGCCACTACACAGTGAATGAAGCTGTGTAGTTCCAGTGCCTGCTTCCATTGCTGTGCTAGTAAAAAAAAAGCTGACTGGCAGGGGTGCTGGGAGTCAGACCTCCATCAATCTGTTATTGATAACTTATCTTAAGAATAGGCCATCAGTAAGTTAGTCCTGGAAAATCCCCTTAAGGAGAGTGGAAGGGGACGTGTAATAAGTAACATATAAGTAACATATAAACGTGTAATACATACATCTATATACACTTAGTATGTCCATATTCTGTAATATGTACTCCTCAACATTGAAATTGCAACACTAATAACTAAAAATTGTGGAATTATGGAAATCTCAGGATGAATAGACATGTTAATGATATGTAAATGATTAAAAACAGAAACAAAATATTTAAAACATTTCAGTTTATTCTGTATCGAGTGTGAGCGCCACGTGCAGAAATACACACTCTTACATGCCTTTGTGTGCTATGAGGTTGTTAATGGTTGTCTCAGGAATGCTCTGCCATGCTAAATGCACATGGGCATGCAAATCATTAAGATCTGCTGCTGGCAGCTCCTTTTGGAATTGCCGACCAACGACTTCCCAGATGTGCTCAATGGGCGACAAATCCAGAAACGCTGAAGGCCATGGTTGTACATTTAGACTGCTCACAGTAGCATGTGAAGCCTGCTATTGTCCTGTTGATTAAGAGCTCATGGGACACTTTGGAGAAATGGTTGTGCCAAATCAATGTAACACCGAGCCATAAGTGTACCTGAAATTAAGTCTATAGGAGTTTGGCTGCCCTACATTATGCCACACTGCACCATAATCCTGAGAGTAAGACCAGTATAACATTCAGTTATGAAGGCCTCTTCATGGCGTTGCCCATGTGGTCGCCATACCAATCTCCAGTCTTCAGTTATCATTGCATCCAAAAAAAACTGAAGAGGAGAGACCTCTGTGCATCTGTTGCTGTCATCCAGTTTGTTGTTTTCCCAACTGATGGGACACACAACATTGAACAGTACTGACATCTCGGCCTAGGCGCGTAGCGATCTGCTGGAGTAATATATCAAAGTCTCTCAGTTCAAGGATTCTGCCCCACTCAGCTTGTGACAAGCAATAACTGGCACATCGACAAACAGGAGGCATCACACGATCATCCCACATGACTTGTTCAGATTTTTTAGTTTTCATGTAGCTAAAAAAACTTTGCTTTCAATTTGGCTTTTATGCACCTCCCACGTGCAACATATTGGAGCTAGGTGCTTGAAAATTCAATCATTTATAGATCTTAGTGACACCTGCTACTTTCTCTATTTGCCTAATCTTATAAACTGTCCTTCTTAGTGTTGCAATTTCAATGAGGGGTATGTTTGTATGTGTATATGTATATATATATATATATATATATATATATATAGCTACAGAAAAATGCTACATTTTGAACATTGGATCTCCCTTACCTCTCATTTATGTAGATTAAAATGGGTTCTATTAATTTTCTTATTAACACGATACAATGTCCCGAATAATACTTTCTTCCTGGAAAACAGCACCACATCAGTCCACAGGTTATTCCCAGTATTGCAGTTCGTCTCCATCCAGGTGTGGAGCTATTCTTAAAAGAGAGCAGGCATGTTTATAATCATGTACAGACTTGAAATATTTGCTGTGTGTTAAAGGTGAGGTGAAGAAACTTCACCTGTTCTACTAGAGAAGACTAGAGTAACCCACTGTAAGCATCACACATTGAGTCTGTACTGCAAATTTGAGAGCTGTACACTGAGAGCTGTGGGGTGGAAGGGTTTTGGTTGGAAATGGTCGACAGGTCGACATGGGGAAATTAGTTAAAATGAAAAGGACATACATACGCACATCTATTATGCTGAATTAAATTCAGGAAATATGTCGTGGGGGTTCACTCTGAAACCTTTGACTTTGGCACAAGCCCTTTTCCAGGATCCAGTGAAGGCAATGACAAGTGAAACATATTGATTCACAAAGACAGGTACTCTTTATGTTTTCTTTCCAATAAATCTGGTCTGTAACTTACCCCAATATAATAGTTGGAAAAATGGCCATTCAATAATTGGCAAGTTTTTACCTTTAGAGTCTGATGCTGGTGAAAAAAAAATTATTTTAGAGGATTTATTCTGCATCTGCCAACCAAGCCTGTGTGTGCAGTGGTGTCTGGCAGCACTTATTCGTATTCTTTATTACAATACCATGTATGATTGAGGTGAATATGGAGTTAAAAGCTACCTTCGGGGGCAATTTTATTATGATGGCATGTTACTCATTTTGTACTAAAAATCATTTTTTCAATTGGTCTTTATTAAAAATATTGAGCTGTCACAAAGGGTTAACAGTTTTTCTAGCTGTGTGAGAGGTACTTTCACTTTGTGCCCCTCATCTAAAAACCCTTATCTCTAAATTACTAAAAAGTCATAAGCACTTATTTAAGCCACATTCTTATCAGTAAGATGAGAACTGAGCTACAGTATAATGGGTGTCCAAGATAAGGACCCCATCAGCTCCCTTCTTGAGGAAGCAGAGAGAAAATGCTACTATATAAACTCAAAGCTGTGCAGGGAAAAGTGCTCAATATTTTTTATAAAGACCAATTGAAAAAAATTATTATTAGCTCAAAATGAGTACAATGCAATAATAATAATAAAAAAAACACCAAAGGCATACATAGCCTTTAACCCCTTCAGGATCCTGCCACTATTTACGGACCAGGCCGTTTTTTAGAAATCTGACATTTGTCAATTTATGTGGTAATAACTTTGGAACGCTTTTACTTATCCAAGCCATTCTGAGATTGTTTTGTCATGACACATTATACTTCACGATAGTGGTAAATTTCAGTCAATATTTATCATTTTTATTTAAAAAAAACAACAAATTTACACAGAAATGGAAAAATTCGCAACTTTCCAAATATCAATTTCTCTGCTTTTAAAACAGATAATGATACTTCATATAATAGTTATTACTTTACATTTCCCATATGTCTACTTTATGTTTGGATTATTTTGTGAATGCCATTTTATTTTTTTAAGATGTTAGAAGGCTTAGAATTTTAGAAGCAATTCTTAAAATTTTTAAGAAAATTTCCAAAACCCACTTTTTAAGAACCAGTTCAGGTCTGAAGTCACTTTGTGGGGCTTAGATAATAGAAACCACCCATAAATGGCCCTATTTTAGAAACTATATCCCTCAAGGTATTCAAAACTGATTTTACAAACTTTGTTAACCCTTTAGGTGTTCCACAAGAATTAAAGCAAAATGTAGATAAAATTTCTGAATTGCACTTTTTTGGCAGATTTTCCATTTTAATCAATTTTTTCCAGTAACAAAGCAAGGGTTAACAGACAAACAAAACTCAATATTTATTACCTTGATTCTATAGTTTACAGAAACACCCCATATGTGGTCGTAAAATGCCGTACGGGCGCACAGCAAGGCGCAGATGGAAAGGAACGCCATATGATTTTTGGAGGGCAGATTTTACTGGGATAATTTTAAGTTGCCATGTCATATTTGAAGACGCCCTGATGCACCCCTAGAGTAGAAACTCCAAAAAAGTGGAAACTACGGGATAAGGTGGCAGATTTGTTGGTACTATTTTAGGGTATATATGAATTTTGGTTGCTGTTTATTACACTTTTTATGAGGCAAGATAACAAAAAATAGTTGTTTTGGCACCTTTTTTTGTTTTTGTTTATAATGTTCATCTGACAGATTAGATCATGTGGTATTTTTATAGAGCAGGTTGTTACGGATGGCACAATACCAAATATAACTACTTTTTTTCTGGTTGTTTGTTTCAGTTTTACATAATAAAGCATTTTTGAAAAAATGTTTTTTTTTTAGTGTTTCCATGTTCTGAAAGCCATAGTTTTTTTTTTTTTGGAGGGGCAGGGCAATTGTGTTAGGTAGGGTCCCATTTTTTGCGGGATGAGATGACTGTTTGATTGGTACTATTTTGGTGTGTGTGTGACTTTTTGATCACTTGGTATTACACTTTTTGTGATATAAGGTGACAAAAAATAGCTTTTTGACACCTTTTTTTTTTTTTTTATGGTGTTCAACTGAAGGTTTAGATCATGTGATTTTTATACAGCAGGTTGTTACGAACGTGGCAATACCTAATATGTATACTTTTTTCAATTTATTTAAGTTTTACACAATAACAGCATTTTTTAAACAAAACAAATCATGTTTTAGTGTCTCCATATTCCGAGAGCCATAGTTTTTTTATTTTTAGTTTTATGTAGGGGCTCATTTTGTGCTTCTACTTTTTTTTACAATTTTATGTGTTTTATTTTCGGAAATTTTATATATTTTTTACTTGAAACCTTTTTTTATTATGAGAAACACTTTTTTTTAACCTTTTTTTTTTTACTTTTTATTTTTGTCCCACTCTGGGACTTCAGCTTCTGGGGTCTGAACCCCTCTGCAATGCATTACAATACATCCTGTATTGTGATGCCCATGGAACGCATCAGGCTTGCCTTCTTTGCCATCGGGTCCCCGCCACTGCAGCGCAGGGACCCGATGAAGATGAAGAGTGCACCCGTACCCTCCGCAAAACCTCTGCATGCCACGATCAGCTTTGACCATGGCATACAAGGGGTTAATACGCCGGCAGCAGGATTTTCTCCGATGCCGGCGTATGCAGCAGGGGACCGGCTGTCGGTGACTGCCGGGTCCATGCCGCTGATTGGCGCTGTACGGAGCTGGTCCTTAAGTCACGCCCACGAGCGCCGTACATGTACAGCGAGGGTCCTCTACAGATTAAATCTATTTTGAAAACAGTTTAGAATGTTACAAAATAACAAATCAATTCACACCTTACCGATCCCCTGCCATTTCTTCTCTGACATTTCCTGGGTTTCCATTTATAGATAGCCTTCTAATGTTATGCAAATTTGTCCCTTGGTGCTACTGCACCCAAGACTCCGCTCATTTTCTTTGACTGGCAGACAGGGCAGTGTAGAGGTAATTACTCCTGGTCCTGAATTCTTGCAGCAATTTGCGCATCTCTTTGATCAGCGCCTGCACTGTACAGTACTGCAGCTCGCCGGAGTGATTGAGGCAAGCGCAGTACAGGTTTCATGTGCTGACAAGCGCACATCTCCCATGTCAGTTGAATTTATTTCGAAGTTGGTGGTGACAGATTCCCTTTAATATGCATAGAACTGTCTTGAATTTCTTTGATTCCGTCTTTGCACGCGAACCACAAGCCAAGTGAGAGAAAACATGGGAGATTATGGGTTTAGCTAGAGGGACAAAGCTATACATAGCATTGCTAAATCCCCAGTTACTATCTTTCCCACTAAAACACATACTATTTCATTTACCAATGTCCACAGATCGGGGCATAGCTAACATCAACGCTGCATGTCAAATACAGGCCAGTACAGAACAGCAAGCAAGATTTCCTTTCACAGGCTGCCCACGTACCCTATTATGTGCCAGTGTGCTAAGCTCACAAATAGCGTGTTACCTTGTAAACTTGCTATTTTCTCTACAGTTTACTTTGAGCCCCTGCTCACTGATGCTGTGTAGTTAGCCCTAGTAAATTACTTGCATTTTCATTAATTTCAAACGCATTAAGTTAGAAACAAAGTATATAATGTACTTCGGAAAGCTTCCTGCTGATGCCTGCCCTGCAACGTATTTAGACTACTTTACACTTTGTCTCATTTGTTATTATGGTGTATAAATATTCTAGTGAATCTCTTGGGAGAATTATGGCTTTTAATATGTATATTACCAGTGTGCCTGACCTTTAGGGTCATTTTAAATTGACATCTATGAATAACACCCTGGCTTCTGAAATCAGAGGGTCTGGTTCCTGAATGCCACATCATACTGTATTTGTTCATAGAGCTATTGGCAATAAATTGTTTCACCACGGTTAAATCATGTTCTTATGTTAAACATATTTTAAAGAATTTTAGGGTCATCGTCTTTTTTGAAGAGGAACCTTTGGCCCAGTCTGAGGTCCAGGGCACACTGAATCAGGTTTATCTGTACTATATCTGTAATTTGCTTCATTCACCTTTCCCTCAGCTCTAACCAGTCTCCCTGTCCCAGCTCCTGAAAAACACCCCTGCAGCGTGATGCTGCCACCAGAATGCTTCACTGTAGGAATGGTATTGGGCAGTGCCTGGTTTACTCCAAACATTATGCATAGAACTGAGGCCAAAAAGTTAAATCTTGCAGACTGTGAGAAATTTTTTTTTTTTTTTCTCACAGTCTGATAGTCCTTTAGAGGCGTTTTTTAAAAACGATTATGTGTTTACTGAGGAGAGGCTTTTTTTCTGGTCATAAAGCCCAGATTGATGGAGTGCTGCATTGATATTGACCTTCTGGAAGTTTCTCCCATCTGCACACAAGATCTTTGGAGCTAAATCAGAGTGACAATTGGGTTCTTGGTTTCCTCTCTTCCCAAGGCCCTTCTCCCCTGATTGCTGAGCTTTTTGGGGCAGCCAGATCTAGGAAGAGTCCTGGTGGTTCCAAACATCTTCCATTTAAGAATTATGGAGGCCACTGCGCTCTTGAGAACTTTCAATGTAGCAGAAATTTTGTGTAGCCTTCTCCAAATCTATGCCTCCATACAATCATGTTTCTGAGCTCTACAGGAAGTTCTTTCTTTCATGGCTTATTTTTTTTTCTTTGATATGCATTGTCAGCTGTGAGGCCTTATATAGACAGGGTTGTGTCTTCCCAAATCATGTTCAGTCAACTGAATTTACTACAGTTGAACTCCAATCAAGGTGTAGAAACATCTCTAAGATGATCAAGAGAAATGTTAGGCCCCTAGAGCTAAATTTCAAGTGTCATAACAAAGGGTCTGAATACTTATGTCCAATGAAATTTTAGTTTTTACTTTTTAATAAATTTGCTAATATTTCTAAAATATTGCTAAAATTCCAATTTCACTTTCCCATTATGGGATATTGAGTGCAGACTGATTGTGAAAAACTAGATTTTTTATTTTATTTTAGTAAAAGGCCTTGACAAAATGTAAAAAAAAGTGAAAAGGTCTAAAGATTTTTCGAATGCATTGTACATAGGGGATTTAAGGGTTGATGACAGTCTTCCTCTCGGGATGGTGTTGCGCATAATGGTTGATGTGCAGACAAGATGTGTCTGTGTTGCAGCCAAGAGCTTGAGGTTCACTAGGTCTGCAAATGAATTAAGGGGGAATTGATCAAAGTTCTCTATGGCAATTTTTTTGTGTACAATTTTTTGTGTAAGTGGCATTCTTAGCAAGAATGTGTGACTTTTTTACATTTACACTGCCATCAGAACTTTAAAAAAGTGAGAACTGCTTAATGGTAGGTGGACTGATAGATTTGCTTAAGTTCACCCTAGAAACTGGTGCAAATCTATTCCTGTTTCTAGCTGGCACAGACTTGCTTTCGGTCACATAGATTGCCATAATATGTGCCAAATTTATTAAAAGTCCGGCACTTCTTTTTGGCAGATCTTACTCTGATGCACTTTTTCTTAAGGCTTGTGTATGAAGCTCCTCTGTTCATACATTGCATCCTAGGTGTTCACTGGTCAGCCATACCATGGTAGTATCTCTAACCTAATGCCTGCCATGAGGAGGCCACTACATGGGACATAACCCTCATAACCTAGTTTAGTTTAGCTGTTAATACATAGTATCTCTGGTGGTCTAGGGTGGTGAAGAAATTAATGGTCAGATCTGTGGTGCTTATAAGTTCATACTTAAAAAGGACCTTTCACCTCTCCTCGTCTGTTTTTTCTAAATAACTTTATTCTCCATGCAATACAAATTCTGGATCAATTTGTTATGGCTATTTTGTTCTGTTCCTCAGTTATTGATATTTAAAGTTTATTAATAGATGTGCAAGTGGGTGTTACCAGTGGGAGTGTGTCCCTGTACAGACAGATGTTGTCCAATCAGTATTTGAAAAAATAAGGAAAAGATGGAGAATGCAAGTAATTATTAAAACAGACTTTAATGTCTCAGAAACATTACTGTAGTTTAGGGCTTAATACCTAAAATCTCTGTTGGGGAAAGGTGATGAGGGAGCTAGTGCTTTATGGTTGCTATGTGTTAATGTGTTAATCATGTTGTCACTGGTGACATGGTGCCGCTAACTCCAGGCATGGTAGAGCAGCCGTCATTGCTAGGTTCAGGCTTGATGCCTTCTTCAGTTTTTGTTTAATAAAAATATAAAATTTATGAAAATGACTATATTCGGCGCATCCTCTCGCGAGACCCGTGAGTTCCTGTGAACACGTGTCTCAAGAGTTGAACTACAGCCTGCCAGCGATGATCAATCGCTGGCAGGCTGTAGATGCGATATAAATCGCATCAAACATGTATACCAGACGCTGTTTTGTGAACAGTGTCTGGTATACCTGCTACCTGGTCCTCTGGTGGTCCCATTTGCTGGGATCGACCACCAGAGGACCAGGTAACTATGTAAAGTTGCACCAAACACTACACTAACCCCCCTCACCTATTAACCCCTTGTTAACCCCTTGATCACCCCATCTAGACCCCCTGATCACCCCCCTGTCATTGATCACACCCCTTGTAAGGCTCCATTCAGACGTCCATATGTGTTTTGCGGATTCACGGATCCGTGTAACTGATCCGCGGATCCGCAGATCCTCAAAACACGGACACCGGCAATGTGCTTTCTGCATTTTGCAGATCCGCACATTGCCCGAACTATATAGAAAATGCTTTTTCTTGTCCGCAATTGCGGACAAGAATAGGACATGTTCTATATTTTTGCGGAACGGAAGTGCAGACCCGGAAGCGCGGATCCGTAATTCCGGATCCGAGCGGGACAAAGTCTGTCCCCATAGAAATGAATGGGTCCGCAATTCCGTTCCGCAAACAGAATTGCGGACGTGTGAATGGGGCATAAGGGTCCCCTATCACCGCCAGTTAGTTAGCTACTTGTTAGGTCGCTAGAGGCCAGCCCACTGCACCGCAGTCACTGATTTTGGCAGAGATTTTTTCATCCACATTGATTGATGCGAATGAAAAAATCTGTGCCGTTCATTTTATTTTATTTTTTCAGCCCAGAGGCTGAACGGAAAAAAAAATCTCATTACCCGTATGCTCAATATAAGGAGAATCGCAGAAACTCCTAATGCTGGCCATACGTGTAATGATTGCGGAGACCCCTAAAATGCCAGGGCAGTATAAATACCCCACATGTGACCCCATTTTAGAAAGAAGACACCCCAAGGTATTCCGTGAGGGGTATGGCGAGTTCATGCAAAATTTTATTTTTTGTCACAAGTTAGTGGAATATGAGACTTTATAAAAAATAAAAATCATTTTCCGCTAACTTGTGCGAAAAAAAAAAATTTCTGTGAACTCGCCATGCCCCTCACGAAATACCTAGGGGTGTCTTCTTTCCACAATGGGGTCACTTGTGGGGTATTTATACTGTCCTGGTATTTTAGGGGTGCTAAAGCGTGAGAATCCAAATGCGTAAAAATGGCCTGTGAAATCCTAAAGGTACTCATGGGAATTTTGGCCCCTTTGCGCATCTTGGCTGCAAAAAAGTGTCACTCATGTGGTATCGCCGTACTCAGGAGAAGTAGGGCAATGAGTTTTGGGGTGTATTTTTATATATACCCATACTGTGTGTGAGAAATATCTCTGTAAATGACAACTTTTTAAATTTTTTTATTCAAAGTTGTCAATTTACAGAGATATTTCTCTCACCCAGCATGGGTATATGTATAAATACACCCCAAAACACATTGCCCTACTTCTCCTGAGTACGGCGATACCACATGAGTGACACTTTTTTGCAGCCAAGATGCGCAAAGGGGCCCAAATTCCCATGAGTAACTTTTAGGAGGGCATTTTTACGCATTTTTCTTCTCACGCTTTAGGGCCCCTAAAATGCCAGGGCAGTATAAATACCCCACATGTGACCCCATTTTGGAAAGAAGACACCCCAAGGTATTCGCTGAGGGGCATAGTGAGTCCATGAAAAATTAAACTTTTTGTCAAAAGTTAGCGGAAAGGGAGACTTTGTGAGAAAAAACAATAAAAAATCAATTTCCACTAACTTGTGCCAAACATTTTTTTTTCTATGAACTCGCCATGCCCCTCATGGAAAACCTTGGGGTGTCTTCTTTCCAAAATGTGCCGGAAATTGATATATTTTTATTTTTTTTATTTTGTTTTTTACAAAGTCAAATATTCCACTAACTTGTGACAAAAAATAAAATTTTACATGAACTCACCATACCCCTCACAGAATACTTTGGGGTGTCTTCTTTGTAAAATGGGGTCACATGTGGGGTATTTATACTGTCCTGGCATTTTAGGGGCCCCTAAAGCGTGAGAAGAAGTCTGGAATCCAAATGCGTAAAAATGCCCTGTGAAATCCTAAAGGTACTCATTGGAATTTGGGCCCCTTTGCGCACCCAGGCTGCAAAAAAGTGTCACTCATGTGGTATCGCCGTACTCAGGAGAAGTAGGGCAATGTGTTTTGGCATGTATTTTTTTATATACCCATGCTGGGTGTGAGAAATATCTCTGTAAACGACAATTTTTAAATTTTTTTATACAAAGTTGTCAGTTTACAGAGATATTTCTCTCACCCAACATGGGTATATGTAAAAATACACCCCAAAACACATTGCCCTACTTCTCCTGAGTACGGCGATACCACATGATTGACACTTTTTTGCAGCCTGGGTGCCCAAATTCCAACGAGTACCTTTAGGTTTTACATGGCGGCTCACAATTTAGCCCCGCCCAAAATGCCAGAACAGTAAACACACCCCACAAATGACCCCATTTCGGAAAGTAGACACCCCAAGGTATTCACTGAGGGGCATAGTGAGTCCGTGGGAGATTTATTTTTATTTTGCCAGAAGTTAGCAGAAATGGAAACTTTATTATTATTTTTTTTTTCCTCAGAAAGTGTCATTTTCCGCTAACTTGTGAAAAAAAATGAAATTATACATGAACTCACCAAGCCCCTCCGTGAATACTTTGGGGTTTCTTCTTTCTAAAATGGTGTCATTTGGGGGGTATTTATACTTTCCTGGCATTCTAGCACCTGAAGAAACATGACAGGCGCTCAGAAAGTCAGAGCTGCTTCAAAATGCGGAAATTCACTTTTTTGCACCATAGTTTGTAAACGCTATAACATTTACCCAAACCAATAAATATACACTTATTGGATTTTTTTTTATCAAAGACATGTAAAACAATAAATTTAGAGAAAAATTTATATAGAAATGTAGTTTTTTTTGAAAAATTTTACAACAGAAAGTGAAAAATGTCGTTAAATTTTTATTAATAGCAAAAAAAGTAAAAATGTCAGCAACAATGAAATACCACCAAATGAAAGCTCTATTAGTGAGAAGAAAAGGAGGTAAAATTTATTTGGGTGGTAAGTTGTATGACGGAGCAATAAACGGTGAAAGTAGTGTAGTGCGGAATTGTAAAAAGTGGCCTGGTCATTAAGGGTGTTTAAGCTAGTGGGGCTGATGTGGTTAAGAAGTCACAAATTATGGTGCATGCCATATTTGTGACATAATTTGCGTCTTTTTGTGTTTCTCAGCACTTTTCTAAAAGGGGGTGGAGCCTACCATTAGGGGTAGAGCCTCAGCTGTCTGCCAGATCTACTATAATTCACTACGTAAACTGAAGTAAATTATAGCTGTAGCCTGTAACAGCCTCTAGCTGCCATAGTTTGGAGTTTCTGGCGCCAGAGATGCGCACAGGAAATCAAGACTGGCGTAGGCGATGCCAGTCTTGATAAATCTTGTTTTAAAGTGCATAATGTTGCTGTGGATGAGCTATTCATTGTAGCTAGTAATAGCTTACACCAGTTACTGCTGCCTCTGTATAAAAGCTCATTTATGTTGTATTATTTACGGCCGTTCAATATGAATTGTGAAATGATTTCACTTTCAGATAATTGTTCTGGAAGAAAAACATTGAGGCGGATAAATACTATTTTTCCTTGCAGATAGATGGCTGTTTGTACAATAAGAGACATTAGAGCCATTAGTCTACTTTATAAAGCTCCCCCACTGGCACAATGTTTTATGTCTGTGACACAAGCTGTTCAGTCCCGCTGTTCAGAGCATAGTAAGTCAAGTCTTCAGGGGCATCGTGGGCTTCAGCAGGCTGTGTACAATATGCCCATATCATTGGGGTGTAATAATTAGTGTAACTAAAACTACACATGCATTTATATGTGTTCTAGGTGGAGAATTGGATACATTTGTGAGAGATCTTAATGGTCTGCACAGATTTTATTACTATGTGTCAAACTCTTCGAGACCTCGTCTGCAGTACCCCATAGCAGGGATGTCTAGATACGGTTTGCTCTTAAACCCCTTACTGACCACCAATATACCTTTTTACGGTGGTCACTAAGGGGCCTTAGGCTGTGCCAAAGCCTTTTTACGGCGGACCAGTCTAAGCACTGAACAGGTCTCCTGTGCAGTGGAGAGCAAGGTCTTGGCTCTCCTACTCTAACAGCCCGGACCGGTGGGTGTGCCGATCCAGGCTGTTTAACACCTTACATGCCACCGGCAATGGCGTCCGTCACATTTAAGCAGTTGCAGAGGGAGCGGACTACCTCTGTCTCCCATCGGCACCCCGCAATTAGATCATGGGGTGCCGATGCCAGTATAGGCATGCCGGTACCTAGTCTACACCCCAAGCCTGCCTGCAGCATTTCCCAGCTGGTTGTGGCTCTCTGCTGCAGCCTGCTGGTGAAAGTCAGTATAGCACTGACAATAAAATACATTGCACTATGGGAATAGTGCATTGTATTTTAGAAGCAATCAAAAGATCGCCTTTTATAGTCCCCTTGTGGGACTATTAAATAGTTAAAAAAGTTAAGAAAAAAAAAGTTATTAACCACTTCAGCCCCCCCTAGCTTAACCCCTTAACGCTCCATGACGTGTATACCCGTCATGGAGCAGTGCTACTTCGCGCTCCATGACGGGTATACACGTCATGGCTGGAAACTGCCACCATTTTTTCACAGTTAAATTAGGAGTGGGGGATAATTGCTGTTACGGACAGCTTACCATCATAGCAAGCCGGAGCAGGACCTGTGGGACCCCGCCCAGGTCGACGATCGCTGTGATTGGTCCATGAAGTCACATGGACCAATCAATGATAGTTTTATTGTCAGCGCAGGCAGGGAGGTGGGGCTGCAACGGAGCGCAGGCTGGTGAGCTGTGTCGGAGACTGCAGCAGCGCTCCGATACACACAGCCACATATAGAAGCTCTGATCGTCCCTCCAGGGGACCGATCAGAGTGGCAGGGTATCAGGGATCGCTGCTGTCATTGCGCTTTGACAGCAATCCCAGATGCCGATAGGTATGTCAACCTGTCACCATGTAGGTGACAGAGCTGTGATTGGCAGCTGTCACAGACAGCTACCAATCACAGTTAGCCAACCTAGAACCAATCAAGATGGTCCTAAGTTGGCCAATCAGGAGACAGGAGTTTGGCTAGGTGTCTTCACTCCCTCTGATCACCTCAGTTCTGTCATAGAGGTGATCAGAGAGAGTTATTGTCGCTGAGAGCTCCTGTCAGTGTTGCACCAAACACCCACATCCACCTACTTTCCATTGAACCCCATCCTGCTGCCATATATTTTTTTTCTTCAGACCAAATATTATTTTTTTTTTTTACCAAAAATATATATATTTAGTGTCTTTTAGTTTTATATTTTTATTAGCGGAATTTTATTCCCATTTTCATTTAATACTCATGGGACTCCTAAAGGGTTAATGAAGTTTGTAAAATCAGTTTGGAATAGCTTGAGGGGTGTAGTTTCTAAAATGGTATGATTTGTGGGTGATTTGTAATATGTAAGCCACAGAAAGTGACTTCATAACTGAACTGGTCAGTAAAAGATTGGGGGTTGGAAAAGTTCTTAAAAATTTTAAGATTTGCTTCTAAACTTCTAAAGCCTTCTAACATCCCCAAAAATAAAATGTCACTTTCAAAATGATCTAAACATAATGTAGACATATGGGAAATGTAAAGTAATAACTAATTTTGGAATTATTATTATCTATTACAAAAATGCATTTTTTTTACTTCATTTTACCTGTGTCATGAAGTACAATATGTGACGAGAAAACAATCTCAGAATAACCTGGATAAGTAAAAGCGTTTAAAAGTTATTACCACATAAAGTGATACATGTCAGATTTGCTAAAAATGGCCTGGTCCTTAAGGTGAAAAGTGGCCCGGTCCTGAAGGGGTTAAACACCCTTAATGACCAAGCCACTTTAAAAAAAAACTACATTTCTATATAAATTTTTCTATAAATTTATTTTTCTACATGTCTTTGATAAAAAAAAATCCAATAAGTGTATATTTATTGGTTTGGGTAAAAGTTATAGCGTTTACAAACTATGGTGCAAAAAAGTGAATTTCGGCATTTTGAAGCAGCTCTGACTTTCTGAGCACCTGTCATGTTTCTTCAGGTGCTAGAATGCCAGGATAGTATAAATACCCCCCAAATCACACCATTTTAGAAAGAAGACACCCCAAAGTATTCGCGGAGGGGCATGGTGAGTTCATGTATCATTTCATTTTTTTTCGCAACTTCTGCTAACTTCTGGCAAAAAAAATAAAAAAATCTCCCACGGACTCACTATGCCCCTCAGTGAATACCTTGGGGTGTCTACTTTCCGAAATGGGGTCATTTGTGGGGTGTGTTTACTGTTCTGGCATTTTGGGCGGGGCTAAATTGTGAGCAGCCATGTAAAAGCTAAAGGTACTCGTTGGAATTTGGGCCCCTTTGCGCACCCAGGCTGCAAATATCTCTGTAAACTGACAACTTGGTATGAAAAATTTTAAAAAGTTGTCATTTACAGAGATATTTCTCACACCCAGCATAGGTATATGTAAAAATACACCCCAAAACACATTGCCCTACTTCTCCTGAGTACGGCGATACCACATGTGTGACACTTTTTTGCAGCCAAGATGCGCAAAGGGGCCCAAATTCCAATGAGTACCTTTTAGGAAGGCATTTTTACGCATTTTTCTTCTCACGCTTTAGGACCCCTAAAATGCCGGGGCAGTATAAATACCCCACATGTGACCCCATTTTGGAAAGAAGACACCCCAAGGTATTCTGTGAGGGGCATGGCGAGTTCACAGAAAAAAAATTTTTTGGCACAAGTTAGCGGAAATTGATATTTTTCTTTTTTTTTTTTTTTTTACAAAGTCTTATATTCCACTAACTTGTGACAAAAAATAAAATTTTATATGAACTCACCATACCCCTCACGGAATACCTTGGGGTGTTTTATTTCTAAAATGGGGTCACATGTGAGGTTTTTGTACTGCCCATTACACGTATGGCCAGCATTAGGAGTTTCTGCGATTCTCCTTATATTGAGCATGCGGGTAATGAGATTTTTTTTTCCGTTCAGCCTCTGGGCACAGATTTCTTCATTCGCATCGATCAATGAGGATGAAAAAATCTCTGCCAAATTAGTGACTGCGGTGCGGTGGGCTGGGCGCTAACTACCTAACAAGTAGCTAACTAACTGGCAGTGATAAGGGACCCTTATGCCCCATTCACACGTCCGCAATTCTGTTTGCGGAACGGAATTGCGGACCCATTCATTTCTATGGGGACAGACTTTGTCCCGCTCGGATACGGAATTGCGGATCCGCACTTCCGGGTCTGTACTTCCGTTCCGCAAAAATATAGAACATGTCCTTTTCTTGTCCGCAATTGCGGACAAGAAAAGGCATTTTCTATATAGTTCTGGCAATGTGCGGATCTGCAAAATGCGGAAAGCACATTGCTGGTGTCCGTGTTTTGCGGATCGGATCCGTGGATCCGCAAAACACATATGGACATGTGAATGGAGCCTTACAGAGGGTGATCAGTGAGAGGGGGGTGATCAGGGAGTCTATATGGGGTGATCAGGGGTTAATAAGGGGTTAATAAGTGACAAGGGGGGGGGGGTAGTGTGGTGCTTGGTGGTACTTTACATAGCTACCTGGTCCTCTGGTGGTCAATCCCAGCAAATGGGACCACCAGAGGACCAGGTAGCAGGTATATCAGACGCTGTTCACAAAACAGCGTCTGATATACCTCTTTGATGTGATGTATTTCACATCTACAGCCTGCCAGCGATTGATCATTGCTGGCAGGCTGCAGTATAACTTCCGATCTTTCAGCTGCTGTGAACGCGCTCAAGGAGGAACAAACCTGCCGCCGCCTGGACGCATCCGTGCATTAGGCGGTCGGCAGGTGGTTAAAGGCCATGTACACCTTTTGGGAGCAATTTTTTTTGAGCCATTCTGTCACAAAGGGTTAACTGTCTAGCTGTGTTGATGGTACTTTCACTATGTGCAGGTGATCTAATAAACCTGATCTCTAAATTACTAAAATATCATGAACATTTATTTAAGTTACATTCTTATGAGTAAGGTAAGAACTGAACTGTAATGAGTGTTTATAAGATCAGAGAAAAGGCGCCATCACGCAGCTGACAGAACAGTGTGAAAATCAAGATCCTGCTACTAGAGAAACTTAAGGCTGCACTGAGACAGGGATTAAAAGTTTTTAGCTCAAAATGAGTACAATGCAATAATAAAAAATAAAAAATGCCCCCTAAGGTGTACATAGCTTTTAAATAAATAAAAATTCCCAAAAAATATGGCAAAGCAAAAAATGAAATGAGAAAATGCTTTTTAATTAAAAAAAAATGAAATAAAAACGCTATTAATGGCAAAAATTGCAAAAATCTCCACATATTTGCCATCGTCACGTCCGTAACAACCCTCACTATGCAAGTATCATGTAATTTATCCCATTTGATGGACGTCATAAAAAAGGGTCAAAATTTCTGCTTTTTGCTCAGTGGCTACCAAATAAACAGAATAAAGAGCGATCAAAAAGTGTTATGCACCCCAACAAGATACCAATGAAAACTACAAGTCGTCTTCAAAAATCAGGCCCTCACATAGCTCCATAGAAAGAAAAATAAAAAAGTTATGGGTCTCGGGCTGCAGCAATGCAAAAAAACATTTTTAAAAAGGGTTTTCATTGTGCAAAAGTATAAAACATAAAAATCTAAATATGTACTTGGTATCGCTGACCCAGAGATTAAAGTTTTCATGTTATTTACGCTGGCTCCTCCCCTAGCTTTAGGGAGTCTTTAGGGAGAGTTCAGAGAGGAAGGAAGCTGTGCCTCGTGCTCCCTCTCCAGAAAGCTTTGGAGACTAACAGATCTCTCCAAGATCTACAGGGAGAGAATGAGAGAGAAAGAGAAGAACTTTGAATCTGCATGGCTAAGCATTGTTCTCTGTAAGGTAACCGCTGTTGAGGGTATTACAGACGTTACTAATGAGGAGAGATTACTGTTAATATACCCTACACTAAAAGAATGACCTAGCTAGTCGTATCATTCAACCTGAATGCCACTGTGTGCATTTCAGGCATAATTGCAGAATTACAGTTGTCAGCCATTCTACTGAGAGAGACTTAAGACTAGTTTCACACTAGCGGCAGGGGAGTCCGTCAGGCTCTTTCGGCAGGTGAACAGCCTGTCGGATCCGTCCTGCCGCTAGTTCACGTGTGCCCCCGGACTGCCGCTCTGTCCCCATTGACTATAATGTGGGCGGGGGCGGGGGCGGAGTTCCTGCGACAGAGCATGGCGAGAGGCAGCGGGACTTAAAGTACGACATGCTCATTATGCTGCACTCACCCGAGGAAACATCGATGAGAGGGCAGCCACTGTGATGGGCTGTCTTATAACTGCAGTATGCCAGACCAACAGGGGGAAAGTCTCTGTGAGGTCACGATGTGAGCATAGGTAGGACAAGGGTGAAAACACAGTTTTTGGTTTACTCACAGTTTTGTCATCCCTGGACAGGCCTGCACAGTTAATGGTGGAGAGAGAACAGCACTGGATTCTCCGGGCCACACTCTGATGTAAGAGACACAGGCCAGATGGAGGTGCCCTTGGTGGTGACTTGGCTTTGCGTGCTTATGGCTAGGTCCCTTTAGTCGTGACACCAGTACCGCTGTGGTACAATAATGGTAGGAATAGTAGTAGTAATTGAGGAGCAGAATCCAACTCACAACTTTTACTGAATGATGGCTCCTTGGTAACAGTTACATCCAAAAGTAGTACAATCTCTCATATCAATAGAGGCAGAATATAGTCCACAGTTCACAGGCTTTGTATGTGTTGCTGCGTATCAGGCATAAAGTAAATAAAAGTCAGTATTTTGGGTATGCAGCTCTTGCTTGCCACTAATCCCAATCAAGGTGATTTGCAGATCCCTTAACTTCTACTTCAGTGCTTTCTAGCAGATGGCCTTTCTGCTCTCAGAATTTAAACTGGCGGTGAGGCTGCCAGAAGCTATATGTCCTACACCGAATACAAAGGTGCCTGGAAAGCCCTATAAAATGGCTGATATACTCCTTTGTCTTTCTTATATAAAATTGTCCTCTCTCTTGTCACTTGTAAAACTTGTCACTAGTCACTCCAGAGGAATAAACTGTAGAAGCGGATGTCACTTTTCCTTGCTTTTGACTGTTTCTTTGGCTTTTATGATTTAGATGCGTCCTTGGCTTCTATGGACCATGGGGCCCATGAAAGCTGAGAGCTCTCCTGCCCCCTTTCCTCTTCCCAGCTACAACATGGCTGTACTTCTACCTTAGACTCTAGACTCAAAGACTCCCTGACTAGGCCTGAGCTAGTCTATATACAGATTATGACACTATTCCCCCATCTAGAGGTGAAACTAGTGTAGTGCAGCTAATTAGCCTGTGAATGAGGATCTTACAGGATAAATCACATAAATGTATGACAAAGTATGACACGAGATAAGAGATGGCATAAAGATACAATAAAACACTTTTGCAGTACCCACGTATACTAGTGGGACGCTGCATAACAAGAGCCACTACCACTCTCATCCTCATCTCTAGCTCCTCAAGGGCACATAGCATGTCCAGTAATCACAAGCTTTGGGGTGCCCATAGTTTACCCAACCACCTAGTTAAATGTGATAAGTCTCACTTTTACACTAGCATCATGTGTTCTATTTAACAGTAGCCATGATGGCTGTGATATCTCTGTTTGATCATGATGGATCTCATTGGCTTATAATGGGTCCTTTAGGTTTCAAATTTTTTTCCAGGGAGAAAAGGCTCAAAGAAAAGACAGAATGAAACCATGATGCCAGTGTGAACAGAACCTTAGAAGAAAGTGCTGCAATTATGTCCTCTAGATGAACAGCAATGTAATCATTCTACACGTAAAGCTATCATGACTATGAAAACTGCTTACAGCCTTTACACATAGGACAATGTAGCCCAAACAAGGTTCTGGGAATTCTTAGGAGTTCAATGTTTGCAAGCTTTCCAGATGTGCCCTTCCTCACCTTTCCTCTTGCCAGGACATATTCTGATACAGTATGTGTATCACAAGGTTACTACTAGCTTTTCAAAACAACATGAATTCATGATATTGTGCCACAAGGTGTCTATCCTTATTTGTCTATGTGCAGGCACCCAGTGGTTGTGCTGCTGTCAAGGGTTTTGATACCATGTCACAATATTGTATAGAATTTTCCATGAAAAATTAGAGTCTTAACCAAATTAGAGCTAAGGTAAGGGTGGACACACCTGTACTTTGAACACCTTCCTAACACATGATGTAATAGTATGTCATGGCGGCAGATGACTTGGCGCAATTTGACGTACTATTACGTCATGGTGATCGGGCAGGTACCAGAGCGGTGAGTGCCCAATCACTGCATGTGCCCAGTAGTCTCTGATAGCCGTGCCCCTGCTGTACCTGCCGGCATCACTGTAAAAGCCGAAGCCGGCGGATTACCGCTTCTATGCCACAGGCAGCGCTGACTGCGGCATAGAATGGGTTTGACGGGGACCCGATGGGTAAGAAGGCAGCCCGATTAGACCCTACCTACGTCAACCAGAGAAAAAATAAAAAACCAGTCCAGCAATATCTGCCTTCCAAAAACCATGCGGCGCTCCGGCCGTGTGCCCTTACAGCAGTTTACCACCACATGTGGGGTGTTTTTGTAAACTGCAGAATCAGGGTAATAGATATTGAGTTTTTTTGGGCTGTTAACCCTTGGAAAGCATTGATTAAAATGGAAAATCTGCCAAAAAAGTGAAATTTAGAAATTTCATCTTAATTTTCTTTTAATTCTTGTTAACAAAGTTTGTAAAATCAGTTTTGAATAACTTGAGGGGTGTAGTTTCTAAAACAGGGTCATTTATGGGTGGTTTCTACTATGTAAGCCCCGCAAAGGGATTTCAGAGCTTAACTGGTCCTTAAAAAGTGGGTTTTGTAAATTTTCTGAAAAATCTTAAGAATTGCTTCGAAAATTCTAAGACTTCTAACATCCTAAAAAATAAACTGACATTTACAAAATGATGCCAACATAAAATATAGGGAATGTTAAGTAATAAATATTTTATGAGGGATCAATTTCAGTTTTAAAAGCAGAGAAATTGAAATTGAAATTTTTGTTAAATTTAGGATTTTTTTTTATAAATAAAGGTGAAATATATTGACTCACATTTATGACTGTCACTGTACAATGTGTCATGAGAAAACAATCTCAGAATGGCTTGGATAAGTAAAAGTGTTCCGAAGTTATTACCATATAAAGTGATACATGTCAAATTTGCAGAAAATGGCCAGTGCAGGAGTGAGAAAACTGACCCGGGGTAGAAGGGGTTAATGCAGGAAGTGGGTTGTTCTTCAGGTCATTAAGAGATATTTGACTTTGGTTTGATAAATCATTTTAACAAGGCTGATATTGTCTCTTGTCTTGTAGAAATAAGTGCAATGCACGTTGGGGCTCATTTGGTCTAAAGCTGTTACAGAGTAGTGTAGGATGAAGTAGTAGACGTGTGTGATGTCCATGTAATGAGGTTCTCTATGTACATAGCTAGCTTGATAGGAGTGAATAGTCCTGAGTAGCAGTTTCTCTTGATTAAAATGTTTTGCAAGGACTGGTATAAGTAAAATGTATGGGAGACACTTAATAGCAAGAGGCTACTCTGCTGTGTGTGCAACGTGCCACCCCCCAGGGCTGATCGTGTCCTAGATTTTTAGAAATGCCGAGTGGTGTGGTGCAGCCTTAATAGTCTCTGTGTGTGTCACGGTGCTCCTACCTGGATACCGTCAGTTCCCAGGGCTTGGCTCCGAAGCAATAAAGGGGATGAGCAATGGTGGACGTGGAGAAATAGTCGAGTCTAGACTTTTATAAAGTTCAACAGCTTTACTTGCAATAACTTGTATCTAGAAAATATTCAGGCTTCCTCTTGGTTCCAGCAGGTTTTGGCATAAACTGGCAGGCAAACTTAAGTACTCTGCTTTCTCGCTCTGCTGTGCTAAACTTGGCTCTATTCTGGCAGTTGGACTTTAGGACTGTTCTGGTATCTCTGGAGTGGGGTGCCTTTGGCTGTTGACACCCTCCCAATACTCCATATCTTAATCTGAAAGGAATCATGGTGCTCTATGAGCTGCTTCCCTCTGAAGGGACTCCCGCTGCAGGAGGGGGGCCTTCCCTTGCTGCTATATCTTGGTATATCTGAATCTGATGCTGCCCTGGCTTAGACTGACTGGACACTTCCTGCTGCCCCTACCTTGGTAGGAAATGGGCCTAGTCCACTTCTGCCCAAAAGGGGGAGAATGGAATGGTAAGTTCCATTCTATATAAAGAGCAGAATAGATTGTTTTTATTTTTTATTCTTTTTGCCTTCATAGTTCACTGTCAACAGTTGGAGTCGTGAGGGGAGCCAGCCACAGTTGGAGCAGTAGGGGGAGGTGGACCCAGTTGGAACAGTGGGAGGAGGCGAACACAGTTGGAGCAGAGGGGGGAAGTGGGTGCAGTTGAAGAGAGTAGAGGAGCCTGACACAAACATCTAAAGAGCAGGGGTAGGAGGATCAGAGTAGAGCAGTGTTGACTGTAATCAGAAAAACTGAAATAATTAACATGAGCAAGATTATGTCAATTAATAAGAGAGCATTTTGATTTTGGTTATTTTTCGATTAATCACCCAGCCCTATGGTGATTTCAGTGAAATGTATAAAAATTGCAATTAAAGGAGAAAATTGCCATAAGAGAGTTTCAACTTTTCAATAGATGATTATGGTAAGAAATATTTTTTATCCTTTTATAACCAACGAAGTGTGGTTCTTTTTTTGCCTGAGCCCATAGAGCCCCTTATGCAGATTTCTATTGATTCCAACAGCAGGCTGTTTTAAATGACTGATATTTGTAATCAGTATCAATGGGGTATGTAACTTTTGTAGACCTCAGTGGTCTTGTTTGGAGAATTGAGTCCCATCTACTGACATTTCTATATAAGCACATCATATAAAATGGTTTTTATGTCTCTCTGAATTCAGGTAACTAGAAATTTGAAGTCATCAGTTTATTAACAAATGCTGGGACATTGTCATTCGGATGTAAGGTCAGGAGGGTAATGTGGAAATACCTCTTTACGATATTTCTGGAGGTAACAATCTGCCAAAGCAACAAAACCCACTAAATTCTCATTTCTCTTCCAATATCTCATGCTAAATGTTTAGACCTATGATTTTAATGTAACATGCTCATCCTTTTCTTACCAGACTGCATCCTTAAGTCTCAGAGGAAAGCATCATCTTTGGTGAATAAACTTTCAGCTTAAAGTACTTTGGTAATATATTCAGTTCTTATTTAATAGCGCCTTTTCTTTTCTCTTTGAAGTTGAAAGTTCTGTTCATTTTCACATCAGGATAAGCATTTTTTACTTCTAATTAGATCACCTATTATTTCTTCACTGATTTGTAGACTTTGATCGCATTAAGACCTCGTTTGCCTGGAGGTACTGTAACCTATTTTGGAAATATTAAAGGTCGTCATGACAAGAAAAGTTATAACAACTTTCATTTATTTGTGCCGTCTATGATTTTGTTCCAGGGGCTAGGAAAAAAATTGTATCTACTTATTATAATCATAATACAGTTATATCAAAGTAGAAATTATTTCCTTAAATTGTAACTGTCATTCCATTTTTTATGTGTAGGGCAAGTGATAAGGATTATTTTTGAACGCTACTTTAAGTGTTGATTTTGTACATTTTCCTTAATAAACTGCCTCTGAAGTTGTCTTTTGGGAAAGAGTTTCCATCTCCACAGTTTAGCACAGCGCTGTGCTGAACAGCTATATGTACATTGTACAACGCTGTATGTACATTGCTCCCTGTCTTGATGCCATATCTACATGCATGAGAGCGGGCAGTCTGTATATACTATTGAATATAGGCAAGGAGAAGAAGTTTTACAGTATATACTGTGTGTGTGTATATATATAGATATATATATATATATATATATATATATATATATATACTGTCCCTATATACTGTAAAACTGCCTCTTCCTGTCCACCTGCCTTAGAGCAGGCAGTCTGCACTCACTGCTTAGGTCAGCTCTCTGTGGCACTTTAGTTAACGAGTGCACCCGAGAAAGAGAGCGCAGTGCAGAGATGGCATCAAGACAGGGTAATGTATACATATATATTTCGTTTATACATATAAGGGAACAGAGCTCTGTCGAGGTCACTGTTAAGGGGGCGAGTTATTGTAGAAATCACTGTTAACAAAATGGGGTACTGTGGAGGTCACTAGTAAAGGGGCAGCCACTGTGGAGGTCACTGTTAAAGGGGAGGATGCTGTGGATGTTACTGTGAAGGGGGAAGGCCGCTGTGGCAGTCACTGTTAAAGGGGCAGGCACTGTGGAGGTCACTGTTAAGGGAGGAGGGGACTGTGGAGGCCACTATTAACCTCTTGCCGACCGCCTCACGCAGGATTGCGTCCTGCGGGCGGTCGGTCTGTTCCTCTTTGACGCGCCCGCGCGTCATCTCGGGGAGAAGGTAAGCTACAGCCTGCCAGCGCTGATCGTGCGCTGGCAGGCTGTAGAAGTTAAAAAAATGGCATATCAGACGCTGTTTTGTTAACAGCGTCTGATATGCTTGCTGATCGTTCCTTTGGTGGTCCCTTTTGCTTGGGACCACCAAAAAGCTTTGTAAGTGCACCAAAACACCACACAGACCCCCACCCATCCACCCCCCACCCCGTCACTGATTAACCCCTGATTAACCCCGATCACCCCATGTCACCCCCTGTCACCCCCTGACACTAATTACCCCCTGTAAGACTCATTCAGACGTCCGTATGTGTTTTGCGGATCCATGGATCCACGGATCCATAAAACACGGACACCAGCAATGTGCTTTCCGCATTTTGCGGATCTGCACATTGCCAGAACTATATAGAAAATGCCTTTTCTTGTCCGCAATTGCGGACAAGAATAGGACATGCTCTATCTTTTCGCGGAGCTGCGGCCGGATGCTTGGGGGCCGAAACCCGGAAGTTTGCGGCCGCAGCTCCGCAAATGCTGATGCGGCGAGCGCATAGTGTGCTCTCCGCATCACCGCCAGCCCCATTCACACTGAATGGGTCCGCATCTATTCCGCAGAATTTTTGCGGACGTGTGAATGGGGCCTTACTACTTTTTTTGCACATTTTTGGCAGAGATTTATTCATCCACATTGATCGATGCGAATGAGGAAATCTGTGCCGTTTTGTTTTTGCACATTTTGGGCAGAGATTTTTCATCCACATTGATTGATGCAAATGAAAAAATCTGTGCCGTTCATTTTTCTTTTCAGCCCAGAGGCTGAGCGGGAAAAAATCTCATTACCCGTATGCTCAATATAAGGAGAATCGCAGAAACTCCTAATGCTGGCCATACGTGTAATGATTGCGGAGACCCTCAAATGCCAGGGCAGTACAAAAACCCCACATGTGACCCCATTTTAGAAAGAAGACTCCCCAAGGTATTCCGTGAGGGGTATGGGGAGTTCATGTAAAATATTATTTTTGTCACAAGTTAGTGGAATATGAGACTGTAAAAAAAAAAAAACAATTTCCGCTAACTTGTGCCAAATTTTTTTTTATGTGAACTCGCCATACCCCTCACGGAATACCTTGGGGTGTCTTCTTTCCACAATGGGGTCACATGTAGGGTATTTATACTGCCCTGGCATTTTAGGAGTCCTAAAGTGTGAGAATCCAAATGCGTAAAATGCCCTGTGAAATCCTAAAGGTACTCATTGGTTTTAGGGCCCTTTGCGCATCTTGGCTGCAAAAAGTGTCACTCATGTGGTATCGCCGTACTCAGGAGAAGTAGGGCAATGTGTTTTGGGGTGTATTTTTACATATACCCATACTGTGTGTGAGAAATATCACTGTAAACGACAACTTTTAAATTTTTTATTCAAAGTTGTCAATTTACAGAGATATTTCTCTCACTCAGCATGGGTATATGTAAATACACCCCAAACACATCGCTCTACTTCTCCTGAGTACGGCGATACCACATGAGTGACTACTTTGCAGCCCGAATGCAAAGGGCCCAAATTCCAACGAGTACCTTTAGGTTTTATATGGCTGCTCACAATTTAGCCTCACCCAAAATGCCAGAACAGTACAAACACCCCACAAATGACCCCATTTTGGAAAGAAGACACCCCAAGGTATTCGCTGAGGGCATAGTGAGTCCATGAAAATTTTACTTTTTGTCAAAAGTTAGCAGAAAGGTAGACTTTATGAGAAAAACAATAAAAATCAATTTCCGCTAACTTGTGCCAAAAAAATCTTCTATGAACTCGCCATGCCCCTCACAGAATACCTTGGGGTGTCTTCTTTCCAAAATGGGGTCACATGTGGGGTATTTATACTGCCCTGGCATTTTAGGGGCCCTAAAGCGTGAGAAGAAAAATGCGTAAAAATGCCCTCCTAAAAGTTACTCATTGGTTTTAGGGCCCCTTGGCTGCAAAAAAGTGCCACTCATGTGGTATCGCCGTACTCAGGAGAAGTAGGGCAATGTGTTTTGGGGTGTATTTTTACATATACCCATGTTGGGTGAGAGAAATATCTCTGTAAACTGACAATTTTGTATAAAATTTTTTAAAAGTTGTCGTTTACAGAGATATTTTTCACACACAGTATAGGTATATATAAAAATACACCCCAAAACACATTGCCCTACTTCTCCTGAGTACGGCGATACCACATGTGTGACACTTTTTTGCAGCCTGGAGTGCGCAAAGGGGCCCAAATTCCAACGAGTACCTTTAGGTTTTACATGGCGGCTCACAATTTAGCCCCGCCCAAAATGCCAGAACAGTAAACACACCCCACAAATGACCCCTTTTCGGAAAGTAGACACCCCAAGGTATTCACTGAGGGGCATAGTGAGTCCGTCTGAGATTTCTTTTTTTTGTTGCCAGAAGTTAGCAGAAATTGACACTTTTTTTTTTTTTTTTTTTTCAGAAAGTGTCATTTTCCGCTAACTTGTGAAAAAAATGAAATGATACATGAACTCACCATGCCCCTCCGCGAATACTTTGGGGTGTCTTCTTTCTAAAATGGTGTGATTTGGGGGGTATTTATACTTTCCTGACATTCTAGCACCTGAAGAAACATGACAGGCGCTCAGAAAGTTAGAGCTGCTTCAAAATGCAGAAATTCACTTTTTTGCACCATAGTTTGTAAACGCTATAACTTTTACCCAAACCAATAAATATACACTTATTGGACTTTTTTTTATCAAAGACATGTAGAACAATAAATTTAGAGAAAAATTTATATAGAAATGTAGTTTTTTTAAAAAAAATTTACAACAGAAAGTGAAAAATGTCATTTTTTTGCAAAAATATCATTAAATTTGTATTAATAACAAAAAAAGTAAAAATGTCAGCAACAATGAAATACCACCAAATGAAAGCTCTATTAGTGAGAAGAAAAGGAGGTAAAATTCATTTGGGTGGTAAGTTGCATGACGGAGCAATAAACGGGTAAAGTAGTGTAGTGCAGAATTGTAAAAAGTGGCCTGGTCATTAAGGGTGTTTAAGCTAGGGGGGCTTAAGTGGTTAAAGGGGCAGCAGGGTACTATGAGATCACTGTTAAGGCAGTGGGGTACTGTGAGGTCACTGTTAAGGGAGCGAGATACAGAGAAGGTCACTGTTAAGGGAGCGGGGTACTGTGGCAGTCACTGTTAAAGGGGCAGTCACTGTGGAGGTCTCTGTTAAGGGGGCCGGGAATGGTGGAGGTCAGTTAAGAGGACTGTAACCTATGGTCAGTGTTAAGGGGCGGGTTCTGTGGAGGTCACTGTTAAGGGGCGGGACCTTGTGGAGGTCACTGTCAAGGGGTGGGTGCTGTGGAACTAACTGTTAAAGGGGCAGGCTGCTGTGAAGGTCAAATTTAAGGGGGTGGACTTCTATGGAGGTCCCATATTAAGGAGTCGGGGCACTGTGGGGGGGGGGGTTAGTGTTAAGGGGTGGGGGCTGTGGAAGTTACTGTTAAGGGGGCGGGATACTGTAGATGTCACTGTTATAGTGGATACTGTTGATATATTTTAACGACACACACAAACATTAAGTGAAATAGATGAAATATACCCGTGCGAAGCCGGGTCCTTCTGCTAGTCATATAGGGTTATCCAGGAAATAATATTGATTAACTGTTGCATGAGCTATTTTGGGAAGCTGCGATGCTCATCGGAGATCTAGTGAGCATTGTGGCCTCCTGAGCACTTACCAAGCACAGCACCATACATCATATAGTGGCTATGCTTATTGCAGCCCAGCCCCATTGACTTGAATGGGGCTAAGCTGCAATTAAGTCATGTGATCTATGTATGGTGATATCATGTGGCCTAAGAAGAGGACCCAGTTTTAGTGAAATCTATATCCAGAAAAGCTGGTTGACAACTAGTCTGGACTCCATTATTCTACCACTCAGTTTTCCTAAAGTCATCAGTAACAAATCTACATAGTTTTGTAGTTATGTCCTCTTTCTATATCATTGCATTGAACTAAGTAGATTAGTCGTGATGCCTATAGGCCCTATCAGAGGAGCGATTTAGGGGCCAGTTACCAGTAACAATCTTCATAGGAATACCTGTATAATCGTGCCTCCGATCAGCCGATAAATGAGTAAATGCTTGTTTGTCGGCTGATCTGAACCCTTCACCAGAATGAAATATGAATGATTATCTGCAACACATGTCCCTGTGTAATCAGAAATGTGCTGACGACAATGAATGAACGATACAAATGATCGCCAATGCAAGCTCACCAAGGGTTAGGGTTAGTTTTTGGGCACAGGGGTACAGTCATGCTGGAACAGGAAAGGCCTTTCAAAACTGTTACTCAAAGTTGGATAAGGTTGATATGGCTTAACCTGATGTAGTTACTACACCTGTGCTTCCTAACCCTCTTTATAGGGTGCTGCTTCTAAATGATTAGGGAGAAGGAGGGGGTTTCCTGTCTCACTCCGTTGGCTTAGGGCTTGCCATGGCAGCCAGGGACCCAACAATGTCCCTCATTCCTCTTGGTCACTAATATTTTAACAATACTATATATATATATATATATATATATATATATATATATATTTAGAATAACAATTGCTCCAGAATTTAATCGGTGTTTTATGGCCGAGATCATCAGGAAGCCATCATATCTTAGGACAGCAGTTAACGTACCGGGCATTAGTGTCACACCCTGGTACAAGTATTTGCCATATGGGTATCATTTACTCATATGCGGATGCACATTTAGGAAGATGCAGAATTTCAATTACTTTGTAGAACAGAGATCGAGCTTTCATCCTCTGAAATAAATGTGAATTGTATTCTCAAGCAAATGCTGTTTTTGATTTGACAATTATTTGTCATTTGCATTCCTGTCAATCATCTAAATGAGATGTAATTATTAAGACTGGTAGGCCCGCATTTCCCTCGGTACTTCTGTTTGCAGCTTCTTGTGCCCAATAATTCAATAGAGAGAAGCAGTGCACAGTGGGATTAACTGTAAAGCAGCTGACCACAACAACTGAGCCAATGTCCGAGCACACATTTTCTTTTTTCTGACCTAAATAATTTAGTAGCATCAACTAAATTCCTCCAGAGCCAGCAGAACGGAGTTCATTCGCATAAACACATTTCACCGTAAAGATCAGTATTAATTAATGAAGAAAAGCTGCAAGCTTAAGAACGTCCTATTTCTACAATTAGCGCATAGCTTTGCTTAAAGAGACATTACGCCAACAAGCCTGTTTTTAATGTGAGCTGAATTTATGGTGACATGCACAGATGCAAAGCTGCCAAGATGCCTCCTACAAAACATGCCAATTTGCCTGTTCACTGGTTTTCTGTAATAGATATATGAGGTGCTGTTGTCTGTTGCCCTACTACCTAATGTTCGATTTCATCAACTATCTCTAGTTTTCACAGAGCTAAATGTCTTGCATCTCATTAGAGTTACAATTCTGACTACTTGCAGCTGCCACTAGAACAGTATGCTCTCTTTCTCCCTCTAGTGGTGGCTGTAGGCAGCCAGAGTTTTATCATTCAACTATGTCACAAAAACAACTGAGCTGCAACTGTTATAAAAGATTGATCATGGAAAGTAGAATAGAATTTTGTACTTTATTAGGTTTAGATTAAAAAAAAAAATGTACATATACTTTAAAGTGAGTAGAACTTGTATTTTTAAGAAATCTTGTCACCATGAAAATGTGTTTTATAAAGCAGGAGGCGCTAAGCAGATTGATATCACAGTTTTTTTTTGCCTTCCTCTGGATCAACTTGTAGGAAACTGGATGGACAAATATCTTTTTTCGGTCTTAAGTCAAGGAGGTCCTGTCAGTGATTGACAGCTATCTCTGCATACACAGTCATGGAGGGAGGATGTCATTCACTGATTGGACCGGCAGCTTGACTTCAAAGCTTAAAATTAGCAGTAACTTAAATGTATAAAATACAAGTAAGGCTCCATTCACAACCTCAATTCTGTTCCGCAAAATGCGGAACGGAATTGCGGACCCATTCATTTCTATGGGGACACACTATGTCCCGCCTGCATCCGCATTTGTGGATCCACACTTCCGGGTCCGCAATTGCGTTCCCGAAAAAAATAGAACATGTCCTATTCTTATCCGCAATTGCTGAAAAGAAAAGGCATTTTCTATGAGAGTGCTGGCGATGTGCGGTCCGCAAAATGCACATTGCCGGTGTCCGTGTTTTGTGGAGCCGCAGATCTGCAAAATACACACGGATGTGTGACTGAACCCTTATACTAAATCTTTCCCCACAAAGCTATATATCAATCTGCTCGGCTCCTCCAGGTCTGTAACTCGCTGCCTTCAGCTCAGGCACCATCTTCAATATGACAAGCTCCCATTTGGCTAATAAAAGGAGGCAACACATGGATAAGCAACTGACAACACTGGCTAATCCCTCACTCTGGTGTTAAAAGCTGAGAGATTCGCCAATATTTCCAATCAGGAACATATCGGAGCCCCTTTAGGCACCACTACACCTGTTCAGACCTTGTTCACACACCATAGGTAGTCTAGTGGTAGGACCCCATGTCATGCTGAGACACCGTGTAGTGGTGCCTAAAGGGGCTCCGATATGTTCCTGATTGGAAATATTGGCGAATCTCTCAGCTTTTAACACCAGAGTGAGGGATTAGCCAGTGTTGTCAGTTGCTTATCCATGTGGTGCATCTTTTTTCTGTGAGTTATGTGTTTATATATTTTCATCCGCACATGTTTTATTTTGTGTAGGATGTTTGTGTGGTGCTTGTGGTTCGCGCCGGCATCCTCCATTGTATGCAATTTTTGCTGGGGATAGCCGTTCGCTGCGAACCACATGCGGAGGAACTGCCCCCCCAGTTAGAAACACGCCACAGTGTTTGGGGTCTGGAGCAGTCCCACCCATTTAGGCCACGTTTATTTTTGTGATTCTAATAAAAGGAGGCCTCCTATAAATACAGTTTCTTAATGATGAACTGAACTTCCATTTTTGAATTTACCATCTGATTGGTTAATTTACCTTCACAAAGGAAGTGCAAAACAGTTTTAATGAAAAAAATATGTGACTTTTAGTTCTCGATGTAATGGAAAAGTAACTAAATACCAAGAACTTTACTTTGGAGCTGACTCCCCTGGAATGGATGAAATAAGGGTCAACATTACAGAAATAGCTACAACCGATCATGCCAGTGATGAGTAAGATATTTAAAATAGTAACATTGTGTCAAATGTAGACAGTCATCATGCATAATCACAGTTCCTGTAATGGAAACTTTTCCTTATTTGTTAGTTTCTTGGAAATCCTGGTCAGGATTTATACATGCAGTTCTCCTATAGATCAGTAATATAACATGCAGAACGTGTAACATCTTGTCTGTGGTTAGATGAATTACACTCGACCTGCCTGTAACAAATATATTTATCATTGGAATTAAAGGGGTTGTATCCTAAAATTAGCCCCGGTTCATACCTCCTGTAAGAAATGAGTGGTTATTGTGAGAGGGTTCTAATTCTGTAAACAGCTGACGGTCCACGTCTAAATGGTTTCAGCTGGAAAAGTAGGAGAAAACTTGCTAAAAATAAAACTACCGGAAAAAAAGGAACGCTCAAGACTTTTGCATGATGCAGAATATAGAATAAATTCCATCAGAGAAGCAGAACACGAACATTCACTAAAATTGAAATATGTCTCAATAGCATAAAATTATTTTACATTATAGAGGAATATTGGGGGTCATTTATCAAACTGGTGGAAAGTAGAACTGGCTTGTAGCCCATAGCAACCAATCAGATTCCACATTTTTATTTGGATAGCTCCTTTGGAAAATGAAAGGCAGAATCTGATTGGTTGCTATAGGCAACAATGTCAGGTCGTGCTTGCCATTGTGCACCTTCACTTTTCAGACTTAACTCCCCTATAATACTAAGGTGCATGCATAAAGGTATCTCCCAAAAGAAGAACAACAACCAGGGCCAACTATTGGAAGTGGCCCCCTATTAGTCAAGAAGATCAGATTTCCCAACAAGTCTTGGTATTTGACAAGGGATTATAGCCGGGCAGATATCCTTCTATCGACAGCAGTTTCAGGATGCTTGCCCCCCCCCCATCAATACGGAATAGGATTCTGGCTGGCTCAGTTCAATGTTTTGGAAGTGGCTAAGGCAGAGTGCTGAATCTCCTTAATGAGACCAGCCCTGTATGGAAACTTATTGACAATGCTCCACGGAGAAACAAATATGTAAAGAGGTATCTGCCAAGCAAGAGAAATGTTGGCAGGAATAGCAATAGAGTCCTATATATAGAATATATAAAATGTGTACATTTAAGTATACGCAATTTTATATATATATTTTATTTTTTCCTAACTAAATGTATCCTTTAGCACAAGGATGCTCAACCTGCGGCCCTCCAGCTGTTGTAAAACTACAACTCCCACAATGCCCTTCTGTAGGATGATAGCTGTAGGCTGTCAGGGAATGATGGGAGTTGTAGTTTTGCAACAGCTGGAGGGCCGCAGGTTGAGCATGCCTGCTTTAGCACATACACATGGTGTAAATAAAGCCTTGCCACAGTGACCTTCTCCAATCTCTCATCAAAGTTCACCTGCTTTTGGGCAGATTTATTAGTGTTGTAATATCAGACAGGATAAGACTAGACAATTGGAAATTTAAAAGAACCAGGACATTTGCTACACGTTAGACACTTTTTAGGCCTCTAATATGAGATTGGTTGTGGTCCAACTCCTGGCACCCAAGCTGATAAGCTGTTTGAGTAAGCTGCTGTGTTCTCCTGTCCTACCAGGACTAGTACCCCACCAGTATGATATTGAATAACTATGTCCAGGATAGGACAACAATATCAAAATAATCTTCTTGGTATAGATCATCTACAGTGGCATACCGCCCATATAGGCAGACCACGCCATTGCTATGGGGCCCGCCACAGGGGGGCCCGGAGCTCATGGAAGGCCCCGCCCCCTCTGCTCAAGACAGACAGTTTCATTTACCCCTCTGGGCTTGGGCTCCGTCTCCAATGTTTGGGCCCCCAGCTGCTGTGGACGCACCTGATGAGCTCTTTGAAAAGAGCACACGGGATGGGACTCTGCCTGTGCGCTCTCCAGCTCAGCAGGCGTGATGACGTCATTGCATTGTGCCTGCTGCTGGAGAGAGCAGGATGCCTGCTTCCGGAGAGGCTGCAAAGTAAGTATTCGATTTTTTTATTTATTGCTGGATTGGGGGCACTAAAGGGGGCAAAACTACTGGATGGGACACTAGTAAAGGGCACAAAACTACTGGATGGGGCACTAAAGGGGCAAACTACTGTATGGGACACTAAAGGGGCAAACTAATGGATGGGACACTAAAGGTGGCAGAACTACTGTATGGGGCAGTAAAGGGGCAAAATTACTGCATGGGACACTAAAGTGGGCAAAACTACTGGATGGGGCACTAAAGGGGAAAACTACTGGATGGGGTACTAAAGGGGGCAAAACTACTGGATGGGGCACTAAAGGTGGCAGAACTACTGGATGGGGAACTAAAAGGGGCAAAACTACTGGATGGACCACTAAAGAGGGCAAAACTACTGGATGGGGTACTAAAGGGGGTAAAACTACTGGATGGGACACTTAAGAGGACAAAACTACTGGATAGGGCACTAAAGGGGGCAAAACTACTGGATGGGGCACTAAAGGGGGCAAAACTACTGGATGGGGCACTAAAGGGGGCAAAAATACTGGATGGGGCACTAAAGAGGGCAACACTACTGGATGGGGCACTAAAGGGGCAAAACTACTGGATGGGGCACTAAAGGGGCAAAACTACTGGATGGGGCACTAAAGGGGGCAAAACTACTGGATAGGGCACTAAAGGGGGCAAAACTACTGGATGGGGCACTAAAGGGGGCAAAAATACTGGATGGGGCACTAAAGGGGGCAACACTACTGGATGGGGCACTAAAGGGGCAACAATACTGGATGGGACACTAAATGGGGCATAACTACTGGATAGGGACACTAAAGGGGGCACACCTACTGGATGGAGCACTTAAGGGGGCAAAACTACTGGATGGGGTGCTAAAGGGGGCATAACTACTGAATGGGACACTAAAGGGGCAGGACTACTGGATGAGGGCACTAAAGGGGCAAAACTACTGGATGGGGCACTAAGGGTCAGTATTACTGGATTGGGGGAACTAAGGTGTCAGCATTACTGGATGGGGGCACTAAGGGAGTGTAAATACTGTGTGAGCAATAAGGGGGCATAACTACTGTTCTGGGACACAAAGGGGGCATTCTACTCTGAGGGGTCACTTACGGGGCATTATACTGTGTGAGGGCACTAATATTGCATTCTTACTATGAGGAAGCACTAAGGGGGCATAACTACTGGGAAAAGGCAGGCACATGCCGCAGCAGCAACATTCTGCAGATGTATGTATGGTCTCTTGTAGATGGGCTTTAATCTGCACAACGTTGAAGGTGGCGCAAAGTTTTTGTGCTGCTTACATCACAAAAAGGTGCCTTACTCCTATAAAACACTGTCATATCAGCAGTGTATGACGTTGTATAAGAGTACGACTAATAAAAGTTGGTTAATAAAAAAAATAATTTTTTTTTCAGTAGGTCGTGTATACATTTCTTTATTGACAAATGGGAGTGTGGCAGGGAAGGAGCCAGGACAGGAGGTGGGTTGGGCCAGGGTTGGGTAGTGGGCGGGGTTAGGGGCCCAATTCAGATTCTTGCTATGGGGCCCAGTGACTTCTATGTACGCCCCTGATCAGCTATATCAGACTTTACTATTGGAACTTGGCCTGGTTATTGACTCCATCATACATCAGCAGGACCTCTGCATACGTACTCCTGCCTCTCCTTTGCCTCAAGACTGGTATAATTAATACCAATATTTTGTGGCAATACAATGATGCAAGTATATATATATATATATATATATATATATATATATATATATTAGCAGAAGGACCCTGCTTCGCACTGGTATATTTTATCTATTTCATTTAATGTTTCTGTGTGTCGTTAAAAGATATCGACAGTGACCTCTACAGTACCCCGCCGCCCTTAACAGTGAACTCCACAGCCCTTCAACCCTTAACACTGACCCCCCCCCCCCACAGTGCCCTGCCTCCTTAAAATAGAACCTACACAGCAGCCCATCCCCTTAACTTTGACCTTCACAGCAGCCCGCCCATTTAACAGTGAGTTTCATAGCACCCCACTCCCTTGACATTGACCTCCTCAGGGCCTGCCCCCTTAACAGTGACCTATACAGCACCCCGCCTCTTAACACTGACCTCCATAGGGGACCTTCCTCTTATCTGTGACCTCCACTGTTCCCTGCCCCTTTAACAGAGACCTCCACAGCACCTGTCCCTTTAACACTGACTGCCACAGTACCCCGTTCCCTTAACAGTGACCTCCAAAATACCCTCTCCCTTAACAGTGACCTCACAGCACCCTGCTGACTTAACAGTGACCTCCACAGCAGCTGCCCCTTTAATAGTGCCCCTGCCCCCTTAACAGTGACCTCCACAGTGCCCATCCCTTTAACAGTGACTGCCACAGTACCCCGTTCCCTTAACAGTGACCTCCACAGTACCCGCTCCCTTAACAGTGACCTCACAGCACTCTGCTGACTTAACAGTGACCTCCACAGCACCCGACCCTTTAACAATGACTGCCACAGTACCCCGTTCCCTTAACATTGACCTCCACAGTACCCGCTCCCTTAACAGTGACCTCACAGTACCCTGCTGACTTAACAGTGACTTCTACAGTGCCCTGCCCCTTTAAGGCTAGGACTACATGACGACATGTGTAGCACGACATTTAGTTGTACCAATGTGGCGCAACAATTTTTATAATGATAGGCTATATTGTCGCACTGTGACATGCGACATGCTGCGACTGCGACAAGACAGATGTATGTAGCAGTGTAGTTGTGCCCTATGTGTCGTGCGACTTATTATCGTCATGTAGCCCTAGCCTAAAGCTGACCTACAGCAGTGAAGAAAAATGGCTGGGTTGTCATGGAAACCTGGAGTAAAACTAAGTGTATGAGGAGACTAAGGGCCTGTGAGCTTCTATTTGCTGATAAGGGACATGTCAATGTGTGTATGGCAGTTGGGATATGAAGAGAAAGACTTGCAGGCGTCTGTTGGCTAATGCAGGTCATTTTTTGGGAATATCTCAGGAACGGTACATCCTAGAGAGCTAAGACCCAGTCTAAAACCTTCCCGGACACATGATGTACATGTGTGCCAAATTTGGTGTAGATTTGGTCGCGCATAAAGAACAGACAGACAGACAGAAACTCATTTTTATATATATAAGAGACTAGCAGAAGGACCTGGCTACTCGCATGGGTATATTTCATCTATTTCATTTAATGTTTCTGTGTGTCGTTAAAAGAAATAGACAGTATCCCCCATAACAGTGACATCTACAGCACCTTACCCCTTAACACTGTTCCCCCCCACAGAGCCCGCCTCCTTAAAATGGGATCTCCACAGCAGACTAACCCTTTAACAGTGAGTTTCACAGCACTCCACTCCCTTGACATTGACCTCCTCAGGGGTCCCCCTTAACAGTGACCTATACAGCACCCCACCCCTTAACACTGACCTCGATAGGGGACCATCCCCTTATCTGTGACCTCCACTGTTCCCTGCCCCCCTTATCAGAGACCTCCACAGCACTGTCCCTTTAACAGTGACTGCCACAGTACCCCGCTCCCTTAACAGTGACCTTACAGTACCCTGCTGACTTAACATTGACCGCCACAGCAGCTGCCTCTTTAATAATGGCCCCTTCCCCCTTAACAGTAACCTCCACAGTGCCCGCCTTTTTAACAGTGATCTCCACAACAGCTGCCCCTTTAATAGTGGCCCCTGCCCCCTTAACAGGGACCTCCACAGTGCCCTGCCCCTTTAAGGCTAGGGCTACATGATGACATGTGTCATGCAACATTTTGTCGTACCAATGTCGCGCAATAATTTTTATAATGATAGGCTATGGTGTCGCACTGCGACTTGCGACATACTGCAACACGTCAGTCGCAAAAAATCCATCCAAGATGGATGCATGTAGCAATGTAGTTGTGCCTTATGTGTCGTGCGACTTATTGTCGTCGTGTAGCCCTAGCCTAAAGCTGACCTACAGCAGTAAAGAAAAATGGCTAGGTTGTTATGGAAACCTGGAGTAAAACTGTGTATATGTGGAGACTATGAGTCTGCAAGCTTCTATTGGCTGATAAGGGACATGTCACCGTGTGTATGGCAGTTGGGATATAAGTGAAAGACTTGTAGGCTTTTATTCGCTAATGCAGGTCATTTTGGGAATATCTAAGGAACGGTACGTCCTAGAAAGCCCGATCTAAAACCTTCCCGGACACCTGATGTACCTGTGCGCTAAATTTAGTGAAGAGCGGTCCAGTCGTTTGGTCGCGCATGTCAGACTGACAGACGGACAGACAGACAGAAACAAATTTTTATACATATAAGAGATATTTACAGTATCTCACAAAAATGAGTACACCAATCACATTTTTGTAAATATTTTATTATATCTTTTCATGGGACAACGATGAAGATATGACACTTTGATACAATGTAAAGTAGTCAGTGTAAGCTTGTATAACAGTGTAAATTTGGTGTGCCCTCAAAATAACTGAACACACAGCATTAATGTCTAAACCGCTGGCAACAAAAGTGAGTACACCCCTAAGTGAAAATGTCCAAATTGTGCCCAGTGTCAATATTTTGTGTGGCCACCATTATTTCTCAGCCCTGTCTTAACTCTCTTGGGCATGGGGGTTCACTAGAGCCTCACAGGTTGCCACTGGAATCCTGTGACGACAACATGGAGCTGATGGATGTTAGAAACCTTGAGCTCCTCCACCTTACATATGAGGATGCCCCACAGATGCTCAATAGGGTTTAGGTCTGGAGACATGCTTGGCCAGTCCAGCCTCTTTAACCCCAGTTTCCTTAGCAGGGCAATGGTCATCTTGGAGGTGTGTTTGGGGTCATTATCATGTTGGAATACTGCCCTGCAGTCCAGTTTCTGAAGTGAGGGGATCATGCTCTGCTTCAGTATGTCACAGTAGATGTTGGCATTCATGGTTCCCTACAGCTGGCAGCACTCATGCAGACCCAAACCATGACACTCCCACCACCATGATCTACTGTAGGCAAGACACACTTGTCTTTGTACTCCTCACCTGGTTGCCACCACATACGCTTGACCCAAATAAGTTTATCCTGGTCTTATCAGACCATGGGACATATTTCCAGTAATTCATGTCCTTAGTCTGCTTGTCTTCGGAAAACCGTTTGCGGCCTTTCTTGTGCATCATCTTTAGAAGAGGCTTCCTTCTGGGACGACAGCCATGCAGAACAATTTGATGCAGTGTGAGACGTATGGTCTGAGCAATGCTGGCAGCACTCATGCATCTATTTTGAAAAGACAACCTCTGGATATGACGCTGAGCACGTGCACTCAACTTCTTTGGTCAACCATGGCGAGGCCTGTTCTGAGTGGAACCTGTAATGTTAAACTGCTGTATGGTTAAACTGCTGTCTTGGCCACCGTGCTGAAGCTCAGTTTCAGGTTGTTGGCAATCTTCTTATAGCCTAGGCCACCTTTATGTAGAGCAGCAATTCTTTTTTTCAGATCCTCAGAGAATTCTTTGCTATGAGGTGCCATGTTGAACTTCCAGTGACCAGTATGAGAGAGTGTGGCAGCGATAACACCAAATTTAACCCAACTGCTTCCTATTCACACCTGAGACCTTGTAACACTAACGAGTCACATGACAATTGGGAGGGGAAATGGCTTATTGGGCACAATTTGGCCATTTCACTTAGAGGTGTACTCACTTTTGTTGCCAGCGGTTTAGACATTAATGCTGTGTGTTGAGTTATTTTGAGGGCACACCAAATTGACACTGTTATTCAAGCTGTACACTGACTACTTCACATTGTATCAATGTGTCAGATCTTCAGTGTTGTCCAATGAAAAGATATAATAAAATATTTACAAAAATGTGAGGGGTGTATTCACTTTTGTGAGATACCGTATATACACAGTTACACATCTATGCAGTATATATAATGTATCTTTCTTCCCCACTTCCATTAAGGTTGCTACTACAGCAATTAAGTGATGCAGGAAGGCTGCATCACTTCTCAGAAACACATCTTGTTTCTGGAAATGCCAGAATTACATAGACCACAAGAAAGTAGAGTATAAGTTCAGTGGTATGATGACAGTGTTTCAACTTTTCCACTTGCACTAGTCTTACATGATATTTTATGCTGTGGTTAGTCAACACGTTTTTCTATAGAATTTTCTAGTTCCCATTGTGGAAATGATATAGATATGAAAATAGTCTGTAACAACAAATAGATCTGAAAAGTAGTATAGTGGGGAGTGCAGACGGAGCAGCTCTATACTCGAGTGTTATCTATCACATCATGGAACGTTATCAAATCTCAAAAGCCATTGAAGAAGTCAGTTAAAGGTTTCTTGCCATTGTTTTCATTAAGAATCAAGATAACGATGGCTACATCTGTATGTGTACACCAGGGGTCAGCAACCTCCGGCGCTCCAGGTGTTGTGAAACTACATATCCCAGTATGCACAATTGCTTGGCAGTTCTCTGAACTCCCACAGAAGTAAAAGGAGCATGCTGGGAGTTGTAGTTTCACGAAAGCTGGAGTGCTGAAGGTTGCTGATCCCTGGTGTACACATTCTCCCAGTGTTTTAAAGTATCCAGGCTTCCAGTGTTTCAGACCGTTACCCCAAATATTAAAGAAGACTTTCAAGAGAATGATCAGAATTAATAAAACCATAATATTTGAATCATCCATTTTAAAATCCATAATGCAATGTAACAGATATAGGTTGCACTATTAAAGGTAAGGGTTTATATCATTACCCCTTATGGCTGTGTTCACATCTCCAGCACAAACTCTGGTTCATGCAGAGTAACAGACTACCAGAGTTTACCATATCTGGCATGCTCGGATATTGCCGCACTCCACGGGGCACAGATACAGATACATTTTATTGAATACCTCAGTAGCTATACAAAATTTTTAATTACATGCAATTGTAAAAGTGTTCAGATCCAGGTGCTGGTTTGAAAACTGTAGAATATTTTTTGTGGAATAACCCCTTTAACCTTTTGGTCTGTTTATAATATTCACAGCTGTGCTTACAATGCCAACCTATTTTATTACATTGAGGCCTCACGCTTAAGACTTTTTTTTAAATCTGTGTCCGATCTGCATTCATTCAAATGTTAGGGCTAGATTGAGCGGTAGGCTGGTTAAAGGGGTTTAATATGATTTTTATATTGATGTATTACACTAAGGGTAGGCCACTAATATGAGATTGGTTGGGGTCCAACTCCTAGCACCTAAGCTGATAGGCTGTTAGATGCTGTGTTCACCTGTCTTGCAACAGTGATTGTAAAATAATTGTATTGTGTTCAGACAAGTGGAGAGCAACTGCAGCAATAACCTAGAACTAATGAACAGAGATTAAAGGCAATGTATACCTTTGGTGGCAATTTCTTTAGTATTACATTATACTCATTTTGAGCTAAAAATCTTTTTTTTCTTAAATGATTAGCCATTTTCCCTGAACAACTTTGAGTTTATCTACTAACAGTATCTGTATTTTTTCTCTGCTCCATCAGGCAGGAAGCTGACAGGCTGCTATCTCTGATCTCTGACTATAAACACTCATTAAAGCCTAATTCTTATCTTACTGATAAGAATGTGCCTTAAATAAGTGTTTATGACCTATTTAGATAAGTGTTATATATTTTTTTTAATCAAATTTTATTAAAGGAGATTTCAATCAAGTACAGATAATGAGAAATAAATTCAATCATACACTGTTTCCATACATGTTGCTCAGTACATATTTGCATGCTTATCCGTATAGCAGAACATAACTTTTCTTAGTAAATAATCCCCTTGCCCTCCCTCAACAATAAACGAAACAGTAAAAACATAATACTTTTGGTCACAATCTATAAGCTTAGTAACAGATTTAAAGTCAGTTTCAGTACCTCCCTGCCTCCCATCCATTCGGTCTCCTCCAAGTATCCCGTCATCTTATCCTTTGAGCTGCAAACATTAATCCGATATCAGTTTTCCCAGTGTCTCCTTCAGTAGTTCCTCCAGGTACCACTTGGTATTGAGAAAAGGAGTTATGGCTTCTTTTCTTTCTACCAATTCTAAAGAATTTACTATAAACCGTCTCCACTTATGGAAGAACTGCTTGGTCGATTTCTCTTTATTATTCTCTGTGTCTAACCTATCCATATATAGGACACATTTCATCGTACCTATAGCTTCGTCTAATGTGGGTATGGATGGTTTTATCCAGTGCCTGAGAATAGTTTTCTTGACTGCCAATAAAAATAAATGGACTCCCTTTACATGCGTAGAATGTGTAATTTCGACCTTCTGATCGAAAGGCACATAGTGGAAGATACAATTAAGCAGGATGAGTTGAGGTTCTATCCCCCAGACCGATTTTATATATTTAGTAGTTTCTTGCCACAGCGGCTTCAACATGAGGCACTCCCATAATCCATGCAAAAAAAACTGCTTTTGGCAGGTGACATTTCGGGCACCACCTTAGGTAATGTTCTGGGGCATCTCTATATGATAGGTCATACGCGTACGTCGCCTTGTGCAATATTCTAAAGTGCATTTCCCTTCAAGGTTCACTGCAAATGGCCTCCCTTACCCTTTCCAATCCTTCCCGTAGTTTACCCGACAGAGAAGTTTCTCCAAATTCCTCCTCCCACTTTTTGTATACCTTTTCCCCAGTAGGGGACGAGTAAACATTTGGGATTTTTTGTATATATCAGACACGGACGTCTCCTGGGATGCCACCAAGTGTCTAAACCATCCCATTCTTTCTGGCTCTCCCATATTCACAGACTGTGCCCAACAGTATGACAAAATCTGTTTATATGGAAAAAAGTGGGAGGCCGGTAGATCAAATTTAGACTGGAGATCTCGCCACTACATTATCTCAGTTCCTGAAGTGGACAGAATCTGCTTTACCATGTTCTGACCTTTTCCCTCCATTGTACAAACATCTTGGATTGTCCGCCCTGGGAAAAAGCTGGCAAGGTCCACAACGGCATATACGGAGTAATATACATAGGCAATTTGTATAGCTTCCTCACTATTCTCCAAGCCGTCATTGTGTCCTTAATCAGACCATAGTGTTTTATTCCCACTGGGGTGTCTCTAAATTCTGGTATGCAGAAGGGCTACCAGATCCCAAGGATAGGCCATTTCCCTTTCCAGAGGGGTATTGGAAAAATGTGACATATTCATCACCCAATCTCTAACATGTCTAAATAGAGATGACACAATATAATTTCTAATATTTGGTAGTTGCAGTCTTCCCTCCCACTTTGTTAGACATAATTTGTCGTATGCGATACGTGGTCTCTTCCCTTTCCAGAGGAATTTTGAGAAAGCCCTTTGTAGTCTACCAACATCTTTATGTTTTATTAATAGTGGTATGGTCTGTATGGGGTAGAGCAATCTGGCGAAACTCACCATTTTTAATAGGTGTGCCCTACCAAATAAAGTTAACGGCAGTTGTGCCCATTTCACTAGTTCCAACTCAATCTTCCGTATCAACGGGTCATAATTTAACTGGTATAGGGCGGAAGGTTTCCTCCCTATCTTGATTCCTAGATAGGTCAGGTAAGTGCGAGCTATTTCAACCTCTGGAATCTCCACCCCCCCTTCACCAGATGTCTCCCGGTCCCTAAGATATAATAGTTGACTCTTACTGACATTTATGCGATACCCCGTGACCCTACCATAATAAAATATGGTGTCCAAGATACTCTTGAGGTGAGCTTGTGGAGAGTTCACAAATAGCAAGACATCATCAGCAAAGCAGATAAGCTTTACCTCTCGATTTCTTATTTTAATTCCCCTATACACCATAGACTGAATCAGGTACTGAACTAACGGCTCCAAAGCTAGGTTAAAAAGTAAAGGAGATAATGGGCAGCCCTGCGTTGTGCCCCTAAAGAGACAGAAAGGATCAGACAGAAAACCCGGAGTATTTACCCTTATAGATAAGTGTTATTAGATGAGGGGCACAAAGTGAAAGTACTATTCACACAGCGAGAAAAACTGTTAACCCTTTGTGACAGAATGGTTCAATATTTGTATTAACCCCTTAAGGACTCGGGGTTTTTTCATTTTTGCATTTTCGTTTTGCGCTCCATGCCTTCCGAGAGCCATAACTTTTTTATTTTTACGTTCACATGGCCATATGAGGGCTTTATTTTTGCGGAACAAGTTGTACTTTCCAACGCCACCATTTAATATTGCATACGATGTAGTGGGAAGCGGGAAAAAAATTCCAAATGGGGTGAAATTGCAAAAAAAAAAAATTCTACCACAATTTTACGGGTTTTTAAATTACGACGTTTGATGTGTGATAAAACTGACCATTTAATTTTATTCTACAGGTCAGTACGAATCTGGCGATACCCAATATGTGTAGTTTTTCTTGCGTTTTGATAGTGAAAAAAAATTCAAAAGTGGGAAATTTTTTATTTTATTTTTTTGTCGCCATATTTTGACCCCTATAACTTTTTTGTAATTAAGTGTATGGCATTGTATGGGGGCTTATTTTTTGCGGGGCGATCTGAACTTTTAGTTGATACCATTATGGGGTGTGTGGGACTTTTTGATCACTTTTTAATTAATTTTTTTTGAGGAAATGAAGCGTTCAAAAATGGCGAATCCGCCATTTGGGCGCTTTTTTCCGTTTTTCTGTTTACCGTATGGGGAATATATTTTTATATTTTTATACCACGGGCGTTTTCGCACATTGCGACACCCATGATGTGTATTTTTTTAAAAAAAATTATTATTTTATTTTAATTTTGGGGAAAGGGGGGTGATTTGAATTTTTAGATTTTTTTATTTATTTTTTATTTTTTATTTCTTTTTTTTCTTTTACACTTTTATATAGGTCCCATAGGGACCTATATAAATCAGTCATCTGATTGCTTCTAACATAAACTCCAATACACTTGTATTGGAGTTTATGAGATTTACTACTTTCCTATGAAGCCCTATTGCTAACAAGGGCTCCATAGGAAATAGTAAGTGATAGCCTCAAGCTGAATGAAAGGCTTGAGGCTATCCCTACAGCGCTCCGATTCTCCCGATCACCACTAGGGAGCCGGAGAGCTGCCGAGAGTTTACTTTCGGTTTTAGCGCAGCGCAGATGCCGTGGTCAGGATTGACCACGGCATCTGCGGGGTTAAATGATTGCGATCGGCATCGCTGCCGACCGCGATCATTAGCCGCGGGGGTCAGCTACAGGAAACAGCCGGACCCCCGCAGCGATCGCGCCCACAGAGGGCAGGAGCGGGCGCCATACTTAGGGATCGGACCCATGACGTACCCATACGTCATGGGTCCTTAAGGGGAGACCAATTGAAAAAAAAAAATTTTGCCCAAAATGAGTAAAGTCCCCAAAGGTGTACATAGCCTTTAAAAATTAAGTTTCCATAAAAGATCTCAGTAAGGTCGTGTTCACATCACTGTTTTGTTTTTCGTTCTTGTGATCCATCAGAAGAACAAAAAACAAAAACAAAAAACAAATCCTTAATTTTGATCATCAGTTGTGCTCATTTGGCATACGTTTGTTTCACTTTCATCTTGAGACTGAAGAGTGCGCACTGGCATTCTGTGCTGAAGTGCCCGCTCCTTTTCAGCACCCATGTATAGTTTTCCTCTTCTTTATAATGCCAGCCAAGTCGGTTGTACTGCGCAGGGAAAAGGAGACGCTGGGAATCGCTGCATACAGGGACGTGCACACATAGGACTCAAAGGGGGCTTGAGTCCCTGCCCCTTTCTGCCTCTGCCCCTTTAATTCCCTTTTTCCTTTTTTTCTTTTTTCTGGGTCGGTGGCGCTAGGCAGAACAAGCAGCTGCCTTTTTTTTTTTCTATGTGCACAAGTGCCGGGCGGCGGGCACCCGCCCAGCCTGCGTGTGCCGGGCCGGGAACGTGCGGCGCATCCATGCAGCACTGTTCAGCGCTGCAGTCAAGTGCCTCAGTAGTCACGTGGGGGCGCCGCGCGGGAGTCCGTAGCTGAGCTGACTTCAGAAATTCAGAGACTGTAACTGCCTGCAACCTGCTCATCAGCGGTGAGTCAGCTTGTGTGGGGCTGTCCACTGTCAGTCTGTCACTGTGCCACCATGGAAGGGGTTGCCCGGTCGGGGAGAAATGTAAAAAGGGGGGGGAAGGGAATTCAAAATGTGCTGCAATGCTGCCAGTGCTAGGCCCAGAAATGTGTGGGGAAAATTACTATGTGGGGCAAATAACTATGTGGGGGCAGTCAGTGTGGGGCAAATTACTATGTGGGGGCAGTGTGGGGCAAATTTACTATGTGGGGGCAAATTACTTTGTGGCGCCAATGTGGGGGAAATTATAGGGTGGGGACAAATCACTGTGTGGGGCATTGTGGAGAAAAATTACTATGTGGGGCAGTGTGGGGGCAATTACTGTGTGGGGGCAGTGTGGGGAGAAATTACTGTGTGGGGCAGTGTGGGGAGAAATTACTGTGTGGGGGAAATTACTTTGTGGCGGCAGTGTGGGGGAAATTACTGAGTGGGAGCAATTACTGTGTGGCGGCAGTGTGGGGCAAATTTACTATGTGGGGGCAAATTACTTTGTGGCGCCAATGTGGGGGAAATTACAGGGTGGGGACAAATCACTGTGTGGGGCAGTGTGGAGAAAAATTAGTATGTGGGGCAGTGTGGGGGCAATTACTGTGTGGGGGCAGTGTAGGGACAAATTACTGTTTGGGGCAGTGTGGGGACAAATTACTGTGTGGGGGAAATTACTTTGTGGCGGCAGGGTTGGGGAAATTACTGTGTGGGAGCAATTACTGTGTGGGGGCAGTGTGGGGACAAATTACTATGTGTGGGAAATTACTATGTGAGGGGAAAATTACTGTGTGTGGGAAATTACTGTGTGGGGGCAAATTACTATGGGCTGATTACTATGTGGGGGCAGTGTGGGGGAAATTACTATATGGGGGTGTTGCTATAGGGGAGGCACTGTAGGGGAAATTCAATTATTTATGTGGACACTATACAGGGAATACTACCTGGAGCACAATATAGGGTGTTATTACTGGGACACTCTTGGAGACATTATAGCTGCTGTGGACACAGGGATATTTGGGGTAATTTATCAAACTAGTGTAAAGTAGAACTGGCCTAGTCGCCCATAGCAGCCAATCAGATTTCACCATTTATTTTTGACAGCTCTTTTGGAAATCCACTTCTCTTTTACACCAGTTTGATAAATGACCCCAATTATGTCTATTAGGGTCACTATTTTTTCAGCAGTATAGTACCTGGGACATTGGGGAGTACCACGGGCGCAGTATTGGGAGTGGCAGCAGGATGACACTGTCGGGATACCAGGATGGGGAGGGTGATGGAAACATTGAGAAATCTGACTGTGTCTGTATTACAAACTCTGTAGAGGCGAAATGTGACTGAAAGAATTTGCCATGGCGGTTTGGGTCAGACGAAGGAGAAGAGGAAAGTGAAGATCTACATGACAGGAGATGTCCCTGGATGTAAGAGGTATGTGGTCCATCCCACCGGCGGCAGCGCAATTTATTCACCGATACAATTTATTCAATATTCCGCCCCCTCACCAGTGCAGGGTTAGAGGGACAGGGTCCTTTAAGGCTAGCGCAGGGGCTGGACGTGCGTGACGCATGTCTGCTACGTCATGTGACAAGTGCCCTTTTTTTAAATTTAAGCCCCTGCCCTTCAAAATGTCTGTGCACGTCCCTGTCTGCATGCACAGTACAACCGCATTGGCTGGCATTCTAAAGAAGAGGAGAACGATACACAGGTGCAGAATAGGAACGGGCACTTCAGCACTGAATGCCAGTCTAAAGAAGAGGGAAAGGAGGGAACACCAGAGGCAGGCAAATCTTCAACTGCGCAGACGCAGCACTCTGGACATGGAGTCTGAGCAACAGAGCACAGAACCAGAGCGTGCACAGCCATTAGGACAGGGTTTGGAACTGGAACCATCTTGAGTGACGTCAGGGACAAATGCTGCCAAAACAGTGCATAGGCACTGAATACAGGAGCAGCAGCCCCAGCCAAAAGCTGCATAAAAGAAAATCGCAACAGGATAACAGAAGCAGACATAGTAGACATGTAACTAAAATTAACATATAACAAAATGACCAACCCCTCTAAGGGGAAAAACCCTTTAAGGCATTTTCTGCTTTTTACTATTGATGACCTATCCTATTGGCGGGGGTCCGGCAACCAACAACCCCACTGATCACCTGTTGAAGAGAAGAGAAAGCAACGCTTATACGAGTACTGACTTCTGTGCTCTGTTTACCTGATCGGCGCAGCAATTGCAATGGTGAGCAGGTGTAATTACAAGTATGGCGTCCCCATTCACTTCTATGGGAAGTCTCAGTCTGTTCAAGTGAATACTACAGCCTTTTTAGTCTGTTTATTGTGTAGTGGCACTACTATGGGAGTTGAGATGCAGGGCGCTAGAATACCACTTTGAAGTCTATAGCACATTGTGGCATACACCACAGACCAAGCACTTTTCCCTGGCATTTTTGCATTGTGTTTGGGCATTTTTACCATTTTTTGCACTGGTATCTTTCTGTTGTCTTCTTCCCATAGGATTCCCATAGGAAAAAAGGCCAGAAAACCACATTTAAAGTGTTACAATAAGTACAGTGAGGAACATGAAGTTTTGGCATCACACCATAAAAGAAGAATAGAGCCAAACATTATTAATCTCTAAGAAGACAAATAAGAAAACCCTTATTTTGTTGCAGTAGTTTGTAGTTAGTGTCAGGAACCAGCGGGCATGAACCCAATGTGCCACGTGTCCTACCTCCTCTAAAGGCATTGTCTAAGTGAACCCCTCGATCTTCACAGTACCCCTGATGGTGAGGAACACCAGGTCGCTACCTCTTCAAGAGGATAGGCACACGAGACAGCTGGGGTACAGATGTTGTCAGCAGGCTGAGTCGTAACCAGGAGCAACAGTGCAGGACCGAAGGATGAGGCAGAGGCGAAGTCAAACAGGCAATAGTACAGGGCAGGCGGCACATTTACAGGTCAGGCAATCTGGGTCGGCAACAGGAGAGTCAAGGCAAGCAGGCAGGGATCAAACAGGTAGCAGAGTCCAGGAAAACAAGCACGGGTCAGGTACACAGGAACACAAGCAGAGATAACCATTGAAGTACACAAGGTCCTTGACACTAAGGCATCTGGGAAGGGGACTAAGCCACTTATATATGTGCAGGAGGGCTAGGATTGGTCAATGAGGTCACATGACCTAACCCATAAAGCACAGGAAGTGACGCGCTTCGGCCCTCAAAGAAGTGCTGCAGGAAACAAGCAGCAACCATGCTGTGGCGAGGGCTGAGAGGAAACTGTGGAGTGGATCCCAGAATAACAGTACCTACACAGACAGAGCCGAGGACTGCAGCGGTGAATGGGAAGCACTGGCAACAGATCACCGCTCAACACGGCACCCGGGACCGCGGCGGTGAGCAGGGGAACAGCGGCGCACAGCAGCCTCTGTTACAGTTAGACATTTGGTGTGTGATTAACTGATTCCAGAGAACTTTAGTTAATTAGGAATGATGAATCAGCACTGCAGCACTATGACAAATGTGTCCTTTCTTACCACATATCCTGTTGTAGCCAGAATCCATCACAAGAGAAGCCAATATGAAATATATCTATTTTTTTAAAGCCGTAGTAGAACATATTAGAGATGCCAATAACAATGGAATGCCCTAATTTGCTTAAAACAGTGAGATTTGTGGTTTATTATAGCTTACTTTGCCTCCATACTAAGGCCACTTTCACACATCAGTGTTTAGTCAGAGTTTGATCAGTGATTTTCATCAATGATTGTGAGCCCAAACCAGATGTGGGTCAAGGACACGGAACAGCTGCATATCTTTCCATTATGGAGGCTCCAATCCTGGTTTTGGCTCACAGTCACTGATGGAAGTCACTGATCGGACACTGACTAAAAGGTTTTAGGTGCATGACAGTTCCACAGGCATCAGAAATAGCCTCGTGTGAGTCCGTACCCTGTGTGCTAATAATTTTACACTGAGGTACACAGTGTTTTTTTTTTTTTCACACGCATGCTAGATTATACAGTAGCACTGCTTTTAGGGTTGGATACTGTGCCTAACAGAGCCACCCTATTTTTATGGGTTCGGCCATTTATAGGGTATCAGCACAAAGGATCCCTTAGGCCCCTTGCAGACGAGCGTGAGCGGATTAGGTCCGGATGTGTTCCGGATGCGTTTAGGTAAAACTGCGCGATTTTGTAAGCAAGTCTATTCAGTTTTGTTTGCGATCGCGTTCAGTTGTTCAGTTTTTGCGGGTGCAATGCGATTTACTGTGTTTTGCACGCGCATGATAAAAAACTGAAGGTTTACAAACATCTCTTAGCAACCATTGTAACCAATGCATTGCATCCGCACTTCTTTGCGGATGCGATTTTCACAAAGCCCCATTCACTTCTATGGGGCCAGCGTTGAGTGAAATTCGCAGAATATAGAACATGCTGCGATTTTCACGTAGCGCAAAAGTGATGCGTGAAAACCACCACTCATGTACACAAACCCATTGAAATTAATGGGTCCGGATTCCGTGCATGCGCAATGCGTTCACATCACACATTGCACCCGCGCGAAATACTTGCTCGTGTGAAAGGGGCCTTACTCAAAGGAAATGTGAACTTTATTACAAGCAATCTGTGTCTCGTGTGATGGTGCTAGGAAACGGTGATTGATATTCTGACCATAAATTTTTATTTTTAACAACACATTTTCTCAATTATTGTGGTGAGATAGATAGAAAATTTTTTTTTAGATATCAGAATCCCCCTGACATTCTTGTGACTGGCCATAAAATCATTGATTCCCAAAACCAGAACACAAGTTCTGTCTAAACAAAACCAGGGGAGCAGAACAACTTTCCTCAGAAAATATATTACCTCATCATAAACACTGTCTTAGCATTTGAGATGTCCTCACACCCCTAGTCCTGGTGGAACTGTTCAAAAGGTCAGGTAGAGGATGCCATGACCTGTAGTAGGGGTCATTTATTAAAAAAGTACAGATGAAGATTCAACAAAGAAATACTGGACCTATTTCAGAACTTGCCCATGTGCTTCTCAATAGTGTTGACTGAATCAAAGCTAAACAAATTGACTTCAATCAGAATTTCAGGAATAATTTGATTCACCACGAAGCCAAATTTCCATGTTCTTTGTGGTAGCAAATCTATTTTTCCTGAAATGGCAGCAAAAAAAAACCAACATACTCACCTCATCTATTTGCTCGTGGAGAGGCCATCACGGCTATCACGCACAAAGTCTTGCGTGGGGTAACATCATCATCATGCCGCTGTGCGAGATTTTGCATGATTTATTCAATCAAGATCGGTGCGATTAACCCCTCAATGGCCTCCGTTTTAATATTAGATGCTGCCATCAGCAATGAACGTGGCATCTAAGGAGTTCAATGACAGGGGGGTGGCACAATCACCATTCCCTGTCATTTCTCCCGCTACTTACAAAGGAATGTGATTCGTGTTCAAGCATTTTGTAACTAATCAAATTTATATGTGAAATTCGGAGAAGCAGCTGAATCAAATTTTTCATAACTTCGCTCCTCACTACTGCTCAGAATTGGAATTAAGCCATCCAATAGCATTACCTGGGTGAACATCACCTCAATCAGGGCTCTGCAAGAGGGGTAATTAAAGAATACACCCTGTACTGTCTCTAACCCCTCCATGTTTGACATGCACGTGTGCAATACATTACGACGTGTTAGATGAAAGTGGTTTGACGTTGCTATGATGCCCACATGAAAGTTTATCTTAGTGGACAGATTCTGAACCAAGCGCTGACCTCATAAAACTTGTTTGTAAAACACCATTAGCATACACACTAGGCTCAGTCCTGACATCACAGGCAGGGGGGATAGTGGGTTCAGCTGCAGATCTTTGAAGTGAATGGGTCCGCGCCCGAGCCGCAAAATATGCGGCTCAAACACGGACCCAAAATTCGTTCATGGGCATGAGGCCTAAGGTGTTTGTATCACTGTAGCAAGTTGTCATTTCTTTGGCAGACAACTCGTTTGATGAACTGGCCGACTTTCCTGTTACCACCAGGCAACCGGACTTCTACCGCCTTGTAACGTATTAAGTAACTGTATCTTTTGCATGCACTGTCCTTCAGGCATTAAAACTTCACTATAATAAGAGCCTTCTTGTGTTCTAAATGATTACACAACCTCAGAAGGATTTGGTATATTGGTGTAGTAACCCTGTGAATGCTAGAGAGCATAGTGGGTTTGAGTGGGTAATTGAGCGTTGCCTAGTTTAAAGCGTCTTGTCTGCTTAATATGACAAGTGGTGGCAACTAATATTTTTAGATGTGGCTGTCAGATAGCCAAAGGGGGGAGATTTAGTGTAACCCTGTGGCTCAAAGTAGCAGAGTGGGAGGTTGACATTAAAATCTGGGTGACCGTTTAGGCTCACGTCCTGAATCTAAGTCGTGATTCTGACAATTATTATGATAGATTAAGTAGGTGATTATTTCCATAGACACTTTATCATCTACTGCTCTCTGGGAGGTGTATTGTCGACCTTGACAATAAGTACCTTAGATTATGAAGAGATCATTATATTGCCAAATGGCAACATGCTTGATGCAGAGGTGTTTTGTCAAAAATGGTAGTTTTTACTCTTTTGTCTGTAAATACAAATTTTTACATGACATGAGAAGTCTGTCACTGATTAATAGTACAGCCTCTGATTAGGTAAAAGTTACCAGTGGGGTACCACAGGGAGCAGTATCAGACCCTCTTTTTATGTATATTTATTGAGTTGAGCGAACTTCTATTTTTAGTTCGGCATCCAAAGTTCGGGTTCGGGTTATCGTAGCATCCCGTTATGGATTCTGCTACCGCGGACCATAACAGCATTTGAAATCCATAAGGGGCTGCTTCATTGAACCCGAACCTTGGACAACCCTAAGGACCTGGGGTGACGTCACCGTCATGTGATCAGTGCAGGGGGCGTGGCTCAGCACTGGATCACCTCTTATCCAATCCAGTGCTGAGCCACGCCCCCTGCTTTGGAGACTCTGAAAAACGAAACCAAGGTACCATCAGTTTTATGTATTTGCCTTCCACAGAGCTATATGATCAGTTTAAAATATGTCATGTAGGTGGCAGACTTCCTTTAAGAGGTGAATCACAATGCCTCGAAGATCATGCAATTTGGGTTTATTTTGTTTGAGAAAAATATGGCTTAAGGGTGATGTAATTATTGTGTACAACTATATGTATGGACAGTAAAAAGATCTGTCTAATGACCTTTTTGCCGGCCTAAGTTCAAAGTTTTGAAAGGGGCTAAGATGCCTGTCCTACAAAAAACAGTTTTATGTGTACTGGATTGCGGGAGATAAGTCTAGAAATTCATTCTTCAATATTCGTCCCCCATTAGGAAAAATAGGATTTTGGGAAGCGGTCCTATCAATGATTGACAGCTATGTCTGTATACACAGTCATAGAAGGAAAGCTGTCAATCACTCATAAGCCCCAAAAAAGCAGGCATATAAACAAATACATTTTAACTGAATCTTTCCCATAAAGCTAAATATCAATCTGCTCAGCTCCTCCTGCTCTACAACAGCTGCCTTCAGCTCAGACACCGTGTTCATGTGACAGGTTCGCACCACATTTTTGCATTTTGTTGAAAGGTACTGTCCCTTTTCAAGGGACCTTTAAAACAGTATGCAGTGAGATGCCTATGCCGTGGCTTCCTGATGCCGGTGAGGATCCTATTCTTTTAAAGAATAGAAAGAAGGATCAGGGATCTTTTTTTTTTTCTCCAGTCTCTTCCTGTTTATGCAGTAAATTTGACCGAAAAGAAAAAATGTTAACTTTAACAGAATGAAAAATGTGATGCGAACAGGCCCTTATAGATTTAGTCACCCTGTATGATATAAATTCAAAACCCCACAACACATTGTGATCTGAGATAACATTTACACTCTGCCCAACACTTACTTGTAAAGTCTTCCATATAACAGCTGGTGAATGGCCCCATGGCTATAAACCAAAGGGAGAGTTCTCTTTAATATGAATCTCACAAGCTGCCACGTCTTATCTCAGAACATATGGAGAAAACGGAGCGAAAAAAGTTTGGAAAAATCAATCTACATCAACCACAGTGATGAGTTTAAAGGGTCTCTGTCACTAGAAATGTGCCTCCTAAGCTGTCTGACATAAGCTATGGGCTAATGTCAGACTAACCTAATAATGTAAATCTAATGCCTCTCTGACCTGTAATAACTCTAACTCTAGGACGCTGGTGCCTGCTGTCCTTAGCTCGCTGCGTCTGCGCCGAATACACAAGCGGAAGGCGCAGGCAGGGCCGGACTGGGTATGAAAACCAGCCCTGGAAAAACTTACATACCAGCCCCATAGCATTGCGTAATTATACCAGCACAACGTCATTTAAAGTTTTTAATAAACAGGTTCCCTACTCAACGGCGGACGCTCGGTGTCACAACACATATATATCCAACACACATACACATAAATACACCATATACATGTTACACATACATAAATACACTATATATACAGTCCCAAGGAATATGGCCCAGTTCTCTAAGTCACCTCCTCCCCCCGCATTTTGCTGTACTTGCTATACAGCAGCACATACCTCTCACATCCAGGGCCTCCAGGTGACGTCTCCTCCGATGTGGATCTTCTCATCATCTTCTCCATTTCGTCCAGTCACTTCTTTCAGCCGCTCCTCGTCTCTGTACAGTTTGACACACGGACATCTTAGGTTCTTCACTTTTCTATCATCATCCCCCAACCTGGAGCCCCCACAGTGTTATCCTGCTGCTCACTATGCTCCCCAATACCCCCAAATACTACCCTGAAGAAATAATAGTGCCCCCATAGTAATAGTGCTCCTCATAGTCCCACCAATAGTAATGTCCTTCTAGAATGCCCACATTAGTAATACTGCCCTACATTAAGTTTTTGCCCCCTCACTGCCTCACATTAAGTAATTTGCCCCCCACACTGCCCCACATTATGTAATTTGCCCCCACACTGCCCCACATTATGTTGTTTGCCCCCCACACTGCCCTCCATTATATAATTTGCCCACCACACTGCCCCCCCACTAAGTAATTTGCCCCCCCACAAGTTAATTTTGCCCCCACACAAGTTAATTTAGCCCCAGACATCCCTCCATTATGTAGTTTGCCCCCACACTAAGTAATTTTGCCCGCCACACTGCCCCCCACTGACTAATTTGCCCCCCACAAGTTAATTTTGCCCCACACAAGTTAATTTTCCCCTAGACAGCCCTCCATTATGTAATTTGCCCCCACTAAGTAATTTTACCACCACACGGCCCTCCATGTAGTTTGACTGCCAAGCTGCCCCCCGAGTTAATTTTGCCCCCAGACAGAGACAGCCCGCCATTATTGTCTCCCCACCCCCAAGTTAATTTTGCCCCCAGACAGAGACAGCCCTCCATTATTGTCCCCCACCCCCAAGTTAATTTTGCCCCAGGGCCCAGACAGAGACAGCCCTCCATTATTGTCCCCCACCCCCAAGTTAATTTTGCCCCTAGACAGAGACAGCCCTCCATTATTGTCCCCCACCCCAAGTTAATTTTGCCCCCAGGGCCCAGACAGAGACAGCCCTCCTTTATTGTCCCCCCACCCCCAAGTTAATTTTGCCCCTAGACAGAGACAGCCCTCCATTATTGTCCCCCCACCCCCAAGTTAATTTTGCCCCCAGACAGAGACAGCCCTCCATTATTGTCCCCCCACCCCCAAGTTAATTTTGCCCCCAGACAGAGACAGCCCTCCATTATTGTCCCCCCAAGTTAATTTTGCCCCAGGGCCCAGACAGAGACAGCCCTCCATTATTGTCCCCCCCGTACTTGTGTCGCTGATCCTGTACACTGCCAGCTCGCTCCCCGGCACCATCAGGCTTTCCACTGCACGTCCTGTGCAGCCTCAGCCTGCGCTCGGCAATCTCCCTTGTTCACTGCAGCAGTGACAGAGGGAGATCGCCGAGAGCAGGCTGAGAGGTTGCGCTGCACAGGACGTGCAGTGGAAAGCCTTCCTGAATCCTGACAGTGCCACACAGATCAGCTGAGTGGCCGGGCGGCCGCAGCCCGCAGGGCACATGTTAAAGCGGCCCCAGCCGCCCCAGGGTCGGCGGCCTACTGGGAAATTTCCCGGGATCCCGGTAGGCTAGTCCGGCCCTGGGCACAGGTGCGGGATTTCGGCATGAAGACAGGGACAGAGGCAGGAGAGCTGCGCTGCCCGGCACTGTCAATCAGAAGAAGAGGGGCGTGGCCGCAGGTGGGAACACGGAGCCTCTAGGAGCAGGGGCAACGCCCTCCCTGCTCCTAGAGACTAATTTGCATATGATATAAAATCGTTTTTTAGAGTTATTACAGGTCAGAGAGGCATTAGATTTACATTATTAGGTTAGTCTGACATTAGCCCATAGCTTATGTCAAACAGCTTAGGAGGCACATTTCTAGTGACAGAAACCCTTTAAATGTATTCTCCTACATATCGTCCTTACCACGTACTACAACCTGACATCAATGGGAAATTAATTTTTTATTTGCCATTTAGTGTCTGTCTATTGACCGGCTATGTTTTCTTCGAACCTGATTTTTCCCCTTTAAACAACTGGGTGCAGCTCTTCCATCGGGCCCGTTATCAGACCCATCCACTCTGCAGCTCAATGTACAGAACCTATGCATGGCCTCAATGATTTCACTTCCTGAAGACATCAGACTCCATTCTTCATTCTCGCTCTGCAGAACGGCTATTGATTTCATTGAGCTTAACCTCTGTACTCCACAAAGCAAAGGTTGTCTCCTCTCTAGAGATGAATCGCTCGTCATTTGTGAGCAATTTAATTTAATGATGATAATCAGGAGAAGCTCCTTCTATTTTATGAAGTTATATTATTCAGTTAATTAGATTGAATAATGCAATCTTGTGGTTTCTATGAACCAGTACAAAGCATTCTTGCAGATGGATTGAGTTTGAAAGAATGACTTTGTCTAAAATGTTTTTTTCTTATTTTACAGCTTTATAGCATCTTTCCTCTCCTAGTCTTCATGATGAATATTGCTAGGGCAGAAGGGGCAAAGTTTTTAGCTTCTTCTGCAATGAAATCCGTAGAATATCTCATTGTAAGGCCTCTTGCGCACGACCATATGTCTTTTTCAGTATTTTGCTGTCCGCAAAAATCGGATCTGCCAAAAATACTGATGATGTCCGTGTGCATTACGTTTTTTGCAGAACGGAATAGCTGGCCCCTGATAGAACATTACTATCCTTGTCCGTTATGCGGACAATAATAGGACATGTTCTATCTTTGAATGGAACGCAAATACGGAAATGGAAGGTCCCTACATAGACATACTCCATTAGGCCTCTTGCACACAACCGTATGTATCTTGCTGTGTTTTTCTGTGTATGTAACTAAACCCATTCTGAAATTTAGACTGTAAGCCATGATGACAGCACTATGGCATATGTTGGTGCCATATAAATGAATATAATATTTCACTCAAAGTTGACAGCACTGCACTGCATGGAGTGCGGAGTACACAGAGGACCGTAAACTAAGCTTTGCTCACCATTGCATATGGCCTGTTCAAATAGCTGATTGTGAAGTGACTAAAAAACAACAAATCTCTTTAACTTTTTCATTGTTTCATCTTGGGCTTATTCACACAGTCCAGTGGTCATGTTTTTTTTCTGTGAATTTCACAAAGTGGCTGTGATTTCCTGAGAAACTGTACCATAAGGGGGTGTCCACACGGCACAGTCGCGATATGGTCATGATAAGTTTTGGAGCCACATCATTTCATTTCCCAATGAAAGTCAATGGGGAACTAGGTTTCTGAGACAGACCTGGATTTTCCCAGTCATGATTACTGCGCCAGTTGTACATGCAGATGATCACACATCAAACATGCCCACCCGTACAGTTGATCAGCCGCTAGCGGGATATTCTTAAAATATTTTACAACAAGTGTATCTGTCACGCTGTGTGTGGGAGGTAGACACCACACTGGACAAGAAGGAGAGGGAACAAGGTCTGAAAGCAAGGAAACAAAGAAGGACACCTCCTAATCAAATCCCTAGTCACAGTCCTGACTGGCTATGAGTATGAATAGACCCCAAAAGTAGGTGAGTTCATACGCAGGAGTACCTAGAGTCCTAACTCACCCTATAAGACCCTGGCGATAGTGAAAGGACTGAGACTACCTGTTCCTCCAGAAAGGAAGGACGACCAGGAGTCTCCCTCAGGCCTACAACAAAGGGCAGGGGAAAAACAAAACACAGATGAACCAAAACAAAATTTAAAAGGGAAAGGAAACATTTAACTTTCCAGTAGCTATGGCAGCAACAGGAACAGCCAAGTACCAAACACCAGCAGACCACAGACACCACTGAAGCTATAAACCGCACAGCATTGTGGGAGAAGCAACTAAAAATAAGGAAAGTTAAATTACCACAATAGCAACACCTGGAGGTTTGAGGTGTGGCCAGTATCAGAAACAACACAGACGCCTATTGATCCACAAGGAAACCTGTCAGATCAAAGCTCGTGTTGCCAGTCTCACAGATCTTCTGTCACCCACTGTCGCGGGAGCATCCGTATGTCTCGGTACGTCCGTGACAATGTCACTATTTAAAATTAATCAGAATGCTAAATGACCAGTTAAAACAACAGTCCATCAATGATCATGGGTGGAAAAAAAATACCCCAAAAGCGGTAACCACATGCGGTCAGCTGCACACATTCACTAACCGCAGCATGACCACAACATGACCGCGCCGTGTGGTCGTATCCTAAATCAATATTTGAGTGCACTGTGTGAAGAAACTTTTTGAGACTCTCAATAAAAAATTTTTTTATTGCATTCTATATCTATAACTTGTAGATAATAATTATGTAAGTACAGGAAAGAAGAACACGGTTAAATACAGTCTAAGTCCCGGGTCACAAAATTCATTCCTATGCATAAATTGGATCGCATCCAAGGAGAGTCAAGAGTCTCTGATCTAATTCAGCTTCATTCATTAGCATTTTCAGCTGGTCAGCTGAGAACGTTAACATTGTAAGGTTTATGACAAGGTTTCTCTGTCAGTGCTGTTTGGTTAATTGAATTGAGTCATATGATTACTTAACGCCATTTAATTACGTGTGTTTAATGAAGATACCTTAAATACATGCCCTCTGTGCCTCTTCAGCCATTAATAGACACTAAAAGGGTCATTTATTAAGACCGGTGTAGTGGTGGATCCGCCGAAGTTATGTAGAGGCTCCTCCACAGCATGGGGAGGAGCGATCGTTGTGCCATCGCACGTCCCAATGCTGTATAGTTGTTTGCCGGCAGCAGATCGTGATTACACTGCACGATCTGCAGCTGGAAAACGAGAATTTTGAGCATGCTGAAAGATTTCAATTGCCCAATCATCAGCTAATTGGCGGCAGTATTAGACTGCCAAATCATCGCTAACTAGCATTCCTGTGAACGCTCATTAATGATAAACTGGCAGAAAATTAGCCAGTCTAATACAGCCTTTATTCAGTTTTTACTACATATCTATGCTAATGAATTTGTAGATATACATCAAGAAATCTAGTACATCCCCACTAAACTGTCTTTAAAATAGTTTTCTGGGATATTTTTTACTGAGGACCTATCCTCAGGATAGGTCATCAACATCAGATCGGTGGGGGTCTGACACTCGGCACTAGAGATGAGCGAATCGAAGTTGACGAAGTGGAATTTGATCCGAATTTCAGGAAAAATTTGATACGCACCGAATGCAAATTTCCTCACATTTTGTAGTAACGAATCACATTTTTTCCTAAAATGGCTGCTCCGCGTGTTTGGATATGGAGCAAGGAACTCTGGGAACAAGGGATCACTCACAATGCCATGCATGCAACCAATCAGCAGCCAGCCAGCCCTGTGATGTCACAGCCCTATAAATGGCCGCAGCCATTTTGGATTCAGACATTTTCCAGTGTACTTAGTGCAAGGAGAGATGTCAGCAGGCGCTAGGGACAGTGTTAGGAAAGGGAGGAATCATTCCACAGTATTGAAGCAGAACAGGGTTCAGTAGAGGAGGTAACAGCCTGGGTAATAGGAAAATTCCTATTACACTTTGCTGCACTGACTGCAAATCCAAATTACCATTATACAGCTCTGTAATTCCAGCAAACTGTTCTTGTTATTAGGGTGCAAGTGCTGTTTGATACAGCCATTAACAGGATTTATACAAGGAAATATTCCTGCGTCTTATTTGCACTTGTGTGGTGCAGTTATATGTTCTAAAGCATTTTGTCTTGTACTAGTGGGCAAAAAAAGGGCTTATTAGCCGTTGTGTGGTGAGGTGAGAAAATTTCAGCCCTTTTTGGCGTGTATTAGTGGCAAAAAAATATACATTTGCCGTGCAGCGGCGTAGTTATATCTTCTAAAGCCCTTTTTGGCATGTATTAGTGGAAAAAAATATATATTATTTGCCGTTCAGCGGTGCAGTTATATGTCCTAAAGCCCTTTTTGGCATGTTTTAGAGGCACAAAAATATATTTTTGCCGTTCAGTGGTGCAGTTTTATGTTCTAAAGCCTTTTGTGGCGTTTATAAGTGGAAAAAAAAAAGTGCCTATTTGCCGTTCAGCGGTGCAGTTATATGTTCTAAAGCCCTTTTTGGCGTGTATTAGTGGCACAAAAAATATATATTTTCCGTTCAGTGGTGCAGTTATATGCTCTAAAGCTTTTTGTAGCGTTTATTAGTGGACAAAAAAGGGTTTATTTGCCGTTGTGTGGTGAAGTGAGAAAATGACAGACTTTTTGGGGGTGTTTTAATTCCCATTTAATTTATTTATTTGATCTAACAGTATGTCAGACAGAGAAGGGCCAGGCTCCTGACATGCACTGTACAGCTGATCTAGGTCTGCTAAAACTCACAAGCTCCTTTAGATACCTGCCAACTAGTGAGCACACAGGTTGGAGCAGTGACTACCGTAAATTCAGTGATCTGGAAGGCAGAAGTGGCAATATACCATCTCTGCCTGCTGTCAATTACTACTGTCTTTTCTTTTCTGTATTTGCAGAAAATATCTGTGCAGACCAACCTGGGCAGTCCACAAGCAGTTAAAAAAAGTGAAGAATGTGTAGTAAATGGTAAATGTTTGGTACTTTCAGTTATGTAAGGATAAATACTTTTATGTGAAAAAAAGCTAAGTTTTATAGCAGTGATACCTTTATTGGCTAACCACACAACCTTGCAAACTTTCGTAGCACAGAGGCTCCTTCATCAGGCTCTCTGCAAATGAGTGAGTGAGAGAAGAGCACAACAGTGTGCCATTAGAAACACCAAACTTACATAAAAAACTGAAGTATCTACTGTTGCACAAATGAAAAGCAATGTAGTAGGGTTTTAAAGGGAATATATCACATCATTTATTCCCTAATTAAAAATATATATTATATAGTTTTTGTGGCTCTTAAAGTGGGAGTGGGTGGCTAGTCCCTCCCTTTTCCCTGTCCTCCCAATTCCCCACCCCTTTTTTCTTCCTTCCTCCTTTTTGTGTCTTGTGTCCCCTTGAGGCAGTTGTTGTCCTCGTGGTTGTTTGTTGGATTTATATGTTCTGGTTCTTAGGCTCTTGGGAGACGCTGTCAGTATTTGTGGCCTTTTGGGCTTCAGGTTCTCTTTCCCTTGTGCAGTTCCAATCAGACTTACTGGTCTTTTTCTTTTCAAATCATATACCCTAGCCAGTTTTGCCAATTTTTATATAAGCCTAGATATTTGGATGTTTTCTTTCTCTATGTGAACATCTTTGTTTGTATGCTTTTTTTCTTCTAAATTTATTAAAACTTATTGTGAGTCAAAAAAATTATACTAATTAAAAAAAATCAATAAATTCTGTTTTATATTCTATTTTTTGATTTCTGTATGTATGTATGTATATTACCGTATTTTTTTTTATATTATTTACCTGATAGCAACCAACAAGAAAACTAATGTGCCCCTTTGACTTATGTGGGTTTTGTGGTCATGTGCTGTGTTATATACAGTACACTAAGATGTGCTGAGCTGTCTTCATTACCCATTGCCAATTAAGGATCCAGTGTCATCCTCCTCAGCTTTGTAAGAGAGTTTTTTCATTGTTATCCTGCATGTGATGATAATGCAAAGGTGAAAAGTGACCTCTAGAAAACATGTGCCAGAATTCAAACAATACAGTATGTCCAATTGTGATACTATGCATATTATACTGTATAATTATACTGTAGCACTGTTTCAATCACATAAGCAGAGATGACATTGCTTCTACCACCCTTTGTACAGAAACAAGCCTACAGTGGTCTGAAACTACATGGCCAGGTCTGGTCATACAGCACTATCCTCAGAAGTCCCAAGTAATACAGAAGTACATTGCGGGATCAAGACATAGGAATCGGTCTGACATCTCTCCGTAAGATTTTCAGGGTCACCGCCTTTTCAGTGATGAACACTGGTTGGATCCAACTGTCCCGACAGTTTCTCTGTTCTCTCAGTTAGGCCTCTTGCACACGAACGTGTGCACCCTGTGCCGGTATTGCGGACCGCATTTGCGGATCCGCAATACACGGGCACCATTCCGTGGCCATTCCGCATCACGGATGAGGACCCATTCATTTCAATAGGTCCGCAAATCCGGAGATGCGGAACGGTGCGGAATGGAATGACGGAACGGAACACTACGGAAGCACTACGAAGTGCTTCCACGGGGTTCCGTTCTGTACTTTCGTCCCGCAAAAAGATAGAACATGTCCTATCTTTTTGCGGAACGGGCAGATCGCTGACCCATTCAAGTGAATGGGTCCGCGATCCGCTGCGGCTGCCCCACGGCCGGTGCCCGAGCATTGCGGGCCGCAATTCCGGCCTGCAGCACGGGCACGGGGCGCACACGTTCGTGTGCAAGAGGCCTTACCCACACTCTACTCTACTCCTCAAAGGCAAACCAAAAAGGCACATCACCTACAAAATACGTGTGTTAACAACACATTGGATAACTTGTAAGCACAACGTGAATTTCTACTTAGTTTTACTGGTGCAATAGACAGTTCAACTACACAACAACTACAGGGGGTCAGCTCGAGTGCACTTTTGTGTAAGGGGTGCTGGTCAATTCTTTAACTTATGCAGAAATACCCCCTTGCATGAAAGTGTCGATCAGTAGTGGGTATGTGCCAGTCACAAGAAATGTATATCAAATGACTTGATAAACTGTTTGGGCAGGTACTTCCTGCCATGTCAAATTGCTCAACCCTAATCTCATCCAATGTTGCAATTTAGCCTTGGGCTAGCAACAAGATTAAAGAGATTTGTGGAAGTAGAAAACACATGCATGAAAGGAAATGTTCTCTTTTCGCAAACTGGGTTATTTGTCTGTCTAATAAATTCATAGGTATAAGACTAGATTTTGGATTTCTGCCCAGGGAAAATCATCTTGAATTTAGTTTTTTGGAACAGTCAGGAAAAATGCATGGTGGAAGGTAGAAAAGCTCACGCACAGTCTGCTTCTAATTTATTCTCTGAGATTCTGTAAGCATCTATGGTCAAGGAAATGAGACAAGTAAATGCTATGCACATACAAAGTATATTCAGCCTTGAATTTGTATGCATTGCTTGAAGAAAGAAGAAAATATTCCCCACATGGTCAGGTAGGACAAGTCTTTAAACGAAAAAAAGAAAGCTAACCAGGGAAAATTATTTATGGGCACATTAGTAATTGTTCACTTTTGTTATATTGATGACTTATCATCAGGATAGGTCATCAACAGGGGCGTAGCTATAGGGGGTGCAGAGGTAGCAGTCGCTACCGGGCCCAGGAGCCTGAGGGGGCCCAAAGACCATTGTGCCGCATAAGAAGACACACAAAGCACTGAGGGAAGGGGGGCCCAAGCTGAACTCTTGCACCAGGGCCCATGAGCCGTTAGCTACGCCCCTGGTCATCAATATCAAATTGGTGGGGGCCCGCCTGCAGACACCCCTGCTGATCAGCTGTGTATAGAGAATGCAGAGCTCGTACGAGTGCTGGCTTCTCTTAACTGTTCACTTGCTTGCTAGCGACATTGCAGAGGTGAACAGTGTAGTTACAGCTCCGCCATCACATTCACTTCAATGGGAGGTCTCATTTCTATTCAAGTGAATACTACAGAGCCATCCCATTGAAGTGAATGGGGATGGCGGAGCTAAAATTACAATGCTTACTGCTGCCATCTCAATAGAGAGTAAGTTAGCAGTGAAGAGAAGGCAGCACTCATACGCAGGGGTGGAGTTAAAATTTTTAACAACAGGTTGACACGCGGCGTCACGACACATGTTTACATATACATACACCATATAAATGCAACACACATACACATAAATACACCATATACACAGGGCCGGTGCAAGGATTTTTGCCGCCCTAGGCAAAAGAAAAGTTTGCGGCCGCCCCCCCATGTGACATCACAATGCCCCACCCACATGATCTGCCATATTAAAGGGGTTCTGCAGTTTATTTAAACTGATCGCAGGGGTCCGACACCTGGGACCCCTGCCAATCAGCTGTTTGAGAAGACAGCTGCGCTGGCAGTAGCGCCTCAGCCTTCTCGCAGTGACATCACGATTAGTATCATTGGCCTGGGTGGGGCTAAGCTTCATTCAAGTGAACAGAGCTTAGCGCCGCCCAGGCCAGTGATACTAGTCGTGACGTCACTGCGCCTGCGGTAAACAGCGAGAAGGCCGAGGCGCTACTGCCAGTGCCGCTGCCTTCTCAAACAGCTGATCGGCGGGGGTCCCGGGTGTCGGACCCCTGCAGATCAGATGCTGATGATCTAAAGGATAGATCATCAGTTTAAATAAACTGCAGAACCCCTTTAACTAACGCCAGTTCTCCCCCCCCCCTTGTCATTCTCTCCCCCCTCTTGTCATTCTCTCCCCCCTCTTGTCATTCTTCACACTCCCCCCACTTGTCATTCTTCCTCCCCCCCCTTGTCATTCTCCCTCCCCCCCCTTGTCATTCTCTCCCCCCCCTTGTCATTCTCCCCCCCCCCCACTTATCATTCTCTCCCCTCTTGTCATTCTCTCCCCCTCTTGCCATTCTTCACACTCCCCCTTGTCATTCCCTTTCTCCCTCTTGTCATTCTCTTCCTCCCTTGTCATTCTCTCTCCCCCTCTCCTTTGTCATTCTCTTTCCACTCTTTTTATTCTCCCCCTCTCCTTGTCATTCTCCCCCTCTCAACCTTGTCATTCTCTTTCTCCCACCCCCTTGTCATTCTCTTTCTCCCCCAATCCCCCTTACCTCTAGTGTAGCGTGGCCGAGCTCTTTATGCTCCACGGGTACAGGAGCTTTAGTTTCCTGTACCCAAGGGGACTGACGAGAAGTGCACACTCTGTGCGCACTTCATGTCAGTCCGGCCGGGTACAGGAGACAGATGCTCCTGTACCCGCGGACCTTAAACAGCTCGGCCACGCTACAATGAGGAGCGCTGAGCACAATGAGGGAGTGACAGGAGGGAGCGCTGAGCGCTTCCCTCCTGTCAGCTCCTCTCTTCATGCTGCGCCCGGGCGGTGCGCCCTCATGGACGCACCAGCCCGGGCAGTGCTGCAGCCGCCTGAGGCTCAATTCAGAGCGCTCGGGCGGCTGCAGCATGAGGCAGGGCCGGCGCTCCTAGCAGCGCCCCTTCCCAAGGGGCGCTCTACGCGGCTGCCTATTCCGCGTATAGGACGCGCCGGCCCTGCATATACATGGTACACATACATAAATACACTATATATATACTACATACACACAACCCCCAACTAAGGAGCTAAACTATCAACGGTCTGTTAAGCAATGGAAGCGAACATCTTCAGCTGCCCTGCCGCCGCTAGAGCACCGGATCAGGACTCTGCCGGTTACACGGTTCTCCGATCCAGTTGTAATTTTAACAACTGGATCTGGAGAACTGTAGGGAACTGGGTTGAATCCCATGCCGTACGAGCTCTGCATTTTCTTCAGTGGGGGTGCCTGCAGTCGGACCCTCGCAGATCTGATGTTGATGACCTATCCTGAGGATCGGTCATCAATATAGCAAAAGTGAACAATCCCCTTAAAGGGAATTAACCTGTAAGCAGCCTGTTATAGAACAGGGAAAGCTGAGCAGATTGGTGTATAGTTTTGCAAGGAAAGATTCCTGCTAATTGAGGGCTTTGAAGTCCAGGAGGCAGTCCTATTAGTGACTGACAGCCTTCCCTCTATGGCTGTGTATCACTGATAGGACCACCTCCTCTACTTCAAAGCCCAGAATGAGCAGAAATTTAAATGAATGAAATACAGGTTTTACTGAATATTTCCCCGAAAAACTATACAGCAATCTGTAATGTTCCTTTGATAGTTGGATTTTATTGCCAGTAGATGATTTGGGGTTCTTTATGGATGTGTTGATCATTAGACTGATTATTTGTACTTGAAGGGGTTGTCTCACTTCAGCATATGACATTTATCATGTAAACAAAGTTAATACAAGGCACTTACTAATATACTGTTATTGTCCATAGTGCCTCCTTTGCTGGCTTGATAAAGTTTTCCATCACATTATACACTGCTCATTTCCAGGGGAATTACGGTCACCACTGCAGCGCAGACGTCATCGGCGCAGGCGCACTGTGGAAGTGCAGATGAAGCGAGCGTCCTTATCTCAGAGCGCCTGCGCCGAACGAAGACACGTAAGGCGCAGGCGCGGGATTTGAAATGCAGACAGGGCCAGTCGGAGGAGGAGAGCGCTCGCTGGCCCTGTCAATCAACCGCAGGAGGGGGCGTTTTTTTGAAAGGAGGATGCGGCCGCTACCAACAAGTAACCGCCCTACTTGCTGGTAGTGAAGTAATTAACATATTATAAAAGTGCGATTTTTTAAGAAACTAAGCCACAGAAAAAGGTAAGACCACTGTATATTGAATAATCGCACAATAAGGATTTTAATAAGGCCAAAAATGAAAAATGACTTTTGGGGGGTGACAGACGCCCTTTAACCTAATTGTTTGGGGTAGGGCATTCCAGAGAACTGGTGCAGCTCAAGAGAAGTCATTAGCTGAACGGAGAGCACGGGTAGGATGGTAGACAGAGATGAGGTAGGAGATGAGGTAGGAGATGGGGGGGGGGGGTTGGAGTGCAGCACTGTGAAGATCTTTGTGGGCAAGAATCAGGACTTTAAATTGAATCCTGTACTGTATGGGCAAACAGTGCAATAACTGGCACGGGATAGAGGCATCAGAGTAGCGGTTTAACAGATAGTCAAGCCTGGCTGCTGCATTCACGATAGATTGAAGAGGGTTGAGTCTGGTAAGGGGGCATATAGTGTGCTTGTGAATAAACGATCAATGTGTATTAGCTTTCGAAGCATAGAAATCTACTCTTGTCAATATGGTAAGGCTATAGTAAGTAGTGTATATGATATGTACATGCTAGAAAACAGCTCTGCCCTCATCATGCTGATGCCTAGTCCTTTGCGTCAAAGGGAAAAGGGAGTGTGCTGAGCATAGGGGTGTTACAAAAGCAGGATTCAGCCCCACCCCGCACCCTGGTGCTCCAACTATCTCATTTGCATATGAATACATATGCAGATATCTCTGCAACTGTATAACATACAAACAAAACAAAAAAAATGACATTATTTTAATCAGCATGATCAACCCTATCAGGCAGTATCCCTGTTTTAACAGAGTTGAATATGCTGCCAAGGGCTCTTTAAGTCTAGGCATTTTCTCTCTAAGTTTGAAGGCGCCTAGCTAAACCTGTGGGTACTCTGCTCTACTTCTACAACAGAATTTTGACAAAGTTTGGTAGTATAACCTAATTTCTAAAATCTTACATGAGCAATAATAATTTGTTATAACTTTGGTATGTGGGGTGTATGAGGCCATTACTTATACACAAAGCAATGTGATGTAAAGTATGTACTGTAAATGTTCAGAACTACGAACAGCATGCATTTCCATTTAACAGTGCATCTGCCTGTACAATAATATGTTTTCTACAGAAAATTGTTCCCATTTATACCACATCGCAGTTAAATTGCTGTTAAAATGAATTTACAATGTCACCTTATTTCACTCTATTCTTACTCTTTTTTTAATACAAAATTATATCAGGTTAACATTATATGTAATGGAATGTGGTTTATAGCATCTTACCTACTAATTCCAAGGATCAGAAAACATGGTCTCTGGTATTCACCATCAAACTATTGTCATGGGTACACTACCTTTAAAATTTATTTGTGATGTAAAGTGTTTCTGCCGTGACTCTTAAGAACATTTTAAAGGCATCTGTCATCACTTACCAGATTATATCTTTGGTATCTCTATATGTTTCAGCAATCTGTAGAAAAAAGGCTTTTCATAATATGCAATTGACCTCCGCGGTGCAACAAGGGCTGTGCCAATTTTTTTACACAAAAGTGGCTCATTAGCCACTAAACTTCCTGTTTCTGGCTTAAAATATAACTTTTATTTAGGTTTTTTATATAAAAGATAAACACAAACCAACAATGTATATTACTAATTTTAAAATTAAACCCCAGACCTAGGGTATTTTTTCTGAAATTCCCTTATATTGTATCTTTCACATTCTTTAGACACTCTATGATGTGTTTATTTCCACACATCCATAGTCACTGTTCACTTTCTGCGTCTGGATGTGCTGACCTCACACATCCAGCTGTATTGCTTTTCCTTGTATCGACCGAATGTTTCTCTGTTTGTATCTATTGTCACAGTTCCTTTTATGTGAAAGATTCACTTCATACAATCTTTCAATTTACTCTGCCACAGGTCGCCTGCAGATACGTCCCTGCGCTTATCCCTAAGGTTTTGAGGAATCTTAAAACCTATCCTTACTAACTCCCCAACATGTTTCACCACTAATTGGCTTCTTCAGGGTATGGCGTATATAAAGGCTCTGCTCTCTGTCTGCTATGCTGCGCCCCCACCACTGTGACAAACCAGACAGTGAAAACATATTCACGCCTGGCCTTAAAGTCTTGCAGTAGTGCGTTTGACACATGTGTAATGAAGTGATGGAGATTGCCCATCTGCCTGGCGGTCTCCATCACTTTACTGTGCATGCGCTGAATACACTCCTGCAAGACTTCTGAGCCAGGTGTAAATATGTTTTCACTGCCTGGCTTGTCTGTCACAGCAGGGAGGTCATGGCATATCAGACAGGAAGCAGAGTCTCTGGGTGCAACGCTTTCATTGTACCTAGTGGATAATTTTCCAACTATGAAAACCGATTTTTCTTGGCCACCACATATGGAGATACCAGAGATACCATCATACTCTACAGACAATAAGAATGACAGCAGCCTTAGGTATCGTTGCTTGGGTACATTTATTGATGTTGATTCACATGCAGCAGTATAAAATGACGTTTCGGCAAACAATTGCCTTCATCAGATACTATGCTGCAGGGAGAAGGAGAAAACAAGTTAGGCAGACGTGTGAAGAGATATGCATGCTCATAGCATGCTTGTCTGGAGTCCAATTAGGGGAAAGATGTTAAAATGAAATCACCTTGCAGTTTTAAAAGGGACACCCGGGACACAATCAGCTGTTTGTGAGCGCCACGGCATTCTCACAGCTTACCAAGCACAGCATCGTACATTGTATGCTTGGTATTGTGCTCAGCCCCATTCACTTGAATAGAGTTGAGCTGTGCCTAGGCCCTGTGACTGAAGAATGTGTTGTCACTGGCCTAGGGAGAGCAGAGAGAAGGGCGTGGAGCTACTGGGACCCCCACGATCAGATACTGATGACCTATTGAGAGGATAGGTCACCAGTTATAAAGTTTTAGAAAATCCCTTTAAGCGGTTTTGTGCTACTGTGGCATGAAGAACGAAAAATTAAAGAAAAATCTGTTTGCGACTGTTTCTTTAAAGTGGGACTCCTCGACCAATCCCATACACATGTAACTCCACTTTCATAGCAGGACAGCTCCAGACAAAATATTAACCCTTTAAGGACCCTGAGAGTTTCCTTTTTTGCGTTTTCATTTTTCACTCCCCTGCTTCCCATAGTACTAACTTTTTTATTTTTCACATAGCCTTATGAGGGCTTATTTTTTGCGGGACAAGTTGTAATTTCTAATGGCACCATTTACGGTTGGATAAAATCTAGTAGAAAGCGGAAATTTATTATTATTTTTTACACTGTACACTATGCGTTAAAATTGACCTGTTATCTTCATTCTCTAGATCAGTACGGTTACAACTATACCACAGCATCATTTTTCTTGCGTTTTAATACTGAAAAAAATTAAAATCTTTGAGGGAAAAAAAATATTTTATTACCATATTCTGACACCTATAACTTTTTTGTAGTTATGTATACGGGGCTGTGTGAGGGCTCATTTTTTGCGGGACGATCTGTACTTCTCAGTGATACCAATTTGAAGTGTGTGCAACTTTTTGATCACTTTTTATAAAAAAACTTATTGTGTAGTTGAAGTGACAAAAAATTTGGCGAATTGGCTTTTTTTCCCCGTTACGCTATTTGCCGTATGCCATTAATATTGTTATATTTTAATTGTATGGGCATTTTCGCACATGGTGATGCCCATGATGTTTATTTTTTTATTGGGTAAGTACTTTTATTTTTAGTAAAGGCAGGTGATTTGAACTTTTATATATTTTTTTATATTTGGAAAACCTTTTTTTACTTTTTTTTAAGTCCCCTTGGGTGACAATAACTGGCAATCATTAGATTGCCCATTGTGTTCATTGATGGCTATGTAGCCATCATTGAACACTTTTTTTAGCAATATAACAATACAATGCTGCCACCTAGTGGCCTGTATTGGTATAATCCTGAAATAGACTCCGAAGCCTGCTTGAGGCTTTGGGCTATTTCAGCAATGTAACAGGTTTCTCAACCTCAGCTGGGGAACGCTGTTACCGGACCGGAAGCACGTGGCTTCTGCTTTTGGACTGTTTAAATGCGGTGGTCACATTTGACCACAGCATCTGAAGGGGAAAATGTATGGGATCAGCCTTATACATGTGCCATGGGTCTCCCGGCGTTTATGGCGCCCCATGCACGTGCAAGCTGGCGCCATGTTTAAAGACTGGACTTCCGCGGAGGTCCTCAAGGGGTTAATTTGTATTTTTACAAGCAAGCCATAACTTTTAAAATTTTAAGGCTATTTAAGGCCTTTTTTTTTATTGTGGAACAGATTCTTGAGAATTATTTACAGGTATACACGGTAGCATTTAATTTATGTGCATTTTTTATAATGCCAGAATTCCAACTTTTATTTGTTTACAGTGTCTACTATATGCGAAAAGTATTACCCTTTTCACTATACTTATTGTAAGCAAAGAGCTTCCCAAGAGAGACGGCGCTCTGCATTAGCACCAAGGTCATGGATGCTTAGCATTTTGTTGCTTAGCATTGTGGCCAGGCTTTTGGCTGCTTAGCACTTCACCTGGGGTCTCTGCAGCTGAAGATTTTGTCTTTCCTCTTCTTTGATTAGTAGTTTGGCCATGGCTGCTTAGCATTTCAACCAAGGTCATTATTTCATAACCTATTGCATGAGGCCCTCACTGCTGAGCTCCTCAAGGGAGTATATTTCTGCTTAGTCTTTTGGCTTGATCCATGTTGCTTAGCATTTTAACCAGTATCTTTGCTGCTTAGCATTTTGACCGGGTCCTGGCTGCTTAACGGGTTCTCTATTTTTTGAATATAGATGACCTACCCTCAGGCCACCAATGCATCAATATTGGTGGGAGTCTGACACTCGCCCCCCCCTTCCCCCATCAGAGGTTTGAAGGTTCCATGGCATTCCAGCCTCTTCAACATTTTCATCACTCTCTGTTATATACACTCTCAGAATGTCATATTTTTCATAGCTGCTAAGTAATGCAGCACTGTCCCAAACATTTCACAGACTTGGACCCCCAACAATCAAATTTTCTAATATTAGAAAGCTGGATAACTTATTTATAGGCTATGGATACCTTTGGAGGCATTTGTGTCATTGTACTTTTATTAAGCATTTTGACTTTGAGTAGTATCTTTGCTGCTCAGCATTTTGAACACTGTCCTCAATGCTTAAAGACCATGAAAATCTTTGGGGGGCATTTGTTAGCATTGCATTGCACTTATTTTGGGTTTTCATTAGGTTTTAATAAAAAATAAATAAAAGGTATCAGTTTGTCCTCTACAGAAGACAACTTTTCACATATAATATAAGCTTCTCTGTCTCTGTGGCAATTAAATCCTTCAGAGGAACTGTCTGATGGATTGTCCTGTAGCCCTTACAGTCATGTGAAAAAATTAGGACACCCTTTGAAAGCATGTGGTTTTTTGTAACATTTTTAATAAATGGTTATTTCATCTCCGTTTCAACAATACAGAGAGATTAAAGTAATCCAACTAAACAAAGAAAACTGAAGAAAAGTCTTTTCAAGATCTTCTGTAAATGTCATTCTACAAAAATGCCTATTCTAACTGAGGAAAAAGATAGGACACCCTCACATGTATTCCCTCTTAAATTGGCTCAGATCTCACACAGGTATATCACACCAGGTGCACATAATTAGTAGATCGTTACTCTGCATGTTGAATGAGGCTTGCCCTATTTAAACCTCAGACATTTAGTTTGGTGTGCTCCTGACTGTTGAAGTGAGAGTGAGCACCATGGTGAGAGCAAAAGAGCTGTCAGAGGACTTCAGAAAAAGATTGTAGCAGCCTATGAGTCTGGGAAGGGATTTAAAAAGATCTCAAAGATTTTGAAATCAGCCATTCCACTGTCCGGAAGATAGTCTACAAGTGGAGGGCTTTCAAAACAACTGCCAACATGCCCAGGACTGAGTCGCCCCAGCAAGTTCACCCCAAGAGCAGACCGCAAGATGCTAAAAGAGGTCTCCAAAAACCCTAAAGTGTCATCTCGAGAACTACAGCAGGCTCTGGCTACTGTTGATGTAGAAGTACATGCCTCTACAATCAGAAAGAGACTGTACAAGTTTAACTTGCATGGGAGGTGTGCAAGGAGGAAACCTTTGCTTTCCAAGAGAAACATCGAGGCCAGACTGACATTTGCCAGAGATAAAGTTGACAAAGACCAGGACTTCTGGAATAATGTTCTTTGGACAGATGAGTCCAAAATTGAATTATTTGGACACAACAGCAGAGGACATGTTTGGCGTAAACCAAACACAGCATTCCAAGAAAAGAACCTCATACCAACTGTGAAGCATGGAGGTGGAAGTGTCATGGTTTGGGGCTGCTTTGCTGCAGCAGGACCTGGTCAGCTCACCATCATAGAATCCACGATGAATTCTACTGTGTATCAGAAGGTGCTTGAAGAACATGTGAGACCATCAGTTAGAAAATTAAAGCTGAAGCGGAACTGGACCATGCAACATGACAATGACCCAAAACATACTAGTAAATCAACCAAAGATTGGCTGAAAAAGAAGAAATGGAGAGTCCTGGAATGGCCAAGTCAAAGTCAGATTTGAATCCCATTGAGATGCTGTGGGGTGACTTGAAAAGGGCTGTACGTGCAAGAAACCCCTCAAACATCTCACAGCTGAAAAAGTTCTGCATTGAGGAGTGGGGTAAAATTTCCTCAGACCGATGTCGAAGACTGGTAGATGGCTACAAGAACCGTCTCACTGCAGTTATTTCAGCCAAAGGAGGTAACACTCGCTATTAGGGGCAAGGGTGTCCTATCTTTTTCCTCAGTTAGAATAGGCATTTTTGTAGAATGACATTTACAGAAGATCTTGAAAAGACTTTTCTTCAGTTTTCTTTGTTTAGTTGGATTACTTTAATCTCTCTGTATTGTTGAAACGGAGATGAAATAACCATTTATTAAAAATGTTACAAAAAACCACATGCTTTCAAAGGGTGTCCTAATTTTTTCACATGACTGTATCTCTGTTCTCCTGAAGGCTCCTAAACACATCTGGATTGTGCTGTAAGTGAAAATAAGCAACTTATAATGAAGGGCTGAAGAGGAGGGAAGGGATACGTGAAAGTAATATCCTTCCCTCCAGCCTTATGATGTCCATAAAACATCACAATGGCGATATTAATGGTTTTCCCCATTGTAAAACAACCAATAATCTCTAGAAATTTTGATCTGCCCAGAAATCAGTGGTAATTTGAAAATATCAGTATGATTCGACATTTAACAAGTCAATTGAATGTTAAAATAGGGGTGTCTTCCTTTTCCTTCTACTGCGTCGGCTGATTTTTTTTACTTTGCCTTGATGTATATATTTGTGATGCAATTGGCTAAAAGTACATTGGTTAAAGTCTCACCTCTGTGAACTAAGCATGGGAGATGTCTTCTAGAGTCTCTGCACCATCCGTCTGCCTCTTTTTTACTTCCAATGCAGGCCATTATCAGGGAAAATAACCTCTCTGGTGTACCAAAAAAATGTTGTCGACCAGCTTACCCTCTTCCACCACATTGGGTGGTTTGAATAGCCCTCCGGCTTTAAAATTCAGATGACAAGTCTGAACCACATTGTAATTAAGATACTACTAATCATCACCGATCTAAAGAATTTAATTCTGTATTAAACTAAGGCTACTTTCACATCTGCTTTTTTGCTGGCTCCAGCAGGGGAGCAACAAAAAAGCATGCGGTCAGTAACACAACGGTCTCCATCTGTTCAGGATCGATCCAGTTGTATTATCTCTATGAACAAGACGGCACCAACCATAGTAAGTCTATGGGCGCTGGATACGTCTTTTTTTCGTGTTAGAAACACAATGTGAGTCAATGGTGCCAGATCAGTTTTTTGGGTTGTCTTGAACAGTATCCCATGACACATAAAAACACTGCTTGAAGCGTTTTTCTGTCTGGCATGGGAACGCAACAAAACTAAACGGATGTATTCTGGTGCACTCTGTTCCGGTTTATTCAGTTTTGTCCCCATTGGTAATTAATGTGGACAAAACTGAAGTGTTTTCCTCCGGTTTTAAGATCCTCTGATGGATCTTGCAACCCGCAAATGAAAATGCAGATGTGAAAGTAGCCTACGTTTTAAACATTACTCAACATCAAAGCATTTAGTGGAATTTTTATATAGGAGGTTTACTGCACAGAGAAAACATATTGCCTTTACATTTACAAGTTTAGCGTGTATCTTGTATATCTAAATATATGTGGTAAATATTATAATTTGACCTTTTATAGACATCTACTAGCAAATTACATGTTGTTTTCCTTTCAACCTGTTTAAGTGTAATTTTATGTTCTGTGCTCTATGTGACAATTTCTACTTATTAAGATAATCCTTCCGCTTGATTCCCTTTCACTCCGCACACAAGGGTTTTATTTGTTGCAGGGCAAATCGCTTTGTATCATCTCATGGCGTGTGTCCATGTTGACTCTTTTTCTGACGTATTAAGAAATTTCAGGCGTGCACAAGAGAAAGCATACGAAGGTGTATCGTCATTCCCTATCTGTGAGGAATAAAAATGGATTAGCCTGCCAACGATTCATATCAGTGTGCCTTAGAGAGAATCAGCTACAAAACACCCCCAAACTAGAGTAAGCGGAGTATAGTGTAAATGACACAGAGTCCGGTTATGTCATTTTTATATTCACACTCACTTGTATTCCAATGCTTTGCTCCCACAAACCAGGAGTAAAATGCATTGAGAGGTGTCCTGTGAGCGTGCCCATATTGGAAAGGCCTCAAAGAGAAGTCCTCTCAATGCATTTTACCGCTGTTTGTGGGAGCAAAGCATTGGAATGCAAGTGAGTGTGAAGATAAAAATGACATAACCGGACTCTGTGTCACTTACACTATACTCCACTTACTCTAGTTTGGGGGGTGTTTCAGAGTTGACAGATTTCCTTTAAAGCAACTGGGTCCTGATGCTAAATTCATACAGAACCCTCCACTATGTGCCATTGATGCTATGAGTATATTCTTATGTGTCACTGGTGTCAATGCGCCCCATGAGGCACCAGGAAGGAGGGCGAAGTAGCAGTCACAATAAAGCTCTGGTACCTAAAGTGGCTCAATGATTCCTCTGCCATGTAAGAAGACCGTAGCATTTTAAATGGCACATGGTAGGTGTGCGGCCCTGGTACAGATTTTGTATTGGAGCATGGAGGATATTCCTGCCCCCGCCTGAGGAAGGTACAGTATTTAACTTTTTTGAACTGCTTGCACAGAAATACTGTCACAGGACGCCGATGCTACACTTGTTCTCCTCTGGGCCGCTGACGTCCTGCGTGTAATATTGAGCGAGGATGTGCCGCGCGTCCTCGTCCCCAGGGTAACGAGGAGCGGAGGGGTGTCGACAACACACACCTTTCCTGCATGGCCCGCGTCCTCCGCTCCCATGACAACTAAATGAGGGCTGAGCGCCAAGCTTAAAGCAGGCTGTTGAGTCATGTGACGCTGGCCATGTCACATGACGCCTTGCCTCCACTATTTAAACAAGCAACCTCCTGGCCACAGGTTGCCTGTGAATACATTCCTTACCTGGTGTGTCCTCAGGCTTGGTAAGGTATTGCATCTCGGCTCCCTGGTCTTTTGCTCTCTGTTGTGGTTTTCCTGGTTGTGACCTTTGGCTCGTATTCTGACCTTCCCTTGTCTGCTCCTCTGGTCTGTATTTGATATCCTGGTATTGACTCTCGGCTTGTATACCTACTCCTATTCGTTCTCCCCTTGGCATGTTTGTCTCTCCTGGTTTGACCTCTGGCTTGTTTCACCTTGTTTTGCCTTATCTGTATTGACAGTGACTTTCAGTGTTGTCCGTCTTGTTTGTCCTCCCTCCCTTACGCAAGTAAGGGCCCGCCGCCAAGTTGTACACCATTGCCTAAGGCGGACCATGCACGTAGGCAGGGACAGAGGCGTGGGTGGCAGTCAGGGGTGCATGTTCCCTTCCCCCCTGCTCGTGACAAATACCTTTTACAATCATACAAGCAACATACAGTGGTGAAGCCATGATATTAGCAACTCATTATAGAATCTTGAGCACCAAAATGTTTCATGTATTTACTATTAACTTTTTAAAGGGGAATTAAGAAAATAAAAATACTATTAATACTAATATTACTTTATTATAAATATTTTCCTAAATACCTTTCATTAGTTATAATGGCTCATTTTGTCTAGGAAGCAATCATTAGGAGAAACAAAATGGCCGCCGTCCTATTAGTACACACAAAACCTGTCCTAATAACACAGGAGGACAAGTTACCTCACAACACTGAGTTAAAGAGCTACCTTGTCCTCCGCTCTGCTCATCAGGGATTATGGTCCAGAATACAGATGATAAGATCTTCAACTGAATTTCTATAGGAATGGAGTTCATGAGGAGACATGAAGTACAGAGAGGAGGTGGGTTGTGGGTAATGAGCAGCACTTGCAAGCAGTCTCCATTACCACAGCCCCACATTGCCACAGTCTGTCCTGTCCATCCTCTCTGTACTTCATATCTCCTCATTAACTCTATTCCTACATATATACAGCTGAAGATCTTATTATCTGTATTCAGGATCATAATCTCTGACAACTAGGAGAGGAGGATGAAGCTAAGTGTTCTGAAGTAACTTGTCCTCCTGTGTAATTTGGACAGGTTTTGTGTATACTAATAGGATGGCAGCCATTTTATTTTTCATAATGATTGCTCCCTAGACAAAACAAGCCGTTATAAATAATGAAAGGTACTTGGGAATATATTTATAATAAAGTAATATTTAAGTATTTTCATTTTCACAACCCCTTTAACCCTCTAAGAAGCAAACCTATTTTCGGCCTTGAGGATCAAGCAGGTTTTTGTTTTTTCATTTATTTCATTAATGCATTTCAAAAGCCATTACTTTTATAATTTTCCCGTCATTGTAGCTGTATGAGCTGATTTGTATTTTTCAGAGGTACCCTTTTAAGTCAATTTATTGATTAGTTTTTAATATTTCTTTCACCGGAAGGCAAAAAACAGCAATTTATTTGTTTTAGTGATCTGCTATTGTCATAGTGATTTAGTCAGGTCCACTATTGTTTCTGTGTTTTTTTTTTATATGCCATGTATCATGAAGGATGTATAATACATTTATTGTATGGATCCTTACAGTTTTAGTGGTACCAAATATTACATTTATTTAATGTTGAGCTATTTAAAAGAAAAATATTTTTCATAAAAAAGGGTTTTATGTGACAGACAACTACTCACACCTCTTTCGAGGCCTAATACATATTGATGGCAGACATGGGGTTCTTTGTTAGGTTCCCGGATACCATGTGATTACCCCTTGACACCCCACAATTGCGATGTGTGGGTGCCATGGAACTGACAGAGGGAGCCCCCTGTCTCTGTCAAACACCTTAGATGCTGAAGTCACTTTTGACTGGGGTTAAATGGTGAAGATTCCTCTGATGGGCTGCATCTCTAAGCAGTTGTTCTACTCCTGATCCCATAGGCACACTTGCAGTTCCAGTGCAATCAGCAGAACCAGTATGTTCTTCATAATGCTGGAACTGCCTGCTGCTCATGACAAGCTTTCTTGCCCTTTGTCATCACCCCCTTAAAATAGCATTTACATACTTACCTTTTGACTGTAGTACATTTCTACATATTGATACCTTCTGAAGAAAATGGGGCCTATTTTGCTTGTATGTTTTATGCAGAAACCAGGCTTCTGCGCCCGGTAGCGACTGCTACCTCTGCACCCCCTATAGTTACGCCCCTGGGAGAAGTCATTACACAGTTCCCTTTGAAATCTAATGGCTATCTGTGCAATGCAAGGTGAGTCTTCCAGTAATAGAGGATGAGCCAAGCGGGAGACTCCACTCTGGTAGATCTATATACCCCATAAGAATCTAATGCAGGGGACCTATTTATGGTATGTTCACACCAAGTTCATACAGATTTCAGGACATTTTCCGAAACTGTGGCAAAAAACATCTGACATGAACTGCCCATTGATTACACATCGTAGTTCATACAACAGAGATTTTTTTCATGTGCAGATCCGGATTATTTTTTGGCGTGGTTCCCAAGCAGATACAGGGATAAGTGTCTGCTCACTGATTAACCCGACTGAAGAACCAGACCCCAAATGTGGTGAAAACATGTCGGCCCAGAGTTACTAATCCTATAGATGACGTGAACTTTGACCGGCTGTGTAGACCTGCTCCAGATTTATCACAGGGGCTCAGGATTGATGAATAATCTGGTGCAGGGATAGACACTTTAGTCTAACTCTATACTAACTATTAGATGGCTTACTTTGGTATCGAATTTATGCCACAATTGAGGTGCAATTTTGGAGTAAAATAGCACATCTTAGTCCATGCCCCTTTCACATAACACTTCACCTCCTCAAACCCTTTTCTAACAAGTCTGAAAAATGTAAAAACCCTATTTGCACCAATTTGTGCCAAAATTGAGTCTTTGTCTCACTGTCTGTGAACATGTCAGAATCCCCAAGAGGAGGTGACTTGGATAAGAGACTTTTGAGAAAGGAGCTTGAATGGATCTTTCGCCTTAACGCGGAGGCACCCAAAGGACTTAATGAAAAAAAGCAGCTTTGTCTGCTTCATTGACTAATGATTATGGTTTTTGAGCACCATTTGCGTTTGACCTGCATATCTATCAGATGATTCTTACTTGTGGTCTTTCAATATCAACTGCTTCAGGCACTTGGCGCACATGTAGCTCATGTGAACAGATATTATTACATACACATATTTGCGACCCATGAGAAATAATGTCACCACTTATACCATACACATCGTAGGCTAATCTATACAAGCCTTTCCATCATCCATCCCTGTCGTGGAGGACATCTGCGGGCAGCATTGCCAGCAGTATATCCATGTACCTCAAATAAACCCTGGACAGTTAATTTACTGCGCATGATCACGGCGACTGTGTGTCTTGAATGGTAGTGGCATCATAAGACACTTAAGATCAGGTATGAGAGACCTATACCAGATCGTGGTCAGGTATGAGATAACTATACCAGATCCTGGCAGTGAGTGTTAATACCTATGGTCCCTGAGGCTTGCGGTGCTCTTGTGTTGCTGTGCTTGTCAAGTTTTCAATCTATTCTTACCCCAGAGCGATCGTGCCGTGCGATCTTGTTAATCGTCGACTAGTTCTTTAGGGCAATTATTTTGTGAGGTGACTGTATCGTCACGGTGATTATGCATGCCGCAATGTTCACATAGAGGGGAATGTAAGTCTTTCTAGGGAGTAACGATATCTGATAAGCGTTTTGTGATATCACGGATTACGATAACCTACATGTGTTTTGACAGATTACCCAGAACAATATACAGATTGATCTCTTATAAGCCGCCTAATGATCCCTTACATTTATACTATTATCAAGGGTATTTTCCCTGGGATAGGATATACGGAAGGTATGCACTAATTTGGCCAACTGGATTGGGGTCACAGGGGTTCGTGTATACGCCCCAACTCCATGATTGTTCAATCCGTGGCGGCAATCCTGCCCAATATTTTTTCTGTCCTGTTAAATAGAGGCAGATGAGGCGGGCACGCACGCACGGCCATATAAGCGCTGGTTAGTTTGAAGGCTACACGTGCAGAACCGCTTTGCCCTCTCGTTACCCTCAACTATACAGTGCCTACCTGCCAACTGCTCCTGATGAGGCGTTCAAAATATGAACGCTAGAAACGCGTTGAGCAAAACGGTTCACAGGTGAGAGATAGCTTATAAAGGAGAAGCGGGGATGTATCCGCTCTCCTCCATAGTGTCTCTGCAGTACTTGTGCAAATCAGATTGATACAAGCTAATTAGTATATCAATGTGCACTAAATGTTGCAGGGAAGAGAGGCGTGATATTTATGTATCCTAGAAGGTCTATTATTTAGCAGGGGATACAACGGATAGTTGCTTACCAGTCCCTGTGATTTGTCAGATAGCAGGTTTATACATAACTTCCCATCTCGGCACTATCTAGGATAACAGCGTATGCTTTTTTGAACCCTGTTTGATGACACTGTATCAACCAATACTGGGTGTTATTCCGTATTTTTCAAGGGGAATATATTTATTGACCTCCATACCCATTTGACATCCTTGGTAATTAGGAGGGGGACCTGGAACTTCAACCCCTTATAGATATATACCTGGCTGTTACTAGACTAAGGTGCGCACTATAATTTTTGCACTTATATCCTAAAATGTACAGCAGTCCCCCTATCTGTCTGTACTCCTGACAACAGGACTATTTGTGTATCTTTTAAACTAATTATCCAATAAAAAGATTGTTACTTTATTTTAACCGTCTTAACACAGACAGTGATAACATTTTATGAATTCAGACGGCAACCATTGTATCTTTCTAAAATTGAGTCTTTGCCCATTTTTTAAACAGATTTGTAAATCGACGCCACCGTATTTTAAAGCTGCTTGATTTGACATTTGCTGATTATGTAGTCTTAAGTCATCCAATGCTGGAGCTTCGCTTTCACAGTCACATCCACAAGTGTCTCTACAGCCAAGCTCAGACCCCAAAGTGTATTCAGTCCATAAATAAATATAGACCCTAGACCAAATCCCAAAATAGATTTAGGACTTCTCTTTTGGGAAGTCTCCCAGACATTTTGAGAGAGTAGGTAAGTATGGCTCTTACTCTTAAAAGTTTTATTGTATATCGTTGGCTCATAGCATTGCCAGGACTTCTTTTAACTGGAGGCTGCACAGAGGTAATTTTTATTTCCTCATGAAATATGGATTTATACACAACACATTTTACTTCAATAACAATGGAGCTGCTTACACCCAGCCACAAAGAATGACCTTGTGATATGCGCCAATGGTTTGAATAGAAGAATTATGTGTACGGTAAGTTCTCCATAACAGACCTGAATACATTTACATAGATAGCTAGCGTATTCTGCTTCATTTTTCTGCTCTAAATGAAGAAAACCCAATTTGGCTAGCCTTTGCATATAAGTGCAACCATCCATTTTCTTTATTCAATTCTTTTTCTCTTCTCCCAGGACTGTGGTATCACACAGGGTGGACGCTAGCACATATGACTATATTATCATTTCTCTTCATGTGTAATCATACATTGAACTTTTCAACTGCAGTTGCTTCTCTAAAGTTAAGTGACACTATCAAGCATACCAATATGCATCTTCCTTTCACAATTGGCCACATAATGAGTATCAATCTCCAACTAGCTCTATGGTGTTTGAAAGAGATATTAATACAATATATATATATATATATATATATATATATATATATCTGGCAGCACTCTACAGTATGGAAAATAAAACTGGGTGCCAGCATATATACTATATATATATATATAGTAGTCTGCAAAAGTTTTAGTCATCTGTGAGAAAAATGTAACAAAATAAGATGCTTTCAAAACTAGACGTGTTAATAGTTTATTTTTCAACGAAATGCAAAGTGAATGAACAGAAGAGAAATCATATCAATATTTGGTGTAACAACCCTTGTCTTTAAAACATGAATGAAATGAATTCTAGGTACACTTGCACACAGTTTTTGAAGGAACTCGGTAGGGTGGTTGTTCCAAACTTCTTGGAGGACTAACCACAGATTCTCTGTGGATGTAGTCTTGCTCAAATCCCTCTGTCGCTTCATGTAATCCCAGACAGACTATACGATGTTGAGATGGTTATGTGGGAGCCATATCATAGCCAGAGTTCCTTGTTCTTCTTTACTCAGCAGATAGTTCTTAATGATGTTGGCTGTATGTTTGGGGTTGTTGTCCTGTTGCAGAATACATTTGGAGCCAATCGGACGTGTACCTGATGGTATTGCATGATGTTTTTATTAGCCTTGAGGACACCATTAATTCTGACCAAATCCTGAAGACACATTTCATTACAGTAATACAATAAATGGTGTAGCTGGTGTCAAAATAATGATGGATTCATCTGTATTTCAAAATTTATCAGTCCAGAGCACCTGCTGTTATTTTTCTGCATCTAAATTCCTATGTTTTCGTGCACAGTTGAGGTGCATGGCCTTTTTCTACGGCAAAGGTACTGTACAGAATGGGTTTTTCCATGAAGATGACTTCTGACCAGATTTCTCAGAACAGTAGATGGGTGTAGCTGGGTCCCACTGGTTACTGCCAATTCTGAGATGATGCACTGCTGACATCTTCCAGTTTCAAAAGGAATTAAGCATAATGCATCTTTCCATTTCCTTTCCTCATTGTCCGTTTCTTTGTGCTCCTTGAAAAGAGTTTGAACAACATACCCTATCTTGGAACCCCAGTTTGCTTTAAAAGAGACCTTGCAAATGTAGTATAACTAACTTGTGTTGTTGCTCTGCTCAGTCTTGCCACGGTGTATACCTGTGACATGAAACTGTTTTCCACAACCCCACCTGTGTAGCAGTTTGGCTGTTCCTCACTCGATTTTAATCCTTCTGTTTCAGTTAATGACTGTGTTTAATACTGCATAAAAATACTGCATAAAAAAATAAAGAACATTATCACCTGTTTGTTATAATTGGATAATCACACACCTGATAAAAATCCACCAAAATCCCCTTCACCTTGATGAACTGATGCTGTTCTAAAGTTAAATGGAGCTCACACCAAATATTGATTTGATTTAGATTTAAGTTTTGTTCTTTTACTTTGCATTTTGTTGATTGATAAAAATCAACTACATTCCTCAACATTGAAAACACCAAGAGGACAATCTTAACGTTATGAAAATCGAGGAAGAAGGAGTCGAGAACTATCTCAGGATGCCGATGATCCTTATGGTTAAAAACCAGTGACAGGTTCCCTTTAACATACCGTTTTTTGGGCTACTGCATATGCCCAGGAGCTGTTCCATTGATTACCATTGCAATGCAGAGTGGCGGATAGGTTTGGAGATTCTGTGAATGTACGGATATGCATTCTCCATGGTCCCGGCCATCACAGGCAAGAACAAGGAAACAAAGACACTGGGTCTATTTCTAGGTCCTAGCTGTGCAGCGCATGAAGCACTCTTGCAATTTCATCCTCTGGTTTTGGAAATACAGACTTGAAAAAGAAGCTCTGTTGCTCCGAAACGTGTTGTCATTCTTCAAAAGATAAAAAGAGGTATAAATCGACATCCTAGTGGTCGTATACTTGCACCGAAGAAGTGTTCCTGTTATGTATGTGAATTCTCACTAACGCCTCTCCTGTTACAATTGCTACATCCCTCCCGGGGGCCAGCAACCCCCCTTTACCAAGGATTAGATGAAACTGACAGCACCGACTTCTTGCCTTTACCTGTGTACACTAGGGTTGTGGCTATGTTTGCACAACTATACAAGGTGAGCCTACTCGTCTAAAACAACAACTTTTTGTTTCTTACATATCACCCTTTGAGCGCATCTCCCTTTCTGTTTGCCCTATTTCCCTCTACTCTATAAAATGAATTTATCAAAAATTATGCACAAGTGACATTTCGTGACTTTTTTCAATTTTACAGCACTCATGCCACATTTCAAAAAAGTGAGAGGACTTGGCAGGAGAGGCTAGACTTCTCACAATGCAACAGAGTTACTATAATTTATGGCAGAAACTGGCATGAATTATAGTGCAAATCTAGGCCAGCTCATGGTTCTTCTGGTGCATGGACTGAGCCTTAATAAATTTGGCATTTCTTTTCAAGCACTTCTCATTAAGACTGCCATATGAAATGACAGTCTTCATAAATTCTCCCCTATGACTGCACATTGGCCTTCTCTGCTACTAACCAGTAACTGTGAGGCAACCTTCTCCTCTGCTATCTCCTTACCTGAGCATAGACCTGTCCAACCGAATGACTGTAGTTGATAAGCACCCATAAGTCATTGAGTCCAAGGTGAGAGGAGCCAGCACTGAAATTCTTACACTATTCTACAACACATAGCAACATCTGCCGGAGGAGGCTCACTAAGTTCAATAGTAGCTGTAGAGCTCTCCCTAGATGGATTTTTTGGTATTCTACAGTTTCATCATCTACTGTTGTAAAGGAAAGCAGAGCATTTAAAGTCTATGGAGTAGATTTGTCAATACAGTTATGTTAAGAAGAGCTCATGAATGAAACTCTATGCCACGCCTCTATTTGAAAAGCGTCAGAAAACATTTTAATAAGTTTGAGGTTAATTATTTTATCACCTAAAAAGCTGTTCATGTAATTTAATAGTTTTATTGGTTATATGGTTAGGAATTCATTTTCAGTAGGATCCCATATCGTATATGTTGAGCACGATAGGTGCACCTTTATAATGCAGAAAAAATGAACTTAACTTTTTAAAATGTAATCTATACTTTTATGAAAAAATGCTCAGATTTGAGGACATGCTACCGATTTTATAAATTACCAGAATGCTTTATTCCATGGTGTCTAGCCGGGAGCTATGTATACCATGGCAATGTGTTCCTCTTTCAGGTGTTGGTTTTTTACTGTACAATTTAAAAATAAAGAATTAAAACATTCCCAGAATGCTTCATATACCACTATTTTTGCATAGAAATGTGGAGACCTTTACTACTTTAAATTTAATGGGGAAATTTCAACCTGCAAGCAAAACGACAGTGCAGGCATTGAGCTGTAAGTTATCTTTTCTGGAAACATTTACTGTTTAAACTGTTATAATTCACTGAAAAGCACACAAAACTAGGTCAACATATTGACATAAAATAATGGCCATTTCTGAGTCAAATTGGTGCACAAATAATTCATTGGCTGGGAAAACGACCATATTATCGTGCTAAAATAATTACAGTGACAAAGGATAGAAGTCATGGATGGGACGTTCATGAACCTAATTTGTCAAACTGAGCGTAATAGCAAAGAACATGAAATATTTAACTTTACAGTGAAATTAATTGACTGCTGGTGATCTTGGAAATGTCCAACACAACGTCTGTTTCCCAGGACATTAAAGCATTTATCATATCATAAAGTCTCAATAGTAAAAGCATTCAGTCACAGGGCTTCAAATGAACATAAAATCAGTCTCGCTGCTCTGTGTGGGTAAGGACGGATTTAGACATGCAGATTTTGGTGCAGTTTGCAATGCAGTTTTTGTTTTTATCTAAAGTCAAGCACCTACAACTTTGATGCAGAGTTAGGGCTCATGCACACAACCATGTTTTTTGTCAGTATCTGATCCACATTTTTTGCGGGATGGATGCGAATCCATTCACAGCAATGGGGCTGCAAAAGGTGCAGACAGCACTCCATGCTCCTTATCTCTGTTCCACAGCACCTACAAAAAAAATAAAACATGTCCTATTCTTGTCCATATTACAGACATGTATAGGACAAATCTAAAGAGGGCCAGACGTTCCGTTGAGCAAAATGGGGAACGCAAAGAAGCAGAAGTTTTCCATTTATATTACTCATTAAATATAAATACAATTCTGCCTTAGACTCAAAAACCACCATGAAAACTGCATATGTGATTCTAGCTTTAGGCTGGTTTTAGGCAGGTTTTGGGTAGCATTTTTTTTGGTACTTTTTGCTGTTTAGCAGAATTTTTTTCAGTCTTGTTTAGTAAAATGCCAGCTCCAGATACACAGGACACGGTTTTTTTTAGCTCGTGGAGTTTTTGTTCATTAGGTGGCACTATCGTTCTTGCTTCTTTCCAAAAACGCAGCATGCTGGAGCATTCTGTAGTAGGTGGCAGGTTGTGGAGTAAACTGCTTCATGTTTACTACTCTTTAGGTCTGGTAATAGGATAAAAATCTCTTTCTTCTTACTGCAATGAGATAAAATCATTGTAAGGCAAAATCAAAATGCTACTGTATGTGTGCAGTCAGTCTTATATTTTACCACAAAATTTATACGTATCTGGCTACAGGTATTTGGTCCCAAAACACCACCAAAAACATGTGGAAACGCTATGTGGGATACCAACCTGAGATGTATCAATTTAGAATATATATATATATTTTGTAGGAAGGCACAAGGGACTATCACAGATCAAAGATATGTGACACCGAGGTTCCTGGCCTCGGTGACGTAAGAGCCAGTAGTGCAGTGGTCCACAGCAGTTGCTGATGGACACTTTGGTAGTTAGCATAGCTGTGAAAAGCCTTACTGGGAGTAATAGTGCTGGGTGATTGACTACTCCCCACGGTCCAGGCCGGGTTTTGACTGGCTTAAAAAAGTCAGCCAGCAGGGTCAGGTGGGGGTGTGTGATTACCTGGCTGACGGTGGAGCTCTGGATAGCTGGGTGTTTTTTGAGCTGAGTGAAAGTCGGAGGGTCTCTGCCGAGAGACGGAGGGCAAAGCGAGATCCCCCTCCACCCTGTGGGGATTACGGTACCGTGCCTTAATCATACCTGTGTGATGTTACCAGATACAAATAGTTTTTCTTTAAGTGTCGGTTGGAGTAAGGTCACTTGGTGCATTTTATTCACTATTTTAACATCGTTAGGGCAGGTTCGCATTATGGAGTTCCGTTATAACAGAGTTATAATGGAATATAACGGAATTCTTGGACGGAATGCAAAACGAAAGCCTTTTGCTCCGTCCTAATACATGTCTATGGGGACACATAATGGGTCCTGTCGACAGGACTATTGCGTCCGTCATGTATAACGGAACGAAACAGAACCGTTATGTGTCCCCATAGACACATATTAAGACAGAGCAAAATGGAATGCCTCTTAAAGGCTTCTGTTTTGCATTCCGACCTAAAATTCCATTATATTCCGTTATAAGCCTGTTATAACAATACCTATAACGGAATTCCATAACGCCAATGCGAACCCGCCCTTAGTATTTGGTCCGTATTTTATATTACTATTTGTAAGCCAAAACCAGAAGAATGTGAAAACACAGAAGAGGAGCAATTATGCTTTTTTCCTATCCAGGTTTTGGCTTACAAATACTGATGCAAAAATACTGACCAAATACTGGCCATGTGAAAGTTTTGCACAACAATCCTACTGTCAGACTTACCCAAGAATCCATGACAAATCCGCAGCAAAGCCTGCATGTGTATATTTACCATGATTTTGTTGCACATTTGTAACAATTACAGATCTTTCTACATAAAATTTGCAGCGTATAAATATGCCCTGATATTTCCTTGTACAGTGGATATAAAAAGTCTACACACCCCTGTTAAAATGTCACGTTTCCGTGCTGTAAAATGAGACAAAGATAAATAATTTCAGAACTTTTTTCACCTTTAAGGTGACCTATAAACTGTACAACCCATTTGAAAAACAAACCAAAATCTTTTAGGTAGAGAGAAGAAGAAATATTAAAATAAAATAATATGGTTGTTAAGTGTGCACATCCTTAAACTAATACTTTTGATTTTATTACAGCACTCAGTCTTTTGGGGTATCAGCATGGCACATTTTGACTTGGCAAGATTTGCCCACTCTTCTTTGCAAAAACACTCCAAATCTGTCAGATTGCGGGGGCATCTACTGTGCACAGCCCTCTTCAGATCACCCCACAGATTTTCAATCGGATTCAGGTCTGGGCTCTGGCTGGGCCATTCCAAAACTTCAATCTTCTTCTGGTGAAGCCATTCCTTTGTTGGTTTGGATGTATGCTTTGGGTCGTTGTCATGCTGAAAGATGAAGTTCCTCTTCATGTTCAGCTTTCTAGCAGAAGCCTGAAGGTTTTGTGCCAATATTGACTGGTATTTGGAACTGTTCATAATTCCCTCTATATTAACTAAGGCCCCAGTTCCAGCTGAAAAAAAACAGCCCCAAAGCATGATGCTGCCACCACCATGCTTCACTGTGGGTATGGTGTTCTTTTCGTGATGTGCAGTGTTGTTTTTGCGGCAAACATATCTTTTAGAGTTATGGTCAAAAAGTTTAACCTTGGTTTCATCGGACCATAACACCTTTTCCCACATGCTTTTGGGAGACTTTAGATGTGTTTTTGCAAAATGTAACCTGGCTTGGATCTTGCCACTCTACTCATAATCTAGACATATGAAGAATACGGGAGATTGTTGTCCCATGTACCACACAGCCAGTACTTGCCAGATATTCCTACAGCTCCTTTAATGTTCCTGTAGGCCTCTTGGTAGCCTCCCAGACCAGTTTTCTTCTCGTCTTTTCATCAATTTTGGAGGTATGTCCAGTTCTTGGTAATGTCACTGTTGTGCCATATTTTCTCCACTTGATGATGACTGTCTTCACTGTGTTCCATGGTATATCTAATGCCTTGGAAATTCTTTTGTACCGTTCTCCTGACTGATACCTTTTAACAATGAGATCCCTCTGATGCTTTGGAAGCTCTCTGTGGACCATGGCTTTCGCTGTCGGATGTGACTAAGAAAATTTCAGGAAAGACCAACTAGAGCAGCTGAACTTTATTTGGGGTTAATCAGAGGCCCTTCAAATGATGGCAGGTGTATGCTGACTCCTATTTAACATGATTTTGAATGTAATTGGTTAATTTTGAACACAGGTACACCTCCCCCCCCCCCCCCCCCGTTATAAGATGGTGTGCACATTTATGCACCACATTATTTTAGTTTTTTTTTGTTTTCTTCCCTCCACCTAAAAGATTTCAGTTTGTTTTTCAATTGAGTGGTACAGTTTATAGGTCACATTAAAGGTAAAAAAAGTTCTGAAATGATTTATCTTTGTCTCATTTTATTTTACAGCACAGAAACCTGACATTTTAACAGGGGTGTGTAGACTTTTTATATCCACTGTACATCAAATTGCCTTTCGAATAGACACAAATCCAGTGCACGTGTATCAAATAATAATAAATCTGTGATGGTACAAGGTAAAAAAATATAGGACATAACAAAATTTGATGGGTGACCCAATGCAACTGTGTAACTGCAGAGACTACCAGATAAGAAAGACGGACATTTAGCTTTAAACTATTTCTTTAAGGGGTTTGTCAGATTTGTTTTATTATAGATCCAACCGGAGGGGAGCCCCTTAAAGAATGATAAAAGTTCTTTCTCAAACCTTTTCCTATCTAGTGCCACTGTTCTTTTCCACGCTGCTGCAGTGACATTCCGTATACTGCCCCAGCCACTTACTGATCTCAACAGCCTCAGGCTGCACACCTCTGAGTATATTGGTATATGGGACATCTAAGCCAGTATGAAGCGAATCGAAGCATCCGAAGTGGAATTCGGTCCAAAGTTTAGGAAAAATTTGATTGGCCACAAATCCGAATTTCCTCATGCTTTATGGTAATAAATCAAATTTTTTTTTTTAAAACGGCTGCTACACAAGTTACAAACTGAAAGTAAGGAGCCTGGGAACGTGATATGAACCACCATGCCATGCAGCCAGCCATTCCTCAGGTAGCCAGCCCCTGTGATGTCACAGCCCTATAATGATGTCCGTCATTTCCGTGTGAGTGGAGACATGACAAGCGCTTATGAGCTGAAAACTGTTAATAGAAGAATATTCGATAGGGAGAGTGCAGGGACAGTGTAGGCAGATTGTAGGGAGTGTTTTGGACTGTAGGAAGAGCATAGGGAGAAAGCAGGGACAGTGCAAGTTGAGTGAAATTGCCGTGTGCATCTTGCTGAACTGCTGGCATATTCCCAGTTAATTTGTTAGTTTATACATAGAATTACTGTGTCTCAGTATTAAAGGGCAGTGTCAGGGGCATACATACTGCCAGTGCGGCCGGTTCAGCTGCACAGGGGCACAGCATGGGAGGGGGCCCATTCTGGAATACTATTGAGAACTTCCATTATTGAAGCGCTCACTAGTCTGCAGGAGGTAGGGGAGTGAAGTGCTGTACTCACCTCTCCTCCCTGGTCTTGTCCGGGCTGCACTGCACTGCCCTGATGGCGTACAGCGCTCACTATGACCTGAAGCTGAAAGCAGTGCGGGCTAGAGGAGACCAGTGAACACGGACTGCAGGAGAGGACACCAGACATGGAGAGCAGTGGCGGAGCAGGAGAGGTACGTTTAATTATTTTGAGTCTGACCTGAGGTATGATATGGGGGTCTCTCATATGGGGGCCTGAGCATCTGATATGGGGGTCTGAGGATTACATACAAATGTCATGATTCTCGTTATACAAATTGCTAAATTCTGTCTGTCTGCAGCCACCTGTAGGGGGAGATTGTTGCATATTTATGTAGTGAACTGAATGTGATGTATGTAAATCCATATACAGTCAGCTCCCCCTAGTTATGGCTGCAGTTAAACAAAATGATTATATTTTAAACTCAAGGCTGTTTGATGGGAAGCAGGAGGATCTGGATCTCTGAATCACTAGAAGATATGTGGTGTATATACCTGTATGGAATATATATGCCAATGGGGAAAAAAGTTGCAATTCTCTCTGATCTGGCAACCAGAACAATAAATTCCTCCTAGATAGCAATGTGAATCTGTCGATACCAAGAATCTTTTTTTAAACAGCCGATGCAAACAGTGATCATTACTGTAGTACGATTGTTAACCTTCACTTTGCATATTGATGGCGCATCCTGTTCACACAGAGAAAAATCCTGCTGACCAGCAAGCATTTTTATGCCTATATTAAAGGCCCGATCAACAATAAATGAGTGTTTACTGATTTGTCGTCTAATCGCAATCCTCTTTACACTGGGCAGTGACCAGTAGTGAACATTCTTATGAACACCCATTCGGCTGATCATCTGCCTGTGTTAGGCTACTTTTATATATGCGTTTTTGCTGGATCCGGAAAAACGCTTCCTTCTAGATAATACAACTGGCAGAATCCGTTATGAACAGATCCGGTTGTATTATCTTCATAATAGCAGTGTCGGATACAGAATTAAAATCATTGTAATTCCATTGTCTGTTTTATGTATTGTGGTAAAGTGCACGATAGAGGTATGGTAGGGGTGTGTATCTCACCTGGTTGTTCAGTTTAGCTGGGTGAGATAACTGAAATCCAGATATGGTGCTGCTTCAGCGAGGCATAGCTTGCTGGAGATCATTTAGTTTAAAGTTGTATGGGCTGGATTTCTTTGGTCTGGGAGACAGGTTGGTAGTGGGAGTCTCTCAGTCCACACCCATCCAGCACAAGTATTCCCTTTAGGGCTCATGCACACGCACTTATGTATTTTGCGGTCCGCAAAAAATGGATCCGCAAATAATATGGATGACATCTGTGTGCATTCCGTATTTTGCGGAATGGAACAGCTGCGCCTAATAAAACAGTACTATCCATGTCCGTAGTGAGGAGAATAATAATACATTTTGCGGAACGGAAATACAGACATACGGAAACGGAATGCACACGGAGTAACTTCCGTTTTTTTGGTGGGCCCATTGAAATGAATGGTTCCGCATACCGTCCGCAAAAAAAAGGAACGGACATGGAAAGAAAATACGTTTGTTTGCATGAGCCCTTAACCTGAGGTGATCACAGGGGAGGTCAGCTGGGCTGTAATCCATGAGGGATAAACCAACCCTCAATGTATGAGTCCAAGGAGAGGACTTAGAAACAGAGGCCTGCAGAGGCTCTGTGTGGTCTTAGCCAGGAGAACTGAGGGGCCACGAGGCTGTGTGAAGCCGGATCCCTTCCCTTTGTGGGACTGTGCCTAGTTAGCTGACCTGCCGAGTATTGGAACCTGATACCGTGTGTGTGAACTGCGCTCTATAGGTGAGGTAGAGACAACCTATGTATTGGGTAGTGCCTAGACGGGCAGGTGTTTATTTTATTATGTTTATGTTTGTGCTGGTGCTAAAGAGCCAAAATAAAGCACCATTTGGACTTGAACCCCATTATCAGAGGAGAAGTCTGTCATTTCGACCACCTGGGAGAGAGCGATCCCTTACAGTATGCAAACCCCTTATTATATGTACAGCACCATGGAATGAATGGCGCTTTAATAATAAATAATAATAATTGTAAAACCGTTGTAAGTTTGCATCCCTTGCCGGACAGAAAAACTCTGCAGCGGGTTTCTGTCTGGTATGGGAACACAACCAAATGAAACAGAATACTTTCTGGTGCATTGCGTTCCATCCCCATTGACAATAAATGAGGACAAAACTGAAGCGTTTTCGTCTGCCGGATCTCAATACCGGAAAGTAAAAATAGAGATGTGAAAGTAGCCTAAAATGGCCTTATAGCACTATTGTTGACAGATATAGGGGTTTACTGAGAAAGTCACTTGTAAAGTGTGAGTCCTGGTATGGCCCTCTGATGGAGACAGAATTTCCCACATGAATATTATGGCAGGATTATCACCACTGGGCTAAATAACTTCAAACAAAATCTGCTGAAGCTGGACAACCACTCAAGGAAATCTTTTGTATGGCATTTACTGTTTAAAGGAGTTGGCCACTTTCCAGCTACTTGTGACCAATGTGTAGGTAAGATGACTATATAGCAATTGCTAAAATACTGTTTGTAGATATTCTGTGCAGTTTCATAAGCTATGCCTCCATGTTAGGCAAATCTGTGTTGTCCAAATAGAGGTCCTGTGTATACGATGGCTGCTCCGATGCTCTCAGGTGAGGGCTTTTTCTGGAGATCCGGTGATGTGCCAGGCTCTCCAGGGGTAAGCTAGGTGGAGGCTTTCGCCTAGCAGTGAGCCTGGTGACGTCACCGGCACTAATGGGCGGGCTTTAGTGCTGTCCTAGCCTGTAAGACGGCTAGAGAAGTGCTAAAGCCCGCCCATCAGTGCCGCCTAGCAAAGAAAAATGTAAACAAAAAAGCCCTTGCCCTGTGCGATACAGTGCAGGGAAAGGGAGAGCATCAGAGCATAAAATGTTCATATCAGAGGGCCTGACAGGGTGAAAACAGGGATATGTCCGGGTTCAGCTCTGAACCCGGACAACCTCTTTAATAAAAATATCTCCCAATAGACTAAATCTATTTTTGTGCAACATACATCCGTATGTCACATCCTACTTTACCTCTGCCACACAGCAGAAGGCCCCGGGTCCCCATCTGTATATTATGTGAACTCCTACAGTTCTCTGCCAGTGTCCCCATAGGGTGGAAACTAGCGGCAGTGACAAAATTCAACAAGTCTCTTTAAGGCAAAGATTTCACAGCAGATTGGTGTTATAAGAAGTTCAAGGAAAAGGATAACGTTGAGGACCATAGACACAGCGGGTGGCCAAGGAAACTTGTTGCAGCAGATGAAATACACATCATGCTTGCTTCAGTTCAAAATTAGAAGATGTCTATTAGTGCCATCAGATCACAACTTGCAGAAACCAATGTGGCCCAGATAGACCCATCTACTGTTTGGAGGAGTCTGGCCAAAAAAGGAAAAACTGTGGCCAAAAAAGCCATACATTCTACATGGAAATTAAGGCAAGCGACTCAACTATGTATGAAACCATAAGAACTGAGGTGCAGAAAAATGGCAACAGGTGCTCTGGACTGATGAGTCAAAATTTGAAATGTTTGACTTTAAAAAGAAGGCATTTTGTCCACCGATAGGCTGGAGAGTGATACAATAATGAGTGTCTGCATGAAAGAGTGAAGCATGGTGGAGGTTCTTTGCAAGTCTGGGGCTGAATTTCAGCAAACAGAGTTGGGATTAATGGTGTGATGAACGCTGAAAAATACAGGAAGATACTTATCCATCATGGAGTCATCTGACTGGCTCCAAATTTATTCTCCAGCAGGACAACATACCCAAATATACAGGAATTAAGAATGAGCTTTAGAGTAAAGAAGAACAAGGAATCTTGGAAGTGATCGTATGGCCCCCACAGAGCCCTAATCTTAACATCATCAAGTCTGTGTGGGATTACATGAAGAGACTACATCCACAGAAATATGTGGTTAGTTTCCCAAGATGTTTGCAATAACTGCTGAGTTCCTTCAAAAACTATGTGCAAGTGTACAGTACCTAGAAGAATTGATGCTGTTTTAAGGGCATAGGGTGGTCACACCAAGTATTCATTGGATTTAGATTTCTCTTTTATTCATACACTTTGTATTTTAATTCATAAAAGTAAACATTTCAGCATTTTTTTCCACGCCTGCATAAATGTTTTTTCACAGCACTGTATATTTCACAAAAAGATTAGGGGCTATTGGAAAATATCTTTAGAAATTGCCCAATCCCTTTAACACTGGAAGCCAAGTATGTATACGATGGGCCTCATATTTAAAAGCTAGAGTAGACAAAATTGGAAAAATGGAGTAATACCTACCTAGAAAATGATTCCTTCTATAAGTCTCCAACTAGATATGAGCGAATTAGAGATTACTGAGATTACTGCTGAGTATTCTAAGGAAGGTTGGAAATAGAGATGAGCGAATTTCCGCTTATGAAATTCATTCACACTTCGTTTGGTGGTAAAAGGTGAATTGCGTTATGGATTCCGTTACCACAGACCATAACGCAATTCTATGACATAATCCATATCGGAATACCTTTAGAGGCATTCCATTATTCATTCCGTCATAATAGAAGTCTATGGGCTGCAAAACGGATCCGTACCATTACCGTTTTGCAGGAGAACAGGACTGCATAACGGAGAACTGCATAACGGAAATGGGACGGATCCGTTTTGCAGCCCATAGACTTCTATTATAACGGAATGCCTCTAAAGGCATTCCATTATGCATTCCGTCATAGAATTGCGTTATGGTCCGTGGTAATGGAATCCATTACTCAATTCACCTTTTACTACCAAACAAAGTGTGAATGAATCTCATAAGCGGAAACTCGCTCATTTCTATTTCCAACCTTCCTTAGAATACTCAGCAGTAATCTGATTAGATTCTGTGGGGACCCGAAACACTTATATATATCAAAAGAAGAAAGTGAGGAACAGCACACTGTATAGTTCAGGTGCAAAATCCTGCAAGGACCAACAACAAAGTCCACTGTAGTAGATGCAAAAACACAAGGCAGCACTTCAACATCCCCAAAAAGGTAGTGGTTTATTAACCCAGTGTGAGCAACATTTCAACTGCTTAATGCAGTCTTTAGGCCCCTTTCACACGGGCGTTGCGGGTGCACTCCGTCAAACAGTGCGGGTGCGTTGCGGGAATTGCTGCGATTTTTCCCTGCGAGTGCAAAGCGCTGTCATGCGTTTTGCACGCGCGGGAGAAAAATCGGCACTTTTGGTACCCAGACCCGAACCTGCACTTCTTCACAGAAGTGCATGTTTGGGTCAGAAATTGTCCCACTGGTATTATTTCACATTATAACATAGTTATAATGTAAAATAATACCCTTGGCCATCTCCCTAATGTTGAACCCGGTGCAGAATGGGTTAAAAAAAATAAACTAATCATAACTTACCTGGTCCATTTGATCGCGAAGCCCGGCCTCCTCTCCGTTAGCTTGAAAGATGTAAAGGACCTGTGATGATGTCACAGCATCACATGGCCCAATCACCTGCTCCATCACTATGGTGATGGAGCATGTATTGGTCCATGTGACCACGTGACATCATCCAAGGTCCTAAGCATTATCCACAGCCTGAGGATAGTGATTAAGGACCTTGGATGATGTCACATGGTCACATGGACCAATCACATGCTCCATCACCATAGTGATGGACCATGTGATTGGGCCATGTGATGTGACGTCATCACAGGTCCTTTAGATCATCGATGCTGCAGGGAAAGAGAGGACAGATCGCGACTACGCGATCAAGTGGCTAAGGTAAGTTAACTTTTATTATTTTTAACCCCTTCCTCATCATTTAACAATGCATTCTTTATTAGGAATGCTATTATTTCCCCTTATAACCATGTTATAAGGGGAAATAATAGAGATTGGGTCCCGTTGCTAAGCAACCATGCGGGAAAATCGCAACGCATCCGCACATGATTGCGGATGCTTGCGATTTTCCGCATCCCCATTCACTTCTATGGGGCCTGCGTTGCGTGAAAATCGCAGAATATAGAACATGCTGCGATTTTCACGCAACGCAAAAGTGATGCGTGAAAATCACCGCTCATGTGCACAGCCCCATAGAACTGAATGGGTCAGGATTCAGTGCGGGTGCAATGCGTCCTCCTCACGCATTGCACCCGCGCGGAAAACTCGCCCGTGTGAAAGAGGCCTTATCAAGCCATGGCTTGATAAAGACTGCATTGAGTAGTTGAAACATTGCTCACACTGACTTCACTGTGAGCAATGCTAGCCAGAAGCTTACGCCTATCGTTCTCCATGGAGAGCCCGTTCCATCATTGGATTTCAAAAAAATGTCCTTTGCCCTGTGAGAATGACCACACAACAAAGGAAAGCATTTAACAGTGAGCATTTAACAGTGGTATGGCCAATTTTAGGTCCCAAACACGACCAAACAAATTATATAGCTTGTATTGTTTTTTGGGGCTTTTTTTTTATAACATATTTGCTAATTTTTATTTATATATATTTTTTTCTTCTGATCGATTCCTGGCAACAGGAGAAAGTTTGACGTCCCTCCATTATCAGTTCTGTCTAGGAATATCCACAGTTTCCTTGATTGTAAAAGATACGTGCCATGCTTTGTGGGAGCAGATGCATGCAGAATTTATACCACATCCAAGTAGGCAACAATGGATCGAAATTTCAGAAAATTTTTGGGAGGTGTGCCAGTTTCCTAACTGTGGATTGGGCAGTGGATGGGAAACATATACGTATAATCAAGCCCCAAGGCACTGGTTCAGAGTACTTTAACTACATAAAATATTTGATGGCCATCGCTGATGCCCAGTACCGTTTTGTGGCAATCGATGTTGGGGCTTATGGCCGAACCAATGATTCCATGGTCTTCAAAAATTCTTACATGGGTCGAAGGCTATACAATAGATAATTTGATTTTCCACCACCTCAACCTCTACCAGGTAAATCTAATTACCGTAAACCTTATTGCTGCCTGGATTAAACTGGAGCAAACGCATATTCAACTAACGCCTGACTAGGGCCAGAAGAATGGTGGAATGCGCATTTGGCATTCTGGTGGCTAAATGGCAGATTTTCACCAAACCCATTCAACTAAAAATAGAAACTGTTGATGAGGTAGTAAAGGCATGTGTGGCGATACAGAACTACCTCCTCATAAAAGAACTGCTACATTTCGAGCTGATCCCTGAAGACAGCGATTTGGCCAGTACTGAAAGTTTTGGACCGAGGACCACTGTAGCAGTTTCCAGGATGAGAGACTCTTTTGCTTAATATTTCTGCTCTGCTGCAGGAAGAGTGGAATGGCAGGACATAATTTTTTTTCATGAAAAATTTATGTAATTTGAATATATTTAAGATGCAGTTTGGTTGCATGGTTATGTGGGTGGGTGGATACAGTATTGTGTTTATTGATTTTCAAAACCTGTTTAGTAAAATCTGTTTCAATTTATTGAACTTTGTTTATACCATATATTGAGTCTCTATGCACATATTAATCTCCCCATGCTGGAGGAGCGACAAATAATTGTGTCGCTCCGCCAGTGCTGGGAGATTATGTCAGAACTTTCTTCTCCACAGTAGTCTTCAACATTCAGTGTTGGGAGATTATGTCAGGCTTCTGTTCTCCACACTAGTCTTCAACATACTCTCCCCACGCTGGAGGAGAGACAAATAATTATGTCGCTCTGCCAGTGTTGGGAGATTATGTCAGGCCTCTCTTCTCCACACTAGTCTTCAACATATAGTGCTGGGAGATTATGTCAGGCCTCTGTTCTCCACACTAGTCTTCAACATACTCTCCCCACGCTGGAGGAGCGACAAATAATTTTTTCGCTCCGTCAGCGTTGGGAGATTATGTCAGGCCTCTCTTCTGCACACTAGTCTTCAACATACTCTCCCCACGCTGAAGGAGTGACAAATAATTGTGTCGCTCCACCAGCGTTGGGAGATTTTATCAGGCCTCGCTTCTCCACACTAGTACTCTTGTCAACATACTCTCCCCACGATGGAGGAGCGACAAATACTAGTGTCGCTCCGCCAGTGTAGGCAGAATATGTAAGCACTAGAGCACTCCATCTCCCCACACTGGAGGAGCGAAAAATACTTGTGTCGGTCCGGCAGAGTTGGGAGAATATGTGAGCACTAGAGCCCTCCATCTCCCTCCGCTGGGGGAACGACAAATACTTGTGTTGCTCCGCCAGTGCCCCAACTTAAAAAACCCATAAAAAAAACAAAAAAAAAAAACAAGACAAATAGATTTTCAAATACATATAACATGTATTAATATAATAAAAATAAACAGAAAAAATAAATAAAAAACATTTTTATAACTGCCTAAAAACAGGCCTGGGGGGACTATAAGAGTGGGGGTGGAAGGCAGTGCACGGGTTGGGACCCCTCTGTCCTGTTACTGTTCTGCCACTGTGGACAAATAAGTGCGCATTGGGGCAAGTGCAACGGTGGGAGTATTTAAAGTGGATGGGGCAGGAGATGGAGTTTGCAGAGCTAGGGTAGAGGGAGTGGTGAAAGAGGTTGGAGGATAGTAATAAGGAGGAGAAGGAGAAAAGTGGTGAGAAATATGCTCAGGGTTTTGGTAATGGGATGGGGGTTGGACGTGGAACTGGGATGGGTGATGGGGCTGGGAAGGGGGATAGGTGTGGGATGAGGGATAGGTTTGGTATGGGGGATAGGGCTGGGGTGCGGGAAAGGATGTGGGGCAGTGTTGCACTTGCCACAAAGCGCAGTCCACTAGTCTTCTGGCCTCAAAAAATTGGTCAGGCGTAAACTGTTCCATCACGGGGACTAACGAATTCAAATACAGTTGCACCGGACTCATTTGCGACGTCAACACCGCCCCCTCCTGAAGACGACGCAAATTATCCTGCAATATGGCAACTATTTGTGAATCCCATCAAGGAATCGTAAACGAGCCTTGTGAGATCCTTGTAGTCCGCCTGATGGCTCCTACCTGCCCTCTGGCAACACATGATGGTCTCAAATAATGGGACTAATCGGGCCATTGTTGCGTCGCCAGGGGACGGAGGTAGGGGAACATTGCAGTCCGGACCAGTTGCTTGAGCAGGATGAGAGGGGCCCGCGGTGGCCGGCTCATCAGGGTCCGTCTCCTGAGAAACTTTGGGCGCCCAAGTACTGCTTGATGTTCTGTAAAGCAAAGAAAAAAAAACACAACTAGTAATTGGATTTTGGTGGACAACCTCTGGAATAGAGGTGAGCAAAGCGACTTCTGATGCTATATAGGAAGTTGCATTGCAAGAAAACTTCATACAAATACTGTACATAGATAGAGCCCATACATTCTATTAGTCTACAGAGAAGTTTCTATGTACAGTATGACATTTTTTTGGGAAAGCAACTTCAGATGTATAATCTGAAGCACCCTTCGCTCATCTATACTCCATAAAATACTATGTGGATGTCCAAGACAGAGTGTCAAATGAAAGTCTGCCTGGGCCATACACAGATTGGATAACATAATTCAGAATCTCTGCAAACATAATCTCTTACCTTTGCAGCTCTAGGGTTCTTTGTAGGAACCCCAAGGCGGAATGATAGCAATATTCCCGCCTTGAGGTTCCTACTGCACCATTCGGGGCCTGAAGTTCCTCGTTATGTTTCTTGTAGCGGTCTCGAACCATGATTGTCGTCCCTGGAAAACAAAAAAAATAAAAAATAAAGGTTAGTCTTTAAATGACATGATTTTGTGACATCAAAAATAGTTTACTATTTATTTGATCTAGCCACAACGACAATGAAAATACATTTGTTGTTAAACTATCGGTGGCAGTTACCCACATCAATTAGACAGTAAACCACTTCTGAGCAATAAAACATGTGTATGCAATCTCCAAATGAAATATTGTATACTTATGGCACCGCTCCCGTTGCCGGTCTCTGAGGTTCTCCCAATTCAGCACAATTGCCTCATCGATTTCGTGCCAGAGGAGCCGGGTTGCATTGTGGTCTGCCTGGCGGCGGTTGGTATGGTCCCACAACGCTGTACGCGCCTCCACCATCTGGATGAGGAGGTCATTGTCTATAAAAAAAATCTGATGTCCTCCTCATCCTTTCTGGTGGAGACTCGGTAACCCTAAAAAAAATGTTTAAAAAAAAATAAATAATAAAAATTAAATACTGTTTGAAACTTTTCGAATTTAAAAGACTTTGATTGCAAATACTCACACGACCCTGACCGCCGCGCTCTCCCTGACCTCTCTGAGAGGCAACGGGGCAAGATGGCTGTAAAATAGAAAAAAAATTATAATTTGAGAACATACAATAACATGTATTTTTTTGGGAAAAAAAAAATATTAAACACCCACGATTTGCTCTCCTCCACCCCTACTTTCCACCTCTGCTGACCCTTCTTGGCCGGGATGCATCTCCTCGACAGACGATGACTGAGAAAAAATAAAAAACATAATTAGAATAATGAGAAAATATTACAGTGGGGCTTGCTATAATCCATCTTGTCATACCACAGTAGAAAAGATATGTCTTTTGCAGCGCTCACCTATCTCCGGTTTTCAGATGCACGGATATTGCCTGGACTCGGCTACGGATATTTCCAAAGAAGGGGAAATCCAGCTTCTAAAAATCAGATCGTTTTCCAGACACAGGATAAAAGTAAACGGTCTACATGTTTCGGACACTCAGATTACGGTCCTTACTCATGACTAATGCACATGAGATCTCTATCATGTGCACTTGTCATGAGTAAGGACCGTAATCTGAGTCCCGAAACATGTAGACCGTGTACTTTTATCCTGTGTTTGAAAAACGTTCTGATTTTTGGAATAAAGGATCTGAATTTTAGAATCTGGATTTCCCCTTCTTTGGAAACTTGACATACCGTATCATGTCAGCGACGTCGGCGAGGAGGAGAGCTCCCGGCCTTACTTGAAGATGATATGTCTATTAAAAAAAATAATTAATATTTGAACTTTACACACGACAAGCAGACCCACGTAAATATTACTTACTTTCCATTTATGGAAATGTATTTATATCTAGCGTGCTGTCTGGAAGGCGGGTGGGCTGTCTGCCAGGCTTGCTTTGTTTTTTCTTAAAAATTAATACGAGGAGTGTTTTTTATATTCTTGTACCTATGACTACTACTCCTAGCATCCCCTATGTACTTACACTACCTGAAGTCCCTATGTACTATTCCATAGGGACTGCAGGTAGTATAAGTACATAGGGGATGCTTGGAGTAGTAGTCATAGGTACTACTACTGCTAGCATCACCTACATACTTATAACATACAGCTCCTATGTATAAGTACATAGGAGCTGCTTATATCTATTTTTTTTATTGTTGCACAAAAAAAAAAAATTTATACTCACCATCTAGCGTGCTGCCTTATTCCTCGCAGGCTGGAGCAAAGAAGCAAACAGGAAACTGCGAAACCAGCTCCTCCTGTATCCCGGTGCAGGCGCAGACTGGAAAACCAGATCCGAAACACTTGGTACAGGATCCGGCATTAATACATCTCAATGGAAATTAATGGCGGATCCGGCAAGTGCGGCATTGTCCCGGTATTTTGGCCGGAAAAAGAACCACAGCAAGTCCCGGTATTTTGTCCGGTCAAATACCATAAAAGGGACGGAACGGAAGACATCCTAATGCATACTGAACAGATTGCTTTCCATTCAGAATGCATTAGAACAAAACGGGCGAGTTATTTTCCGGTATTGAGACCCTTAACCGGAAAAGAAAAACGCAGTGTGAAAGTACCCTTACCTGCTTCCTGATATGATGCTGGCACCCAGGTATGCTGCATTCTCCAGCCTCTGCTGCTCTGGTCCCTGGCTATAAACTTCTGGTTTGATGCATCTGCAGCCTATCGTTGGCCACAGTGGTGACCTGCTCCCCTTGCGGCATGTCAGGTAGTCATGTGACGCAAAGGGTGTAGATCACTGCTGCAGCCAGCAGCAACAGCAACGCTTGACGTTTAGTGACCCGAAATGGAGCAGGGAAGGCCACAGAAGGAAGGAGCCGGGAGGGAGCATTGGGAAGCAGGTAAGTATGCTTCCCTTTGCAGGTCTGTCCAGGAGGGAGGAGTTTGCCAGCCCCCTAAATGTGCATGACCCCTCTAAACTAGACAGTTTAAAAGTGCACCACTTTTATCAAAGTGGCTGCTGCTGGATGATAAACCTGGCACACCTTTATGTCACCTGTTATACGGCTGACCTTGCACCAGAATGGTGTGCTGAAATTGTGGGGCAATTTTGATGCACAGTGTGGCTTGTTTTCCGCAGCCAGTATTCTGCAAATACACACCCCTTACTCATAAAGGCACATCTGTTGCCTAGCATGTCGCTAAAGGTGTCTAAGCCACATAATGATTGTGCTGCATAGCATGCAAGCCAGAATTCTAGTATATTTTTATTAGGAAGTCTGCCCCACTGAATCAACATAAGGCCTAACAAACATACAACTAATGTTATGTCTCATCCTTCTATTAATGCTGTAATAGTTCTTAAAATGCACGACAATTGAGATCATAAAACTTTGTTTAATGTGAACACATCACAAAATAAAAAAAGTTGATATATTTACAATAGGTCTTCAATTTGGTCACTTTTACATTAGATATTAACATTTCTAAAACTTTGTGGCAATAAGATCTATGCTATAAGGTTAAAGTGGATTGCACATTTTTAGGTTTGCCACCTATGGTGCACAAACATCTAGCGTCCATTGTTTTATTGCATTTCCTGTTATTTTTTTGTTATATACAATATGGCTCAAACAGAACACAACAAACAACTAACCATGTCTGTAGATTCACTCTTCAGTGCAACACATTTCAGTCCTTTGAGCACTCTATATGTTACAATAAGCACACAGTTTATGAAATGTGAGGATTTCTTTTTTATTTAAATAGAACTATTAAAATCTAAATTAAAAAACACTGCTATGTTTCTTTAAGCAGCACGCACCTCACTAAATCGGTTCTATTCTAATAAAGATATCTTCTTCCGCGCTTTGACTTTTGGCCAGCAACAACATTTGCAATCTGCTTGCCAATTTCCTTCATTTATCATATATATTTACTGTACTTTCACAGATATCAGACTGGTCAGTCTTCGGTTGTGCTTTAGAAAAAAAGAAAAATTGAATCTGTGTTTTCTCCTGTAAGTGCAAAGCAAAACACCTTGTGCAGCTACATTGGTCGAAGATTTAGAAATTCCAACAAGAACGGAGGTCCATGATTTACTGTCAATCGCCCGTCTCATCTCCTGCCTTCTCGGGAATGGCCTCCAGGCTTCTTCTTGGCTTGGACGCCTCTGCATTTCCAGCAGTTGCCTTGTTCAGTCCACAAGATACAGCAGCATAATGAATTTGTTTTAAGTTGTCCAAGGTTTCTGTTTTGGCATATTTGAGAAGATCTGATTGTCCCTGTAACAAAAAAAAATGTTACCAGTTGGCATCGACAGATCAAAGCGCATTACTGCCTACAAGTTCTATTATAAATCGGGCAAAAAACATATTAATGGCCAAAGCTATGTATTTTAGTATTATTCCCAGGCCCACAATGATGAATTCAATCACAGGATCCAAGCTTCCTTGGGGAGATCTGCAACACAAAGTATTCTTGAAATAGATGGAATCCACATTGAACTATTTGGAACCTGTGATGTGCCTTTACAATGAATGTACAGAGAAGCAGACCAACTATGATAAAACTGGGTCTTTAGGCTTCCATACTCTCAACAAAAAATTGAACTTATGCAGAGCAGGCAAACCAGATTTCTAAGAAACATTATGTTTGCTGCTGATACGGCAAGTGAAGGATCAATGGCAAGTGTTCCTAGTCAACAGTCCCATGGAGCTACAGGCAGGGGTGGACTGGCCATGGAGCTGATGCCCAGGGGTCCGCCCAAGCCCTCCTCACGTCCGTCGGCTGGGTACATAATGAGCTAATGCTATAAGCATTAATTTATGCTAGGAGTATCGGGCAGTTATGCACCTGGCCAGAGGCCAGGTCCTCAGGACAGTGATACAGTTGAATACTGCAGTGAGGGCGGCAGTGTCTTGTGCCGCACTGTGGTATTTTGTTCTGCTGGGGCGGTATTTTGTTCTGCAGTACAATATTGCAAGCCCCGCTTAATTCTGTGTTGCCCCGCCTTCTGTCAATTTGGATCTGCCTAAAAAATTGGGCCACTTTCAGATTTTTTTTCACGGCCTCTTTAAGTTCCTAGTCCGCCTATGGCTACAAGAGTGTTTTGTACTAATGGCAAGGGCACAGAATGTAAAACCAGTTTATCAAGAATGCATTGATTATTGTATTAAGAAAAGGTCTTTGTTGGTGGTAACAAAGACCAGTACAGTATGTTAGCATACTGTAAGAACCAACTGCACCAAATCAAATAGCATCCTCCTCCTCTAGCAGGGTCCACTGCAAAATCAATACAAACCATGCCAATTTAGGCTTACGCGGTTTACAACCAATATTGGTACTGTGAAAGCTCTTGTAATGCAGCAGGTGTGGACAGAGGCTTGGGGCTACTTCTGAGGGCATTGTCAAGTTGGACCTTTGGTTGTGAACCCTTCAACAGAGAATGGGGATCTATACTTTGGTGCAGGGGGCACCAAAATCACTACCTTTAGGGTACAGCTACACAGCGAAACTGTAGCTGTACCCTTAGGAGTATTTAGGAGTGACTGCAGCAGCTGACCACAGGCCACATTGGGGAGTTTATTTTGGCTGGCAACTCACTACTGTGGCGATTGGTTAGTTATATAAAATCTTATTTTTTAAAGAGTTTTGTTTTAGCATTTGACAAAACCTAAGTTACATAAGCTGCATATTGCTACATGGTCAGCTGTTGTACGCTACATGCAATCATGGCTATTATCGGAAATACGCAGCTTCTACATAGATTTTTCAAACTGTAGGAACAGCCCTTTTAACACAATGCATTTTTTTTAATTATCAGTTTTCCTGACCTCTTAGGTTGTTGTATAGTATATGTTCATGTACTGAAAGCAACCATTCACCATTGCTAGAATACATTATTGAATATAAGCTAATCATTATAAGATGTTCATTTTACACTGATATAACACGAACAAGAATCACACTAGGCATAATGTCTAAGCTTGATTTCATTTTCCAAGAGATGGGAGGCTGATTGAGAATCTGTCAATTTCAGAAGAATATCTGAGACTGTAGGAGCATCAACGAAGAGTCACATCTTGTCTACATTCGTTTAGCCTAAGCCTTGACAATTATAACACCTGACAGAACATGTAACATGATAGCATGTGGAAAAAATAGAAATGACACCCAAGAAATTCGATTTTTCAGTTAATCATCTCATTTAAAGCATAACAGGAAATAAAACAGGACTTCAAAGGACCATGAGTACTAGCACATATTTCTTGAATGCCTATCTTACAGTAAGTCATTTTTCAAAGTATCTTCTAAAAAATTATCCATAATACACACTTTCTATTGGACCAAACTTGCTGAACCACAACTCAATTTGAATTTTTTTTTTTTACCCGCATTACACATCACATGGTAGACACCAATGGCGCAGTTCTTCCCTGAGGATTCCATTGAAGGGAACTGAGCTTTACACGTGCAGATGTGCAGGAAGACCTGCTGAGCTCCATTGCATGGCGTGCAAGCAAAACAGCCCCAGATAGGCGGGAATGCTAGTCCAATACAGGATGAAACAGTAGAACACCGAACATATCAGCTTACTAGACCAAACCCCACTTTTAGACACGTTAAATGAGGCCACACTTTAGCAAGCGTCTATAGTCAAAGTCTATAGTCAAGTACGGTGTAAACTATGGTAGACAGCCATACTTTAACATACAGAGGTGAACAATGTAAAGTTTGCTCATAACCTTAACCTGCTGAATGACTTCAACCTTGTACATGACAAACAGGGAATCTAGCAAAATCACAAAAGCTATAAAATCCAGAATCCAAAAATGAAGCTGAACTTGTATTTATTCATAGTAAAATGTAAAATCTTTCTACATAAAATGCATTCAGAGACTGCAGACCTTTTCACTTTTTTCACATTTTGTTATGTTGTGGCTTTGTGCAAACAAAAAAGGTCACGTTTTTCCCCTTCATTAAAATACTTCACTGTCTCTTTAGCATGGAGCTACACATTGTTGTACATGAGAAGAAATATGGATTGTATTAGAGAGGATGGAAAGAAAATTTTAGAAAAGACAAAGAAAATTAAACGGACCCCTGCTGCTGAAGAGGAGGAAGTCAGATTTCCATAAAGTGTAGAAAGTCTGCATATACAGTGATCTCGAAAGTCTTCAGACCCTTTCACTGTTTTTCACATATTTGTTTCTGGCCACTCTGCCATAAAGCCCAGATTGGTGGAGTAATGGTAGACCATATGGAAGTTTCTCATATCTGCACTGAGTACCTTAGAAGCTCAGTCAGAGTGACCATTGGGTTCTTGGTCACCTCCCTTACAAAGGCCCTTCTCCCCCGATTACTTAGTTTGGTAGGACGGCATGCTTTAGGAAGAGTCTGGATTGTTCCAAACATCTTGCATTTAAGAAATATGGAGGCCACTGCGCTCTTAGGAATATTCAGTGCAGTAGAAACTTTGTTGTACCTTTCTCTAGATCTATGCCTCCACAAAATCCTGTCTCTGAGGCAGTTATTTCCTCCTCTTCGCTTGGTATTAGCTGTAATATAGATTGTTAGCTGTGAAATCTGATGTAGACAGGGCTGTGTCTTTCCAAATCATGTCCAGTAAACTGAATTTACCAAAAGTGGACTTGATAATCAAAGATGATCATAAGAAATGGAGGTGCCCAGAGCTAAATTTCAACTGTCATAGCAAAGGGTCTAAACATGGACGTAGCTATAGGGAGTGCAGAGGTAGCTGTCGCTACCAGGCCCAGGAGCCTGAAGGGGCCCAAAGACCCTTGTGCCGCATAAGAGGACACAAAAAGCACTGAAGCACCAGTCCTATATGTGATTACAAAAGTTATAATCGGGCTTTTACTGTAAAGAGTAATTATTGCATTTGCATTGAAGTGTGGCATTAGCCTCAGCTATACCGGGGACATACACTGACCTCCTCCTACCTATGTACCATGTCAAACTGAACACTGGTACTAGCTTCTTGATTCAATAAGGTCAGCGAGTTTGATTGCTACAACACATTTAAACTGGAAACACAGACTTTCTTTAATTTAAAACAGGCATGGTTGAAGGCCTTACTGAGGCATGTAATGGGCACTTCACTATACATGGGAATGCTGGGGAGCTCAAATAGCTATTCTTGTTTTCTTTCTTATTATGAATTGTTCCATATACCATCTGTATGTCAGCAGGGCATATTTTAAGCAAAGTACCAGTAAAAATAGTACTCATGGTAATGGCAAACTTCTTATACAATATTTTGCCCAGATGTAGCAGAGCTGTGTAGTCATTTGACAGGAATAATTATCTGAGGTCTTCCATAAGAGTACAGATAAACTTACAATATTAATATACAGTATATCACTGTGCATAAAACTCATGAATGACAAACTAAATTCTTCTACAGCTGTACATTCATCATTTAAAGGGAGTCTTTCACCCCGAAAACCCATTTTTCAACACTCACATCTTTCTCTGCAAAATTGCCCCCAGATTAAAAAGCTTCTTACCCTATTGCTGTACCTCTTACCGATCTTCAGAAAATCACTTTAATTGCAGATGTGAATGACAGTTGAAGGTGCCCAGTGGCGGCGTCATAACGACCGGTGCCCAGGCCGCACGCTCATCTTCATAACTTCAACTGTGATTGACATCTGCAATTAAAGGGAGCCTTTCACCTCAAAAACCCATTTTTCAACACTCACATCTTTCTCTGCAAAATTGCCCCCACATTAAAAAGCTTCTTACTCTATTGCTGTACCTCCTACCGACCTCAGAAAATCACTTTAATTGCAGATGTCAATCACAGTTGAAGTTATGAAGATGAGCGTGCGGCCTGGGCACCGGTCGTTATGACGCCGCCACTGGGCACCTTCAACTGTCATTCACATCTGCAATTAAAGTGATTTTCTGAAGATCGGTAGGAGGTACAGCAATAGGGTAAGAAGCTTTTTAATCTGGGGGCAATTTTGCAGAGAAAGATGTGAGTGTTGAAAAAATGGGTTTTCGGGGTGAAAGACTCCCTTTAAAGAATTATCTATAGTGCCTTGAAAAAGTGTTCATGCCCTTTGAACTTTTCACATTAAACCCATAAACTTAAATGTATTTTAATGGGATTTTATGTGATAGACCAACATAGCAAGTATATGTGAAGTGAAAGGAGAATGATACATGCTTTTCAAAATATTTAATAAATACAAATCTGAAAAGTGTGGTGTGCATTTGTATTAAGACCCCTGTACTCTTATACCTCTAAATAAAATCCAGCGTGACCAATTGCCTTCAGAAGTCACCTAATTAGTAGATAGAGTCCACCTGTGTGTAATTTATTCTCAATATAAGGCTACATGCACACGACAGTTGTTTTTTGCTGTCCGCAAATTGCGGATCCGTCTTCCTTTTTTTTTTCACCTTCACATCAGTTCCGTGTGTCCGCAAATTTTGTAGGTTGTGTTTCCGTATGTCTTCCGTTTTTTGAACCAGTTTCTTAAAGTACCTGTACAAGTGCCCTGGTTTCCAAGCAACCATCCGCAAAAAAAAAAACGGATGCGGATGGCAAACGGATGCCTTCTGTTGGTCATCCGCATTTTTTGCGGACCCATTGACGTCTATGGGTCCGCAAACCGTTTTTTGTAGACAAGAATAGGACATGCCATATTTTTTTTGCGGACGTGAAATGCGGACAGCGGACAGGCAACGGAAGAGGCATCCGCATTTTTAGCGGACCCATAGAAATGAATGGGAAACCATCCGATCCGCAAAAAAAACGGAACGGAGGCCGCAAAAAAACACTGCCATGTGCATGTAGGCTAACTACAGCTGTTATGTGAAGGCCTCAGAGGTTTGTTAGAGAACATTAGTGATCAAACAGCATTATGCAAACCAGGGAACACCCCAACCAGGTCAGGAATAAAGTTGTTGATAAGTGTAAATCAGTGTTAGGTTATAAATATAATATAAATATCCCAAGCTCTGAACACCTCATGGAGCACTGTTCAATCCATCATCCGAGTATGGTCCGACTGTAAACCTACCAAGACATGGCCATCCACGTAACTTGACAGGCCAGGCAAGGAAAGCAGTAATAAGAGAAGCAGCCAAGAGGCACATGGTCACTCTGGAGGAGCTGCAGAGATCCACAGCTCAGGTGGGAGAATCTGTCCACAGGACAACTATTAATCATGTACTCCACAAATCTGGCCTTTATGGAAGAGTAGCAAGAAGAAAGCCATTTTTTAAAGCAAGCCATAAGCAGTTTGCCACAAGCCATGTAGGGGAAACAACAAACGTGGAAGAAGGTGCTGTGGTCAGATGAGACCAAAGTTTAACTTTTTGGCCTAAATGCAAAACGCTATGTGTGGCGGAAAACTAACAATGCACATCACCCTGAACACACCATCCCCAAGGTGAAACATGATGGTGACAGCATCATGATGTGGGGATGCTTTTCTTCAGCAGAGACAGAGTTGATGGGAAGATGGATTGAGCTACTGTAAAACAAGGCAATCCTGGAGGAAAACCTGGTAGAGGCTGTAAATTAATTGAGACTGGGGAGGAGGTTCACCTTCCAGCAGGACAAGGAACTCTAAACATACATCCAGAGCTACAATAGAATGGTTTAGAGCAGGGGTACACAACCTGCGGCCCGGGGGCCACATGCGGCCCTTGATACCACTCTGTGCGGCCCCCAACCGTCTGGTAACAAACATGTATGTCTATGTCTTGTGGCTGCTCACATGTATTTTTCATGTATTCTCCCATTAGATGGGAGTCCTGGAAGTGTAACTACACATTAACGGCATATACTGTATGTTTGATATGGCATAAATACAGTATTTCAGTTGTTAATACCCCTTTAAATTTTATTTTCGGCCCTTGACATTGGTTCAGTTTGACAATGTGACCCCTACCCAGAAAACGTTGTGCACCCCTGGTTTAGAGCAAAGCATATTTATGGACCAGTCAAAGTCCAGACCTAAATCCCATTAAGAACCTGTAGCAAGACTTGTTGTTCACAGACGCTCTCCATCCAATCTTACTGAGCTTGAGCTTTTTTGCAAAGCAGAATGGGCAAAACTTTAGCCTCTAGATGTGCAAAGCCGGTAGAGACATAACCCAAAAGACTTGCAGCTTAATTGTAGCGAAAGGTGGTCCTACAAAGTATTGTCCCAGGGGGGCTGAATACAAATGTACACAAGACTTTCCAGATTTTTATTTATTAAAATTTTTAAAACCATGCATCATTTTGTTTTCATTTCACACATACATTCTACTTTGTGTTGGTCTATCACATAAAATCCCTATAAAATACATTTACCGGTAAGTTTGTGGGTGTAATGTGAATAAATGTGGAAAAGTACAAGGAGTATGAATACTTTTTCAAGGCACTGTATATAGAGTCCTAAAAAGCATATGAAGTGTTTTCAGTATCTCCAGATAAAGGGTGTCAGGTTGTAACCAGACTGTTATAATATTCAGAGGGAAAACTTTATCTGCCAGTTCAAACCAGATAGTAACACACATACTTTTTTTCTAATTTATTTTTTATTTTTTGATTACAATTTTTTTTATTCTATTTCCAGAACATGATTGTGGGCCATAGACACAATGGTCAGGAGGAAAACGTATTGACTTCTACAGGAGAGTTTTACTGCTATGCTCTGTGACAATCACCTGTTTTAAATAGTGGATCCTGTCATTCTAACCCTGTCTGTAATGATATCACCTCTGTGTACAGATAAGAAGGTAACTGCAGTGATCTGTACAGAGCAAGAAGTGGCGCCTATTATTAGGCTTAGTGGCCAGTGCAAAAACTGCAGGATTTTATGTTTTTTTATGGTTATGGTGGCTCTCCTGCAGAGAAGTAGTAGTATATAGGTTGGGTGGTGCTCCACTAGGATAGTGTGGGTCACAGGAAACGGTTCCCAGGCCAAGTATACGTATAAAGTAATAAAGGTTCCTGGACGCCAATATTTTGCTTTTGCGTTTTATTAAACAGTGTAATTTACAAATTGCGGTCTGCCAGTTGCAGGTGAGTTATACCACATTTCGGCAACAGGCCCTCTTCAGGACACTGGATGTGCCGCACTGTTTGTGTGACCAGCAACGGTCTAGTCAAGGGCTCTATGACTGTTTGGGCAATGCTCTGTGTGGCTATTCAGAAAGGTCCCATCTCCTGCAGAGAAGACCAGATCCCTGTGTAGGGGATATAGGGTGAAAACCAGGGGCCCAACAGGATAATGCCCTTAGGTCTGGTACATAGTCAAATCGGGGGGGGGGGGGGGTCAACATTCACGGCCCATAACAGTTTGCTCAGGCCATGGATCTCGATCACCCACTTCACTAAGTTAAGTTATGCCAGCATCTAGATCAGAGTGACCCGCATGAGCAACTGCTTGATTGTGTGCAAAGCAACAAGTTGATTTGATTGAACGTTTAGAGTGCTACCGTAGCCACAGCTTCACCTCTGCCTAAAGTCTTGCCTGCTGGGGGATCTGGTTTACATCTGTCTCTACCCCCTCACTATGATGGAGATCCCAAGCTCCCGAGTCATGGCTTCATTAACCAGATCTCAACTCATTTTGAACTTCAGCTACATCTATTTTCTTCTGACTGGGCCAAAAGGCCATTATGATTTCACTCTTGTCAGGCAAGGTCCTTGCCTGGGCTAATCTGCTGTGGGAGAGAAGCAACCTAGTGAACAGTAATCCGCAAGAGTTCCTAGCCAACTTCCGCAGAGTCTTTGAAGAACACAGACGTACCTCTTCTGCCACCTCCTCCAGGGCAATCTTTCAGCCAGGCAATATGTCATACAATTTCGTACAATGTCTTCTGATTGGCCTGAAACAATGGAGCTCTGGTGGCAGCATTTAAAAGGGTCTGTCAGCTCCTATTAAAGAACTCCCGCAAAAAATGTTATTCTCTGACCTGCTAGAAAGGTACATCATGTAATCTGTAGTAAATGTGATTTTCTTACCAGTGTCTGTATTTGTGAGTGATATCTCCCTTATGCTTCTCACCTGTGTCCTGTGACCAGCAGGGCCGGCGCGTCCTATAAGCGTCCATGAGGGCGCACTGCCCGGGCGCAACAAGAGGAGAGGAGCTGACAGGAGGGAAGCGCTCAGCGCTCCCTCCTGACAGACCCTCATTGTAGCGTGGCCGAGCCCTGTATGGTCCGCGAGTACAGGGAGCATCTGTCTCCTGTACCCGGCCGGACTGACAGGAAGTGTGCACACAGTGTGCACTTCCTGTCAGTCCGCTCGGGTACAGGAAACAAAAGCGCCTGTACCCGCGGACCATACAGAGCTCAGTCACGCTACACCACAGGTAGGGGGGAATGGGAAAGAGAATGACATGGGGGGGGGGATTAAGGAATGACAAGAGGGGGGAAAGAATGACAAGAGGGTCAAAGAGAATGACAAGGGGGGAGAGAATGACATGGGGGGGGGAGAATGACATGGGGGGGGGAGAGAATGACAAGGGGGGAAAGAGAATGACAAGAGGGAGGAAAGAATGACAAAGGGGGGGGAGACGTCACAACTAGTATCCCTGGGCGGGGTTAAGCTCTGTTCACTTGAATGAAGCTTAGCCCCACCCAGGCCAATACTAGTCGTGACATCACTGCGCCTGCGGTAAACAGCGAGAAGGCTGAGGCGCTAATGCCAGTGCCGCTGCCTTCTCAAACAGCTGATTCGCGGGGGTCCCGGGTGTCGGACCCTTGCCGATCAGTTTAAATAAACTGCAGAACCCCTTTAATATGGCAGAACATATGGGTGGAGCATTGTGATGTCACATGGGGGGGGGCGGCAAACTTTTCTTTTGTGGCAAAAATCCTTGCACCGGCCCTGGTGACCAGCAATCAGACTCTCCAACTGACACAGCATCTTATGTGTGTACAGAAAGTCTGTTTCTCTGTATTCCTATGGGAGCCTCACTCTGTGTCAGTAGGAGATCAGAGAGTTGGTCACATGACATCCCTTTCTAGCAGGTCAGAGAATAAACATTTTGCCGGGAGTTCTACTTTTAGGATGAACTGGCGGGTTGTGATGTCCCGACTTCTCTCTCTCTTGCTACCCGTATTGAACTTTGTTCCAGGAACATGCCATAGTAGTCGCTCATGACAAGAGAACTCCTCTGTTGGCACCACTGACACCTCAATCTTCTACTCCAGTCTAAGAACTAATGCAAGCAGGTAGACTCAAGTTCTTAGTAGAGGAGCGTCTACACAGATGTTCCAATGATTTATGCCTGTGGCATGGAGCCAAAGGACACTATGTCCTCTCCCCCGCTCCCCAAAGTGGGATATCTGGGCCTAGGGACCATAGGAGAAATGGCCTTAGGTGAAGACCAGCTCTCTCCGAAATTGTCGTTACTAGTATATTTGTCTTGCAGTGGTATGCAGTTTAGTATTCATGCCTTCCTGGATCCTGGCTCGGCAGGAAGATTCCTGCATCAAGCCTTGATAAACAAGTATCGTATATCAGTCTGGCACCTGGAGAAGCCACTGGTGGTGACCTCCATTAATAGGAAGTCTTTCTCTGACACCTTACAGTACGTCACTGAACCCTTGGAGCTTCAAGTGGGCATGCTCCATTCTGAGAAAATGTCCTTGTATGTTCTGCCTGTATCTACCAGTCCACTTCTGCTGGGACTGCCTTGATTCCATTTACACAGTCCGGTTCTTTACTGGAACTCTAGGCAGAATCTTCACTGGGATTCTGCCTGTCATTCCCACACCTGACTACAGTGTAGCTTGTCTGGAATCCATCTGTACCTCAACATCTGCAAGCTCTGTCTTCTACATCTGCCTGTTGTACCTATGTCTTCCCAAGGAAGAAAACCTACATCTACAACCGCCTTCTTTTGGACCAGAGAAGAGATCCTGGGACCTTTTGGAGAATTTTGATGGTCCTGCCCTCCTGAAGGATTTTTTTCAAGTATACTGTTAAAACGGCCGTTCATGGCTGTTTTTCTGTGTGCTCAGATGCCGACTTACTGTGTACTTCATAGGTTAACCTCATTTTGCTCTGTGAGCTGCTGTGGGCTAATCCCAACTGCTCATCAAACTGGGCTATATAAGCTCTGCTTTTTCCTCACTTTCTTGCCTGAGCAATATTGATCGCTGTAGATCCTGCCAGGTTTCTCTAGCTTGCTAGAGTTTGTAAAAAGCTATAATCCATTTGCCTGCTAGTATACCGGTCTTTTGTCTGTTTCCTAGATCCTCACCCTCTGCTGCCTGCCTGTTCACCATACTAATCCTGTGCTGCCTGCCATGACCTTTCGATTGTTTCACAGATTCCCACAAACTCTTAGAACATACTACTTAACATGGGAATCCAGAGTCTTTGTAAAATGTGGAACATCATATCAGCGCATCACTATGTTCTAAATTTGCTACGCATTTCTATCTTTTCAGTCATAGCTAAAACTGCCTTTAAATGCTGGAGCTCATAAATGGCTTAAGGATAATGTCTGACTGCTGGAGGGCAGATATGCACTGAATTTTTGTCATTATCAGCAAACAAAATGAGATCAGATAAAGGTCACTGTTCAACCACAATGAAACCAATTCAGATGTATTGTTAAGATGCTGAAGAGGGTGATTAGATCTTGCAATGAAAGTCAGCTTCACAAGCACATAAACTGCAAGGCTCTGACCTCAATCAACTACATAATATATCATATAATGTCATTTAGAACATATGGTGTAAAGTAAAGGTATGCATTGTGTCATTAAAAGTTGATTATCTTTTTACAATGGCACCTGCCAGGAGGTGGGATATATTAGGCAGCAAGTGAGCAGTGAGTTCTTGAAGTTAATGTTTTGGAGGCAGAAAAACTTGGATGGTGTAAAGATCTAATCAAGAGTAAGATTGTGAAGGTTAGATGAGCGGCTTACAGTATCTCCATGTGTTCCTGGTATGCAGTGGTTATTACCTAAATAATTAAAAGGGGTTTAAGGTAGGACAACTGCAGGGAACTGAGGACAGGATCAAAGGTTGTCAAGGTTCGTTGGAACTGAAGGCGAACCTGTCTGGTCCGATTCCACAGAAAAGCTAATGTAGCACAAATTGCTGAAAAAGTTAAGGCCGGCTATGATGTAATAGTCTCAGAACGCACAGTTCATCACAGCTTTCAGAGTATGAGGTTGTGTAGATGCACATTGGCCAATGCCCAAGCTGACCCATGTGCCTACAATGGGCAAGTGAGCATCACAACTGAAACATAGAGAAATAAAAGAAGGTGGCCTCGTCTGAAGAACCATTAACAAACTGCCATGGAGGGTTGAGGCCCCAAAACATAACCATGCCTTTCTTGTGAAAACCTGGTCTTCTAATCCTGTGAAATGCTTATTCTTATTGTTATAAGGTTTACGGTACACCACGGACAGTACAAATACATTCAGTGCACCTGGCTTCCATGTGTCATCGCTACCAGATCTGAAATCTCAAGTACTCTTAAACAAGAAGATGGAGTGCAGGTTGGTGATATGGCAGAGCAATGCTGCAACAAAGGGGGGTGGCCCCAGGGACGGATTGGCCATAGACCCTAAAGGGAAATTCCCTGGTGGGCCGATGCCTGGGATGTCGATAGGTCATCGATATCTGATCGATGGGGGTCTGGCTCCTGACAATCCCACTCAACAGCTTTGAAGAGGCCTCAGCACTCCGCTGAGCACTGCAGACTCTTCCGAGGCCAGTGATGTCAACTTCATTAGTCATATTGCCTATGTGCAGTTCAATCCTATAAAAGTACATGGGTCTGGGCAGAAATACCAAGCACAGCCACTATACAATGTACTGCTCTGCGCTTGGTATTCTGTGAGGAGGCTGCAGCTGATCAGTGGGGATGCTGATGAGAGTCAGTCCCCCGCCAATCTAATATTGCTGATCTATTTTGAGGTCACCAATATTGTACTCCCGAAAGCAGACCCATGTCCCTTAGGGTTCTATTGGTTTCACCTGCCTATTTTTTTTAAGTAAACCTAAACCGGCAGTGTAGTCATAAAATCAATTGGATACATTTATGTGCTGTAAAAACTGATCTAATAACATTATATGTCCTTTCTCAGAACACCAGAAGTGACGTCTTACATATAAATTTAGGAGGCTGCTGGCAGGTTTTTCACTGCCTTAGGGACGAATCTGTCCAGAAGGAAAGAGAACACAGGAGTAATCTGCCCAATGATGGACAGTTAGGGGCCATATGGCAAAACTGTGATGAAATGTGCAGGGAACATTGTGAGCGGAAATAAAATAACGTAGCTGAAACACGACTAAATATCTACCTTCAATATCGTTATGTTCCAAGTAAAGCTCTCAATGGCCTTGAGCATCTTCCTCTCTTTTAAACCTTCCTTCGCCCCGATGGAGTTAAGATTCTCGTGGAATTCCATGGCTGAAAAGATACACAAAGATGTATGTGAGACAACTGGAGGTTTTCCATGCATCATTTATTTAATCTCCTGTTTTCTCTTCTTGCTTTTTATAGTCATCCGCTTTGGTCTAATCTGAAATTCATTAAGAAAATGAGAAGATTTTGAGAATTAAAGGGACTGGAAGCAGATTGGAAAAAAAAAAGAAAATCTTTAAAGAGACAAGAAGAGGCCCGAGGGAGGCACAGCACATGAAAATGACCATGCTGACATGTGAATGGCGTGACTCTGCAAGTAACAAATAGAATATTGAATTTTCTCCTTTCATCGCAAGCCCCTGTTGTGCCGGGTATAGATTTGCAAGTGAACACTACACAATGGGAACATTGACATTTCCCTGTATCATATCTCTATACATTTCTATCTACCATCTTATAAGTTATGTTTTGACTCAGCAGCAAAACACATTGACAATCCGGGAGGCTTTTTGACTACTTGCGGTTTGACAATGAAATATTCCGACATCTGTTTTTAATTCCTCAACACCCTAGAACCTGAAAATAATCTGCAGAATAATTTTTTTTTTTATAGGTAAAATGGAAATTGTTCTAATGTTTTTCTGTGTATTTTTTAGACCTCACGTATTATAACATTAGATGAAGGCTTCATTCGCTGCTGAAGACTCCTGTGACATATTGACCATAGTGACGTTACATCCTACATTCACTCCTGGACGACAAGTGAAGGCACAGGACCATTGCCAAGGAATGGCAGAACAATTTAAACAGTACACAACAAAAGTTTGTTTGTTTTTTTGCTATTTTTTATTTTTATGCCACTGTCACCAATTTTGGTGGAATTGTAAATGGGGCTTAGCAGGGAGTGGCCTCCAACTGCCCAACAGATTTACTATAATTGCCAAATGAACCTGGCAAATTTTTTTTTTCTGGCACATGCGTCTTTTCTACCTTTTCATACATTTTCCCTGCAGTTTCACAATAACTGGAGAGCAACAATTTGCAGACCATTGATCTGAATAATGATAAACTCAATGCACAAACATATACTGAATATAGATAGACACTGGTGGCTCCCCAATGACCTCCTTGCAGCAAGACATATATGTTTTTCATTTTAATTTAAATAGTTCTAGATTAGGACTAGAAAAACTAGACTTTCATTTAAAGAGGGTGTCTCTCTTCAAATAATGGCATTAATCATGTAGACAAATACAAAGCAATACTTATGTATTGTGATTGTCCATATTGCTTCCTTTGCTAGTCTCATTCATTTTTCCATCACATTATACACTGCTTGTGTCCAGGAGTTATGACCACCCTGCAATCCAGCAGCAGTGCTTGCACACTATAGGGAAAATGCGCTGGCCTGTATGTGTAACGACCCAGAGTGGCATTACCACTTCTGCACCCTGCTACTATCTCTAATGGGTTAAAAAAAAATTATCTTATGTATTTGGTTCAGTTCCTATACACTGTGCATTCCTATTTCTAATGTAACTGTTATGTTCAAGTGTAATGTGCCTGGTTCACCAGCAGGAGGCAGCAAATGTGGCAGAGCTATTTTAGATAGAATGGAGCTTTTCATTTCATCCTAACCCCCCTCTGTGGAAGAAGGGGGAGTCGCACTTCCTGCAGGAAGGGTGGGTCCCAGTTTCTAGTTAGTCTAGCTTACCCCCTGCTAGGAGAAGTACGGTGTGCTGGGCACGTCTCTGCTGGACGTGCCCAGGCCAAGCCAGCCAGAGCACCATCAGCTCTGCTGGATGTGGAGACCACAGCTTAAAGCCTCAGAAGCCAGGAGGAGAGTTCCATATTTAAGAGATAGACTACAAAGAGAGAAGTTGCAGCATAAAGAAGAAGCTAAGTTATACAGCAAGCCTGTCAGCACAGCGGAGCCAAAGAGCAACAGATGTACAGAGTTGAGTTTGTCTGCTAGAGAGTTTATGCTAAAGCCTGCTGGGACCAAGACAAAGTTGGAAGATTGTGTCTGATAAAAGTTTATCAAAGTAAAGCTGCTATTCAACTTCATTACAAGGTCTGGACTCAATCATTTCTTTAAATTCCTCAACTGTTCCCCCCTATTTTTCTGCTTCGGAGCCAACGCCTGGGGTCCAACCGTATTCAGGTAGGAGCACCGTGACACTCACTTACACTAGAAGGGACATTTTAGGCCACCCTATACCACTCGGCCATTCCTACACCTAGGTACCCAGTTCCTCTAATAGGGCCCCAGGGGACGGGAGACTGCATATGGTGGCCGGGACCATGGCAGCACGCATAGGCATGTAAGTGAATCAGCTCCCGTCCCAACCACCTCGTATCAGTGCTGCGGTGGTTGCAGTAACCATGGAAATGAGCAGTGTATAATGTGATGGAAAAATGAATCAAGCCAGGGGAGGAGGCAATATGGACAATCACAATTTGGGATTCACATAATACTTCATTTGAATACTGTACAGAGCGAGCGGTCATAAATCAATTTCTACTGTAAAAAAAAAACATTTCCCAAACTCGGGTTTGGTTCCAAGGTACATCCGAAGTCGATTTGCTCATCCCAAATCACGGTACATTAGCAAGTGCCTTGTATTAACTGTCAACATGATAACTGCCATTTGCTGAAGTGAGATATCCCCTTTAATATAACTAGTTCTCATTACAGAGCCTGATCACATTTTATATGAAATATAAGATGAATTACTGTCTAAACCTCATCTAAGAAAAAAAATCCAGTTACAAAATATGCCATGAAAAAAGTCCTCCCAGTAACAGCTCTCTTTATAGGGTGGACTGAAGAAGGTCATTCATATAATTCACACAAGTGCAGCATGATGATCTACTGTCACCATTCATCTAAATAAAGGATTACTACCATATGTCAAGTGAGATCTATGAAAAGTGATACAATGTAGAACACTGCGCTGAAATGGAACAATTCAGAGAAAATAGATCTAAAACTTCCAAAACATAAAACACAAAAACCTTCTCCCTACTTTTCATACAATTATGTGCCTTTATTATTATAATTGATTGCCAGTTGTACCATTACCCATGTTATATGATACCTTTCCAGCTCTATTTCAATACAAACGTCTCCAAATTTTCACATGCGGGCTGTGCTGAGGCCTCTCCTTTTACCTTCTGGTAGCCCTTATGAAGCCATACTGCAGTGCTCTAGACATTTCAAATACTTGCCACATCTCAACATTGGAGTTTCATCAAGAGGGCAGATTCATGGAAACGGGAAGACTCCTGCACACCTTATTATCGGCATGGAGTAAATTGTCTTATTCACAAAAAAAGGAAAAACAGATCAGCTCATCTTCATATGATTGGCGGTGCACGAATGAAGGGCTGCTTCCCAATCAAGGGAAAAATGTGGAATGTTCAGCATTTGTCCAGGAAATATATATAAAAAGTCTTTATTTCAACGCAGGGCATACAGAAAGATAGAAATCTTACTTACGTATTTCGGGTTAAGATACCCTTAGTCACCGAAATATAGACTTTTATATACATTTACTGGACGAGTGCGGAACATTCCAAGTTTTTCCTTAAGTTTTTTTTTATTGTTTGAGGATATCTGGATTGCTCACTGCTGCAAAGCTATCCACCCAGTGAAAGGACCCAACTTCTGACAAGAATGTTGTGGTGCACAAAGAGAAAAGAAGGTCACAATGGGGAGAAAGGGAAGAGTTTTGACAAGGGTGGGTTGAATAATGAAGGTAGGCAAATTGCAAATAGTGCAATTTCAGAAACAGGAGTTACACGTTTATGGTCATATTCAAGATCAACATGACACGGATACTGAACATAGTGGTAATGCACTTCAATGGAGCAATGGTTCATGGACTCCTGACAGCATTTATGGGAGAACATTGTCCAAACTACTGCTTTTTGACAGTGTATTTCTGGCACTGGCTGCAATACAAATGTGGTTTTGCACGCAGTGATGTGCATGAGGCTGGTTTTGGGAATCTGTCATCCTGATTTTGGACTACTACTACAGTAGATCACTGGAGTTTAGATCACTATCTTGTATTTTCCTGCTGCCCCTCATTCCTCCACTGTCAGCACTCAAAGCTGCACTGAAATACACAGTCTGGACTGCTGTGCTTTGCTAACATAATAGAGAGGACTCATGTGCATGCACAGCGGTTGTGACAAAGTATTTCAATGCAGCTCTGAGTGCTGACAGCGGGAGATCAGGGGCAGTGGGGAAATAAAACATTTTGATCTGAACTCCTTATCTGCAGTACTACTCATGTATAACTGTAGATAACGGTCCAAAATTGGGACAACAGATACCATTTAATAGGGTTTCAGTTTTAGTTCTACTGCATGTAATCATAGTGGCTATCGCGTTAAATGTATATCTTTCACTTGTCTACATATTCAAATGTTCAGGTATGGAGACAAATTTCCCACCTGAGGTCGCTTGCAAATGACTTAAAGGGGTTGTGTCACTTCAACAAATAGCATTTATCATGTAGAGAAAGATAATTCAAGGCACTTACTAATGTATTGTTATTATCCATTAATTTTTCCATCACATTATACACTGCTTGTTTCCATGGTTACGACCACCCTGCAATCCATCAGTGGTGGTCGTGCCTGCACACTGTAGGAAAAAATGGTGGCTGGGACCGAGGGAGCTCACATAGGCTATTGCGTTTTTCTACAGCCATTACTGTTTGAATTGCAGTGTGGTCCTAACCATGTAAACGAGCAATATATAATGTGATGGAAAAATGAATCCAGCCAGCAAAGTAAGCGATATGGATAATAACAATATATTAGTAAGTGCCTTGTATTAACATTCTCTACATAAAAATTGAGCCTTTAGTTCTTTCACTCTGGTTCCTAAAATTCAAATTCCCAAAGTGCACTGTACACAACCCTTAGAGGAGGTTGTTCAATGACCTGCCTCAGTTATTGGTTGCAGTGGCATACGAGGCCCTGGCGGTGGGATTTTAAAAGGTTGAAAAAAAAGCTGGAAACTCACTTTCAGGGGAATATACTATCAAAAAATTACATATTATTTAAATAAGACATATTTAAGATTTCTTCACTAATTCCTGTAAAGTCTTTCCCTACATACAGTGCATTCAGAAAGTCTTTAGACCCTTTCACTTTTTTCACCCAGAGACCAGATTGTGTGGAGGCACATAACTGGAGAAGGGTACAAAAATGCAGTGGCCTCCATAATTCTTAAATGGAAGAGGTTCGGAACAACCAGGACTATTCCTACAGCTGGCCGCCCTACCAAACTTAGTAATCAGGGGAGAAGGAACTTGGTAAGAGAGGTGACCAAGAACCCAATGGTCACTCTGGCTGAGCTCCAAAGAATGTGTGTGCAGATAGTTGACCTTCTGGAAGTTTCTCCTATCACTCCAACACTCCACTAATCTGAGTCCAGAAAGAAGCCTCCCCTCAGACTCACAAAAAATCACCTAAAGGACTGTGAGAAACAAGATTTTCTGGAATTCTAAGCTTTGTGTTTGGAGGAAATCAGGCACTGCCCAATATCGTCCCTACAGTAAATGGTAGTGGCAACATCATGCTGTGTGTGGTTAGCAGCTGGGACAGGGAGACAGGTCAGAGTTGAGGGAAATTTGAATGGAGAAAAGTACAGAAATATTCTTAATAAAAACATGATCCAGAGTTCTCTGGACCTAGGCCTAGACTGAAGGTTCACCTTACAACAAGCCAATGACCCTAGGCACTCAGCCAATACAACATAGGAGTGGATTAGGGACAACTCTGTGAATGTCTTTCAGTGGCCCAACTAGAGCCCTGACTTGAACCCAATTGAACATCTCTGGAGATAACTTTAAATGGCTGCCAACAGACGGCCCCCATCCAACCTAACAAGTCTTGAGAGGAATTGCACAGAAGAATTGCAGAAAATTCCCAAATCCAACCTTGTGGCTTCATTGCGAAGAAGACTGGAGGCTGTAATCAGTACCAAAGGTGTTTAAACTAAGTACTGAGTAAAGGGTCTGAATACTTCTGTCAATGCAAGATTTTTTTTTTTCCTTTTCAATAAATTAACAAAGATTTCAAACATTCTGTTTACACTTTCTCATTATGGGGCACTCTGTGCAGAATGATGGGGAAAAAACTTGAACTTTTTTAAAATTCTAACACAAGGCTGCAACATAACAAAATGTGAAAAAAGTGAAAGGTTCTGAAGACTTTCTGAATGCACTGTACATGCAGAGTACATTGATCTAATTTATACGCTTTGTGGAAAACGGACTTCCTCCTCTTCAGCAGCAGGGGTCCATTTCATTTTCTTTATGTCTTTTCTAAAATTAGAGATGTCTTTCCATCCTCTCTAATACAATTCATATTTCTCCTCATATTTCTCATGTAAAACAATGTGTAGCTGTATACTAAAGAGACAAAGAAGTATTTTAATGGACTGCGCGGAGTATTCAGCGGTTGGCCTTCTCACTTCCTTTTGCTTGTTTTGTGTTTCAGCTAATGTTGCCAGATCAGATATGCGGCCTGCATGTAATGTGCGGCACATGTTTTAAAGGAGATACAGCTGCAAGTTGTAAAATAACTTTGACATCTGGCTCAATGAGACCCTATCAGTTTTATTTTACAAAATAGGAAATGCAACCATGATAGTACCCTTAACACAGCAGATATGGTACTGTATAATTATCAGTAAGCTGCCAGCTCAGGAATCGGTGACAAAAATGAATTTGCAACAACAACCGAGGATAGGGTATATTACAAAAGGCCTTAACGGCCCCCATATACATTAGGCTAATATTGCAGTTTTCTGGACCAGCTGTAGGGGGATAAAAGGCTCTGACCAAAGGCTCCGGCAATTGTAATTTTAACACCCAAATCTTTTGTTCTCCAGGGAGATAAGGCTCTGCCAGAGGTCTCTAGCAGCAGCTTTCTCCACTTTCCCCATTGAAAACACATGCACACTTGACTGAACTGAAAATGTTCAGTGGCATGCAAAAGTTTGGGCACACCTTGTCAAAATTACTGTTATTGTGAACAGTTAAGCAAGTTGAAGATAAAATGATGCCAAAATGGCATACAGTTAAAGATGAAATACACCTTTTAATATTTAAAAAAAGGAAAGAAGTACCTTGCAAAAGTATGTGAACCCAGGGAGATTTGAGTGCTCACCTTAACAGAGGTCTCAGACCCTAAATAGCCTGTAAGTGTTAAGACTTTTTCACAATCATTGTTAGGAAAGGAGAGGTGATTAAAATTTTAAAGCTTTATAAATAGTTACCCAGACTCCTCTATTCTTGTCTCAAAAAATAGCAGCCATGGGTTCTTATAAGCAGCTGCCTAACACTCTCAAAATGGTTAAGGTCCACAAAGCAGAAGAAGGCTATTAGAAGTGTTCCTCAGTTTGAAATATAATTAAGAAATGTTAGTTAACAGGAACAGTGGAAGTCAAAAGAAGGTCTGGAAGACCAAGAAAAATTTCAGAGACAGCTGCTCGTAGGATTGCTTGAAAGGCAATCAGAACCCCCGCTTGACTGAAAAAGACCTTCAGTAAGATTAAGCAGACTCTAGAGTTGTGGTACATTGTTCTACTTGTTCTTCATGGAAAATTCATCAGAAGAAATCCTCTTCTGTGTACTCACCAGAAGTACACAGAAGTTTGCAAAGAAACATCTAAACAAGCCTGATGCATTTTGGAAACAATTCCTGTGGACCAAGCAAAGGTATGTTTGGAGAAAAAAGGGAACAGAATTTCATGAAAAGAACTCTCCAATCTGAAAGCACCACGTTATAGAGCAAGAGAAGCTGAGTGGATTGGTGAATATGTTTGTAGTAAAAGATTCAGTAAAACATCTAATTTTTACATTTAAATCTGCAGCCCTGTAAAGTGCTACCGGTACGGGGAGGAGGGGTTATCAGTGACTGACACCTATCTCTCTATGTATACTTATGTACACAATGCCATCAATCACTGATAATAGATCCATCATGTACCAATGCTGTTCACAGAAGGTAGAAAAAGCTGTGATATAAATGTATAAATTACAGGTTTTACTAAATCTTTTCCCACAAAAATATATATCAATCTACTCAGCTTCTCCTGTTCTACAACATAATACTGTCAGATTGCATTGCATTTTTTGGCGACAGGTCCTCTTTAAGCATGGGGGTGGATAAATCATGCTATGGAGTTGTGTTGCAGCCAATGGCACAAGGAAAATCTCACAGGTAGAGGGATGAATTGACTCAATGAAATTCCATCAAATGCTGGAAGCAAACAACACCAACTGTAAAAAAGCTGAAGTTGAAAATAGATGGCTTCAACAAATGGATAATGATCCTAAACACATCTAAAATCCACCATAGACTACTTCAAAAGGTGCAAGCTGAAGGTTTTACCGTGGCCCTTCACAGTCCCCTGATCTGGACATAGTAACATAGTTAGTAACATAGTAAATAAGGCTGAGAAAAGACATCTGTCCATCCAGTTCGGCCTGTTATCCTGCAAGTTGATCCAGAGGAAGGCAAAAAAAAAAAACCTGCGAGATAGAAGCCAATTTTCCTCACTTTAGGGGGAAAAATTCCTTCCTGACTCCAATCAGGCAATCAGAATAACTCCCTGGATCAACTACCCCTCTATAGTAGCTATAGCCTGTAATATTATTAGGAGTGGCCGCCACTGAGGAAGGGGTGAAATACAAACCCCGAAACGCGTATGGTGTTATTCTCCCTGTAAACAGAGACTGGATGTGGAAGCCCCCCTATAACATTGATTACAAAAAGGTACACCCTCATCATTCTGTAGGAAATCGTGCGGACAACGAGCGGGAATACAGCTAATACACGCTGGTAAGAGAAGAGATACACGTGTTACTCCGATGAGACGCCGCTGACCGAAGACCTGCCACTACAGAGCGAGATCCCCGATATCGAGGAGAGAACATCGCAACGAAGGGAGTACAGTTACCATACGGTCGGGTAAGATCTACCCTGCACTTTTACCTAAAGAGCTTCCATTTACTAGCAGTGACGGGACGCCGCCACACACCAAGTAGGAGCAGGACGCCGCTCCGGATCTCTATATAAAGGGGGATCCCTATTTAATTCTATTTATCCATAGACCGGTCAAGATGTGGATTTAAATAAGGACTGAATTATCGAATACTCATAAGAGATCTCTAACGTTGCAGAGACTAAATACATCAATACAGTCCTATTCAACTCCATCAACCTATAATTATACCACACCACAGGATCCATATTATTAGTGTACCTGTTTGAAACATAAATGCATGCTATAACTGGACAATACCTGTTGGGTTCCCAGTGATTACTATTGATTGTTATCAATCCACTACGAACGTCTATGCTACCCATCAAAGGATAAGAGTATTTAATTACAGTAGTTTTTTGTAATTATTGCTGGTCTGATTTTATCTTTTATTTATGTATATTGTGTTCATTAAATCCAACAATTCTCTATGGCCCTGATCTCTTGAGTGTGCCCAGCTACAATCTAATATCTGTAATATTATTACCCTCCAGAAATACATCCAGGCCCCTCTTGAACTCTGTTAGTGAATTCACCATCACCACCTCCTCAGGCAGAGAGTTCCATAGTCTCACTGCTCTTACTGTAAAGAATCCTCTTCTATGTTTATGTACAAACCTTCTTTCCTCTAGACGCAGAGGATGTCCCCTCGTCACAGTCATAGTCCTGGGGATAAATAGATGATGGGAGAGATCTCTGTACTGACCCCTGATATATTTATACATAGTTATTAGATCTCCCTTCAGTCGTCTTTTTTCTAAAGTGAATAACCCTAATTTTGATAATCTTTGCGGGTACTGTATTCCACCCATTCCAGTTATTACTTTAGTTGCCCTCCTCTGAAGCCTCTCCAGCTCTGCCTAAGGTGCCTCCATCTTCTGTTCACCACACTGTTATCTTCCGGTGCTGCATGGGCATGGTCACATGCTCCACTACAGCCAATTACTGGGTACAGCAGTGACATGCTTCTTGTGGCCATGTCACCACTGAAGCCAGTCATTGGCTGCAGCTGAGCATGTGACGATGCCCATGCAGAGCCAAAAGAAAACAGTGCAGGGACTAAAAGATGGAGACATCTGAGGCATTGTGAAGGACCAGCAGTGGGGAGCAGGTAAGTATGAATCCTTAGCCTAGTGGGGCAGGCTGCTGCCACTTGGTAAAATGGCATTAATACCACCTTTTTTTGATGCTAATGAAAGTGACCACAGGTGCATTGGAGAGGCAAGAGCAAGACAGCCCTCAAAAGGGGAACGATTCTGCTGGTGGGGGCCACAGACAATTACTGTCTCTTTATCCTTCCTGACTGATTGTTCTCTAGTTTTCTGTTTTGCTAATGTTTTGTCACCACTGGTAGAATAAAGTGGTACTAGCAGCCCAATCAGTTTATACAGGGAGTCCTGCTCCTCCAGGATGGCATATCCATATGTGTGTTTCAAGAGTCTTAAGAGTATGGAGAGGCTACCAGGACAGGCCGTCAACCCAGCAACTTCTCCTTTTTACAAGAAGAGCACAACCGGAACACTACAAAAATGACCTCCACTGGGCTACTGGTCTGCATGTTCCTATTTCAACAGAGTACACGGTGGCATGAGGGCCCGCTGTCATGTAGTGAGACTTGCGCTAACAGCTCAGCACATACAGCCCAATTGTCATTCGCCAGAGAACACCAAAACTGGCAACTGGCAGGTCTGCCTCTGGCACCTTGTTCTCTTCACAGATAAGAGCAAGTTCAGACTGACAGACGTGAAAGTTTGGCCCTGGGTAACTGATGCCGGTGGAGGCTTATCCCTGGAGGTTCGTACAAAGCTCCACGTGATGTGTTCTGCCCAATCAGGCAAGGCACCAAGCGCAAGAAAGTGTATTCACATTACAGTAAACGTCCCTTTATAATAATAAAAGCTAGATAAGAGATTGTGTACCAGTAAAATGAGGAAATTAGTAAATAAGAAATGTTTATAATTAAAACTAGATTGTGCATGTCACACTTATTATGTGATATACTATGCCTTTTAAATATGTACTCTATAGTATCTTGATTGTGTTTTGTAGTAACATGGTTAATAAAAAATAAAATACATTAAAATACTAATGCTAAAAAATTGTGGCAACAAAAGTGTTAATAAAATATCTGTCCAGGCTTTTTTTTTTACACAGCTGTAACACCATTTTATGCAGTAATTTTTTTGTCTTGGTGTAGATTTATAGCGCAGCGGTGCGGTGTGACCTTGTTTATGTTAGCAGTATGGTTCCCCGGCAGTTCTACAGAGGATCAAAGAGGTTCCCGCAGTGAAGAAAACTACTGGGTTTACAAGCTCACAAGAGAGGTCCCTTTGGGTTATTTCATCGCCATGGTTTAGGAAGAAATGAATAGTTTGTGCCTTTTTAGGTTACGGTGCATGTTTCAAATCAATTAACCTGTGGCTGGAAGGTTTCATCTAATTCAGTATCTATTCATTGTATACACAAGTGCCATGGATCTTTCTCTAAAGTAAGGACACCTGGAATCTACTGTATGAGCACTGCACAAGCACTATATCCCAAAATTACAACAAACACTTCTCAGAATAACAAGTGCAGAAAAAAGAAACATTTTTTCTTCTTTACCAAAACACAGCATCCAGCAGCCCATGCACCTATACTGATATAGTACAGTGTTCTTTTACTGCAGAAATCGGACGTAAAAAAAGTGGAGAGGCTGGGCAAGAAAATCCATTTGGACAACATTTTTTGCACAAGTGGAGTTGATAAAAGTCGGTTTTCTGGTGTAAAGTAATGATAAACCTGTCCCATTGTGTGTATGGAGCAGGCTCAGCTACTGAACCCACTCTTTACACTCCTCAAGCACCTGTGATGTTTATTTACATCAAGGTGCGCAAAAGAGTTAAACAGAACTAGGAGCAGGGCAAGTGCAGTGTGATGAGACTCTGCCTCTTCCGTACCTGCAAAGCCAGGGGCATAATGGCAACTGTACACAAAAAAGGAACCATGATGGCATACAACCCACAAATTGCACATAAAATAAAATAGGTGTACACAAGCAATTCACAAGAGTCGCTAAATTATTCTTGCTCATGCTGTGCAGTATAAACAAACAAATTGCTTGAAGACTTCTTTAAATGGGAGTACCACTTTAATGGCTAACACTTTAATTTACCCATGCATGATTGAACTGGAAGACACCTTTCTTAATTGATTTCAGCTAAACATTAGAACCTATCATAACCCAATTAGCACAAGTGAACTCCTTATTCCACAAGGATTTCATTAGTAAAAAACTTAATTTTCACCTTCTCAGTCACGTTTACCACTAACAATAACCCTGCCTATAGATTAAGTCCTAGTGCGAGAACAAAGCGCCTCAGTTTCCTCATTCTACAGTCAACAATTGTAATACCTAACATCTCAGGAACATCTTTATTTCCATTTTTGCAGTATTCCGTTATATTTTATTCTTATCCTCGTCCAATGGGAGAATCCACAAGCTGTCTAGATGCTGTTGACGGATCTTATGAACCTTTATTTTTAAAATAGATGATGTTAATTCCTCTATCTCCTTGCATTATTGACACAAACAACCAAGTAGCTTAATTAACATATGTAAAGCGCGGAATTGCTCTGGTCTGATGAGCTCAATGTTTGGCCCAGCAGATTAAAGGGGTTGAATAAAGAAAATCGGCTCCAGCACCATTGATGTCGTGTTAAAATATGCTTTCTCTTTATTGACTCGCAATCACATGCAGACAAAATCCATCAAAAATGCAATAATTGTTGACGCGTTTCGGATAGTACGTCCTTAGTTGTAACAACGTGTCAGTCTGAGAAGACTCCATTTAAAGGAACATATCCCCTCCTCCTCGAATCAGAGGGTGGGAGTATTCCAATGCTATTGGTCAACCCAGACAGACATTACCTGTTACTATTACCTGTTACTTGATGTAACATTAAGCAGCACCAATGCACCTAACTCTTTGTTTAATGTCTAAACTTCACAAGTCATTCCTCCGACTTGTCTTAAGAGTTCGGAAAAGACCGCATCGTGTGCATGGCACCCATACAAAATTCATAAAAACAGTAACTAATCACAAAATGGCTGGCATGAAATCAGAAATACTTGAATAAATGCAATGATAACTCAGTATAGTGTCATTGGTATATGTACATTAATTCTTTTTTGAGATTTAAACCTGTAGGGACACGTGTATTCAAGCGAAATATCCAAAAAGCTTCTCTTAAATGCAGTCTCTTTCTGTGATCTCGACCTCTCAATGGATTGATCACTTTTTCAATGGCAAAAGCTTGGAGGGTGTCAGTTCTGCGGGAATGACAATGAATAAAATGTTTGGCCACATTGGATATATTCAATGCCTTGGGATTTACTATATAATTCAGGTGATCCAAAATTCTATTTTTGAATTTGCGTATGGCGATTTCCACCTACATTAAATCGCACTCCACACACCGAACAATATACACCACTCCTGACGTATTGCAATTGATGTAATTTTTGATGTAGAAAGTCACAGAATGGTCTGCATTTTGGAAGCTCTTGGCATTTAACACAAAATTACAAGTTTTGCATGGATTACTTCCACATTTGCTGAAACCCCTATATCTTAACCATGTTTTTTCGGGTCCAGATATTTTGGAAGTATACAGAGACGGTGATAGAAAACAGATCTGTTCCCCATTGACTTTCAATGGAGTTCATGACGGATCAGTCTTGGCTATATAAGACATAATACAAACGGATCCGTTCATGAGGGATGCATGCGGTTGTATTATTGTAACGGAAGCGTTTTTGCAGATCCATGACGGATCCGCAAAAACGCTAGTGTGAAAGTAGCCAAAGAGAAATTTGAAAAAGGTTTTCCGAGATTTTTTAAGTTATGACCTATCCTCTGACACCCGGGACCCCCAGCGATCAGCTGTTTTAGAAGGCACTGGTGCACACTGTAGCGCCATGGCCTTCTTGCAGTTCACACAGCATGACAGCACCATGCATTGTATAGCAGCTGTGCATGGTATCACAGCTCAGCTTCATTTACTTTAATGTGACTGATAAACGTGAAGCTAAGCTGTGAGAACCAGTGCCTTCTCAAACAGCTGATCAGCGGGGGTCCCAGGTGTCAGACCCCCAGCAATCATATACTGATGACTTATCTGAAGAATAGGTCATCAGTTAAAAAATATTGGAAAACCCCTTTAAACATAGTCAGGAACTGAAAGGTACATTAGAAAGTGAGAGAACTTGTGTATCACTGTAAAACCCTATTAACTGGTATATACACACACTGTATCGGTAGCTCCAAAAGCCCAATTATTCCCAGAGGAAGAATTAGCCAAGATGATGCACTGAGGACACTACAAGTAGAAATTTTAGGACAACTTTATTTGTGCAAGGTTAGTCATATGAGAATGGCATGTGTGGAACATGATGGCAGATGAATTTCTTGATTATCACTATACATGTAGCATTTGTTGCTTCTTCTTTCCTTGGGATACAATTTGGTTGCTCACATGGGTGATTCCACAGTGTCATTTATCTGTACTCTTTATTACCCACCATTAATCAGACAAAGCTACTACAATTATTCTCAATGCTCGTTTCAGTATAATATTATGGTTCCCAAAAGCATATTCATTCCAGCTCTAATCACCCTCATCAGTTGCCAACTTCAGTTCTAACATGAAACTGTTTTCCAAGAGAAACGTTTGGGAAACACATAAAACTGAATCTTATGACTTATGATTGTGTATGACTTGGTGGGCAATCATCGATGGGACAAAAATTGGAGCTGATGAAAAGCTGACAATTGTCATAAAAAATTGTTGGACAAAAGAGGTTTTCAACAACAATGAATATGTCATATTCCTCCCGTTTTCCATTCTTGCTTTTTTTCACTAAATCTCTGCAAGACACAGCCAATGGTTTATGATGGAGGGTTCAAAAAGGTTCAAAATACTGATGAACATCCACATACCGTCCATCTAAGAAGGGGGTGGATGTTTAGGACTATTAGATCATTTGGGCTGATCCAGCATTTCTTCCTAAGAGGTGGTAGACGAGCTGGTCAGATGTAATAGTGTGGACATGATCAACAAGCTGTTAGCTAGACTGGGGAACCACACATAATGTGATCTGTAACTTACAGCCGCCATATCTGTGTGCATTTGGAATACTAAACACCCACCCCGTTTATAGACAGGAGGTACGTGAGTGGATGCTGCTCAATATTTTGCACATGTCCTGACTACTTTATATACAGTAAGCGCCGCCCCTGGGCACCTTCAAGAGCTCATTTGCACAAGGATTAAACTTCGTTTTTACACCTACTTCAAGTATGAAGAAAAAGATAAAGGTACCCTTACATTCTTCTATATCTGTGCTATTGGGCGGAGTAAACACTCTATATGGCCATATAGGGGTGAAAGACTCCCTTTAAAAACTTCATAGAGTAGTCAATGTAATGATGAGGACCATAAAATGACTTATCTGATGGATAGGTCATCAGTTAAAAAAATTTGGAAAACCCCTTTAAACATAGTCAGGAACTGAAGGGTACATTAGAAAGTGAGAGAACTTGTGTATCACTGTAAAACCCTATTAACTGGTATATACACACACTGTATCGGTAGCTCCAAAAGCCCAATTATTCCCAGAGGAAGAATTAGCCAAGATGATGCACTGAGGACACTGCAAGTAGAAATTTTAGGACAACTTTATTTGTGCAAGATTAATCAAATGAGAACGGCATGTGTGGAACATGATGTGCATGTACATGATGGTACCAGTTCCATTAGGAGTTGATGAGAAGTAAACCTGATTGCTGAGGCCAATCATTTAGTAGGCAGGGTAGGTGGTCACTTTGGGCAAATGGAGGAGAAAATGTATTAAATAGGGATGTCTGCCATTTGACACAACCATATGTGCACAGTTGCACTGAATTATTAGTTGGCTATTGTAATAAAAAATAAAAAAATCACACAACGAAGATCCTTTCTGCCACTAGAAAACATATCAAATGGAAATGGACTATTCGCCTCCAGAAGTGCCACCATTCCTCCTCATTACCTCCTCCTTTATATTTTCTTCTACTTCTGTCTTAATAATTTTGTTATTTTGGTGAGCATAATCATTAGTCACCAACTTTTCACACAAGTGTGCATAAATTCCCCCACACGCTAATGTCTATTTCTGTCCATGACGGATCATCTCTGCACAAGGATCATATTACACATATGAATGTAAATCTATGGAGAGGGGAGTGGGGAGGTTTGAGGAGGAACTGAGGAGATAGACGACTGAGGGGAGATCTAATAACTATGTATAAATATATCAGGGGTCAGTACAGAGATCTGTCCCATCATCTATTTATCCCCAGGACTGTGACGAGGCGACATCCTCTGCGACTGGAGGAAAGAAGGTTTGTACACTCTTCACTGTAAGAGCAGTGAGACTATGAAACTCTCTGCCTGAGGAGGTGGTGATGGTGAGTACAATAAAGGAATTCAAAGGGAAACTGGATTTATTTCTGGAGTGTAATAATATTACAAGCTACAGCTACTAGAGAGGGGTCATGGATCCAGGGAGTTATTCTGATTGCCTGATTGGAGTCAGGAAGGAATTTTTTTCCCCTTAAGTGGGGAAAATTGGCTTCTGCCTCACAGGGGTTTTTTGCCTTCCTCTGGATCAACTTGTAGGAAACAGGCCGAACTGGATGGACAAATGTCTTTTTTCGGTCTTATATACTATGTTACTATGACATATATACAAGCAGGACTGCACAGATACATAGCAAGCGTATAGCTCATCAGAAGTGCTTCATTCACAAAAACACAGTTGAGTACTTCTCTGTAATGTCCTCCATTATCCTGGGGCTGCTTCTAAGTGACTGTGAGACTGTTAGGAAGGAGATTTTCCTCTACTTTTTGTGTGCAGTAGATGGCAACTAGTCTCCACCTACCATGTCTGAGAAAGCTGCAAACCAGATATTCAGCAAACACAGAGGAAAAACACAATACAGTTTCATATACAAGTGATACAATTGCCTGAAATAGTGATTTTCCTAATCTACATGCTTAATGCAAATTGTGTTGAAAGCTCAGTCATGCTTTAAGGTTATTGTATGGTTGAATGTAAAGTATCAAAAAGCCCTCCAAAACTGTCATCAGTTCCATCAGAAATATTAAAACAGTGAGTTTAAAGACAGATTTTCTATCCTGTTGTTACTTATGCATTGAGAAATGATGTTGTATAGCACAGATGTAATGTAAAGCATATTCTAATGGCTAAAAAACGGTTCCATTAATTTTAGCCCTTCTCAGTGCAAGATGTGGAAAAACAAGCCTGCTGAAGAGTAGTAGGCAGGGTAGGTGGTCACCTTGGGCAAATGGAGGAGAAAATTAAATAGGGATGTATGCCATTTGACACAACCATATGTGCACAGTTGCACTGAATTATTAGTTGGCTTTTGTATAAAAAAAACAACAATAAAAACAACTGAAAACTAAAAACTTAATCAACTGTACCAGAGAAGATAGTAAATGAAGTCAGATGTCTGCGGTGTATGTTCTTGCCAGTGACAGTATTCTTTCTCTGAAGGTCATTATTAAAGGTCAGAGTCAAGTAATGAAATCCCAGCGTTTGGTGACAAAGCGTTTCTCTGAAAACATCTAATATTCTCTTATTTTAAGGAGATACCAAGTGTTTGCATTGAATTTCCAAATCCATTATGTAACACTCCAAACCTTCCCTTCTTATTCATGTAAACACGAGTTATGTAACTGCAGCTGAGAGATTAAAGAGGAAGGAAGAGCTGGATAGTCAATTAGGTCACTGATTTCTGGCAAATTCTAACTAGTCCTGCCACCAATATTTATGTGAATTAACCAGGCTTCCTATTAACTGATCAGAAGTAGCTTTGGATTGTGCATAATAAATGCTGCCCATATGTTACATTAGTGCGTAAAGCACAAAGCTCATTACAATCATACTGTCCTAGCATTGCATTTGTACTACCGTATGTTTTCACTATTCAGTATCTGCATGTACATGATGTTACCAGTTCCATTAGGAGTTGATGAGAAGTAAACCTGATTGCTGAGGCCAATAATTTAGTGAACAGATCGGTAAAATGTAGTTGTACACGTGTATAGCAAATGTGTAAATGTGATAAATAACCTTAAGAGTGAGTGGTCAGCTTGACAGTACATCAGGCACAGTTCCAGAAGCCGACAGATCCCAGAAAACCCTGTGCTTTACTTCTTAACATGTAGCATTCCTTTTCCAAGCCTCCCTCTTTTCACAGGGATTTTCAAAAACAGACAAAGCTTATACTGTTCATGTGCAAAATCTGTGAGAGAACTTCCTTCTCTTCCATAAACTTCACAAGGTGGACGGCAGCACTTCTACTGTAGATCGGTGCACGTCCCTTAGATCCCACTACCCCAAGATCAGTGAACATGTAATTCAAAGAAAAGAGACACCTCATTAATAGTAGAAAATTGTAGAATTTCTTCATTTTTTTTTACCACCAAAGAAAATGCAACATTTTGGACGAGAAAGTGTCCTTCTTCAGGTACTAAATGCAGATGGTTGAAGAACAGGTCCAATTGCATAGTGAGTGCTATTTGGCCTTTTATGCTGTCTCTATTCTTTGAACACCTTTTTGCTGTAGACTGCCCTACTTAGATACCATAGTGTGGCGGCACGATGAATACACAAACTCCTTTCATTTCTCAAACTAGTTGTAGGAACACATCTTACCAATGAAGTGAAGACACATTCACAACAAGGAATAACCTATATTGAAAAGTTGCAAAATAGAGCTTTTTTTTTTGCACTAGTTTTCAGATGCAAGGCCACTTATATGCTCTCTTTTCAGGGATAGCGGCTACAACTGTGGCTTATTTACATAGTCCATGTCCCCAACCATAAAACACAGACATATACTTAAATGGATAGATTTGTCCTCTGTCAATGCATTGGATGTGAACAGTGCAATTCTTGTAGATTTCACTCCAGAAGTCAGGACTTGGGGCTATATAACATAAAATATAAAGAGGGAGCAAATCCAAGAAATCTCTTTTACTGTGTTTTAAGAAGCAATTTCACACCATTTAAAATTCTGTTAGTTGTCTCCCTGGCGACAAACTACAAACTGTGCTATTTGTGGCGAAAATGGACTGGCAAAATCTGAAGTGGCATTCAGCTTATCTCAATTAGGGATGAGCGAATAGACTTCGAATGATACATCCGAAGTCGATTTGCATAAAACTTCGTTCTAATACTGTATTAGAATGTATTGGCTCCGGTGAGCCAAAGTAATTGGTTTGCGAAGTCTCGCTAGACTTCGCACAATAACTTCATAAATTGATTTGTACTGTAAAAAAACACTTCCCGAACTTCACCCGAAGTCTATTCGCTCATCTCTAATCTCATTTAGGCCAGTGCTTTAAATGCTTAAAAAAGACCTCAGAGAAACAGAATTTTAAGTTATGCACCACATCCTCTCCTGATTGTCTACAACACTCTGGACTTCTTTTATTTGATTTCTCTACAATCTTTCCTCGTCTGCTTAGGAATTTACTCTGAGTCCATCTGTAGACAGCCTATGTGGAACATTTCGGTCCCCATTGAAGTACATTAGAAAATATGTCACTTATGCCGGATATAGACCGTTGCTTTACACTGGAGTGTGGTGAATGTGATATTTAGTGATAAAAGCAATAAAAAAAAGGATTCCTTCATGGGAAAAAAATAAGAAACTTTAGTTTTGGGCAGTTTCCCTTCAATTTACATATGACAGAACCGAATACCAAGACAGAAAAGCTTGCCGGCAACCAATGGTACTAACCATAACACCGATTACAGGTAGGCAAGAATACATTATTTTATTCACCGGAGTCTTAGAATCTATGTAGTTTAATTCTATATAAAGTAGAAACTATAAAATGATACTTAGGGTAAAAGTAAACTATTTATTTAATAATAATAAATCTCCTTTATATTGTCGAATGATTGTAAATGATTAGGTTCGCTTCCCATTAGTGCCATGGCTTCCTTTTTTTAATAGAGCCCTAACAGCTTACACTGATCCGCTTTTAAAAAGGATCCCAACGATTCCTGATGGTTCCTATCTACTTACCATGAGTCCAACAGTTTCAGCAAATTTGGAACTAGCATTGTCCAGAATAAAGGAAAATGGAACATAAAAGCAAAGAAAAAGAATCAGGTGATTTTGGGCTTGGCTTCTCATGGGCAAGTTCTTAGAAACTAAATGGCTCCAAGGCCCTTACGTTTTTTTTTTTTCTTTTCAAGAAAAAATATTTTCTTCACTAGATCATGAATATGAGTGGAACTGCAAAAGGAATTAGGTTAGGTTGTTAGAGAAGGTATTTTACACATACTGTTAGAGGTATCCTTCAGCAAATAACAATCAACCCTAAACCAGCACAAAATTGGTACAAAAATAACAATAAAAGCCATATCACCCTGTATTCTGGTCCCTCTCATCACACAACAAATGTACTCTGGCTGCACTGGGGACCTTCTTCAACCAATGATTTGCTATACAGACAGTTTTTGCATTTTGAGAGAGACCAGGAAACAAAGCAGTGGGAGAACTGGACAGAATCGGAACGAGAGCCGCAGAGGAACGATGAGGCAAGAGGGCTTTTTTTTGTATTACTGTATACCATTGTGAGCAAGTTTTAAAGTCATTTTGAAAAGATGGTCAACACTAATAACTCTAGAACTACCCTGAATGACGACAAATTGTCATAAGTTACTAGAATTCACACGGACAGAAGGGAAAGCTTAGATATGCACATACTGAGATCAAACATGCAGGGCTTTTGTGTATTGAGTTTTATTTCTCAAAGGGCTCAATCACTGGCAATTAATTAGAAGTGGCTTCGGCCGTGTTTTATTATCTAGTTCTCATATTTCTGAAAATGAAAAATGAACAGGAGGTTCTTAGTATATGTTTTAATCAAACTGTATAAGTCCAGTTGTCAAATTCAATACAACCTCTTTCAAGTCCCTATACTACTGCGGCAGCACTGCATAGTGACAGCTTCCTCTGCAACAGAGAATCCAGACAACATCTTAAAGGTGTTCTACAGGATTTTTATATTGGTGGCCTATCCTCAGATAGGTCATCAATATGAGATAGGTAGTGGTCCTACTCCAGGCACTGCCACTCACGACCAGCTGTTTGAGGAAGCCAAGGCACTCATTAAAGCTCTGGTGAGCACTGCAGCCTCCTCACAGTTTACCAAGAACAACACCATCCACAGGATGGGACTGGGCTGCGTCTAGGCCATGTTACTGATGAACATGACATCACATGGCCTTGGAAGAGGCCTAAGCAGTCATGAAGCCCCAAGGACTCTTTATACTGCTATCCCGAGGACAGGCCATCAGTATGAAAATCCTGGAGAACCCCTTTAATATATCTTTATGTCTGCTCCCTCTAGTGTTTGCTACAGAATTGAATAACTTAATTATGAGACACATTCACCAAAGCTGTTTTCTGGTGTGCCTCATCAGCCTAAGTATCTGCTATAACTGAATTTATGCCAGAAAACTGGTGTAAATTATAACTCATACCTAATCTACTTCAGCCCATAACTAGTATAGAGTTCAGTTTATGACACAGGGACAACACAAGATGCCACACATCTTGCCACCATGTCTCTAAGAAATTTGTTGCCTCTTACTCTAACAGACCTCTTATTTAGGCCTTATGTACATGACTTGATATTAAGGGACAGCCCTGGCTATAACAAAGGCCCATAAAGGGTTTCTCTGGGAATAATTAGTTGTTAGCAAGTTCCCACAGCCTGCCTCTGTAAACAGAAACCTGTTATTGGCTGCAGCAGAGCATGTGACCTCACCTATGCAGTGCTGGATAGCAGCAGTTTTATGCTGCTAGGTTCTAACAGCTCAAGTGCAGCCAATGAGTCCCTATATTCATGAGCTCATGGCTCTCCCCGCCCACCTCCCTCTGATTGACAGTTTTTTTCATATCAATCAGCAGCAGGTGGGCGGGGAAAGCCACGAGTTCATGAATATGGAGACTCATTGGCTGCTCTGGAGCTGCCTAGCACAAGATTTTAGCAAAATGGCTGGGTCAATTAAAGAAAGTAACCCAGATTTTTGCTAAAAAATGATTATTCCTGGTGAACCCCTTTAAGACTTTCTTGAAATAATTCCTGTTAGGCTATTTTATATGCACATGCTGTAATATATATATATATAGGAATAAATATACCAGTGCATTGTAATAAAAAAATTCTCCTTATAGGACAAGAAAACAAAAGGCAAAAATAAAAATTACAAAAAATTAGTCCTCAAGGCCAATATGGACGTTCGCTTTAGGGTGCATCATTTGTGTACTATGAAAAATAAAAAATTTTGAAAAAAAATTCACTAGGATCCAATATTACCACTTGGGCCTAGAGCAGTAATATCAATAATTTTTCCAATGGTTTTGTGTACTGTATTATGGGCGTGCATATGAGAACAAACAGCGATAAGAGATGCTCCAAGACCTCTCCTCAAGGACTATGTCTTACTTTCTACATTTTATCACTATTTATAAGACCGTAGAATAATATCCATTAATAATGATTACAGACATGTTTTACTGTCTGTAAGGGCTTATTCACATCAGCGTTGTGTTTTCTTTATTTCTGTTCCAAGGTAGAAACAGAAAAGCAGAAAAACATAGATCCGTTAAAAAAAACTGAATGGTGGATACATATGGAAGACCTTCCATTTCTATTTGTCATTCACTGACTTCAACTGTATAAAAAAACAAACAAAAAAAGGCTCCTTTCCATTATGGCTTCTATTTTTTTTTCAAGGAAAAAAGCTCAGCAGACAGCGCTTTCTCTCCTATCAAGAATAACCGACAAAATGGACACAAACTGAGCTCAAAATAAAACATTTAAAAGGTTTTTCCCATTTTTCTGGAAAACACAACGCTGATATATAGACAAGCCTAAAATGAATAATACACATAATCTACTACTTCAGATTAGTGTAAGATATTGCAATGTATTCATATAAATCAAAACAACATTATGTAGTTACCTAGATACACAGGCTGAAAAAAGACACAGGTCCATCAAGTTCAACCTTTTTCTGCCATATAATCTATAATACTAACATAGTAAAAGCCAGTGTAATAAAAAAAAAAATCTTACCAGTCTTCTGGCACTGAACTATCTTCTCATACACAAGATCCACATTCTCAATTAGAGCCTTGCTGCTTTGGATTATCTGTGGATTAAGAGTTATATAATGTGAAATATAAGGCATATAAATCTAGACCCCATACATGCATGTAGATGATTGAAGGGTATTTTGGGAGGATTATTCGGTAGCAACAAAAGGGATGCTGGGTAGCACATTTTTAGCTTCTTTATGAATAATAGATACCTTTGTTCATATGAAATGTTCACAAGTGGAAGATTTCGAAGTCGCAGTTTGTTTTCTGAGCGCTGTTCTTAAAGGGAACCCATCATGTTTCCCATGCAGTGCAATCTGCAGGAGTAACTGAGCAGATTGATATATCATTTTGAGGGAAATAATTCAGTATAACCTATAATTTTTATGGTTAGGAGTCCAGTGGGCGGTCCTATCAGTGACTGGCAGCCATCTATGTATTCAAAGACCACCCACTGGGCTCCCAACCACAGAAAGAGCAGAGAGTAAGGGCTCATGCACACGACTGTAGACGTTTTCGCGGATCCACATTTTAGGGAACATCCAGTCCATAATAGAACATTCCTATCCTTGTCTGTAATTAGGATAGCACAGAACGGACAAACAGATGCAGACAGCATACGGTGTGCTGTCCGCATTTTGTGCGGCCCCACTGAAGTGAATGGGTCCACATCCGACCCGCAAAAAATAGGGATCGGGTGCAAAAAGTACGCTTATGTGCATAAGCAAGTTATACTCAATCTTTTCCCATAAAACGATGTAAATCTACTCTGCTCCTGCTGCTAATATGCTGTTTGCAGATTAGGCACTATGTCCAATGTGACAGGTTCCCTTTATTGTTTTAAGGTCTGTTCACACACACAAGTTTTTCAGTGTTTTAAATGCTTGTAAAACTGCTATGAACTTTAATATTTTATGCAACTTTTAAAACTTGCATTTATGAAGTCCCATAGGAAAGCAAATGGGAAAGACACAAGAAAAAAAATACATACTGAGGCCATCACTGAACTAAAAAACACTGTGTAAGTAGATTTTACAAACATTTGTTAAAGACAGCATTTTTGCAAAAAACAGAAACAAAGACAAAACTCTTTGTGTGTGTATATTTATAAGAAACTCCTCTGCTTTCTTCTGCTGCAGACGACAAGAGCATAAAGAAAGTCTATCCATCAGCGAACAATATCTGCTGCATTAGAGGGGGAGGTTTTAGTAGATGACAGAAGATGAACAATTCTCAGATGCTCATTCCTGATAATTGTTCTTTGTAAAGGTGTCACAGATCAGCCAAACAATTAGGAAACGCATATCTTTCATGCACCACCTACAAGGTCGTGTTGCATTATTATGACCACCAGCTAATATCAAAAGCAACCGCTGTGTGCCGCATAGACAGCAGCTAGATGGGCTGGGATTGACTCAAAATTGTCCTGTAGGTTGTCACAGGTATCTGGAGCCATGCTGACTGCAGTGCATCCCACTGCTACTGAAGGGTGCATCGTAGAGGATATATGGAGCGATCACGACCATAGAGGTGGTCCCACAGATGCTCAATTGGGTTCAAGTCTGGGAAATTAGGGGGCCAAAGTAGTATTTGGAAGTCGTGGTCATGTTGTTCCAACCAACGTTGGACATTTATATCTGTGTGACATGTCACATTGTCTTGCTGGAAGATACCATCCGCTCCACGGTAGACGATCAGCAGGGGTTTATATGATCTGCTAGAATGGATTCATACCCAAAACAGTTGAGAGTGCTTTACCGCATGGGTGAGTGGGCCCAGGGAATGCCACAGAAACCTTCCCCAAACCATAACACTGCCACCTGCAGCTTGTGTTCTTCCGGCAGTGGTTGCTTGTTCTTGTTCTGAGGTTTCTCGCCTGACATGCCAACATCCATCCATTCGATTAAGCAGAAAACACGACTCATTGGAGAAGGCAACCTTCTGCCAATCAGCAGAGGTCCAATTCCAAAACTGCAATGAAAATTAAAGTTTTTTCTGCTGATGCAACTTTGTTAGCAGAGGTGCAGAGACCATCTGACTGCTTTGTAGCTCCATACGCAGTAGGGTTAGCTGAACTTTTTTATAGACAAATGTCTGGTAGCCCTCTGGATCATTTTGGCAGTGAGCTGCTCCACTGTTCATCTTCATACTGAGTGGATGATTGGTGCATGTGAATGCAGCTGAACAAGCTGGCAATGGTCTGGAATGAACGGTTCATTCCCAATCACTGCCCTGAGTTCTGGCCCATGTAAAGGGTCCCTTAGTATGGGTTCACATACTCAACTGTATTCAGATTTACAGAAATACTGTACACAGTGGTACAGTATACCATTGGGGGGCATGCATACCTCAGTATTTCCACTGACATCTTTTGAAAGTATCTTATCTCCATTTTTAACTCATTTGAATCCATTATACATATGTGATTGTTTGACATTAGTGATATGTACTAACTTCTTAAGTTAACTCGCACTGTTTTAGGATACTTTCACACCTACGCTTTCCCTTTCCGCTATTGAGATCCATCATAGGATCTCAATAGCAGAGGAAAATGCTTCAAATTTGTCCCCATTCATTGTCAATGGGGACAAAACTGAACTGAAGGGAACGGAATGCACCAGAATGTAGTCCATTTCATCTCATTATGTTCCGATGACGCACACAAAAGCGCTACAAGCAGCATTTTTAAGTGCGTCCTGGGATGCGGAGCAAGACAGATCCATTATGACTCACAATGTAAGTCAATGGTGACAGATCCGTCACCCATTGACTTAAAATGGTTTTAGAAACGGCTCCGTCATGGCTATTTTAGAGATAATACAACTGGATCCGTTCATAACGGATGCAGATGGTTGTATTATCGTGACGGATGCATTTTTGCTGATCCATAACAGACCAAGCAAAAACGCAGATGTAAAAGTAGCCTTATACTGTTTAACTGCATTTTATATGTATGCTGTGATAGATAGCCTGTTTATTTGCACTATATTTGCAAGGCTCTGTGGAAAGGGTTAATGAACATTGAGAGACTTTTGGGACTTTGAATGAGAAGCTGGTAATTTTCCACTACTGCCATAGGGTTTAAAGAAGAGCATGTTTTGGAGGGAAAAAGCCAGACGTTGTTTACCACCAAAACCAAACAGACTGACCTCTTGACTGTCTGGTTTAGCTCTGTTGTTATGTCTGGAAACTTGTTTTTGCCTTGAAAAAACGCTATATCATTGCCATTAAGTATCATTGAAGCTGTAATGTAAGCCTATGAGAGACGGAAAGTGTTACAATGTGTCTGTTTGTGCTGAGATTCTCCACTCCACCCCTCCCACTAGAAGGTTCCAGACTACTGAGTGACCAGAAGAAGACGCTGAGATGGGGATACTCTGGCACAGACCCTGGATCACCAGCCTTTGACCAGGATACCAGCCTTCCGAAGAGAGAGAGAGAGAAAGAGAGAGAGAGACAGCTAGCTCAGGCCTTTACTCAGCATCAAACCCTTCTTATGCTAGGGAGGAGACTGGAGAAGCCAGCCCTATGCCTCGCCTGCATTGTTTTGTACCTGAATTCCTCCAGTAAAGAAACACCCTGGTTTACTGCAGACCCTGACTCTCTGGACTTATTTCCCATTGGGGTGCACCATGCCTTACCATCCCTTCTGGAAAGCAGCAACACGTGGTGACACCTCAACGGTGTCCGGGGGACTCAGCGTAACATTGGAGCCACTCCAAACCCGGCCACTGCATGTATCTTGCGTACCGCGCCACCTTGTATCTACTATTTATATGTGCCATTCTGTTCATATTACTTGTACCTGATGAATACCCCAATTTGATTACATACTCACTGGGAGTAAAAGACTAATTTCATCTAAATTTGATCTTCTGGTTAGGAGATGGGGCATATGACCTACATTGATAAAAGTTGCCATTTTCTCCATGGTGATGCAATGCCATTGCACTCATGCACTTTGTAGACATTTATAGGTAATAAAACATATTTATATATTTTAATTAACATGCATTATACTAAATTACCATATACTGTTATTAGAATTTTGCACATAATTTAAATCACTAAACGCATAAATTTGATAGAGTAGAGATGCAATTGATACTGTAGTGCCCAAGTCACATAGTACGTTTACCAACTAACAGCAACTATACAACCACGGACTGGTACTCGGCATCACTGATACAGAGGAACCAAGAGCTCTGAAAGAAAATGCATCACGGGGGGTTACACACAAAATGTGCGCACACTAGACCTGAACTAATGGCTCCACAACTTAAGGGATGCCTTATAGGCATCCATCTCCCTATCAGACCCCCAATTTACTCAACTTTAAATGAACATTATATATATTCTTTCTCTTTACAAAGGGAATAACAGTTGGAAAGTGAATTGTGTTGACACCCAGCTTGTAATTTCTGTTACATCCAATTAGATCACCAAGGCACCACCCGGATAGACTCATAAGGCTCATCTTATGGTCACAACATCATTATTTATAGTAAACCAAAGATATTTCCCAATATTTGTTCCAAAGGCTGGTCTCGGTTTCATAGTATTCTGTTTTCCTTATGATAGAAAATCTTATATACAGTAGTATAAAACACCTAAGAGTAAGTAAAGTCAAAAGGAATAAGTAGTGTAGTTGTAGAATGGATTATCCCATGAATTAGAAAAAATATCTGGAGCAATGCACGCCATTACTTTATTGATAAATGTATAAATGCAAAACAAAAAAGCTGCTTTCCAGTGTAATGTTCAACTGTTTATCTTCTTTAGGTTACTTTCACATCGGCTTTTTTGTTGGATCCGGCAGGGTTCAGCAAAAACGCTTCTGTTAGGATAATGCATCCGGCTGCATCCATTATAAAACGGATCTGGTCGTATTATCTCTACAATAGCCATGACGGCATTAAACTTACATTGTGTTTCATGCTGGATCCGTCTTGCACCGCATCCCATGGCAGACAGAAAAACACTGCTTGCAACGTTTTTCTGTCCGGCATCGGAATGCAGGCAAATGGAACGGAATGCATTCTGGAGCACTCCGTTCCATTTAGTTCAGTTTTCTCTCTATTGACAATGAATGGGGAAAAAACTGAAGCGTTTCCCTCCGGTATTGAGATCCTAGGACGGATCTCAATACAGGAAAGTAAAAACACCGATGTGAAAAATAGCATTAGTCATCTCTCTGAAGCTCTTGGTTCTTCAGTTTCTGTGGATGTCACACAAGACAATGAAGCACCTGCATCTCCCAGGGACGCTCTGCAGTCAGCTCTTCTTAACCCTTTCCTCCCCTGCCCCAGTGATCCCACTAAAAAATAACACTATAGTAGGCAATGCCTCCCCCCCCCTATCAATTCTTCTCTACTGTCTAGAGAGATATAGCTAGATACTTCTATGAACTAAGAAGTAGGGACGAATCAATGGTGCCTGGGCCACTTCACCTGCTTCACTATATGCTGGCCACCAGTAAATGCAGGAGGACGTGCTACCAGAGAGCGAAACAACCTACATAAAAAAAAATATATATATTTTTTTGTATGAATATTGAAATAATACTTCATCTGAAATTCATTGTTCATTGTATAGTTATAGTTTTTTCATGGGATAACCATGACTGTAATATTACTGGCGTATTTTTAGTATTTCCAATAATATCTGAACAGTGGGGTCCCATTCCTGGCACCCCTCCAGACCAGCTGAATAAGGATCGGGAAGCTCTCTGTTAGTACAGAACATGTTTATTCCAAAGCATCTTTTCAATGGGATATTTTACAAAAGACGAGGCCAACTGTTAACCTGCTGCTCTATACATACTCCATGTGAAGACCGATAGAAGAATATTGGTATGGCTCTTCAGGTACACAGCCATATAACAAGACCATCTGTCCTATGCAGTGTTTCTAACAGGCCATTCGAATAACAGATTATGTAACCTTCGCCAGGGACCTCTATATTGAATACACAGTCACTTCCCTAGTGACCTATAAATGTCATATCAATTATCACTCTGGTACCAGCAGGTTGAATGACAATTAAAGGAGTTTTCCAGTTTTATTATATTGATGACCTATCCCCAGGTCATCAATGTCAGATCAGTGTGGGTCTGATTCCCGATGATCAGCTATTCACAGGGCTCTCAGCGCTCATGTGAGCACTGCAACCTCTTCAATGTTTTAGCTGCACGCCATCTACACTGTAGTGACGGTGCAGTGTAATTAAGCTTCCTCTCCTATGCAAGTGAATGAGGAGAAAAGCTTACACTACAACATAGATGCCGTGCAGTTAAACACTTGCACAAGGACCCCAAACTGATCGGCAAGGGTGCTGAAAGTGTGACCCCCCATAGATCTCATGTTGATTACCTATCCTCAGAAAACACAGACTGATATAAATGCATTTGGTACTGTGGAGTATTTGCTGCTATATACACACCTATAAAATAAATTATGTAATACAAACCGGATTCCAAAAAAGTTGGGACACTATACAAATCGTGAATAAAAACTGAATGCAATGATGTGGAGGTGCCAACTTCTAATATTTTATTCAGAATAGAACATAAATCACAGAACAAAAGTTTAAACTGAGAAAATGTACCATTTTAAAGGGAAAAATATGTTGATTCAGAATTTCATGGTGTCAACAAATCCCAAAAAAGTTGGGACAAGGCCATTTTCACCACTGTGTGGCATCTCCCCTTCTTCTTACAACACTCAACAGACGTCTGGGGACCGAGGAGACCAGTTTCTCAAGTTTAGAAAAAGGAATGCTCTCCCATTCTTGTCTAATACAGGCCTCTAACTGTTCAATCGTCTTGGGCCTTCTTTGTTGCACCTTCCTCTTTATGATGCGCCAAATGTTCTCTATAGGTGAAAGATCTGGACTACAGACTGGCCATTTCAGTACCCGGATCCTTGATGTTGTGATTGATGCGGAATGTGGTCTGGCATTATCTTGTTGAAAAATGCAGGGTCTTCCTTGAAAGAGATGAAAGAGATGACGTCTGGATGGGAGCATATGTTGTTCTAGAACCTGAATATATTTTTCTGCATTGATGAAACCTTTCCAGACATGCAAGCTGCCTATGCCACACGCACTCATGCAACCCCATACCATCAGAGATGCAGGCTTCTGAACTGAACGTTGATAACAACTTGGGTTGTCCTTGTCCTCTTTGGTCCGGATGACATGGCGTCCCAGATTTCCAAAAAGAACTTTGAATCGTGACTCGTCTGACCACAGAACAGTCTTCCATTTTGCAACACTCCATTTTAAATGATCCCTGGCCCAGTGAAAACGCCTGAGCTTGTGGATCTTGCTTAGAAATGGCTTCTTCTTTGCACTGTAGAGTTTCAGCTGGCAACGGCAGATGGCACGGTGGATTGTGTTCACTGACAATGGTTTCTGGACGTATTCCTGAGCACATTCTGTGATTTCTTTTACAGTAGCATTCCTGTTTGTGGTGCAGTGTCGTTTAAGGGCCCGGAGATCACGGGCATCCAGTATGGTTTTACGGCCTTGACCCTTACGCACAGAGATTGTTCCAGATTCTCTGAATCTTCGGATGATGTTATGCACAGTTGATGATGATAGATGCAAAGTCTTTGCAATTTTTCGCAGGGTAACACCTTTCTGATATTGCTCCACTATCTTTCTGCGCAACATTGTGGGAATTGGTGATCCTCTACCCATCTTGGCTTCTGAGAGACACTGCCACTCTGAGAAGCTCTTTTTATACCCAATCATGTTGCCAATTGACCTAATTAGTGTTAATTGGTCTTCCAGCTCTTCGTTATGCTCAAATTTATTTTTTCCAGCCTCTTATTGCTACTTGTCCCAACTTTTTTGGGATTTGTTGACACCGTGAAATTTTGAATCAACATATTTTTCCTTTAAAATGATACATTTACTCGGATTAAACGTTTGATCTGTCATCTACGTTCTATTACAAATAAAATATTGACATTTGCCATCTCCACATCATTGCATTCAGTTTTTATTCACAATTTGTTTAGTGTCCCAACTTTTTTGGAATCTGGTTTGTAAATTATAAAACAAAATATCTTAAAGTTGAGGTCCAGCTGTAGACTCAAACCAAAGCTTAAGGTCTCATCCACAACTCTGGTTGAAAAGCTTCTAATGGGTCTGAGGTTCACTGAATTCTACCTCCTGCCTCATCAAACTATTAGGCATGCTTTCTATTATAGGTCAGCTTATTCAGTGGATTAGGTGCAATGTGCAAGCACAGCACAACCTCACCGGGAAGTCATGGAACGGAGAACCAATTTATATTACATCACTATCCAAAACTGAATAAAATGCTTAGAAACTACACAGATACATAACCTTACTTGCCAACAGTAGTTTTTCACAAGCTGGTCTCAGATGGTCTCCACTTCCTAGTCCCAGCTTAACACACATGAGAAGCTTGGAGATGCCTGCCCAGCCAAAGAGTGGCTGAGGTGGGTCACCTCTGTGGCCAGTGATTGGCTGAGTAGGCATTTCCTTTGTATCAAGCTGAAGCTAGGAAGCAAAGACCAACAAAAGCCCGGGAGATGTTGAAACAATGGTGACATGAGATCGGTGTGGTGAGAGGTGATTAATGCTTCTTTTTTGTTTTTGTTTAACCCATTCTGCCCAATATAGAAAAAAATTAATAATGCATTAAAAGGGGTTGTCCAGCATATTTGGTGAAAAGTGATGCTTCTCTCTCTGTTCTGAGGCATTCAAGACAGAAAGGGGGCAGGGCTTAGGGTGCACATACACTAACAGATTATCTGACATATTTTCTGATTAATCATTGGTCAGATGGCTACTTACACACACAGATCTTATGTTATACACACCAACTATTGGTCTGATTGGACAGAAATTGGTCAGATAATCTGTTGCTGTAAAAGCCCTATTACGAATAACCTATGATTTGGGATTAAAATCTTGGTAAGTATGAATAATCAGTAGGACAACTGTCAAGCAAATGCTGAACATTTGCTATGCTAAATAAATGTCCATAAGAAGGATCTTGGAGTAACACATTGGGTGAAACCGCAAGTGGCCAGGCCACACCCAGCCACAGAGGCCAATGACGGCACAATTCACCATGAGTGGATGTAGGTTGGCCTTGTGTAGCCCAGTGAGGTCTCACCCTTTTTGTAGACTGCCTGCAATACCAGGGAAGATAAAACTAATAGTATAAGCCATTTATATCACTTTTAAAAAGATACAGTTATTATAAAATCGTTTACTATGGATAACGATGTAGAGGAACCATAAAGGGAAGCCATGTGCACAGTAAAAAATAGATCTGCCATTGACAATATTTCAACTGTGCCGTAAGACCCCCCAAAAAAGCTTTTGTAGTGCCCACGCTGCAACCTTGAAAGCTGACGTACATCGTCAACACTTGAGATGAAGCTCAATGAGGTAGATGCCGTTCCCATATACAGAAGACACAGCGTACAGACATTCCTATTCTTTATAAACTAATCACTCTCACATTTCACTCCATGATGTCAACTGTTAATTCATTCACAGCCCACCTAGACTTTTGACCTGGTTAAATTCCTGTGCCAGATGACACTATTATGGGGCTCTTCGATTAGTGAACTTGCAGTTGTCAAGAACAGGTTACACAAGATGTCTAGAATTGACTTAATGAGGGTTTATAGCTTTAGATGTACAAAAAATCCACAGTACAAGGCTGCTGTGAAGGCCCTGGCCTAGATTTTGAAAGAGTGACAGGGTTCAGAAGTGCACATCTGATAAATCCAAGCTCAGTTTTACAAGTCGTGGGCAGCGCGAAGATTAATCAGTGAGATACTGGGAGACGCTCTGCTAGGTTTCCCTCTGTAGGCCTATCATTTTCATTGTATTTCTTAAGTAATTACTCCGCTGTTCTCCCCAAACAGGCATGTGCGTACGCTTTATACAGTTCTCTAAATATATTACACTCTGTACAGTGCTGCTTTACCATATACTGCTAATGAAAGACAGTAAGAATTACAGTAAAAAGTAATATATGCATACATTATTGCCAAAAGTGAGAAACTGCTTTTCACCAGGACCTGTCACCACTTATGACATGCCTGATTTAGTAAAGACTCACATTCCCAATAAAATAATAAATCTGGAGCATCATTTATTTGAACTCTGCATTGCACTGTTCCTCTGTCATTGCTCCTGAGTATTTTTCAATACACCGACAACTGGGTGTTAGCATTCCTCTTGTCCAAGCGGTCTGTTCCTTAGACTTACAAAAAAAGGGGGTCAGTCAGCACACCCCAACGTGCAGGTGCACGCTGCCATGTCTAGAAACACAAAGACAATGCAACAGCACTCTGCAGACACAAATAAAGTACAACAATGTCATAATTATAGAAAACATTTTGGTGCTTATGCTACACTTATAAATTAGAGATACTTGGCAAATACATTTTGCACAAAATTATCTGGGCCCGTCTGCCAAACGTCAAGGTGATCTCTATCAGACGGGAACCTAACACTAAATACTACCTGTAATGTGCAAAGATGGCCACCATTAAATCCAGGGATGCAGGTACCAACATGCATGCTGTGCCCACTCTATACTTCTCCTGATGCCAGGTGAATACAATGGCCACCATAAAGTTCAGGGAGTGCAGGTTCCATGTTGGTACCTGCATTCCTGGATTTACTGGAGGCCGTTATGGCAACAAAAAATGGTAAAAAGCAGAGTGGACCCTGCACTCCCTGAATTTTATGGTGGCCATTTTGGCACATTACAGGTAGTATTTAGTGTTAGGTTCCTGTCTGATAGAGATCACCTTGACGTTTGGCAGACGGGCTCAGATAATTTTGTACAAAATGTATTTGCCAAGTATCTCTAATTTATAAGCGAAGCATAAGCACCAAAATGTTTTCTATAATTATGGTTATTGTACTTTATTTGTGTCTGCAGAGTGCTGTTGCACTGTCCTTTTTTTCTTTCTGTTCCTTACACTGCCACTGGCAGTGTGTAGTGATACATCCCAACTGGTGACAAGCACATGTCAATTTATTGATACATTTCTAGGAGGAATAAAAAAGGAATGGTTCCAGAATTGTTATTTTATGAGGAATGCAAATATATACTAAACAAATACTTCAGACTAGAGGACAGGTATTTTTTATTTCACATTTTAAATGTCTAGGCAGTGGAAAATAAACTTTTCATACAATTAACAAAAGAGCATCTAAACAGGCAATTGTTAAAAAATAATATAAAATGTGACAATCAAGCAAATGTGACCATTTTGAAATATAATTAATTCAAATTTCCGGTGGTTAGTTCGAGAGACCGTCAACAAGTTTATTGATACATCCCTAAGAAAGCTTAAAGTGGAACTCTGACCTCTCCTGACATGTCTGTTTTAGTAACTACTTGCATTCGCTATGTAATAACAGTACTGTAGCATATTTTTATATAACTCTATCATGTGCACTTACTCTATTATTGCTTCTAGAAGTTTTTTGAATAAATACCCAGCAGTCTACAATAAGGGTCAATCTTGGTGTCACCAGTGGTGGGTATGTCTCTGCACAGTCTGACACTATGCAATCAGTGCTGCCAATGCAGTCTGTGCAAGGACACACCCACATCTGGTGACCACGATGGACAAATCCGACATAAACCTCCAGTAGGAATAGTAGAGGAATAGGACAACAGAGTCATAAGTGCAGGTGCTCCAGAATTGTTATTACATAGGGAATGCAAGTAGTTACTAAAACAGACATGTCAGGAGAGGTGAGAGGTCCTTTTTAACTGAACTATTCATCATATTTCATTCTCCCATACAAGCACAGAGGACCAGGGGGGCATAAAGAAACACTGGTATGTCTTCAGCCTTATTAAATTAATTGCCTTGTTTTTGGGTTTCATGATTGGATTAAACTGTGCAAATACTTGTGGTTTCAGGAAGAACCCCCTGTTTCATAAAAAAAATAAAAATAACGGATTGTCTGTAATTGTCCAAAATTGCGAAATCAAAAAAAATGTAACACTCTAAAAAATGGACATTTCAGGCTTTCCATTGTAGACCTCAACTGAAGAACACTTTCACTTCCACAAATTCCCATTTATTTCGGCCAGCACAGCGATCTTTCAGAAGAAAACATATGCTCATGTGTCTCTTCCCTTGTGTACAAATGGCATTAATTAAAGGTAAAGCTCCACTTTTAATTAACTCTGGTTACATAGTCTTTAGTATTTATGTTGCCTTGTATTTCAGCTAATTTCTATTCTATGCAGCACAATAAACTTTACAATGGTCAACTAGTAGGAAAGTTGTTGTTGACAAATCTCTAATTATGTTAGGCATACTAATTAAGGCTGGGTTCACATACATTAGTTGAAGGGCATTTTGGATAGACCCCTCCACGTTACTGGATTTGCGAAGGGAAGCATACTTACCTGCTCCTCGCCACTGGGTTCTGGTTCCTTTGGTCCCCTCTGGCTCACATGGCCGCTGCACCAATGACAGGCTTCAGTGGTGACATGCCCCACATACGTCACGTGATGCATTGGGGACACGTGGCTATATCAGTGGAGATTGGAGCACAGCAGCAGTAGCAAGGGGCCAAAAGAGCCAGAACCCAAGTATGCTTTCCTCTGCAGTTCTGGCAACATGGGAGGAGGGTCTGGTCTAAAGGGACCCAAAGGTGGGCAACTCCATTAAGTCGGAATTGAACGAAGATCCACTCGCTTAACGCTAGTTGGTAGCAACCGCCTCTGTAACTGACACAGGGAACTAAGTCTGAAACAGTGGCTGTGCTGGGGTACTGCAGCTCATCTCCTATTTACACAGTGGTGCTATGTTTCTGGCATTATTTTTAATGTTAGCTCTGCTGCTGGCAGCCAGGGGCGGACTGTTCATAGACCATACAGAGAAATTTCCAGGTGGGTCGATGCTCAGGGGGGCCAACCAAGCCCTCCATATGCCAACGGCCAGGTTCATAATGATCTGAAGCTCTCACTAAAGATGAGCTAATTTTTCAAAAATTCGATTTGCCGGTTCACCAAATTTTTTGGGGAAAATTTGGTTCGGTCAGAATTTATTTGCGTCGAATCGTGTTAAAAAAACAGCTATTTCCTGGCTTCAGAGAGCCTTTATAGGGGTGTAGGACACTGTGCCTTGCAGTAACACGCATAGGGAGTCTGCTGTGGTACTGAAATATTACTGTGAGTCAGTATGACATGCAGATGACAGGAATCGCTCTTAGAATCCCTGCACACTTCAGTTATTTGGGCAGTCACAGGGCTATGAACTCAGCCTTACAGGTTGATGTTAGCGCCAAGAAGAAGCGCACTCCTTTTACGCCGTCGTCAGCTGATTCCACATAGATGTCTACAGAATCTGTTCCAAACGCTTATACAAGTAAAGCCCCCCAGACACATTGGAGAGGGTGTCAGCAGTAAGTTTGTGTTGACGTCACTGATTATTTTGCCCTTCCTCTGATCCGTCAGAACAATAACCCCCAGGAAACGGATCCTGTCTGTGGAGCATGCGCTTTAACTCGGTCAGCATTTGGACAGTATTCCATCAGTATTGCTAAAGTAAAAAAAAAAAATAGGAGTGGATCAAAAACAGAGATGACACGTAAATGGAACATTTGCATGTCTTCTGTGTTTTGTACCTACTCCTGCTTTTAGCTACCAAATCACAAGCCAATACTGATGGGACCATACAGGCCTTATAGCTGCTACACAGACAGGATCGGTTGTGAGTCTCATTTTTCCTTGCTTCTGACAGATCATAAGAAGGGTCAAATAAATGATGAGGTCAGCCAGGCTGAAAGGCAAAATAGTGGTCATAAATTGGGGAGGGTGGAAACAGCATAAGAAGTCCACAGAGTGGCTCTATGACATAGTGGTGTGGTGGAAGCAGCATGAGTAGCCCACAGAGTGGCACAATGACAGAGTGGAAGTGGCATCAGCAGCATCAGGAGGCCACAGAGTGGCAAAATGACAGTGTGGAGGTGGCAGCAGCATCAGGAGACCACAGAGTGGCAAGGTGACAGTGTGGAGGTGGCAGCAGCATGAGGAGGCCACAGAGTGGCACAATGACAGTGTGGACGTGGCAGCAGCATGAGGAGGCTACAGAGAAGCAAAGTGACACAGTATGGAGGTGGCAGCAGCATCAGGAGTAGGCCACAAAGTGGCACAATGACAGTGTGGAGGTGGCGGCAGCATCAGGAGACCACAGAGTGGCAAGCTGACATAGTGTGGAGGTGGCAGCAGCATCAGGAGGCCACAGAGTGGCACAATGACTGTGTGGATGTGGCGGCAGCAGCATCAGGAGAAGGCAACAGAGTGGCACAATGACAGTGTGGAGGAGGCAGCACCATGAGGAGGCCACAGAGTGGCAAGGTGACATAGTGTGAAAGTGGCAGCAGCATGAGGAGACCACAGAGTGGCAACGTGACAGTGTGGAGGTGGCAGCAGCATCAGGAGGCCACAGAGTGGCAAGATAACAAACATAGTGTGGAGGTGGGTGGCAATACCAGTACCCGCTGAAGATAGTGGGTGAAAGAAGGCATCAAATGTGTGGCATTAGGCTGGTGGCAGCATCAGAATAGTAGCTGAGGCAGGTAGCCAGAAGAAACCGGTTTCTTTTGTCAAAGTGTTGTTGTGGCAGTATGGATGATCTAGTCTGATGCATCAGGCATTGGTGGGTGGAAATCCTATCTGATCCACGCCCGATTTATCTTGACAAAGGTCAGTCTCTCCACATTTTGGGTGGACAGGCAAGTTCTCCTTGGGGTAAATATGGCCCCAGCCGCACTAAATACCCACTCTGATGCCACACTACTGGATGGGCAGAACAGCTTTTCCAGGGCAAACTCTGCCAGTTGCGGCCACAAATTCCGTTTGGCTGCCCAGTAGTTGAATCTTCAATGTGAGGTGGCAGGGTACTGTCCAACTATGCCACCACCTGCTGGTTCAGGTCCTGCTCCAGGTCTATCGGCTGATGCTGGTGAGTAGTTTCTTTACTAGGCGGGTGAAGAAAGCTGCTCATCAGTAACTCTAGAATCAGGCTGCTGCTGATAAAGCTGGTACTGCTCCTGCCGCCCCACCCCTTCCCAGCAGCCATGGCAATGGAACGTGAGCAGAGAGGGCCCTGCGAGGATGGACGATGGCGCAGATAGGCAGCGGACAAATGACTACATAGGATGTCTTTATAGTAGTTCAGTTTGTTCTCCCTCTCAGCGGGTGTAAAAAAAAGGCACCCATTTTGGACCAGTAGCGAGGGTCCAACAAGGTGGAGAGCCAGGTCATCCTCTGCCAAATGGTGACAATTCGGCTGTCACTACGCAAGCAAGTGAGATTGCATTGGGCCATTTGTGCAAGTGACTCGGAGGGACTCCGTCTCCATCTCCACTGCATACTGCCACGATGTGTCTGGGTCCTCCGCCTCCTCATCGCCCTGTAGCTTCTCTGGCTGCTCCTGCTCCTCCTCTCCTGTCACCTGTGTAGAAAAATGACCCATTTCGCTACACATTGCTTGTGCTCCAATGTCCTCCTCCTCCAGTTCAGCCCCCACAGGGCTCATGTGGCTGTGAGATCTAGGCACCACGTCTCCAGTCCCCTGACCAGCCAGACTTACCAGCATCTGTTCCAGGAAATGAAGCAGTGGAATGACGTTGTTCATCCTGTAGACCTGCCGACTGACAAATAACGTGGCCTCCTCAAAGCGCCTGAGAAAATGGCAGGTGTGACGCATGAGCTGCCACTGGCTGACATCGAGGTTACACAGGGGAGTACTCCTGTCCGCTTGGATCATCAAGAAATCATTTATGACCTTTCTCTGTTCATATAGTTGGTCCAAGATATGGAGGGTGAAAACGTGCGTATCAGCCTGTGTTGGGGGATGCCGTTCTGCCGCTGCAGCTCAAGGAGGGTGTGCTTTGTGGTGTACGAGTGGCTGAAGTGCATTTTAGGATGCCTTGCAGATGGGTGGAAGACTTCAGGAACCGCTTGACAACTAGATTGAACTTTTGTGCCATGCAGGGCACATGGCTCAGCAGTCCTTAACGCAGTGCCGACACCATGTTTTTTCCCATTGTCGGTCATCGTACAAAAAAGTACGATTTTGAGTTGTAGTGGAGAAAGCCAGGATTCGATTTCTTGATGAAGGACACGGAGCAGTTCCTCCCCTGTGTGACTCCGTTCGCCCACGTAATCGAGGTGCAGAACAGTGTGACACCGCCGTGCCCTGAACATGTGGTATGCTGGAAGGGAACTGTGACTTGTCCCTGCAGTGGAGGCTGAGGACATGGTGGAGGATGAGAAAGCAGAGGGGGACATTGTCGCAGGACCAATGGCATGACAACGTGGAGGCGGAAGTGGTGTGAACTGTCTAAGTTTCTGGTGTGGCTGTGCAGGAACAACATTCACCCAGTGGGCAATAAAGGACATGTATTGGCCCTGACCGTAGTTACAGCTCCACACGTCGGCGCTGCTGTGCACTTTGGCAGACACCGACAGGCTCAAGGACTGGCCCACCTTCTGTTCTACATGTGTGTGCAGGGCTGGTACTGCCTTTTTGGCCAAGAAATGACGGCTTGGGACTTTCCACCTCGGATCGGCACAAGCCATCAGTTCTCTGAAAGGTGCAGAGTCCACCAATTTGAAAGCTCCCTTCGGCTGAGGTGGTGGAGCCTTGACTGCCTGAAACCGGTTGCGTGCCACTGGGTGATGCAGCGGTTGCTGCGGCAGGCTGGACCACCACATCAGAGCCACGGTTGTCCGAGGCCACTTTATGGTGACGCTGCATATGGTGACGCAGGGCCTTGGTGACAACATTGGCACCCTGGCCATGCTTCCCCTACTGCCCACATATTCTACATATGCCATGTTCACCTCCTCTGGCGGCTTAACAAAAAACTGCCACACAGCCGAGAAGGTGATTTTACCCCCAACACTACGCACCGACTGGCTCCTGCGAAGAGGGTGGTCTACCCTGGGCATGTTTGGCTACCGACTTCCCACTGCTGCCACCCTGCTGACTCCCAATCACGCTTGCGACTTGCTGGCTTACGGGCAAGCTGCCACCCTCTTCTCCCGATGATAAAGCCCCTTTGTCACCCGGCTCCCAAGTGCAATCAGCTACATCATCAACGAGTACTATCTGCAGGTCACTGATGTCCTCCTCAACGTCTCTGGGTCAGGAGCCTCACCGTGCGAGTCAGGAGCCTGACCGTGCGCAACACCAGCTCCTAGGCCACTCTCCTCATCACTACTTGCCCGCCTAGTGGAGGAAGCAGCAAATGTCTCTTCCAGATCTTGGCTGGGCAATAGCTGCTGACTGTCCTCTAGTAGCTTGTCCTCTCTGAAAAGTAGAGCTGAGCCAAGGGAATATAATACTTCTCATGCAGAGGGAACTGAAAATAACAGAGGAAGGTTCAGGACAGGTGGGGTCATAGGGCCTGCTCCTGGGCCATGACAACTAAGCGTCGTGTCAGAGGAAACCACCGACTCCTGCCCAATGTCACTTGGGACGAAGTGGATGACCGAGTCAACCGTTCAAGAACCGCTGGGTTACTGGTCAAGACATGACCGCTAGATGACACCAGGAGCTAAGGCCTCTCGCTGCGACCCCTGCTGCCGCGCCCCCTTACTCTGCTGCGACCTCTGCCTGCGCCAGAAACATTTAGGCCACTCCCACTGCCCTGTGCAGGGCCTGGCACTTCTCTGTCTGACATACTGTTAGATCAAATAATCAAATGTTAGATCAAATATTTTTATTTCGCCACTAGTACACGGCAAACTGTGCTTTAGAATATATCACTGCGCCGCAGAACAGCAAATAGGCCCCAATTTTTTTCCACTTTTATACAACACAAAAGGCTTTTCAACAGATAAGTGCAACGATGAACGGCGAATATATTTTTATTTTGACACTAATACATGGCAAACTGTGCTTTAGAATATATCACTGCACCACAGAATGGCAATTAGGCCCTAATTTTTTTCCACTTTTACACAACACAAAAGGCTTTTCAACAGATAAGTGCAACGCTGAACGACAAATGTATTTTTATTTTGCCACTAATACACGGCAAACTGAGCTTTAGAATATATCACTGCATCACAGAACGGCAAATAGGCCCCAATTTTTTTCCACTTTTCCACAAAATAAAAGGCTTTTCAACAGACAAGTGCAACGATGAACGGCGAATATATATATTTTTTGCCACCAATACATGGCAAACAGCGCTTTAGAATATATCACTGCACCGCAGAACAGCAATTAGGCCCTAATTTATTTCTACTTTTACACAACACAAAAGGCTTTTCAACAGATAAGTGCAATGCTGAACGACGAATATATTTTTATTTCGCCACTAATACACGGCAAACTGGGCTTATCACTGTACCGCAGAAGGGCAATCAGGCCCTTATTGTTTCCACTTTTACACAACACAAAAGGCTTTTCAACAGATAAATGCAACGATGAACGGCGAATATATATATTTTTTGCCAGTAATACACAGTATGCTGGGCTTTAGAATATATCAGTGCACCGCAGAACGGTAATTAGGCCCTAATTCTTTTCCACTTTTACACAACACAAAAGGCTTTTCAACGGATAAGTGCAATGCAGAACAGCGAATATATTTTTATTTCGCCACTAATACACGGCAAACTGGGCTTTAGAATATATCACTGCACCGCACAAGGGCAAATATATTTTTCTTTTGCCACTAATACACGGCAAAAAGAGCTTTACAACATATAACTCAGGGGTGTGGAATTCCTATCGCCCGACGCCCGGGACATGCAGTTCCGGGCGCCGGGCAGGTAGTTTGGGCAGGTAGCTTAGCCCTGCGGGCAAGTAGCAGGGCTAGGGTGGCGCCGGATTCTCCTCTTATACACAGCCCGGCAGCACGTCCAGGCTGCTTACCGCTGTGTTAACATCGCTCCTGTGCAGGCCGGAAGTCATGATCAAAGGAGTGCGCCGCGGGACGGAAGTCAGCTCCCAGCAGAAGAGCGAGTCAGGCAGTCAGCGGCTGAACCAGTAGTGGGAGCTCCTGTCTCCTCACATGGTGGCAGCCAGTGTCCTAAAAGATAGCCCAGCAGGTAGTGTGTGGTGACTCCCCTGGGTGAGCTGCCGGGTCGCCCGGGGGAGGGGGGGGGTTGCTTTAACTGCCCCAGTATGGCATATACATTAAAAGGATTCACTGCCCCAGTATGCAATATAGTATATACTATACTGGGGCAGTGAATCACTTTAATGTACATGACATACTGGGGCAGTGAATCCCTTTAATGTAAATGCTATACTGCGGCAGTGAATCACTTTAATGTATATATTATACATTAAAGGGATTCACTGCCCAAGTATGGCGTGGCTGCCCCATACAGTAGAACGTTTCCTTGTGCCCCCGCCCCATACAGTAGAACGTCACCTTGTGGCCCCCACCCCCATACAGTAGAGCGTCTCCTTGTGGCCCCCGCCCCCATACAGTAGAACGTCTCCTTGTGGCCCCCGCCCCATACAGTAGAACGTCTCCTTGTGGCCCCCGCCCCATACAGTAGAACATTTTCTTGTGGCCCCCGCCCCATACAGTAGAACGTCTCCTTGTGGCCCCCGCCCCATACAGTAGAACGTCTCCTTGTGGCCCCCGCCCCATACAGTAGAAAGTCTCCTTGTGTCCCCCGCCCCCATACGGTAGAACGTCTCCTTGTGGCCCCTGCCCCCATACAGTAGAACATCTCCTTGTGGCCCCCGCCCCCATACAGTAGAAAGTCTCCTTGTGGCCCCCGCCCCATACAGTAGAAGTTCAGGACAAGTAGATTGTCATGAGGGACAAGTAGATTGAGTCTCCGCTTTAGTCCTTCGACAAGTAGTTTTTTTTTTAATTTCCACACCCCTGTAACTGCACCGCAGAAGGGCAAATAAGACGTACTGTAGAAATATTTCTATGTAATAAACCCTGTTACTGGCCGTGCTTTATCAAACAGCACTTGCATCCCAATAACAAGAGCGGTTTGCTAGAATGACAGAGCTGTATAATGGCAATTTGGGTCTGCAGTCAGTGCAACAAGATGTAATTGGATTGTTCCTATTACCCAGGCTATGACCTCCACTACTGAACCCTGTTCTGCTTCAATACTGTGGAATGATTCCTCTCTATCCTTTTGCTGAACTTCTATACAGCAAAATAAAGGTTTTAAAGTGTTTTCTACCACTGTCCCTAGCGCCTGCTGACAGCTCTTCCTGCACTTAGTACACTGGAAAATGGCTAAATCCAAGATTGCTGAGGCTATTTATAGGGCTGTGACATCAATAACAAGAACGGTTTGCTGGAATGACAGAGCTGTATAACAGCAATTTGGATCTGCAGTCAGTGCACCAAGGTGTAATAGGATTGTTCCTATTACCCAGTTTGTAACATCCCCTACTGAACCCTGTTCTACATAAATGCTGTGTAAAGATTCCTCCCCATTCTTTCCTTGCACTTATAAATTGTTTTGTCACCATAATCTAGTCTTTCCTATCACTATCCCTAGCACCTGCAGACGTCTCTCACTGCACTAAGTACACTGGTAAATGGCAGAATCCAAGATGGCTGAGGCTATTTATAGGGCTGTGACATCACAGGGCTGGCTGCTGACTGGCTGCATGCATGGCATTATGGGTGATCCCGCCTTCCCAGAGTTCCTTGCTCCATGTCCTCACACGTGCAGCAGCCATTTTAGGAAAAAATGTGATTCGTTACCACGAAGCATGAGGAAATTCGGCTTCGGTGCAAATCGAATTTTTCCTGAAATTTTGAACGAATTCCACTCTGTCAACTTCGATTCGCTCATCTCTAGCTCTCAGCATTAATTAATGCTGGGAGCATCAGGTAATTATGCACCTGACCAGGGGCCACAGACACCCTCAGGACGGTGATACAGTTGAATACTGCAGCGAGGTGGCAGTATTTTGTTCGGCACTGTGGTATTGCTGGTCCCACCTACTTTTGTTGTCCTTACCTACTTGTGTTACCCCAAATTCTGTCAATCTGGATTTGCCTACTAAATGAGGCCACTTTTAGGTTTTTGTTCAATCTGCCCCTGCTGGCAGCTCCTGCAAACAGCTGATGAGTGGGAGTGTCAGGTGTCACACCCCCATCGATCTGATACTGATGATGACCAATTCATCTATATCTATAACCTGGAAAACATCTTTAAGGTATTAAGTCAATCAAATCTGCAGCCCATTCACATCAGCAGATAAATATGCACTCATATAGATCACGGAAAAACAGTTCTGGGACAAAAGCTTGGTAACACTTTCCAAACAGCAGATTGTTTTCTACACTACATAAAATAAAAGGGGAACCAGAAAGTAAGTAGAAGGCAGCAGAAATGGTAATGAAGTTTAGGTTTTCATTTGCTGACTACATAAAGGGTAGCTCAGACGTGGAACTTCATTGTAGTCCTTCCATTTGTTTTTACTGCAAAAATGAGCAGGAAATATTCAGCAATTATTAATTCTGTGACGATATGAAAGAAAAAACTACTCTTCATTTAGAACAATTATGCAAAACAGATGCTAATGTACATCTGCAATTACCGGGACAAAGACAAGAAGATTTCCATTCAGATTTCACCCGAAAGAAAATAATTGATAACTTTATTCTGACGAAAAACGTAACAAAAGTCATGGAAAACAAAGCTCATTGCAGGAATACAGAATCTATTAAAATTATTTACCCCTCCCCAAATATTCTTCTCTTTCAATGTGAAACACTGAATCACAATGGATTTTATTAGTCATTTACTGATCAACATAAAAAAAACACTCATTAATGTCAAAGTGTCAAAAAGTCTCCGCAAAGTAATCTACGATACATTCATTGTCATTATTAAAAACAGAATGAAAGTATTCGCCCAATATTTGATAAGGGACGCTTCTGAAGCAATTATAGCCTTGTATCTGTATAGAGAGGATCATATTTGCAGATGAGCTCATTGCATTTTTCTACAATATTTTTACTGTTGAGTGCAAAACATCTTTCTATTCCAATTAATTCTTCTTAAAGGAACACTCTGGGGTTTATTTTTTTCCGCATCCGATCTGCATTTCTTTTTTGGACTGGATGAGGAACCAGTCATTTCTACGAGGCCAGAAAAAAATGCATACAGCACGGTAAGCACACGGATGTCTTCTGTGAGCTTTCCACACCTGTATGTTAGTTCCGCAATAGAGAGAATATGTCCTATTCTGCTATTCTTGGCCGCAAATGCAGGCCATGGACCCACTGAAGTCAACGGGTCAAAAAAACAAAAAACGGATTTGAGCTAAAGCTGAAGTGCAGCTATATGCTTCCTCCGGGAAACTCACGCTACTGGACCAATAACCAAGGAAGCAGGATAAAATGGGACGTGGCAGTGGCGGGACCAAGATAAGACAAGTCAATGTTCACTGATTCAGCAAAAAAATGTTTTAATTTGGAGATGTACAAGTAACGCGTTTCGGGTCCGAATAAACTTTTTGTTGCTGAATCAGGGACAATTGAATATCTTACCTTGGTTGCGCCGCTGCTGCATTCCGTTTTCTACTACTTCTTAGGACAGATAGATGAGACCAAAGTGGAGATGTTTGGCCATAATGCACAGTGCTATGTTTGCTGAAAACCAAACAGAATATCAGCACAAACACCTCATGCCAACTGTCAAGCACAGTGTTTGAGGAGTGGTGATTGGCCTTTGGCCATGTTTTGCAGCCACAGGACCGGGGCACCTTGCAGTCATTGAGTTGACTATGAACTCTTCTGTATACCAATTTATTCTAGAGTCAAGTGTAAGGCCATCTATCCAACAGCTAAAGCTTGAACAAAACTGGGTCATGCATCAGACATGCATCCAAGGCACACCAGCAAATATACAACAGAATGGCTGAAAAAGAAAAGAATTGGTTTCAGGGGATCAGCCTGCAATAAAGAAGTGATCAATACTTACCTAGAAAATGCAATACTGCGGCTCTGGTTGGGTCCTGTGTATACGGCTGCAGCAGTGACACGATGTTGACAACCCAAGACTACTGCAGCCAATGTCCTCTTCAGTGCACCAGTGAGGCCAATGATTGGCTGCAAAAGGGACACACGCTTTAATGGCTCCTTTACTTGGGAAGTCTCATTCCCAATAATTGGTTCTGCTTATCACCCGATGTCCAAGCAAACGCTTATTGATGCGGATCCCAAAATCACTGTCTCTGGGGAGCAGATCAACCAGTGTACAGTGCCCAAAAACAAAGATTTTCTACAGAGGAGATGATTGCTGGATGAATATATGCCCATGTGAAAGGATCCTCCTCTTACTTTCTACAGAACTACAGAACAAAAAATAAAACTAGTAAAAAAAAATAAAAAAAGCAGAGCCTTAAATAATTTAAATCAACTCTTCATAATACTCCTCATGGCTCCTTTGATAATACGTGACAGATACAATGTCGAAATTTTCCGAGCTGTCTCCAAAGTTCACATGATGCTGACAGATATTTGTCGTGCATTTCAAGTAACACCCAGCAGTTCTGTTTTCAATCAGCTCTCATTTTTTTCTTTGCTTTAACAAGGGAGGAGAGGTCAATTACACTTCATTATAAATTGACTTATCCTGTCTGCAGCAAAACCTCAGCCAGTCTGTAATGAGGTTATTATTGATCTCTGCCTTGTTAGTAGATTCTCTTATTGCACGCTGCCCTACAACACGGCATTAAAAGCATCTTTGTAGGAGCTGTAAATAGGATTATAAAGTGTTATATATAATCATATAAGATAGACCAGGGATGCCCAACCTCCGGCCTTCTAGCTGTTTCAAAACTACAACTCCCAGCATGCCCGGACAGCCCACAGCATGTGGAGGGCCCACAGGTTGAGCATCCCAGAGATAGACGAACGGACAGAGAGACCAATCAGTCATAAGACTGGGGCTACACTGCGTCAAGTCTCCAAAAAGTCACGCAACCAAAAACATTTATGTGATATGTCTGCAATGCGACTAGTGTAAAGGGGTTTTCCTCCAGAAAGGTCAACAGTATCTGACTGGTGGGGGTCCGACACCCGGGACCCCCAGCGATCAGCTATTTGTGAAGGCACTGGTACTCACAGTATCACTGCAGACTTCTCTCTGCTTTGCCTAGGCCAGTGGTGCCCAACCATTTTTCGTCTGTGGGCCGCACTAGACTTGGTATAAATTTCGCGGGCCAGAACCAGGTAGCTTTGCCAGAAAGAGATGCAAACACTGAGGGGCACGTGTGAGCATTACTACTGTGAAGAGGGCACATATCTGGCCATTATTACTGTGAGGTGGCATGTGATGTATACATGTTTATGATCTATGTAATGCAGTATGTGATGATCACACAATGCACTACATACATCGATACATTACACCCTGCGCTGTCACCTTCTTATGCAGGTCCATCTTGATGTCTAGGCTGTAGGCTTCAGCTCTTCCGCCGCCAGGCTTCCCAGGTTGCTTACGTAGCGCACCCGCCACTCTTTGCTTTAGCCACCCCCGGGAGCCAGCCCCTCCTCCTTCCATCTCCCACAGGCTTCTACCTACTGCACGGCGCTGTATTGCCCCAGTGCCCGCCCTATCTATTGGGTGCCGGTTTGCTTTGCTATTGGGTGCTTTGCTGCGGGTGCCATTCACAGCGCACCCCGCGCTGATAAAAAGCAGGGAGAAGTCTAAGGCCCCCGGTCACTGCGCGGGCTGCATGACACAGCTTCGCGGGCTGCATTTCGCACACGGGCCGTAGGTTGGGCATCACTGGCCTAGACCATGCAACGTCACGTTCATCGGTCACATGGTCTAGGCACAGCTCAGCTCTACTGAAGTAAATGGGGCTGAGCTGCAATATACGTTGCTGTACAATGCATGGCGCTGTGCTTGGTGAGCTGAGTGAAGGTGCTGGTGCCTCTTCAAACAGCTTATCGGAGGGGTCCGGAGAGTTAGACTCGCACCAATCAAATACAGATGTCCTATCCATAAGATAGGTCACTAGTTAAAAAATATTGGAAAAATCTCTTTAAAGCTATGATTTGACTGTAAGAAAGATGCAGGCAAGATGCAGTCACACACCACTAGCAATGTGGTCTATAAAGACAAAGTCGAGTGCGACTTGCCACTAAAAATCCAACATCCTAAGATTTTTGGGACAATAACGTTGCAGTAGGTCACATTGCAATTTTCATTTTGTGTGACACGTCTTCGTGTAGCCCTAAAATCACTGACAGGTGAATTGAATGGAAAATATTATTTGGTACCTGTAGGATATATTAGACAGCAAGTGCGCATTCAGTTTTTAAAGTTGATGAATTACAAGTAGGAAAAATTGCGCAAATAAGGATATGAGAGGCACTGACAAGTGGCACATTCTGATGGCTTTGACAACTGGGTCAGAACATCTCCAAAACGGAGAAAGGTGAACCGGAGATAGGGTGCTGGTCTGCCTAGGTTCATTGATGCATATGGGGAGTGAAAGCTAAACTATCTGGTCTGATCCAAAAAAGAACTACTGTAGCACAAACAAGCCTGGAAATTATAGGCCGGTAAGTTTAACATCTGTTGTTGGTAAACTGTTTGAAGGGTTTCTAAGAGATGCTATTTTGAAGTATCTCAATGAAAATAAGAAAATAACGCCATATCAGCATGGCTTCATGAGGGCTTACCGGCTTACCGGCCTATAATTTCGTTTGGTCATGCCAAACGAATTTAATCAGCTTCTATGAGGAGGTAAGTTCTAGACTTGACAGTGCCAAATCAATGGATGTCGTATATCTGGACTTCTCCAAAGCATTTGACACTGTACCTCATAAAAGGTTAGTATATAAAATGAGGATGCTTGGACTGGGAGAAAATGTCTGTATGTGGGTAAGTAACTGGCTGAGTGACAGACAACAGAGGGTGGTTATTAACGGTAGATACTCAGATTGGGTCACTGTAACTAGTGGGGTACCTCAGGGGTCGGTATTGGGCCCTATTCTCTTCAATATATTTATTAATGATCTTGTAGAAGGCCTGCACAGTAAATTATCTATTTTTGCAGATGACACTAAACTGTGTAAAGTAATTAACACTGAAGAGGACAGTTTTCTGCTACAGAGGGATCTGGATAGATTGGAGGCTTGGGCAGAAAAATGGCAGATGAGGTTTAACACTGACAAATGTAAAGTTATGCACATGGGAAGGAATAATGCAAGTCACCCGTACATACTAAATGGTAAAACACTCGGTAACACTGACATGGAAAAGGATCTAGGCATTTTAATAAACAGCAAACTAAACTGTAAAAACCAGTGTCAGGTCGCCAAGGCTAATAAGATAATGTGTTGCATCAAAAGGGGCATAGATGCCCGTGATGAGAACATAGTCTTACCTCTTTACAAATCACTAGTCAGACCACACATGGAGTACTGTGTACAGTTCTGGGCTCCTGTGAACAAGGCAGACATAGCAGAGCTGGAAAGGGTTCAGAGGAGGGCAACTAAAGCAATAACTGGAATGGGGCAACTACAGTACCCTGAAAGGTTATCAAAATGAGGGTTATTCACCTTAAAAAAAAGACGACTGAGGGGAGATCTAATATCTATATATAAATATATTAGGGGTCAGTACAGAGATCTCTCCCATCATCTATTTATCCCCAGGACTGTGACGAGGGGACATCCTCTGCATCTGGAGGAAAGAAGGTTTGTAGACAAACATAGAAAAGGATTCTTCACGATAAGAGAAGTGAGACTATGGAACTCTCTGCCTGAGGAGGAGGTGGTGATGGTGAGTACAATAAAGGAATTCAAGAGGGGACTGGATGTATTTCTGGAGTGTAATAATATTACAGGCTATAGCTACTAGAGAGGGGTCGTTGATCCAGGGAGTTGTTCTGATTGCCTGATTGGAGTCGGGAAGGAATTTTTTCCCCTTAAATGGGGAAAATTGGCTTCTGCCTCACAGGTTTTTTTTTTTTGCCTTCCTCTAGATCAACTTGTAGGAAGCAGGCCGGACTGGATGGACGAATGTCTTTTTTCGGTCTCATATACTATGTTACTATGTTACAAACTGCTGAAAAAGTTACTTCTGGTTATGATAGAAAGGGGTAAGATTATACCATGCATCACAACTTACTGTTTATGGGGCCCAATAGCCGCAGATTGGTCTGAGGGCCCGTGTTGCCCACCACCAAGAGTATCCATAATCAGGGGCGCACCTAGCCTTTTTGCTGCCTGAGGCAAAAACTGAAACGGCGCCCCCAATGCCAATTTCTTAACCTAACCCCTTTGCCACAATGAAAGCGCTCATTGCCCATGGCCCTTCCGCTACCCCCCTCTTGCCCCTACCTGGTGCTGCCTGAGGCAATTTCCTCACCTGGCCTCATTGGTGGTGCACCCCTGTCCATAATGGGCACATGAGTATCATAATTGGACAATGAAGTAATGGAAGAAGGTTTCCTGGTCTCATGAATCATATTTTGTTTTATATGATGTGAACCTGAACATGAGATAGCACCAGGAAGTGAGAAAGGCAGGCTGGCAGTAGCAGAGTCATGCTATGGGTGATGTTCCACCAGAAAACCTTGGGTCCTTGAATACATGTGGAAGTTATTTTGCCATGCGCCTTCAAACAATCTTAACATTGTTGCATATTAAATACATCCCTTTATGATAACACTATTCCCTTATGATACTGGTCCCTTTAGTAGGGTAATGCACTCTGCCAGACTGCAAAAAAAAGTTCAGGAATGGTTTGAGGAACATGAAAAAGAGTACCATGTGTCTCCCCTAAATTCCTCAGATCTTTATATGAACATCTTTGGAATGTGCTGAAAAAAGTTTGATCTCTGGAAAACCCACAATACTTAAAGAGTCACTCTACTTCCACACAATTTCATTTAATTTAATAGAGAATGGGGTAACTAACAAAATTTTAAATCACTTTATTAAAAATGGGTCTCACTTCCACCTGATTTGCAGTCCACTGCTTGTTGTCAGGCAAGATCTGTCCCTAATAACAGAGACTCAGAAGATGGTCCACAGGAAACAGGGGCGTGTGAGAGCAAGATGAGCTCCTGAACCTGATAAAAGTACTGCTTCTACACAGCTTTTGTATTCAGTTTCCTGCATGTCTGTGTGATTTCCCGCTCCATATTTGCTCTGGGACCTCTGGAAGTGAAAACAAACATAGTAGGAAGTAAGGGAAAGGATGTCACAGCAGTACAGTGCTTGTAGATTCCACAGAAGGGAGCAGGGCCGGTGCAAGGATTTTTGCCGCCCTAGGCAAAAGAAAAGTTTGCCGGGGCCCCCCCCCCCCCATGTGACATCACAATGCCCCACCCATATGATCTGCCATATTAAAGGGGTTCTGCAGTTTATTTAAACTGATCGGCAGGGGTCCGACACCCGGGACCCCCACCAATCAGCTGTTTGAGAAGGCAGCGGCGCTGGCAGTAGTGCCTCAGCCTTCTCGCAGTGATGTCACGATTAGTATCATTGGCCTGGATGGGGCTAAGCTTCATTCAAGTGAACAGAGCTTAACCCCGCCAAGGCCAGTGATACTAGTCGCGACGTCACTGCGCCTGCGGTAAACAGCAAGAAGGCCGAGGCTCTTCTGCCAGCGCCGCTGCCTTCTCAAATAGCTGCCTTCTCAAATAGCTGATCGGCGGGGGTCCCAGGTGTCAGGTGCCCGGCCGATCAGATGCTGATGATCTATCCTGAGGATAGATCATCAGTTGTAACAAACTGCAGAACCCCTTTAACTAACGCCAGTTCTCTCCCCCCCCCTTGTCATTCTCTCCCCCCTCTTGTTATTCTTTACATTTCCCCCACCTTGTCATTCTCTCCCCCTCTTGTCATTCTTCACTCCCCCCCCTTGTCATTCTCTCCCCCCTCTTGTCATTCTTCAGCCCCCCCCTTGTCATTCTTCACACTCCCCCTTGTCATTCCCTTTCCCCTCTTGTCATTCTCCCCCTTGTCATTCTCTCCCCCTCCTTTGTCATTCTCTTTCCCTCTTTTCACTCTCCCCCTCCCCTTGTCATTCTCTTTCCCCCTTTTCATTCTCTCCCCTCCCTTGTCATTCTCTTTCTCTCCCCCTCCGCTACCTCTAGTGTAGCGCGGCGGAGCTCTTTATGGTCCAGGGTTACAGGAGCTTTCGTTTCCTGTACCCGGGCGGACTGACAGGAAGCGCACACTGTGTGCGCTCTTGATGTCAGTCCAGCCGGGTACAGGAGACAGATGCTCCTGTACCCGCGGACCTTAAAGAGCTCGGCCACGCTACAATGGAGTGACAGGAGGGAGCGCTCAGCGCTTCCCTCCTGTCAGCTCCTCTCCTCTTGGTGCGCCCAGGCAGTGCGTCCTCATGGATGCGCCAGCCCGGGGAGTGCTGCAGCTGCCAGAGGCTCAATTCAGAGCGCTCGGGCGGTTGCAGCATGAGGCGGGGCCGGCGCTCCTAGCAGCGCCCCTTCCCAAGGGGCGCTCTACGCGGCGGCCTATTCCGCGTACAGGACGCGCCGGCCCTGGAAGGGAGACACCCCCTGCTTCTGAGTAAAATACATCTAGCTGTGCAGCTGAAATAGGGAATAATATGGCTGAAAAAGACATTAGGGAAGCCCCAAAAAGACCCGTTCCTTCACAGTTATGATTGTACAAAGAAGCACAGCACATTTAATAAAAACTCAGGCATGCATTAGGCTACTTTCACATCTGCACTTTGGTTTCCGGTTTTGAGATATGGCAGAGGATCTCAAAACCGGGCCAAAATGGATTAAACACATTAGGATGCATCCGTTCCGTTAGGATGCAGTTGTGTTAAATGAAAATATAACAAACTGGATTAGTCACTAAATATGATGTAAGTCAATGGGATCTGTTTTTTTTAGGATCTGAAAAAATTGATCCGGAACCATTGACTTACATTGTTTTTAGTGACGGATCCGGTTAGTTCTGTTTCGATGACCAGACACAAAACCACAGCTTGCAGCAGTTTTGTGTCTGGTTACAAAATGGAATGCTGCCAGAACAGAAACATACTGATGCATCCTGAACAAAGCATAACCTATTTACAATACATTGGCCCTAAACTGAACTGTTTGGGCCTGGCTTTGAGATCCTCTGCCGGAACTAAAAACTGGAATGCCAAAACGCTGATGTGAAAGACGCCTTAAAGAAATATTTAACTGTTAAAAAGTGAAGACATATTGCTAGGATATGCAATATGGTCTATGGGAGTCAATGGTCTAAGGTCTGGGAGTATTATCAAATGACATTATTTACAGTGCCAATATATACAGTATATACATGTCGGAATTGACTGAGTGGCAGCCTGGCCTGGTCTGAGAGAGCAATCTTGACTAGCCACAGGAGTTGGGAATGCAGGGAAGGAAGGTATTGCGAAGTTGCAGTTCAAAAATCTGCTGTGGGGCCCAGTCATTTCTAGTTGCTCCACTGGACTTGAATACATTTACACTAGAGTGTGGAATGACTGGAGGCAACATTTACACCAGACTGTGGACTGACCGGTAGTAGCATTTACACCAGACTGTGGACTGACCGGTGACAGCATTTACACCAGACTGTGGACCGACCGGTGGCAGCATTTACACCAGACTGTGGACCAACCGGTGGCAGCATTTACACCAGACTGTGGACCAACCGGTGGCAGCATTTACACCAGACTGTGGACTGACCAGTGGCAGCATTTACACCAGACTGTGGACTGACCAGTGGCAGCATTTACACTAGACTGTGGACCAGCCGGTAGCAACTGGCACTACACACTGGCGGCGGTGCTTACAGTAAAGATTAACACATTTTGCATAGTAAATGTTTCCCATTAGCCAGTTATTTAAAATACTCAATGTTTTTGGCTCACATCCATTTATTTGCCCAATTTAAGTCCAATGCTGGAACATTTTACACAGGGAGTGGAGGCAGTAATATATTTGTGTATTATACAGGGGTGGGGGCCCTGATCCGAAGTTTGCTCTGGGGACCGAAGGACTCTAATTACACCACTGTGTATCACACTGAACTTTTCAGTCTCTTAAACAAACACAATGAACTCTTAAATAGTTTACTATTCAAACAAATGTCTCTGCACTTCTAACACTCTCACTGCTGACCTCATGTCAGTCATACCGGAATACAATAAAAGAGTCAACATGGGCTTTCAAATATTAACCTCATATCCATTCGAGTGCCAACTTTTTACGGGAGAATTGTATTTTTACATTTCAGTTTCAAAAATGGCCATGAAAAGACAGATGGAACAACCATTGTACGTAAGACAAATGTAAGTAAAATTCTAATGATGACTTTACGGATTCCATAAAATATTTGGGAACTGAAGTAATTCTCTAGAATAAAAAAATTAAAAATCACAGAATGAAGCGGCCTAAATGGGAGGAAGTGCTCAAAACTCCAAACACTATAGCGTGTTTATACCCTAGGGAGCAATGCCTCCGCATGTGATCTGCTGCCAACGGCAATCCCCAGCAAAAATGCATATAATGGAGGATGTCGGCAGTGGACCACGTGCACCACAAAAACATCCTACACAAGATGGAATAAAGTGTGGATGAGAATATAAAAATCCATAAATCACTGCAAAAGGTGCACCACAATAATATGCAACTGACAATACTGGCCAAACCCTCAAGCTGATGTTAAAAACTGAGACTTTAGCCAATATATTCCAGTCAGGAACATATTGGAGCCCAAGGCACCCCGTCAAGGTATCTCAGTGTGGCATGGGTCCTACCGCTAACCCACCTATAGTGTGTGAACACAGTCTGGAATATATTAGCTAAAGTCTCAGTTTTTAACATCAGCGTTAGGGTTTGGCCAGTATTGTCAGTTGCATATTATTGTGGTGCACCTTTTGCAGTGATTTATGAATTCTCTAAAACACTGTCAGTGATCACTCGCTCCTATAGGTGTGAAAATCTAGAACGGTAAACATGGGAATGCAAACCTGTCCACTGCATTGAGTTCTCATTAGTACATCATAAATTGTTCTAGGAGTACAGGCCTATTCTATAGCCTGCAACCCAACCACAGACCTTAGTCTACCATTAATGATGGTTCATAGCTTGCTAATGGAAACAGCACATATCCAGGGAGTCTGTGATCTCCCTAGTTGGCCTGCTCTGTTTTCAGAAGCCTCCATCGGCTACTGGAAGGTTTCTATTAAGAATAATGATGTCATTACTTAATATTTTATGTACAGAACCTCAATATGGCCATAGTCGAATAGAATTTTCACACAGGGAGGAAGATGACATTAGCAAGCTTGACTTAAAGGGGTTTTCTTGTTATAATGATTTTCAAGCAAGTGCCCACAGTGACTTCCTATAGGCACTGCATCTAAACTGTAGTCACAGCTCTGGCCTTATTGATGGAGCTAAAAACAGTCAAGGAACACAAATCTGAAGAAAATAAATAACAGGTAACCACCCCGTTTGGGCAATGAATTACACATTATTTTTGATTTCCTAACTGGATTGTAGCTTTAGCATTATTTACATTATTAAATATCAAAGGGGTTGGCCCATCTAAGACATTGATGGCACATCGTTAGGATATGCCATCAACTTTAGACACGTGTGGTTCCCACCTCTGAGATCTACTCCTATCTCCAAAGTGGCGGGCCCTGAAGTGAAAAGGGATGAGCCGTGTATGCATGGCCACCGTCCATTCACCGCTATGGAAGTCCCGAAAATAGCACAGTGCCGGCTCAGTTGTTTCCCATAGCCCCATAGCAGTGAATGGAGCGGTAGCCTAGCGTGTGCTCTCCATTCACCTCTATGGGACTTTAGAAGACAGCCGAGTGCTTGGGCTCTCTTTCACTTATGGAACCCTGTTCTATAGATAGGAACGGGTCCCAGAGGTTGAACCCACGCCTATCTGGCATTGATGGCATATCCTAGTGATATGCCATCAATGTCTGATATGGGAATACTTCTTTAATTCAGGGGCGTAACTACCATAGTGGCAGACCATGCGGCTGCTAAGGGGCCAAGGGCAAGAGGGGGGTCCAACTGGGATCATCCCGTCTTCTACTTCTACTGGGGGTGAAAACTTGATCAGGACTCTACCCTCTCTATGTACGCCACTGCATTAATTTAATGTGAAAGACTCTATACAGTCACATCCAGGATAATATGTGTGTCCCAATAGAAATGATCACACAGACAGGCAAGAATAAAGCTTCTGCAGAGCCTAGCACTCAGTTCTGTTCACACTTGCATCACTGTCCATTAGGTAGGAGTCAGATCTTCATTGTAACACAGTGACTCATCCTATTTTCTCATTAGATGATCTGCAGTCAGAGCCTTTTCTATGCCGTATAGGTAAACACTGGATTATGTCTTTCCCACCCCGCCACTTACCGATAACTCATCTACGATAAAAATCAAAAGATCTCCATATGAACAAATGTTGTAAATCCTGTTACCCATTACAATACCAAGTAATATTACAGTGGAACCCATCTAGTAGTGGCTTTATTATCTTGTGTATGACTCAATAACGGTCGGACCGCAAACCATCCTGTCCAACTCTGAAAAGACCTACATACAAGAAGGCCCGACAAGTGGAAAACTATGGTCCAAAAATGACTGCTGAGTTTTAGGGACAGCAATGGCAATATCCTTCTGTATAATACAGTAAGCTGGAATCTACAAGACTGTACCTAGTAAAGAGGACCTCCGATGAAAGCTGGATATACTTACAGTTCTGTAATTATTTATTGGAGTCAAGTAGACATTTATTTAAGCCCATCAGCTGAATATGTTTAAAGGGGTATTCCCGTATTATAAAGTGATGTCATACCACCATACTTGCTAACTTTCTGGAAGGCATATTGGGCTTCATGGAATTTCTTTTGGGCCTGGATACGCCCTTTTCAAAGGCCAAGCTCCGTTTCCAGCATAGGCCACACCTATTTTGTGATACATCATGCCACCTCAGAGCACATATGGGCACTGGTGATAAGACTGACAATGCAGCATCTCAGCACTGTGAGGGAGATTTGGCAGCCTTTCCAGGAATCCAGAAGGTCTCCCCATTTCCAGGAGACTCATGAATATTCCAGAACATTTGGAAAGATATGCCATAAATGCAGGATCAGTGGGGATCCCATCTCTAGTACTCCCACCAATCCTGAAAATAAAAAGGTGGCATCCCCTTTTAATTTCTCCTTGCACAGAAGCACTCTTGGCTACCAGGGAACTGCAGCATGGGACCCATTCACTTGAATGAAGCTAAGCTGCAATTCCCTACACAGAGGATGGCTGGGCACCATATTGCAGTAAAAAAACTATGAGGGGATTGCAGAGGTAAAGTAGCATTGCTGACCTTTCACTGTCAGGATCGGTGGTGAAAAACTTCCTTATGCGGTACAGTAAGACCCCATGCACTTTAATAGGGTTTACTATTATGGCTTTTACATATGGCCGCGTGGAGGATGAAAAATCAGTTTTTACGTAAAAATACATGATTATGACAAAAATACTTACACAGTCATATGCTGTTAAAATCCTTTTCATGACCTCTGGGACGGTGCCTTGTAGCTCCATGGTGGGATACTGATCAGTAAGATTCATGACAACAACTGGAGTGTTCTCCGGTCCAGCTAGGCGAGTAGACAGAGCCATGATGCACTGCATGAGGTTAGCTACAGGAGAAAGTCCACACAGCTCTTTAAAGGAAACAACGGCATTCTGCATATATAAAAAGAAAAAAAAGACAAAGATTAGTGTATAGTACATATCTACTGCCTCTATAATCTACATATGCCAACATTCAAATTATCCATAGGTTTCAAGAGACAAAAAAAATTGCCGGCCTATTATAAATCTTCCAGATACCCTGGAAGCTCAAGTCGGGTACTGCCTATTTGCTCACATTCATAATATAACATTCACCTGGAGGAGAAGTAGCAGCTTAGCAATGAAAAGTCAATAAACTGACAAGCTAGCATGTCCAAGGGGATTAATTTGATATCCTAAATTAGATTGTAGACTCAATAGCCATTTAATGCAGTAGTGTCCAAACACAAACTGCTCTATTTCCCAGAACATGACTGCCTCTAGGACATGTAAAACGAAATGTTTAACTAATTGGCAATAGAGCTGCTCTTAGAGAAATGGAGCAGAAGTCAATTAGTTAGAAAGGTTGAAAGGAGAAAGCATTAAAAGTACATGAGACCTCAGCCCAAAATAAACAAACTTTGAAGGACGATTTAGTTCTGGAATGCGGAAAGGGTCATGGATAGGAAGTCATTGGTGGTAACAATGTGGGTGGCAAGCAACCAACAAAGTAGGACCTTTCTTTATTATACAGTATTAAAAGAAAAAACTATCGTCAAACTGGTTGTCGTGGGAGACCTGAATATTTTTTATGGATTCGGATAATCAGATCCAAAGATGCCCATAAATAATAAATGTGGCCTGTAGAGAAAGAGCAGCAATCTATAAGCATATCGAGCGTCCACTGAATGGCTACTCCACTGTGAAGACCAGTGCTTCTCACAGCAGGTCTCACTGGTGAGGAACCCACCAGTTGTTGGTGAGGTGCATCTGGGGGGCAGTTTTGACAACAGTGATCATATGCTGAAAAAGCTTTCTGTGGCTTCAGAAAGCTAATATAACATTATATAACTATATGACTTCATTTTTGGCTCAGGAGACAAATGAAGACTTGTTTTACTGTTTGGCAAGAACATTGACAATTGGTGAGGACCAAGCATTAATGTGTTCTGGTTGTCGGAGCCCCCAAATAAAAAGATTAAGAAGCCCTGATGCAAAACATTCTTACGAGACATTCTTTTAGTACTTCAAGTAGTATTTCTACAATAAAAAAGTAAAAAAATAATCTATAAACATATTAATAAAATAAGCTTATGGAGAAATATGCCTGATGGATTCTAGTATTCTGGGAAAAACCAGGTTGTACAGAAGAGTAAGCACATATTTACAGTAATGTGCACAAGTTCTAGGCAGATCGGGAGAAATGCTGCAAAGTAAGAGTGCTTAATAGTTTAAATTTAAATGTATTCTGCAGCAGAACAACAACCCCAAACATACAGCAAATGTCATTAAGAACTATATTTAGCGTAAAGAAGAACAAGGAGTCCTGGAAGTGATGATGGCCCCACAGAGCCCTGATCTCCACATGATCCAGTCAGTCTGGGATTACACGAAGAAACCGAAGTATTTGAGCAAACCGACATTCACAAAAGATATGTGCTTAGTTCTCCAAGATGCTTGGAACAACCTCATTGCAGGGTTCCTTCAAATACTGTGTGCGAGTGCAACTAGAAGAATTGATGCCATTTTGATGGCAAAGGGTGGTTACAGCAAATATTGATTGGATTTAGATTCTCTTTCGTTCTTTCCTTTTACATTTTGATAATTAGTAAAAATAAACTATTAACACTTCTATTTTCAAAAGCATTCTTACACTATTTTTCCCTACACCTGCCTAAACCTTTTGTACAGTACTATGTATACTGCATTCATGGATCATCAGGATGAGACACAGTTAGTAGATATGACCATTGGAGATGGTGTACCTAAAGGCTTCAACCTTTTCAAAGAATTCTGCATTTAACTGACTTATAATAACCTTTTGATGGAGATGCATAACATTATCCTGGCTCAGATGCTGATGAAAAAAAATATAGGTAAATTCTTAATGAGCAGAGGTCACCTAATAACCTGTTCCTCCTACTTTTGAGCATTTACTGACTGGCACATATGGAGGTTGCTACCCTTCTCACTTAAATTTTTTTATTTTTAAAGAACTCCCGCAAAAAATGTTATTCTCTGACCTGCTAGAAAGGTACACGATGTAATCTGTAGTGAATGTAATCTTCTCGCCAGTGACTGCATTAGTGATTTATAACCTACCTTCTGATCCTCATCTGTGTCACATGACCAACTCTTTGATCTCCAGCTGACAACAGGGCAGGAAGTCAGTTACATCTCTATTCATATGACTGACATTGAGGGTACCATAAAAATACATAGAGAAACTGACTTCCTGTCCACAAATAAGATGCTGCATTATTTGGAAAGTCTAATTGTTGGTCACATGACACAGCTGAGAAGCAGAAGGGAGGGGATAGCTCACAAACGCAGACACCGATAGGAAGATTACATTCACTACAGATGATATCATGTACCTTTCTAGCAGGTCAGAAAATATATATATTATTTTTTTGCGCGAGTTCTTCTTTAACTATAACATATAACCAATATATTTACAATAAGGAGTTGGCCATTTTAGTCCTTGAGTATAAGTCATCTACAGTACAGCCTTACTAACATATACTAATAAGGTAAGGAATTTGGATATAACTAGCCATAAAGAATTCCTACTTGACACGGTCCTTACCAGCAGTGTATGGTTGACAGAACAGAAAAAAAAAAAAAAGTTGTTAATGTCACTCCTCTGTAATATATGGAGTGGATGGGTGGGGGCTTCTCCTGCTCTGCATTTAACATGAGTGCATGGTTTTTAGCAAGGCTTAATTATACATTTGGACGCTTATTAAAAGTCATCTGTTATCAAAATATTATGTTTTACAAAATATGTTTTGGTATTTATTAGGGTGACTGGGTTGTGTGTGAAATCTAAGTATCTAGCAGAGGCTTTGTGTGGATATACACTATGCTCATGCTTGAGAGCCATAGGATTATTGCAAATTTAAGAATGGTAGAGAGTGGCCAAAAGTACATGCAAAAACCTTCTGGTCTACAGAAATAATATGAATATCAAATAATATAGTGCATAGTGCTAATCACAGCGATATTCCCGCTTTTTAGACATTTAGGATATGTCCAAAGTACATGCTGTACATGTCTGACAGATGTAGACCCTTTTTGAGGGACCTGAACCTATCTCAAGAATAGGGCTTCTAACCTGGTGAGGCATTCACTTGCCAAAGAATGAAGGTGGAATTTCATTTTCAGGTTTTCTACGTTCACTTTTAAGAAGGTCATCCAAGTATAGTAACATCAATAGGATTTCATGGAGTTCACAGCCACATCTGCATGAATACTGAACTTGAATAAGGTGGCCAGTGGCGACCTCACCAGACATGGAGTAGTCAGGGGACTCCTGTTATGGAGATGTAGGTCCCAGACATGAGACCCAGAACTATCAGACATTTATATACACAAAGTGGTGCCTCAGGAATAATCAGATGTTAATACATGACTAAACAGCTCCAACTTTTTGTTGACACTTGATTGTCTTGGCATGTCACCTCACATGTACTGCTAAACAATGGTGAACATGACTGGCCATCTCTAAACTTACCCACAAGATCGACCCCTAAGACCTGGGCAAAATTAAAGGGTCATCGAGCTTTCACAAAACTTTCGATAGGTCCTAGCGACTTATCAAAGGTTTTGATCAGTGGGGGTCTGAGCGCTAAGATCCCCACCGATTGCTAGAAGGAGGAGAGAGAAGTGCTCACATAGCACACTCTCTCTTTGCTGCAGGAGAGGAATCAGGATGGACTCAATAGGAAGATAATTGGCCCATCTCACTACCGTCTCCTGCAGTAAGGAGAGAGTGAGCTATGTGAGCACTTCTCTCTCCTCCTTCTAGCAATAGGTGGGGTCTCAGTGATCAAAAACCTTTGCCATGTCACTTTGACATATCAAATGCTTTTTGAAAGCTAAGTGACCCATTAAGAACATTAAACAAAACTATAACACAATGTTATACCAGAATAGGCAAATAATACAATGTAACTTCTTAAGTAATGTTCTATAAGCTATCACTGATTCTGAACACACACTGAACACACAGTACTGAACCATTTTAGTACTTTAAGCAGTCAATCATATTTAAGAAAAAGCAGCAAATAATTAAGGCTCAGAACAGTCTGAACACAGTGACATAGTTCTGAAGGAGAACACAAGGAGAATTGAGCTGAATGCATTTCAAAACTGTAGCTAAGGGCATGTTCACATCTGCGTTGGGGGCTCTGTTCGGGGCTTCCATCACAGATTTTATCAAAAATAGCGGAGAGAAAAGTCCTGCACCTTTCTGTCTGCTAAAAAAAAACAAAAAAAAAAACAAAAAAAAACATTCTCCCAAACGGAAACCGAATGGGATCTGTTTGGCTCAAGTCCTGTCAGTTATGTGCCGAACAATGGAGCAGAACAACAGAAATAAAGAATGCTGATGTGAAAGAGCCCTAACCAGTACATAGTATTACAATTTGGACACTCTTGCTAACCTTTAATATGTTTTTTAGGATACGTGACCGTCTATATGATCACAGAATTGGTCACAAGCACAGTAATAGAAAGTTAACAGGTAACATATTCAATGTTGGTAAAGGGCGAGACAGTACATGATCACCTTATCACATCTCTCAATACAATTATACTGACGAGATCTCCTGGTCGTCATTCGTTTTTCAATACAAGAACCATAAAAATGCTCTCTACCAATATAGAAAGAATTATCCATGAGAAGAAACTGACTATCCATTTGATGTATAAGAAGGGGTTAAATGTGTGATGAAAAACAGTGGACAAAAGGCAGGGACTGCAAGAATATAAAAGAAGACCCCAAAAAAAGCAAAACCCCCACACATAAAAATAATAAACACATCTTGCACGATATGACAGATATGGGGATGTACATGGCCATAATTAAAACACTAACAGCACTCTAAAGGCACTAAATGCAATATCTATACATAAACTAATACCACGTTTGAAATTATAAATGTGAGGTTCTGAACAAATATATTTTGCTAAAAAAATATCTGTGCCCACCCACCACGGCAAGGTGACCTCCATCCAGGCAGGAACCAATATTTTTTTTAGCAAAAATGAAATTTTTTTTTATGTGTTTACAGTACATACTTGAAAGTGTGGCAATCTCCAAGTACGCATGCACTCCTATCATCCCATTCATTTCACAAGTGCTTTTAATTAGTTCAATGCAAATAGCTGAGTTTACTCTTCCTCTCAATGGATGCTGGATGGCACACAGGTAATAACTGTAACAACACAGTTTATGTTTGGGGTCTGCTCTCCTGAATTTAGATGCCCACTGGCATAGGGATAGGTATTAAACAGAGTAGGTTCAGTATGGATTGAGGTCAGCTTGCCGTGGTGGGTGGGCACAGATTTTTTTTAATTAAAATATATTTTCTAACAACCTCATATTTATCCTTTTAAATGTGGAATTCATTTATATATAGATTTTGCATTTAGTGCCTTGAGAGTGCTGGTCCAGTTAGACCCCCACTGCTTCCAGTGCCTCTTCTACCTCCCTTGGATCTTTGGTTATCTGGCTGCAGCAGTGATGTGTCCATATACACGAGTCTGATACAGTCACATGTGTATATGCGCACATCATCACTGCATCTAATTAAACAAACACCAGAGGAAGGAAAACTTGAGACGGCTCCGGAAGCAACGAGGATCCAACAGGTGAGAATTGGTTCTCATGTCTTGTTACTGCATTTATTGCTTTTGCCTGCATTTTTCCCTAACTCAGGAAACTCCTCATGTTCAATGGAGGCCTATTTTTCTGGACAATTGACAGCAGTGAATTTACCCCTAATGTGTCTCGCTGTTATATTAGTAAAAGGAATCAACTAATTAGAGGGATTGGATCAAAACCCTATAGTATACTGTATATCCTATTGTCCCTACACTTTACCCTTAAACATAAAACAAATCTCAAGTCACCAGACATTTTTGTGTTTTGTGAGCTCTTTAGATTTTTCTCACGTGCCTCCCATTCAAGGCACAACCCACTGTCCTGACGAACAACCTTGGTCAACTCAACGACATCTGTATGGTTTGGGCATTAAAGGGAACCTGTCACTGGGATTTTGGGTATAGAGCTGAGGACATAGGCTGCTATACAGCCGCTAGCACATCCACAATATCCAGTCCCCATAGCTCTGAGTGCTTTTATTGTGTAAAAAAACTGATTTGATACATATGCAAATTACCTGAGATGAGTCCTGTACGTGACTCATCTCAGGAACAGGACTCATCTCAGGTTAATTTGCATAAGTATCAAATCAGTTTTTTTACACAATAAAAACACACAGAGCTATGGGGACTGGATATTGCAGATGTGCTAGCGGCCATCTAGTAACCCATGTCCTCAGCTCTATACCCAAAATCTGGGTGACAGGTTCCCTTTAAGATGGCCTGCACTGACTAAAGCGAATGATAAAGAAATTATCCTGATCAATTATCAGATAAATCAAGAATGAAGTGACAAAATTACTGCTTGAGTGTCATCTACCCCACGTGAAATGGTTACCCTTATTACCCTAATGTGAAAATTACAGATATATCACATTCACAATAATGTTCCTCAATCTCTGAAATCCTTGAAGCTATTTAAGTGCAGCAAGGCATGTGCACCGAGTCAGATGGTCTTCTGCATGTCAAAGAAAAATAATGACTCTCTATTTCAAACAAAGAAAAACTTCAAACCTGTGAATTAAAACAGGATCTTTAAATATTTATTTAAACCACATGTTAGCATAGTGGGACTTTATGACCAGAAATATATTCTAGCCACTCGCATTAGAACTGCCGCAGTAAGTATTAAGAAGATTCAGTCACGGAAGGCAGATTGTCCATTATAGGAATGTCTGCCTGCACGTAAACTGAAACGTTTAGGTTGTGACCACATTACAGGCACCACTCTCGCGTTGTGCCCTCACCATTGCTTGACATTGTTTATTCAAATGAATCATTCCAACCAGAAGTTCCTAGACCCTGGCAAAAAAAACTAATGGCCCCTCCAACATTCAGTACTCTTATGTTGCCCCCTCAAGTACAAAGACCAGGAAGAACTTTTCATACAATGCAGCTGTAGGCCCCACCTAGGCAGATTTTGCTGAGGAAAGCCAGGCCAGACAGACATTTACCCTTTACAGGTTATCATTCTGATGAATATACACCAGTGTAAGAGAACAACGTCATATGCTGAAGGGAACCCCTTTATTTTTATTTTTAATTCTTAAAGGGAATCTGTCACCTGCTGTAATCATTTTAGGCTGTCACCTTTTCCATGTTCAATAAAGTACCCTATTTCCAGCTCTGGTCTTCTTTATTCATTTTGAGTTTTCATTTTGATAAAAAAGCGATTCTTCTGTTATGCAAATGAGAGTCCAAGGTGCCCAGAGGAGCATTTTTTTTCAGCTCTGGTGCCCGGTAACGCCCCCCTGCAGTGCCCAGCCCTCCTTAATTTGAAGCCCAAGCACGCCTCCAGATCCTGAAATCGCCTCCCACGGCAGAGGCTAACGGCGTCGCCCTATTCGCTACCTCATATTTGACCTTCTACATACTCCCCGTTCGTGTTCCCGCCGACTGCCTGCGCGATCTTAATGCTCCTGAGGGCAACAGCCTCAAAAGTGTCACTGGTCATGCACTGAGCCCAGTGAAGTAATCGGAGCGCTGTTGCCTTAGTGAGCATTAAGATCGTGCAGGCGCAGGCAGCCGGCGGGAATACTAACAGTGAGTATGTAGAAGGTCAAATATGAGTTAGCGAAGAGGGTGGCGCCGTTAGTCTCTGCCGTGGGAGGCGATTTCAGGATCTGGAGGCGTGCCTGGGCTTCAAATTAAGGCGGGGTGGGCAATGCAGGGGGCGCTACTGGGCACCAGAGCTGAAAAAAACGCCCCTCTGGCCTCCTTGGACCCTCATTCGCATAACAGAAAAATTGCTTTTTTTATCAAAATGAAAACTCAAAATGAATAAAGAAGACCAGAGCTGGAAATAAGGTACTTTATTTAACATGGAAAAGGTGACAGCCTAAAATGATTACAGCAGGTGACAGATTCCCTTTAAAGGGGTTGTCCACGTTTGCTGTCCTTTTTTCAGACTCCTTCCGGCATGGCTAGATCCACAATAGTGAGCATACTTACCTTATCCCTGCCATTGGGTTCCAGCTCCATTCTTCCTCGTCATCCTCCACTGGTCCCGGCTGTACCCGTGTCAACATCCTGTTTGATGCGGGTCATGTGACTGCTGCAGCCAATGAAAGGGCATGGTGGTCAAGTCATGTGACACATGGGTGACATGTGACTGCCACTGGCAGTCACAGCTGTGGCTGTCACATGACCCACATCAAACAGGATGTTAATGCAGTTCCAGCTAGTGGAGCTGGAACTCAGTGGCGGAGATTAGGTAAGTATGCTGGCCACCGTGGGTCGGCCATGGTGTGGGGAATTCTGAAAAAAAAGACTTCAAAAGGTGGACAACCCCTTTAGGGTACTTTCACACTTGCAGCATGGCTATCTGTTCAAACGCCGGATCCGCCAGTACCTGTGTGCTGCCAGGCTGCCACTCTTTCTCCATTGACTATAATGGGGCGGAGCTACGGCACAGCACGGCCGGAGATCGCCGGACTAAAAGTACTGCAGGTCCGACTTTTTAGTCCGGTGATCACTGGCGTGCACTGCCGTGCTGTGCCAAAGCTCCGCCCCCCGCCCTATTATAGTCAATGGGGACGGAACGGCAGCATGGCAGCACACAGGTACTTGCAGCATGGCGGATCCTGCGGGCTGTTAGCCTGCCGGAACAGCCTGCCAGATAGACATGCCGCAAGTGTAAAAGTACCCTTAAGGTGTAAGGCAGAAATGTAATCACAGAATCAATCACTGAGACTCTATTCAAAAATATACTAATACAGAGCAATATCAAACAGGCAAAGATGGAGTAAGAAACCATTGGTTACCGACACTTACCGTATGTGCTCCCCAACATTTTTAGTTTTCTAATAAAACAATCAGCCACACTGACCTCCTCATAGGAACCCCCTCTCTGACAGCTATCATCATGAGACAGTTCCTTTAAAGAGTTTATTAGAAGATTCATGGTACAAGATTGCAGCTGCTCAGTGCAAGAAAAACTTAACATTGAAGATGGAGGAGGGCTGAGATTCACAAAAATACATTTATATATGAATATATTTTCTTCCCTCGAGGCAAATTAAATTCTAGCCTTTAATAGTTTTCTTACCTGCATGTTTTCCCGTAGGTCTGTGGCATCTCTTATAGGCTGAATGGCGTTTTTGAAGACTTCATCAATGGACTTTATCAGTAATGTCCTCATTGATGCATAATCCCTTGATTTCTTAGCTTTCCTAACGGACAGACCACGTTTGTGAGGCTTTCCTCCACCCCTGCGATTTGTAATAGCTACATGGACAAAAAGAGAGGCATGAGCCAAAACATCTCCAGTTAAAGATTGTAGAGGAACATGTCTGTAGCCAGGCTGTAGACACTCAAATGGGATAGTATACTGCCCAATAAACTCATCTCCAATATAGTCATCATCGAGCACCACAAAGCGAACCATTGTGAGTTCTGGAAGATTAATCTGAAATTCAAAACTTTCATCAAATATTGGATTGTCTCCATTCTGATGCACTGTTTTTGTCCTCTGCTCAGCGCAGTCAGCAGGTATTCCATGGATTTCAACATAGACATAAGGATCCACAACATCTCCTTTAGCTCCTGACCCTTTAGGTTTGGGAAAATTCTGCCCACTTATGATTTTTATATGAAGAAGCTGAGGGGAAACTCCAGGTACAGAATCTTTTGTGTTTGCGCTAAAAAAAGAGATTTGCTCACGCATGATAGCAGGTCGAAGAACAAATCCACAGTTTCCATTCTGTCGAAACCAGCCAATGTTAAGATCCATCATTAGACCTGGAGTCTGAAAATTCATGGCAACTATTTGACACCCACATTTCCAATAATCTTGAGGGTTCATGTTGCTGGAGTCTATTCTCATTGGGCTTGGGAATATGCGAGACAGAAACTTTTTGTTATAGTTGACAAAATCACCGGGACTTTCATTTGCATATTTGCCAGCTGCCACTTCATTGAAGGAGCAGACTTCCCAATACTTCTGGCTCTGAAAAGATGTCTGGAAATCAGTGAACTGAACAGACTTACAAAGGCTTACAAGGTCAGACAGCTCTTTGCAAAGCTGTATTCGCTTCACAGGGACAATATGTTGCTGCTCTTCTCCTTTTTCCACCCGCTGAGACATCTCTATACCTTCATCTTCGTCTGTAACATCACCTTCAAAACCTGAACACTCAGGGGGTAGTTTTTTACCCTTTATTAATATTTTGCCGATTAAAGCCTCGGGAGATGGAAGATAGGCCTCTTCTGCATTTGGAGGACTGGTATAAAGTTTGTCTCCTAAGATTTTGTTCATGTGTTGAACCATGACTTTCTGCTGCCTGACAGAACAATGGTTTTCTAGGCAAAGAACCAATGGGAACTCTGAGGCATGGAAGGCATATTTGTTAATGATGTCAATGACACTACGGAAGACAATCTGTGTTGTCATTGTGTGGCCAGTGAAAATCACAGGTTCATTATCTGGTCCATCCCAGACATCCAGTTCAACACTTCTGCAACCCATTTTGAGAGCACGAATATACCCAGTAATATCTGAGGGACCCCTAAACTGATCTTCTATTAAATATGTATTATGGGATGAATTTATATAGTAGTGGGATAAAGGTTGGGTCATATCTTGGCAAACTTTTTTGTGTTCTGGATCAAAAATACTACAATCTGGAGACATAAGATAATTTGTAAAGCCATCCAAAGACAGGCAACCTTTTTCCTGGCCTTTGGATGGTTCATACTTCTTGATAATATCAAGGCTGATTTCCTCTGTTACATGTGCCACACCCTGCTCTGCTTCTAAGAACATCATGAGGTCTTTTGTGTCCAAATATTCCTTATTGCTTGAGAATTGCACTAGCAAAAAGTATATCTCTGGTCTAGTGCATAGTTCATGGAAAACTTCAATAAACTCATCTTGGGTAACATCGTTGTGACATTTTTCTTTAGCTTTCTGCAATTCTTTGAATTTTAATTCAATTTTGCTGTTCTTAAGACCTGGATTTAACTTTTTTATAAATTGTACTGCTTTACAAAGAGGTACCTGTCCTGCATTCTCCTCATCTACTTCCATGAACATCTGAGCCAGCCACGACATCCGCATGTTATCCTGGAAACTTTCAATCATGTCAAGAGTATGTTTCCCATATGAAATTAAATACCGTAAACCTGTTACCCAAATATTGGCAATATCGGCAGAGTTTGCAACAAGATCTAAGGATTCATAATTATCTCCATATATTATAGAAAAAGCACAGTCTTCGGATATCTGGTCATAAATTCCATTGCTACGAAAAATTTCTGTATTTTTTCCAGTTCGGACCTCTTTCACAGATCGAATGTCAATTTTTGCTTTTTCTGAATCTTTCTTTGAAGGCTCCCACCTCAAGGATTGCATATCTGCATCCAAAAGAAAATATCTGTGATAGATCCTAGAGTTGGAACGGACTTTTTTCAGTTCTGATCCTTCAACCATTGCATTGATGCAATCGCTTGCGCTGCTAATCTTTTTCTCGGCTGGCATACTGCTGAATGATACAGTCTTCTTCCGTTCCCTCTTCTGCTTTGTGCCATCCTAGAAATGAAAGTTTAGCAGATTAGTCACAAATAAATGAAAAATAAAACATCATTAATAAAAACATAAGTAAACATAAGTTGCTTCTGAGTAGTATTAAAAAAAACATTTAATATAGGCCACAAACAGTTAAAAAAAGAAGAAAAGAAACTATACTCTCTTCCACAATCCTTCTGCTGATGCGTTTCCAACATGAGTCCGAACCGCGCTGCTGTTCACTTCCTGGTCCAAGCTCAACACGCAGGAAACGCCACAAAAGATCCAATTAGTCAATGACTTGCCATAGTAATGACATGCCTCAGCCACTGGTTAGCTGAATCGGCCTTTCCTGGCATTTCCAGTGTGTCAAGCCAGGACCAGGAGATAAAGAGCAGCAGGGACCAGACCAGTGCCGGAAAGGCATTGGGGAGTAATCGGTGAAGCTGAGTGCAGTCTGTTTTATTTTTAACTTTTTGTGGCTTTTTTCTAACCTTTTTTCCCCATTTAAGGTAAGATGAGAATTGCTTTTATAACAACACTTTCCCACTAACTATATCTGTTTTCTGTAATGTTTGAAATAAGATTCTCACATCGAAACTTGAAAAATGACTGCAAGGGCAAATGATTGAAAAAAGAGATTATTTTAAAATACTGGGTAGAAGACATATTTCAGAGATTTTATAAATCTACATACAATAGTAAAAAACAAAAAACAAATAAGCTAACTAATAGAAAGGAATATTTATGTGAAAACTAACATTCTCCAAGTGCTACTTAGAAGTAGATTTGACAAATACAGTTTAGGACAGGTGTGTAACAGGAGTTTTTCATTAATATTTTGGCCCCTTAAAGTGGTTGTGCCATGTCTAATGTTCTGATAGGTTCTTTTAGTGCATATGGACATTGCTTGGGCCATCTCTCTTTGAAAATGGCCACCATTTAATACTACATTATGTGCATAGCTGGTAGCATCTTAATAAAATTCTTGTAAGTTGGACCCGTGATCAGATGATTGCTCTAGTGGCTCTTATATTAAAGGGGCTGTTTGCAATGACACAACTCCTTTAAATCAGGCTTTAGAAGAACATCTCTAAATCAAACTATTATACCAACTGTAAAACACATTTAGCCAATGATGCGAGACTATACAGCACAGCAAATTAAGCTTTCAATCAAATGTGTGTTCTAGCTGAGGTGGCTTTTCTAAATCTGGTCGCAGACATTTAGGAGACCACAACAAAGTTCATTGACTCTGTCAAACCAAAGTATGGCATGTTATATTCCAGAATACTTTGAAAAAGAACTTGGAGGCTGCAGCTGTCGGCCTAGGTTAGAGCCAGGAGATTTAGCTTTAACACACTGTACTCTGACCAGGCTTCATAATCTACTTTTGAGCCAACAAGAAAGTTAAAACAGGACAAGGACAACAGAGAGAACATACAGAAGAAACCACTGATAATGATCCAGTAGTGAAGTGAAGTTTGTACATAGAAGACTTATTTAATACATGCACAGGAGGAATGGGTCTCATAACAAAACCATAAGAGGGCTCCGACTTTGTGTTGATGTACACCATTGTACCCACCACCACCCATCTACTGTAGATCTACAGCACTGCAGGAACTTGGGAGTCCTAAGGTTGCAGCATGGCCTAACTAATATTGATATAAGGCCGATCGGCTTATATCAAAAATTTCCAGCTTTCCTGCAAATGTTAAAGAGGTTTTCGGACACTGTGATATTGATGACCTATCCTCAGAATAGGTTGTCAATATCAGATCGGTGGAGACCCCCACCAATCAGATATTTGAGGAGACAGCAGAGCTCCACTGAGCGTCACGGCTTCCCAAGCATAGCCACTGGATAGCGGATGTACTTGGTATTGCAGCTTAGCCCTCTTCATTTAAATGGGACTGAGCTGCGCCTAGGCCAAGTGACGTCACTGACCTAAGAAGAGGCTGCAGCAATCACCAAATCAACGCAGCCTCCTTATACAGGTGAAGGGCAGGGATCCCAGGAGTTAAAACCCCAACCAGTCTGATATTGATGACCTATCCTGAGGACAGGCCATCAGTATCATAACCTCAGAAAACCTCTTTAACTTTCAAGCCAATCTGAGTGTTTGAGGACTTCATAGACCTGTGATGTTCATCTGCCCTTAACCATTCAAACCTCCAGAGAGTCCATGACATTTGAGGACTCATAAAGGCGAGATACAAAGAGCTGGATGTGCCGTCTCCATCAGCCAAGTAATTGCAACATTACACAAGTGAGAGATGCTGAATACTTTGATACTACTTTTAGACCTCAGTTTGGCACATTCATTAGAAACTAGAGACACCTATAAGCAATCAGTGCTTTACATGGCAATGGCATCTGGAAACATGTCAAAAAAACCGAATAGCTTCTTCCAAGTTTCTTTCTCATCATGACAGCTCATTGGTTTGTGCATACGGCTGCCAAAATGTGCTCCACAGAAAGATATCCTGCATAAAGGTATAAGGAGGAAAAAACTGTGCTGAGAAACACACTTTTTATAGTGTAGTTTCAGTCACAGATTCGTTAAAGCTGTTTTCTGAGTGTTTAATATCAGGATAGGTCATGGATATCAGATTGGTGGGGGTCTCTCCCTGTCAATCAGCTGTTTAAGGAGGCCATGGCACTCCAGTGAGCACTGTGGCCACCTTGCAGCTTACCAAGCACAGCGCCATCCATTGTATAGTGGCTGTGTTTGATACTGCAGCTCAGCCCCATTTACTGGAAGGGAACTGAGCTGCGTCTAGGCCATGTGACAGAGAAACGCGATGTCACTGGCCCAGGAGGAATCTACAGCACTCACGGATGCAGTGTGGTCTTTTCTAACAGCTGATCGGCGTGGGTGCCGCGAGATGGATCCCCACCAATCTGATTTTGATGATCTATCCTGAGAATAAGCCATCAATAT